>OY728129.1:569018688-570268688 GCA_963277665.1 Viscum album
GTTACTTCCTAGTGTATAATATGAAACCAAGGATACCCCCTGTAGTTCTGAGTAAAGAATCTCTAGGGGGACATACCTCTCTTATGAAAGTGAAAAAATCATGGGATTTTTGGTGTCCCTAGTGGTTTTATTATATGAAAAAATAAAAATGTCTGGGAGAGTTGGCCTAACAATTAAGTGGTACACACTAGTCATCTAGGTGACTTTTGCTTGTGGATTTGTGGAGGCCTAATTAATGTGGGCTGAGTTGTTGGAGGAGTCACTGGACGAGTCAAGCATAGTGATTAAATGAAACCACAGTTGAATAAGTATTACTTCTATCTATGTTTCTTGGTCTCCTATTACTTTCCACTTTTTTTCAAAAAGGGGATCCATCAAATCCTCTTGTAGGGAGTTAGATTCGAGTGAATCGATGATGAACTTCTTTTGAGTTCAACACCTATTATTATACTAGGTAATTGGTAAAAGGTACCCCTATATTGTTCTTTTAGGTGACTGGTATTAGTTGTGCTATTTTATTTATGCAGGTCATGATATCAATGTTGATCCGGTTGTGCATTCCCAAATGAGTGAGACAGCTAATTTCCCAATAAATAGGAGTGATCGATTTGAATGAATGATATGTTATAACAATTGATTCTAGATATTATAGGGTTATCTGAACCAATTAACTAGGAATTAAAATATTCTCTAACATTTTACTATATTAAGGGCCTATATATCACAGCTTTACTATTTTTTGGGACCTAAAATGGTGGTCTCCATGAGATTTGGATCTTTTCTCTAAAACATTTCCTATAACTGATTAATACACTTTTTAATGGAAAAACATGCAATTTTTATTGGATTCACATCTATGGTTCATCACCAAATTTTTTCCTTTCCTCTTTTAAAAATGTGTTCTATTTTCCTAGATGAAGCAATGCATGAATTTTCCAAGTAGTGACTCCAACTTTTCAAAGAAATACCTTTGTGTTTTTATTGTTTTTAGTTTTATGTGACTTATCTTGCCTATGTTATGTTCATGAATGTTGTACCAGCATATATAATTCTTAATTTCTAATATCTATTCTGGAAATTTTTGTTATTTTTGTTTGAACATATTTCACCAATTGTTTTTGAAGTTTAAGGTCATAAATATTTTACAAACAGTTACTAATATTTAAGGTCTCTTAGCATGGACCAATGACTTTTATCTTGAAAATGAGTATGATGTAAAAGTGAAGAATACTTATGGTGTTGAATTTACCTAAAAATTTGATTATGTAATTTGTGAATCATAACCCATAAATGTCTACATAAATTCTAAATAGAGACATGTAGTAATAGAATAACCATTAGAAATGGTGGAAAACAAATTCAATTCATATTTAATGGGGATTAGTTGGAGTAGGATATCTGTTACTACACATAGTCAATACAAAATATATGGGGTTCATTTTGAGACTAAAAAATGTATAATAACCAGATTTAATGGTGTAAAATCATTCTATTCATTGTCATGGGGACTCGTGAGAGTAGTTTGGAAATTACCTCGTCAATTTGTTCTTGTAAGAAATATTTCTAGGAAAGATAAAACCAAGAAGATTGATCAACTCAAGGTTTGGCCAGTGTTGAATCAGTCATGAGATATATTAATTTGTTTTATAGAGGAAATTTATATTTAGGAATAAATTAAAACACCTTGCTAACCAAATTACAATGTATAGAACCCATAATTAAGGGTAGAATATATCATATGGAACTATTCCCAAGAAGGTGTATCCATAGATTATGGACATTTTGATTATACAAATTTGATATGATAGATGACTTGGTTTAAGAGTTATAGGAAAACAATACCCCAACACTTTAATTATCATGATGAAGGGAACTATTCATTACATCTTTATCCTCTTAGATATGATAATGTTGTTATAGAATTCAAATATAATGAATAACTAAAAACAATATATGAAATTTTAATTCCATTGTGATGTTTTTAGGGTGTACTATAATAATAGAAGTTTCTACTTAGTATGAAGATGACAATGGATGATAGGTCATATAAAATGATAATATGTGTGCCATGTTGGGTGTTTAGTATGAATTGTCCAGATAATCGTGTCCTTTTGATTTAGATTCTTCTGTCACTGATAATCATTGATGGTTAACAGTGATATCTATCTCTCAAGGTGAAAATATGGTTTATGAAATATAGATTACCAAAATCCATAATTGAATAATTTATAACCATTTTCTCCATGGGAGGGATATTTTTCTCTTATTTATATGATGGTATTAAACATCATACCAATTTTATAAGGACTTCTTTTATAAATATAAATCATATGTTGGGAATGAGGTATATTTTTTTTCTTATGGATAATCCTAGGATAAGGGATCTAGGTTATATTATGTATATTTTCTGAATATGAATCAAGACACATTTATTTCTTAAAAAATCCCCCCTATGAGATCTATCTCATATATTGGGGAGGGAAGCATTTTTTAAAAACCACATGAGTGAGCCTATAATAAGGGATTCTTGTATCACAATATATCTCAATGGAAAGAGAAATTAGATATAGATAGTTTTAATGTAATAAGGAGACTTTCACTGATTTGACCCATACATATCGAAAGGGATAATTTGTTTAATCCTTGAGTATGCAAATCTGATAACCAATATAAGAAGATATTGCATTAATTTAGCTCATATGTAGAAGAGGTGAGATTATATTGTTTTCAAGATGTGAATAAAATAAGGGATATGGATATAACTAGGAATATCATTTGAATAATAATTAATACACACATAATTCTCTATAAGTACCTCCCTACATATATGTAATTCACTTGTTAGGAGGAGGTCCTTTTTGGAATCAATGATTGGCCCTAGGTTAAGGGATACTTGTATCACTATGAATTTTATCAGAATGATAATCAAGACACTTATATTTTCTAGAAAATTACATGAATTGATTTAAATATATTGTAATGAGTAGGTGACATTGATTTCCTATGATTTAAAATAATCACCGGATAAATACATATACATATATTGGGCTCTCATTTAGGGAGAAAGAGTCCAGAAGGGAATGGGACACCCTATATAGTTTAGTTTGATTATACCTATATATCCACCAAAAATTTTAATGTTTTGTTGTATTGATGTTGGTTATATGCTGTTTAATGTCATACCAATGGGACCTTAACATTTGGTTTCACAAGGGATTGATCTATATATGATTTATTATAATGTTTATTTATACAAGGTAAAAAATACCCAGTATTATTAATGAGACAAGGTGGGGATACTTTATTTTGTATTGTGTTTGGGCTAGGATATATAATCCAAGATTCACTTATTATTTTATTACAACAACTATCAAGATACATGTAGTTCATAGGGATTTCCTTGAATAAATATTTTTCTTATATACTGGAAGAGCATAACATACAATGGAGGACACTCTACAAAGATTATGGTTATACATGACAGAAAAAATATTTCTTTTTGTAGGTTAATCATGAAAATTTGAATAAAATTTTAAAAATTCAATAGTCACATGAGTTATGGTTTGTCCGAAAAACAACGTGGAATTGGATGATTACCCATATTGTATAACGATTAAATCAATGGATTATTTATAACATAAGACAAGTGATTTTTTATATTATGATGTAGGGCTTTTCCACTAGTTCTACCAGAGAATCTATAAAACTACTTTTATATCGTATAAAGTATTAACAAAATAACTTATTCTTGTTATATTAATGTTATGAATATATAATCATTCTCTTGTACAATTTATTATTGTTTGAGAAAGAAATTTTAAACATAGTTTGACATCATTTTTAGGGGTATTGGGCCTGTATTTTAAGACCCTATGGTGTAGATTAATAGATTATGGAATTTATGTTTTCATAGATTTGTCATTGATTTTACATGTAGTTTAAGATCATGATTCTTTTTCCTTAAATGTCATATAGTTTGATTTCAAGATACTACGATTTTTCATTAGAGTTTAACATTACGTGATTGAGACATATATAGTTCATGAAAAGTATCATTTGAGAAATCTAGAATTGGTGGGAGGTGTGATGTGCTCCCCATAAATCTTGATAACTGAATTTGAACCACTGGATTAGAACTTATGAATTATGAAATTTATCTATAATTTCGGTTCTAGTTTTGTAGGATTCTTCATATGTATCATCATGGTCTTGAGAACCAATACCAATTCCCCTTAGAGGAATTAAAATGGGACAACATTTTTATGAGAGGCCCACATTATTGCATTTTTGTGATCCTATAATGAGGTCTGGTATAAAATATTGTCTCATCATTCTATTATAGCTCATCCAATAAATTTTCATATTTTTCATATATAGAAAAATGGTTGATAATGTAAATTTAGATTGAATTAAGTTTTACATTAATAGGTACAACCATTTTTCCCTATTGAAAAGGGAAAATGTGGTTTCATGCGTGGTATTGTGGGTTGTGGCATGATTAAACCATAATGAATGAATAAGTTTATCAAAAAATGAGTTATTGTTTTATACGCTATATTTGAGAATATATTTTTTAATAGATTTATCAAAATCTTGAACCTATCTATTTACCACTACATAAATGAAAGTTGAGTGGTTAGATTGTTTTTCATATTGATAATACAAAAAAATTTAGTATAGAAGAGAGGAATTCGGTGCCATTGTCAATCAATATTATGTGAGGGGGAACTATATAATGTAATAATATTTGTCTTTTAAAACTGATAAGGACATTATCCTTATATATTTGAGAAATATAGCATTGTCCCACTTAGAGAATATGTTAGTTATAGTATGGATATAATGGAACTACTAGGATATGGCTGGTGGATATAGCCCCATTACTTGTATTCAGTGAATAGAAAAGGATCATGAATATTTGGTGTTGTGAATCAATTATGGGTCCTAAAGAATGAAGTTGGCATGTATTCGAAAAGAATGAATGTTTGTAGAAAATTTGATACAATCTTGTTTCATTGAATGAAAAAAATAAAAATCCTCATAATTTGAGGGGAAATCGTGATTGTTTAATTTTTATAATAGAAACCCCAACTTGTACCTCCTACATAACAGTGAGTGTTTCCCCTCTGTCAATGTGTTTAGGGAGAACCCCATAAAATCCTAAATTATTTAAGACTTTATGATAATTCATGTGATAATAAAGAGAAAAGTTAATTGCATGTCATCAAAATTAACCCTTTCCATTCTCATAATGATATAATAAACTAGATTTAATGGTAGTAAAATATGGAAGATATCATTAAATTTGTAGTATTATCATGTTCGAGGGTAGAATTAATTACATTGATCAATTCCATGTAATTACTAAATAATATTGACATAATTTTGTGATGCAAAATAATAATAAAAAATTGGGGGTGGTTTTGGATCCACGAATACATTTGGCCATTAGATAGTGCATCTTCATGGGTATTATCTAGAAATGATATGTGATTAGGTGTTGGTTACAAGGGTAATTACCTCATTAACACCCATATAAAATTATATAGTTGAATCAAATCTACCTTTATGATGGAATTATAACTGTTGATCTTTTTAACTTCCAATGTTTTATTACATTTTATTTTCATGCATTCCACTAGTATTTTTTATCACTAGGTCTAAAAAAATATAGGGGGATTAATACTCATCCTCACTATTGGTGCAATCCATCAATAATCCTAAGGGATAAGTTGAAAATTAATTGGATGTACACATATGGATAACTCCCAAAATGACTCTATTCAGTTTGGGTTCTTCTATTCTCTTCCCATTTATATTTCCTGAAGAAAAATAAAAGTATATTTCCTTTGTTTATGTAAATCTCTCAATATAGAATAACTCAATGATGGGTTAATTAGTTTCAAATACTATTTTTTAGAAGGAAGATCTATGATAAAAATATGATAAGTCTTAACCCTTTATCTCCATCTGTGATATGAAATGAATGTCAAAAATACTTTAAAATAACCACCCCATGCCAAGAATATATTAAATATGTGATATTTGGGATTTGGATCAGTGCAACATTTTGAGATAAAAAGTTCATTTTTTGATACATCATCTTCTTACTCAGTTTCTAAACATATAAGATTAACACATGGATATTTTCTCAAGATATCTGAATGTTGAGTTCAGTACTAAATTGAGTTATACTGATAAAATAGTTAAAATTACCATTCAATCTATCATTTTTCATTATAAGAATATTTCCTTGTGATTTAGCTAAATCTGTTACATAATGAATGTGTGGATTTACATCAACAAAAGACATTGATACTGGTTGAATCTAATGGTACCTATTGAGACAATAAAAATATTTTTGATAATCATAAGTACACTAACAGGTAAATACATTGATAATTATTATTATTAATTGTGAAAATTTCTCATAAATGTTCACTATCTTGAATCTGTTATAGGTGAGGATTTACAAATTTCTTATACACTCTTTGAGGTTTTGAGGTGGGGAAAATCTAGGATAGCCTATGATTTTTCAAGGTCAACATAAATTCGATGAGGACATACAATGAAGTTGGACACCATCCATGAGGTAACCCCAAAATCACATTTCAAGTGGTTCATCATTAAGATGTACTACCTTAGAGTAATGAAAATAAACATCAAATCAGTAAGATGAGAAGAACACTATTGTAATTTTACAAATAGATCACCAGCCTAGGATTCAACTATCTTAGTTAGGAAGGGATTAAAAATAATTTTCATGGTGAATTGATATGTGGAACCATTTTTCTACAAAATGAATTTCATGACTTGATAGTAGTATATTCTTTGGGGTTCCTAGAAATCATTGGATTCTTTTCCATCTGAGGCCATTTGAATTTCGTTACATCCTAAAAATACCACCATAAATGATAGGTATTGATAGATAAAATTTTTATCAATCAAAATTTTTATAATTAGGACTAAAAATAATCATTTATAAAATACACATTGATATCTGTAAAGTTGATGGAAACACTAATATGAATATTTTTTCTCTTGAATAAAACAATATTGATGAGCCAATTTTGGTACTGGACTTCCAAAATAATGTTGTATTTGAAATGTTTTTGAAATTCTTCTTCAACATTATATGTGTGAGTTAGATGCATTCGTCTGGAAGCCATTTGGTAACCATGGGGATCATGTAGAACCCCAAATGGTTGTTATTAACATTAGGATTATGAAAAAAATTTCTATATAATTCAAAAGTTATATATCTTAGTACTGCATAATAAAGTGGTATACATATATTTTTATTTTCATTTGATGCCTGACCTAATTAATGTTGGTCAAAGATCATACCATATGCCCATATTTATTTTCTAGAGACCATCAATAGTAGTAGAGACAACATTCTTAAATACTAGAGGGAGAAAACTCTGATCTAAAAATTCTTCTCTCTCTCCACTAATCCCTGGAGTAATGGGAAGTAGAGTATTATAATTAGACCATGATGATGTCCCCATGTTGAAATATATAAAGATTATGTAGGGGTAATCTCTCTCTATTGGTGATGAGATATACTTTTAAAATTCATCTGATGACAAACATGTATTCTAAGACACTGGGGAAAATGGGAGGGAATTTAAGCCTCGGGTTATACTACTATTAAGGATATCAGACTATCCATACATGTCATTATAATCAAACAATATTATTGATATCCTGACAGATCTGTAATATATAACTTAATTTGAAATCGTTTTATAGATTTTATTGATGGGAAATACATATTCGTAGCCATGATAATTAAATGGGTTATCCAATGTCAAATAAAAATATTTTTGAGTAATGGAGAGAGTGACATAATATGTTAGGGCTAGATACCATTATCATTGAAAAAACACTATGTAGATGTACTGGTAATTAAATTATATAATATTCATATCATGGTGAAATTTCTCAATTTCACCACACACATAGTATTCATGAAATTGGGTGCATGATGAATGGACTAACACATATTCATGAAATCTAGGAATTCATAGAAGGAACCTAAAATCAATATTATTTTAAAAAATATGTAATTAAAAATCATATTTGAGATTTCGCAATTGATCACTGATTTTGATTAACTCATGAGTTTTCTTCTCACTCTTGTTCTAAGTCTAAAGTGTCAGTGTAGAGAGGAATAAATTACCTTCACTGTAACCTAATCAATGTAGCATCCAAAATGGAATATTTTTAATTCCTAATTTATTTTAAATAAAATATCTTAACATTCCAATATAATCTAGTTAATTATAAACCTAAAAGGGTCTAATTTTTTCCTATATAATTATTTATTTTTCACATTTCTAAAATAGGAGTCCATGTGAAATTATCCAAATCATTATATGTGTATCATATTTCTACAGTAGTGCCCTCATATTTCAACACATGAGTGATTAACAAGGCCTCTAAAATTGATTCCCAGATACATTTTGATAAATTGAGGGCTTCTATGAATAAAGTTTTGGTTAGGACCCTTAATAATTTTCTGAAGATGTTAATTTTTTTTAAAAATGTACCACACATCTCTATGTGGGATAAATCATTGGAATAATCTTTAATGATGAAGTGTTTGAGATTGGACATTCAGTTTTTGGAAAATAGGGTGAAGGAATCCATATTTCTCATGGATTTAGCTTCCCACTCATGTCTACAGATTGGATGGGTTCCTCTTTATTCGTTGGAATTCTAAAATTATTTGGTTTGCAAAACTGTTGAATGCTTCTTGGGTGTCATCTGATTTATAAATGTCTTGTAGAATTTTTTCCCCTGGGTTTCATCCATATATATAGATACAATGGGGATGTGTATGAGATTTTATGATCATCCATGTCTATATATTCCCCTATTTTCCCAACTAAAATGACCTCAGCCTCAATGTCCCCATTCATGTATGAGGGACAAAGTTTAACAACCATAGTCATCAGAAGAGAAGGGTTCTATTAACTAGATAAAATTAAAATAACTAATGTGTTATTATTTATCTAATAATGATTTTTTTTGTAATCTTGGTACATTGTTATAGAATTTGGAGGGACAAAACTCAACATCTTATTATTGGATGCAAGATATATGATATGATTATGACTGGTTTAGGTGAAGGTATGTGTTTATATTCCTATACATAATTTATTACTTACAGTTCAAAATTTCATTTAGAAGCTTGGTTCCTAAAATACTATGATGTCTATGAGATTTATTTCATTATAGAAAATTTGTCGAAGGAAACAATTGGTTGTTTTATCTATTCCTTGAGGATAAAATGAGGTAGATTGAATATGATTATGGTCACCCAATAATTGAACTTCTGTAACTCCCAACACATGACCTTTTCCATTCACTCCCTTCAATGGGAACAATGATATAAAACTATTCAACTCATAATAGTAGTTTGGTTAATATTACTTATCCATCATTATCTATATTCTAAGTAATTTCATTAGAAGAAATCAATCGTGGATGGTGTGTAACATTTTTCGGTGGTAGAGAAAATTGTTTAGCAATTCCAAAGATTAACATGATTTTTCCTTATACGATCTAGAAATCGTATAATATTTTTCTTTATAGACACATAGAATAATACATAAAGATATTTGTGTCAAAAAGAATAAAAATAATTCTTTCAGTCATTGTATAGATTACATTTTTTCTCATTTTTTCTATCCTGATAAGGATTTTATTTTATTTTTGATCATTAGAGTGTTCTAGATGATAATTCACAATATTGAACTCCAGGGATTATTTTGGGGTTGGAATGAGTGTGATAGTTGTAGTTTTCACATTTCTATTTATTCTCCCTTGATCTGTTGTAGTTGGATTAATTTTTTTGGATCATTGAATAGATTAATTAAATATTTAATGAAGGGAAAAAAATTTGAAACCCATCTAGAAGTTTTTTTATGATGAGTGAAATTTGAATCTTTTCTTGATGGTTAGCAAGAGAGATACCTAAAAAATCAACTTGGAGGTTTTCTAAATTGTAGGAGTAGGTTAAAAATTTCAATCTTATAATCAAATAGGATACAATATTTATCATTCTATTTTTTTGATATGTTAATGGTATTTTTTATCCTTGAGGTGAAGTAGTAAATAAATTACTAGAATAGGTTTTCCCATCATTTGATAGATTTTTTTCCAGTAAATATTTATAATAGGAAAAATATTGGCCCCTCAAATTTCCATATGAAGTACATGAGTTTGGTTGCATCCTACTACTCAGGGGTCCCAAGCATTAGAGTACACTGATACATGAATTTTTTTTGGTGTTGTAATAGACCCACAACACTTTTGAATATTGGAAATGTATGATAACCAATATTGGTTGCGGGAAGAGTTGTTTCTACCTATTTAAGGTAATGATGCCACTCCAGCTAACTGGTTTACACCATCCTTCTATATCCTCTATTCAAGATATTAGAGACTAAATAGTGTCAATGAGATTTGTTGTGATTTCTAGTTGATAAGACCCATTAATAGGGGACACAATTGGAATATCCTAATGTAGTGGACTTACATGAGTTTTCAGTTGATAACCAATATAATATGGCCTTTGGTAGTTCGCATGTCTTGGTCACATCTTTTTTCCTAACCTATGGAACTTTTTACATCCTTCCAACATTGGATTAATGTATATTGGTCCCATCTATCCCAAATTGATAGAATGAATTTTCTATACATTTTAAAGAATGATAGGATCTTCCTATTGGTTGATATATTTTGAAATGTCAAGTTGAGGATATTTCTAGAGAACATATTCAATTATTATATTTCATTTAGGTAATTCAACATTGATTCTTTTCAACTCCTTCATTTCTATCTCATATTGATAAATACTTTGTTCCATATTTTTATGTTCATGTTTTTTGGGAAATAGGTGAGAGATAGACACAAATTTCCAGTATCTTATCTCTAATACCACCATAGTGGTTTTAACTAATTATTTTTGATAGGTCCCAAATTTTTATCCATCCATTAATTTGTAATATTCAGACATTCATTAGGAATTTCTATGAGGACAATGTTTTAAATAAATAATACTCTTATTATTCTCTTTCAATAGATTCATGTTCCATAAAATCATTTGGGTTAGTGTTGATTAAATTTCAAAAATAAATGAGAATAATAGGAATCACATCACTATAAAAATTATAGGATGGATGGTATAACCAAAAGAAAGCATAGATAGATGATTAAAGATAATAATGTGTTGTTTCCTTCTGGATGTGTTTATTTGGTTTTTGAACTTTGTGAGGCTTCATATTTTATTTTGGGGATTTTCCTAGGGTTGTTTTATGTTTGTTAATCAGACTAGAGTCTCTAAGAAAATTGTTTGTACATGTTCATAAAAAGATAGGTGGGTTACAATTAGAGAAAAAATATGAATATTCATTTTCCAACAAATATCCAATAAAATAGCTGAACAATCTAATTGGGTGATTAGATTGCATTGTATCCTCCCTCGTCCATAATGTATTGGGATTATACAAATCTACTACTATAAAATCCATTACCATATTTAAGTACTTTACTAGAAAAGGATGTGGTAGAAACTCCCCTAGAACTAAAGGCCGAGACTATTAATGGATTCCACTAGTTGAAATTATTACTACTATACACATGAACTTATAGGCCGTTATTTGTGATTCATCTAGTTTCAATTAACTCTCTTAATACAATATGAATTTAATTGAGGTATGATCTATAACCCTAGTTTTAGATCTTCTAAAAATTTAATCTTGTCCAATCATCTCAAATGCATGATGTTGGAGCCTTTAAATGGATTACTATAATTAGAATTGTGTTACAATTATTTGGTCATTTTGAATTATTATTATGTGTACTTGATATGTAGTGTATATATTGATTTTAAAATTCATTGAAGAGAGATTACATTTAATGATGTTTGTTTTTACGCGAATTTATGGATAAGAAGAAATATTAAATGAATCCCCCGTATTTATCCCACCATATGATATATACATCAGATGTAGAATCGTCAATCAATTCATGAAGTCTAATTAGAGAATAAGGACATGCACAATGAAAACCAACATAATGATTTCAATTTTTCTGGAATCATACGAATGATATAGAAGGCCATTAAATCATTCAATGAAATTCCTATATTTCCTCGACATCATTCAAATATCCATTGAAAGAAAATATTTTTGATTTTAGATGCTTAAGAGCTATCTGTTGATAGAAAAATTATATTATATGTATTAATTTGTGATTTCATTCTGAATATCATAAATAGGGGTGTACATGGGACAAAAAATGACTGGTTTATTATTTGTGTCAAATGGTTTCCTCGTGATCTATAGTTTACTTCATCTTATATGAAATATTCCATTATATGATCTAACTAAAGTTGTCATTTCCTTCCTACCATGTAATATAAGGCATGGATAGATGAAATATTCTATATTAAAATGAATGTTAAGAAGTTCAATGGAGGTTCAACAAATTAATGTTTCCTTGGGATCTCTTCTAGGTGAGAAAAAATGTCTCTTGTCCATGGTAATACATCATATTGGGTGGAATAAAAATATGACATACCATACGATAGGATTGGTTTTCTATATTTGATAACCCAAAGGGGTAGATTTATAATAAAAATTAAATATCACTATAGGGAGGGCCATTTTAAAAAACACAATCATGTGGAATACTAAAATCATGGATTAATGTATAAATATAGAGGGAGTCCAATAACATATACAAAGGGGGGGAACATTAGTGTGGATGATTCTAAGGGGATGAAATTATTTATATTTGATCTTATGACCATGATGTGGGATTCCCAGGTAATCATAATGGGAATGGTTCTCATGAAAAATCTTAATATTACTCAGAAAGAGGCATTCAATGTAAATTCTCTGGATAGTACCTACATTTCTATTAAAACAAATGTTACATTGAGGACCTTTATAGCTCCAACTATTAATTCCTTGTATTATCATAGAGTCCTCAAAATTTTAGGATTCCATTTATAAATGATTACGTTCCACAAGGACATTATCATTAATAAGAAAAGGGAATTGAGATTACTTTTAGACATTATAATGAACATTGTAAAACTTCTTCTTGGATGTTCTCAATTGAGTAGTCAGATTCACAAGTTGTGAAATTTGACCATCTTGTGTGGATTCAAGATGGTTTACTCCTATTTTGTTGATGGAATGTGTGAAAAAATTTGGTTTTTAATTTTACTTTTCAACAACCTTATGGTGGATATTGTGATGGGCTAATGATCCCTAGTTGGAAGTATAATGTTTCTCAATATTTTTCTCTATATACCAAAGGAATGTGCTAATGACCCACCCAGGTTTGATCAGTAATTTGATCCTACTTCCATTCAGTCCTAGATTTATGTTGATAAACTAGTATACTAGTGGGGGTTGGAATGTTTTCATTTCCCCATATAAAAGCTTCTACAGATATATAATGATAGCACAATTGAATGTGGTAATGGAAGCATGTATTCCCTTTATTTATGCCAGGATGTGGCAATGGGATTTTCCATCTGGAATAGAAATTTGAACACATTATGTGGTGGGGGAATGATTGTGTACATTCCATTTTCCTCTGTTTCCTAGAAAAAATTTATTGAATTGATTCTTATATAGGGGTGGGAATGTGGGCCAGCCCCATGTTATTTATAAGATATACTAGGAAGTTTCTATGGATAATTCTAGAATGTGTCGGATGTTTTTATCAGTGTTGGAAGCATTGTGTGGCTACTCAAATATTTCTTCTTTAGTGTAAGTGAGGATATGGGCCTTATACCATTTTTGATGGGTCACCGCCATTGGAGGGTTGGGTGACCAACATGGGACCCATGGGTTGGCTTCCACAGTGGGCTAAGGTATTGATGTCAGGAAACATTCGGTGTGGATAATTTTATAAGGATCCATTTAGGGTGAATCCTATCTTTTTGGGAGGCTATTATCGACCTCCCAGTCCACCTCCCTAAATTGAAAGAGTTACTTTCCCTTGCATTCTAAGTAGTGATCCCAAGATTATTTGACATGTAAATTGGTTCATTTTGTTTCATCACCACCACTCACCATTGGGTGTATAATTGGTGGGAATTCTTGTACTAGAGATATTTACACAAACCATTCGATGTTGGGATAGTACCATTCAGGTGGTACTCCATGATTAGTGCATTTTCATATGGCATTAGAGAAATTATATTAGAGAAGGTGTCATGTGATTCAATGAGTAACAATCCCATATGATGGAATATGCATAATTTAATCAAGATTTTAAATATCCAATTTGTATTGAATAGATTTCTATTGAATGTTACTATTAAGGAAAAAATCTGAAACCTGGAAACATGTCAACGTAGAATAACAATTTCAAAAAACATGAATGAATGATTTCATTAAGGATCCATGTTGGAACATTTTTGTTATTATATAAATAATAAAAAGAAAATTTCCTAACATAAGTGGGACTGGGTTATTCTGGTTAGCAAAATAATCTAATCAGGTTCAATATTTTTTGTTGAACAAGTTACAGATAACAATATAGATCATCACTTGATAGTGAAATATTGATAATGGTTGATTGTTTTTGGTTTGGATCAACATTTTAGTTTTTCACATGATGACATGAAAAAATATTTAAAAGTGGGTAATTACCCACACTAATGGGGTAGATTTCATTTGGGTTTATTCATATAACTATAAATTCAAACAATTGCACACATCTATGATATGTGAAGAACATACCTTCCAATGACAAGATTCCATTAGGATATTTTTTATAGTGACACTTATTATGTTGAATTGTTTGATATGATGGGAGGTCAGGATCATCATACCGTATTTGGTGGAATTATAAGCTACTCTGTGATTTTCATATCCATTTAAATCATATAAAGGAATAATTCCCAAATCCTAATATGGGAATATTTACCCTTATGTTAGAAAGAAGTTACTAACATGTATTGATGTAAAAAATATATGTCCATTATAGATTTTCCATAAATTAATACATATGTTTTTATCAGATGTTCTCTATAAATGGAATAATCAATATTTTTTAGATATTCTTTATATTGATCTTTTTTTACTTCAACATTTGTGACTTTAAGAAACAATACTAAATAGCCACATAATTGGGAACATTAAAAGTTATCATAATTTTAAGAGATGTTTGTTTTTCTTTACATTGGGATCGATCTCCTGAGGGGGGATTTCTACATATCATCCTAAAAGGAATCCAAACTCACATAGTTTGGTTTCACATAATAGGAATTTATAACCTTTTACATTCTTATTATATGTATTAAACCATGTAATTTAATGGAATGTGGGAAAGATGTCCAGATTAAAGGTTCCAATAAAATTCTATTGTGGGAATTATACATGATCGATCCTTTAGGGTAGGATGGAACCAAAAATAATCTATCCCTTTGAGTATTGGAATGATATCATTGGGAATATTTCTGATTAATAATGTTAACATTTGGAAGATGTTTGTGTTTTATCATTTAGGAGGTATCTTATATATCATTTTAGGATAAAAATCAAAGCCCATGAAGTTTAATTTTATTGGGGATTACACCAAAGGAGGAGGTATAAGTATGTATATTAAATTATTATAGTAATATGGTCAACTAGATTCCCTAATATAATGTGAGTTTTGATTTATGTGAGAAACAGAGAATACTTGCTAATCAATCACATTTCACAATTGGTTTCAAATAGAGATTACAACTAAACTTGATGCCCAGGGATAAATTTTTTCATCATCCATTAATGGTGGAGGTAGGGGATATGGAAGGAATGAGGGGTATGAAATCCTTTATGAAATTAAGAGGGCTGAACCCTCAATGGATAAACGTTTGAATTTTCACTTTTTATATAGATTGATGATGATGGGTCAATATAGGGTAGCCTGAAATAAATTATCTTTTATTAATCATGAATACATACCCATTCCTCTTTTCCTATGTGTTTCTAGACCCAGATTAAGGCTTGAAAATTCACTGCTTCGAAAATAAGATATATAGATGCTGCCTAATTTGCTTCACAATTCAAAAAACATGCAGGAAGTGATTGAAATGAAAGAAAATGATAAGGATAAAATCACTTTTTAAGGACTATATATCTTGTTACTAAGAGAATCCATGATTGTGAATATTATGAGGACCCTAAATATTATAGATGTTAATTAGGGGACATCATTTTCCATGGTAATGTACAATAAAAATATTATCACACCAGTGGGTGTCATACCATGGAAAAATGGATTTAGTGTCCATGGGTGAGGTTATAAATATGAAATTTTAAAATGGGATACCTATGTATTGGGAGAGGTCTAAGTTTTAATATATAAACAAACCTTAATTACTGGTAACTAAGGTATGTTACCTTGCGAAAATGGTCAGTATGTTGGGATACCCTATGTAGAGGTCTGCTATAGTTAGTAGCCCTAGGAGGATGGGATGTGATATTGTTTATCCCTAGGTGATGAACTACTACAATGGGAATCCTTGAGATAATAGTGGATAGGGTTGGATAACCATGACCGATGATGTCTATGGAAGGATTCCTTGGGTGGATGGGCCTCTATGATGGGAATCCTTAAGTGATGAACTGATGAGGTAAAAAATCCAAGTTGAATGATTGTTGAGGTGGGAATACTTAGGTGGTTGATAGTTAAGGTGTGATACTATGGGAGGATGGTCACTATAGTGGGAATCATGGAAAAGGGACCCAATGTATTTGGTCACCCATGTGATGACTTCAGACAACTAATTTCTAATTAAGTTAAATTTCATAATTCTTATAGAGTAATATGATATCTCGAAGAGGAAATGGAGTCCTAGATATTGAATCATGTGGAGTATCTCTCATTTCAAAGAAGGGGAAAATTGTGTGTTGTGTGGTGTCCCATGTGGTGTATTTATAGGAAATAAATCTAATGGATGGTTTGAGTAGGATGATGAGGTATGTGCTGCACATAGGTTGATTGGGTTACACTTTCTTAACAATCAGTGGGGTCCTAATTAATGTAGGGTTTTTGATTCGAGTAGATCATGGGTTAGGTAAGACTAGTGAGAATATAGTACACTAGGTAATGAACTTAGTATTATGTAATTATTTCTTATTATTCTGTCTCTTTCCACTATGATTTCCAAGGGATTTCTAAATGGATATATGATGAATGAAATGTTTTGTGTAAAATTTTGTATAGTTGATTTAAGTGGATATAATATTATCATTTAGGAAATACTATTGTCTAATATGGTCTTGGGAAATTATCCTATGATAAATGTTCAGTTTTATTGTTTGAGGGAAGATATATACATGGTAAAAATTAATTATAATTTAAGAATGAATGATGGTTTTGTATTTTGGTAACCCACATATTGTTAGGGAGATATACAAAGAGGATTCTCAAGGATCATAAATTTTATGATGATGATCTTATAATAAACAATATCATTATGTGTCTCTGAGTAAAAGAATATAGGTATTGGTAATTTGATAAATCAAGTGAATTTTTTATTTCAAAATCAAATTGTGATATGGATCATTTGTCCATACTAAAGATGTATAAAAGAAAATTTTAATAGTGGACTCATTAGTGAAGAAATGATCATGTGTAATGTGTCATCGTGATGGGTAGATGATACTTGTTTTTTATAATGATCTTTTCTATCTCATGATAATAAATGAAAAGGTGCATTGACCCATCCTTCTTCTTCATAATAGGAATGGTTATCCCAATAGTGAATCCCTTGTGTGTATGAAACATTTATCTAGACTATCTGATAATTCTTTCTTCAGATACTCATGTTCCACAACATCCAATCTATACAAATACTTGTATAATGATAAAACTCCAGGTATAGGATCCGATGAAAATTCAACCCCAGCTTGGTGGAAGTCCAAGAAATTCTAAAAGAAACACATCAACATATTCCCTCATAATGGGTATGAGTTCAAGGATGATTCATTCCTAATACTTAGTCGTTTGGGATGGATACACATTCACATGGGGAATAAATATCAACTCTTTAGATTTTGTAGTTAAAGAAGATTCATCAAACTCATTTCACTTGAATATAATATATAGATAATTCGAATACAGAGAGTGATTTCCTACTCATGGAAATTTATGTTGGATCTATATAGGGAAATACAATCCATTCCCAGAATTAAATCAATTTCTACCCAAGGGAGTATGAAACAGTTCCTTGGAAATTTCCAATAAAAACATTATGACAATGTAAGATTTATATAATCGTGATTCAATAATTTACCCATTTTATGTTTTAACTGTTTACCCAATGTCCATGATTTTTGGCGATGTCTGGATATTATTACTAAACAGTGAAGGTAAGAATTAATGTGTAGATTTAGATATGAGAAATACCTACACTATACTTGAATTAATAACTATAATACTTGTCACAACTTTGTCATTAAGATCCACCATAATAGTTGTAATGGAAAAAATATCACCCTTTATTCTTTGGAGGTTGTTGGTAGTCTTGGAAAACCCTTGTCATAGTGCATTGTTTTTAAAAGTGGTCTTGTTCTATGCATGTTTAGTAATGAAAAATTCACTAAGGGATGAATATAACATTTTTTGATTACATCACATTAGTATGTTACTCATTTTAGTATTCTCTATATAGGTGTCCTTCGTTCCCATACATAAATCTTTTTCTCATCTTCCAAAGAAATTTCTCAGGTTATTTTTCTTCACCTTTGACAACTATGATGTTGATTTTTTTTAATACCATTAGAGATTTACATCAAACCACCAGAATTAAACTCCACTTTATACTTCTTATTACATTTATTCCCTTGAATTTTTTCGATCTCCATTTATACTTTAATGGGATATTGGAAAATTTTCTCATATCTATCAGAGTCTCATATTTCTAGGCCTATTTTTTGATTGATTTTTGTCCCACCAAAAAAGTATTCAACCATGAATTCAATAGTAATGATAAATACTTACGCATATAAGAAAATTCTTGTGATGTTTTCCTTGTACACCCTCAGAGATTATTTATCTTTTTTCTTTGAGGGAAAGGAAATCCATTTCCTCATAAAGATGGAGAGTGCAAGGAAAATATTCATTGAAAAAAACAAATTGGTATTCTATGTACCCCATCACTTTTATCTCTTCATCGGGATTCATATTCTGAATCATTTCCCACTAGTGATCAGCTTCTCCCTCCATATGATGAAGAGCTAGTAGAAACCTCTCTTATTTGTAACTTTGAAGGATGTAGAAGATCTTCTCAATAGAGTTGATCCATTATTCTTTCAATAAGGGATAATATGATCCTTTAAATGTTGTATTCCATTATCACATAAATCATTCAATTATATCTTGTTATTTTTTAGGCGGGAGTGGGAACTCCTCTTGATCCAGGTTTTCATTCAAAACATGAATGATATGAAAGAGTTTCATTACAAAGATTGTGATTCTTCCTCCCATTGGGTTGGGCATCACATTGGGGAAGTGATCACACTAACCATCACATTGATTTCTTACCTGATTCCTCCTATTTTTAAATTTTGGAAATAATGTATAGGAAATTAGGGATGAATATTTTTAAACTATTGAATATATAAATGGAGATTTAATTAACATAAAGGAATAAATTATAATGTAAATTTATTTCCTCAACATACTTATTTCTAGGCATCAATATATATTTTCCATATTATATTTCATAACATATATTATTATTGGAATTTTTTATTAACATAATAATTGTTCATAATGTGATTATGAATTTACAAAATGATATACCTCTTGAGTTTCAAGAATGGTGTATATTAAGTCTCATTGTCATGTAGTCGGTTACGCTGATAGAGGCCTTGGAAACATTGTTAGAGATGTAACCCCTTAGATCATCTATATAAGAACCATGTCCACAAGTATTATTCAGTAAAGGATTTATATTCTTGATAAAACACATACTCTATAATTACCAAAATTTACATATATTTTATTATAATTAATTATATCACTATGTTTTTTTTCTAGAATTTTATAATCATAATCACAGAAATAAATGAAGTTTTCCTTCGATACCATCTATGAAAACCTTACTCTTTATTAGACAATATTTCATGATTTATTAGATAAAATTAATGATATTTCAAATCAGAAAATAAATAATTATAGCATCTTTGTGAATTAAGTACATTTAATAACATCTTGATCATGGGGTACAACAACATTATTGAAAAATTCCTTAACATCTTTCTAAATTTCCATTAATTTAAAAACTGCACGGGATAACCATGGGACATACATAAGAAAGGAATGAGATATATAGTCCAGTAATGGAATTAACTAAAAATAAGGTGATATATTTTAGACAATATTCATATCAATTTGGCATAAAATGTGTTGGAATCATAAAACTGAATAGTGGTACATGATATAACTTAATAATCATTATATGGGAAATGTGGAAACAACATAGAAAACTGCAACATAAAGATAGGTGAAGGATAAAAACCAAGAAAACATGATCGAAATAGTCCCATAATAGAATCAGGTTCACTCTCTATACCAACATGATGTATCCATAGACTAAACATAAACCAATGCATTGGAGCGCTATATAATTCTGGGCACACCCATCAATTTCATTTTCATTCTCATGCATAATTCTTCCACATATATCATAAAACATGGATTCAATTACCACCATATTTTATTCTATTACTTATTAGTGTGGGAAAAATATATGTATTTCCAATGTAGAATAATTATACTTGTATATAGGTTAACACGGTTTATAGGAAATTGGTGTACTATTCATTACCCAATTTGTTGGCATGAAAAAATAGTAGTGAAAATTTGGCTACAAAACATCGTCACATAAAAATTAATAAAATGTGCCTATGAGATAAATAGGGGTCTAAAATAATTTGGAAATGAAATGGTAAGTAATATAGACATGGGAATAAATATACCAAAATTAGGATTTGTAAATAGAATGAACATGATAATATAGTAACATGAATAATGAAGAGAAAATGAGGATCCCTTACTTGAGTGTGTGATGTGAAATACATGGGAGGAGCTAATTAAGATATTGGGGGAAACATTATAGGACTATAGATATGGTAGGTATGATTAAGGAAGTTATTCAAATATTTTTAGTGAAGAGATATGGGAGGTAGGGTAGGTTTGTATATAAAAGTGTTGGGGAAATATTTTATCATTTCATGAACATAGGGTTTTGTCATTATATAATAAAATAACCAAAAAATGAATCCAATGGTTTTTTCTCATGAATGATTCCAAATTTAAATGCTATTAATTATTTTATAATTCCAAGGGCCTAATATAACAAAATAATACTACTGTTTATGTGTAATTAAGTCATACTCTAAAATAAAGTATTTGAAAAACATACAACTAAATAATGATTTTGGAGGATTCGTAAGGGCTTGTTGACACTCCTTTCTGCAACAAATTCAAAAAAATGGAAGAGGGGGAATACCTTAAGAAAAATGAGGGTCAACCTTTGAAAAACAAAAAAAATTTGACAAAGGCATGGACCAGGAACCCAGTTTAAGGGAGTCATGTAAGTTTCCTGTGTACAGTGTTATCCACTTGCGCGCCACCTATGGGTCTCACAATTCACTTGTGCGCCTTCTTCTTTTTATGCCCAATGTTCCTAGTGGCCTTTATATAGCCCTTCTGGGCCCCTCATTTCGGAGAGAAAATTTTCCAAAATTCAGATTCAATCTCTGGTCTCCCATGTCTTTTTCGGACATCTTTCGAACACATCTAAGGTAATTGTTTTACCTAGAATGGAAGTTCTAAAGAGGAATAATAAGTCATTAGTGTTAGAACTCTTCAATACATACATGCTTAAGTGTACATCCCTTAAGGAAAATGAAGACATGTGCGCGCCGCCTTTTCCTCTCAAGGGAACTTGCGTGCCACCCTTCTCGAATCCTCTAGAGATGATACTAAGGGCTTGAGTTCATAGTCACCCAAGTATTACCCTATAGAATCTTCATCGCCCAAGGTGACTCATGTTGCGCATGTCTACTTGCGCGACCTAGACTTTCATTATAGAACGATACTAGCGCGCCTCCATCCTAGTCACCTCATTTCCTCAAATCCACCTCTCCTCTTCAATACATAGCCTTCAAAACCCTTTTCAAAGCCATTTATGTCCTGGTAACTTGGTTGGCTTCCTTATCTGAAAGGAATTCTGTGAGATCCTCTCCCAAAACCTCATGACATACATGCTTTATGTCACCACAGTTAGGGGTTGCCTATATAACCTCATACTTTGAGATGAGAATATATTTTTATTTGGGCCTGCTTCTCAGAAGTAAGCCCCAAGTTACAAGTACCCTTTACCTGGGCCTCCTTCTCAGGAGTAAGCCCTAGTCATAATTTCCTTTACCATTGGCCCCCCTTATCAGAAGTACGCCTGATGTTATAAGTTCACTTTTATTGGGAATCCTCCTCAGGAGGAAGCCCAAATCATAATTTCATTTAATTTGGGCCTCCTTCTCAGGAGTAATCCCCAAGTTAAAACTCCCAAATCTTCATAAAGTAAAAATACATTTACAGACCCTACTCCTTGGCTTATTTCCTGAAGTAAGTCATGGTCTTCATCATCATGGGCAGTCATACATACGTAAGCCCCACATCATTTTTCATAACTACATCTTTTTTGGCACCATCGTCAGGTTTACTGATAGATCTTATTTCTCACACCGAGCATGACTCACATGAGATTAGGGTGTAAAAGTAATCACGATATCTCTTCATGGTCCATTAACGATGCATAAACCCCATATTTCATTACCTGAACTACGTTGACTTTGACCTCTACTTTAAAATTATAGTACGTAGGAAGCATTTATAAGGTTCAAGCCCATCTTTCATTAATTAGTTTCCGTCCCATATGACGTTAAAATATATCCTTCTTATCGAACTATGTGGGTTCTGATTCCTTTTTAACAAGGATACGTAGGTAGCCCATATGTGGGTACACTCCCAACTCTGAAATAATCCATGTCTTTCTGAATGAAAATAAACATCAAGTGACCCAATGACTAGCTCTAAAACCAGCATGGTCATCATAGTGAATAAGATATTTCAATAAAATATATATTGAAGGATACCGTTGACTAAGAATCTCCAATACATATGGATGATTCTCTATCGATGATTAAACTCAAATACATATAAATGATTTTCAAAATACATTACATATCAATCATTGATTTCCAAGTCTAAAACTCATTTTCATGCTTGGTGAATTAATAAGGATTCGTGAACATAATTAAATCTATAAAAGAGTCCTGAAGTTGGCAATAATTCCCCCCAAAAAGGTGTGATGATCCTGACCTCCCATCCTCTCGAACAATGGGAATTCTTAAGCCTCATCGGTCAACAACTAATGAGCACATACCTTTTGAATGTAGGTCCAAATAGTTATATAATCATTGGGTGTTTCTGATTCTACGAATAAAACTATTAGAAACTGATTGGAAAGTTTGAACCTTAATCAAACAAGGTCATTCCCATTTATAGAAAAACAACAAAAAATGGTGAACCCAACGTGAATACTTAACCAAGTTAGATGATGTTTTACTTATTTATTAGGCCCCTATTAAACTCAATATGAGGGCGAACAAATCAATCAATTATATATGTTCTCATCCAAGAGATGTAGTCTGGACAAACATATCTTGATTATGTCTACTATATCAAACATGCACACTTTTCCAAGATCTCTCTGCAACATAGAATAGCTTCATTAAAATTCACACCTGTGAATTCCTCGGCCACTACTCCTAGTGGATCCTAGTCCAGTCTGAGGAAGACATCACCTACTCAATGTCTTCAATGCTGGGTCTCAAATGCATTGGTGAGGTACTACCATCAACACGTTACCATCACAACTCTTGAGGCCTCTCAACAAGCCCTCCAAGTTAACAACTCACCCTGGTTGTCCAGACAGTGACAACCAGTGGTCAAGAAGAAGGTAGTTCCAACCACAGTCTCCAACCATTTCGGGTCGTTATCCTGCGAACACAATAACTAGTCCCTCCCATATTATAGGGAGGTGAATGAAGAGGTCACTCAAGGCCTTAGTTCAAGAAGATAGTAGCATTTATTGAGGACCCCCACCAACAATTTCCGCCATAATCTTGTGGTAGTGCACCCTCAACATTATGAGGCTATCACCTCTAGGTGTTCGGATCAGGTTCCTCAGACCCAAGCATTCAAGACCTATCTGTTAGAGGAAAAAATCAGTCAATAGGGAGTATGTTCTTACCTCTACCCCCTCTGGAGAATTCCATCAATTTAAATTGATGGCAAACAATGATCGGGCATATACACCCGTCAGTCTGGATTTCGCTGCCCAGCAGACTCGTCTGGAAGTAACACACCAATACCGCCTGACAATTCTAGTAGAGTACTATAGCCAAAAACATACACCTGTTTATAATTCATCAGCCGGTCAACAGGCTTGTCTAAATGCATCCAAAGAAGCTCGCCAATCATATGCGGTGACCACATGTAAACAGGCACAAACACCTGCTTACACTCATCAATTCTGCCAGCAGTCTCATCTTGCAGTCATGAAGGATGTTTAGCAATCATATTTTGTGGAGAAAAATCAGTTGGCACATAAACCTGCAATTCATCAGGCTAACCGATAGTCTCATTTGGTAGCACTCGGAGATGTCAATTGGTTTGCTCTAATGACAAATAGAAGGAAGACAAAACTTTCTACCCCCACACATGAGTACTGTCAGAATTCAGTGGCAAGAAAAAGAGGACAGTATTAGGAACAAATACCTACTCCAAACACGGAATTGACGTATATTCCTGTTCCGATTGATGAATTCACCAACCACATTCTGACAGTGGTGAAAGAGAAGAAGCAAATCCCTTCCCCTATTCTAGATACCTGTCAGAATATTATAACAACTTCACCAGCATCATAGGTAAAGCATCATAAATCTATCACTATTAGTGAAGTGTCTCAACAACATGTTACTCCAGAGCAGATAAACACCTCTATTCCAGTCGAGGAGGGTTGTGGGGCATACTCTCCCATGTTATACGGACAATCAAGTCAGGAAAATACACCTGATTTAAATGGAGATAATCAGCCTAACCTGACCATTTATCCTGAAAAGGCACATTCAACTACCCATAATAACCACTTTTTACAACAAGTGGTTTGTAAATTGAGTATGAAGGCTTCCAAGAAAAATACCCGTCCAACAGAGTTGAAAAATAATGAGCCAATCTGAAATAAGGCATTGCTCAATGCTGGAGTTGTTGAAGCCCTCAAAAAATTTTCTATTGCGACTCAAGATTCTACTCTCTCATTTCCTGATTCTAGTCGTAACAACAATAATTCTGATGGTCTTCCTCAGAAACTTCCCCATGAAGGATGGCTGCATGAAAATTTGGTTAATATCGAAGTATTATCTTCATGTGACAGCCATGATAACCCTCTTCATTTCTAGAAGACCAAGGAGCAAGTGTTTTCTTCTTTTGCTGGAACCCACCATGGTGGTTATCCCCATGATGATGAATTTTTCTCCAAAAGTTCTCTCCATGGTAGTAATTTGCATTTCCTGAAAATTCTTCAATGAACAATGCATTAATAAGAAATCCCTCTTATCTTGAGGCACTTACAAAGGTGAAGCCAGTCGTGTCTTATGACATACCACTTGTTGGTGAAATAATTTCTCAATTAGAAGATAGCCCGAGGTGTAGGTCAGTCTCCGAACCACCCATGGTTGATTCATCTTCTTATTTGACAAATGAATTCTTTACCAATAATATTGAATCTAATGAAGTAACAAATAAGCAATAGCTTTGGTCCAATCAGGTAGTAGAATCTTCATCAAATGACAAAGAGAAAGTGTTGAATATGAGAAAACAACTAGCGAAGGGTGATATAACAGTCATGTTTTGGCCTTTGGCTGACTCTTAGTATGATATTCCAGAAATGATGACAGAAGATTGTGTTCATGATATTCGTCTCAACATATGGAAAACTCTTTGTCACTTAAAAAAATATTATCTAATGATGAATATTGAAACCATGTCAAGATAATAGAAGGGTTACAACGCCAAATTCACTTGGAATCTCTCTCAGTTTCCTGACATCCAAAGGTTAAAAAGTAGCATAGAGCCCTTCAACATTCATTCCATGGCACATTAAAAAGGTTGTTCAAGTTAATTTCCAACGCCCCATGTGGTATTCATATCAAGGGATGGGGTGTTCACAGAGCATTGCATTTCACTATGCTCTCCAGTCAATAAAGCCTGCCAAAATTGTCCTCATGAAATTTTATTTCCCATGGATGGCCACATCTAACTGGTTTTGTTAGTAATCAAAGACTTTCCCAAGAATAGACATCAACTAATTCTTCCCAAATTCAGTCATATAATGAAAAATATTTCGAGTTACTCTTGTATCGAGCAAATGAGAATATCGAACAGGCTTCTTGTTTATAGCATTCACATCATCAGGTGATAGGAGTTTCATAAATAATCTAATGGTCATCTGAGCCAGGTGATTTGAGTGGATTTCAGATGAGGCATCTGGAAAATTTTTGGACCAAAGTCTGCAAAATCCGGAGATATTTTAAGAATGTTTCAGATGTATCAGCACAAGAGTCACCTCAGCTTGCCAGACTGGGGACTCTTTTAATCCAACCCTCAGGATCAACAGATAGGATTCGAGGAGTTGAGCCAAAAAACATGAACATCCCTAGTCCACCAGACTGGGGTCTTTTTCAGATTCTCAATCTCTTCCTCAGTAAAAGTCAGTCTTCTCTCGATTAGGAAAAAACAAGATAAAGGGAGACCTGAATTATCTAGAGAATCCATCCAAATTAATGTTCATCAAGAAGTTCCTGAGGAATCAACCAAACAAAAGGCAATGTCTCATAAAGAACATGGAAGAAGACCGTTTCACAAAAGCGCTGACATAAGGGCTGCAATGCATTATGCATCAATAAATGTCATCAATGCCATTGTCACTAATCCCCCAGAAGATGAGGCTCACTCAAAGAGATCAGATAAAGAAGTTCATGTTCAAGAGGTTGTACACACATAAATGAATAAAATAGGTGTGCATAACAGAAGACAGTGGGTTGCCCAGGGGCAACACATTCCTCTGGGTAATGCCCTCCCATACTCCAGAAAGGCACATTCTAAGGAAAAGGTAAAAAATCAGGTGACATTCCCCCTGCCTCTGGAGAAGGCCAATCACTCTCATTAGAGGTATTTTTCAGGCAACAAGAAGAAGAAATGAAGGAATTAAGGAGGTTAAATGCATAACTACTTCATGGTAGTATTCCTCCTAAGCATGCTGGAGTTAATCAATCAAGGGAATTTATTTCATCTACTGGGATGGATCAAGAATATCCCCCTTTTCAAGTACACCCTCACAGGTCCAATCCTATGGGTCATACGCAACAACAACTGGTAATACAACCATCAGTGGCCGTACTGGTCGCCGCAGCCATTCAAACTCCAGTTATCACACCTGCTCAAGACCTATCTCAACCATATGTATCTCAAAAATTAATAACTAACATTGAGTCATTAATAGCTCGGTTGGAAGCTATGGAAGGAAAACATGCAAAGGTTCATCCAGATAGGAGAGCTTACCCTGAATGGGTGGATGCAATTCCTCCCCCATAAAATTTTGTGATTACTACATTCCCATGTTTTAATGGTTCGGGAGATCCAGAGAAACACTTATCACATTTTGTTTCTCATTGTGATCCAATGATGGGTACTCCTCAATAATAAGAATCAGTTAAGCATACGTGTTTTGTGTAGTCATTATAAGGACCTACTTTTGTCTTGTATACAAGTTTTCAATCGTGGTCAATTACCTTGTGGGAAGATCTCCATCAAAGATCTCTTCTTCAATTTATCTCAAAATTTCCAAAGAAAATAATTTTTTGATCTTACCATTTATATGAAAAGGAAAAATGAAAGAGTTTCAGATTTCATAGCTTACTGGAAGGGATTAACATAATACTTAAGTTTACCACTCCATCAAGAAGAATTGTTGACAATTTTTTGTGGCAAATCTGTGTGAAAAATTACGTACATCGTTGATCCATGTGATATACGAAGGAGGGTTTTGAGACCATAAGTCAATAACTTAGCAGATATAAGACTCTCTTATAAACACTAAGGCTAAAACTCATTTAATTCCATTAGTTCCAGGAAGGAGAATAGGGAAAGAAGAGACTGCTACAGTTACACTTAATCAAGCACCTATACCTGCTTCCACTTCAAAACCATCTTCATATCGAAGGGCTCCACCTCCTGAGCATCAACAATAACGACCGCCTTCTCAAGATGATAAAAAAGATCAAAAGCGGAAATAGTTTGAAGATTTGACGAAAAAATTTTATTCTTTCCATAATGAACATGTTTCTGACTACGTCATCTCGGCTCTGGAAAACAATCTAGTTCAGTTTCCATGGCCAAAAAAGACGAACAAGGAAAGAGATGAAGACCTCCCCAACTATTTCCCATTTCATCAGATGTTGTGGCATCCTATTCAAGAGGTTATTTTCTTCAAAGACCTCCCTCAAAAGATTGTGGACTCTGGACCTGTTAAACTGCAAGGTTCTTCTACCCAGGCACCATGTGTTACTTCAACTGACCTAGAAGAAGAAGGCGGGTGGCATGAAGTCAAAAGTAAAAATGCTCAAAAATATGATTATTGGATGGTCATTAAAATGATAAACTGAACTCATGCCATTTTATGAACACAATTAAATAAACCACTTGTGTCTTATTCTATGAATTTCATAGCAAAAACCCCTTCACCAGAAGTAAAATCCTCAAATAAGGGTGTAATTTGAAAAAAAAAGAGTATTCAGAAGAAGACGAGCTTGTGTCAAAGCCTATGTTGTCTTCAACTCTGTAAGATTTTAGGCCATCTACTTCAAAAGCATAGGGACCACCCCGCCAAACGGCACATCCTTGATTGGTTCCCCAGGCATAATCTTCGTCAGAAGAAGAATTGATCTTTGGTTATGTTAACATAATTCATTTAACAGATCCTTATGCCAATGATAGTTTTGATTATGATGATCCTAAGTTCCCTGTATCAAATAGTGGAATTAGTGGAAGAGACAGAGATCTAGGATATAGGGGAATACGTGGATGTTCTAGAATCCACTATTTCAATCCTACCCCTGGTAGAACTGTATATGAGGTAGAAACTCGTGGAAAAACTTTTCAGCAGGCTCAAAAGGAACAAGAAAGTTCTTCCACACATGGTAGATTCGGCCCTGAAGCAGTTTTTTTGGAAGACCGGTTAGAGGTCACACCATCTTCCTCCCCGCAAATAGATATACCTAGTCGGTCTAATCTACCGAAGCCAGGAGTATTTCCAAATCCTACCCCGATACGAGATGCATCTACTGCAAGCCTCAAATTCCATGGCCCATGAAAAATGACATTTTCATGATGGAAAATTCAGACATTTGGACCAAAAGTATGATTTGTTGAAACATTTGTCCCATGTACCGACCAAGTTATTAATTATGGATTCCTTCAATCTATCAAAAGATCTTCGGGAGGCACTTATTGATGCTTTGTCAAGCCCTCAAGAATTCAAATATGAAATTTTAGCGGCTGAGATCTACCATATAGAGAATGATCCTACAGAATTCCATGTAGTGATATCTTTTACAGATGACGATGAAGATGATGTTTTACATGGACATACTAGACCTTTGTATCTATCTGGAAAAGTCAATGATATAGACATCTGAATAGATTTCATTTATAGTGGCTCGGGATTCAATATCATTTCTATTTGTACACTTCATCGATTGGGCCTCAGTGAATCTGATTTATCTCCTTCTACATTGATGTTCCAAGGATACGATAAGAATGAACAAGAACCTCTGGTTGAGATTACACTCAGAATTCAGTTTGTAGACCTTGTGTCTAATTCAGATTTCATGGTTGTTCGTCAAGACACAGTCGTCAACAATTTTATTGGAAGACCTCGGTTACATAAACATGCAGTTGTACCTTCTTCATACCATCAATGTCTCAAATATTGTTTCAATGGTCAAACTATGACATTGTATGGCAACAAAGACTTCTTCAAAACGTGTGAATCTCAATACATTGAGGGAGAATTTTATCACATGGAGGGAATGGAAAAATCCATAGCAAATAAGGTTACCAAAAATAAAGCTCCAAGTGGTTTGGAAAAGATTCTAGTAAACCCAGTCATACATGTGAGTACAGATTATGTGTTTCCTATCAGTCAAATTGACAGGGTAGAGCTAAATACAAACACTCTTATGAAAACTTCAATAATGCCAGTTATGACAAGCGAGCCAGACAACATGGGAGAAATTATTGATTCAACAATTAGTGATGAAAGCTTAAATGTAGATGTCTTCATTTCATCCACTGAAATCTAGCAATTCTATACTTCATCGACCATACCAGAAGAAAGTAAAGAAATACTAGAGGAAAACAATGATGTCAATTCCCAATCCATCATCTCCTCTCTATCACCCCAGAAAGACCCTTCATCATCAATAAGGTCAGAAATGGAAGCCTCTTCTCCAAGATGTTCAAATTTTAACTTCTCCCCTAAACATGGAAATTATGCTTCGTCATATACTATTCAAGTAGAAACTGAAGAAGTAACCCATATTGAAGAAGAAGAGGAAGATCCTATGGATGCTCCTCTAGCATTTGAATAGGGTATCTCTACCACTGTGGATGAACTTAGAGAAATAAATCTGGGTACAAAAGATGATCCACGCCCCACTTTAATTAGTGCAGCCACTACTCTAGAAGAGCAAGAAATGTATAATTTATTTATAATGAAAAATAGAGATTTTTTTGCCTGGAATTATAAATAAATTCCATTTCATGATCCGGATGTTGCCACTCATCATTTGGGTTTTCCAGAAGAACATCGAGTATTCAGGCAAGCAGCAAGAAAAACACACCCATCTTATGCTTCCAAAATTGAAGCAGAAGTTGATAATCTTATCAAGGCTAAATTCTTCAGAGAATTTTAATATCACAAATGGTTGGCTAATATTTTCCCTGTGAAAAAGAAGAATGTCCAATTATAGTTTTCATTTACTTCAGAGATCTTAATCGGCGTTGTTCCAAGGATGATTGTCCAGTTTCGATCACAGAACTCTTAATTGATGCAACAGCTAGCTACAAAGATTTTTTCTTTCATGGATGGTTACTCACGGTACAATCAAATACGAATAAACCCAGAATATGAAGAATGTCTAGCCTTCAGAGCTCCTCGGTGTGTTTTTTACTATCGGTTAATGCCCTTTGTCCTAAAAAATGCAGGTAAAACCTATCAACATGACATGGGCCATATCTTCAAACCCTTTTTAGGAAAATTTTTTTAATGCTATGTGGATTATTTGGTGGTTAAATCTAGACAACGTTTTTATCACTTGGCCGATCTGGAAAAGATATTCAACAAACTTTTTACAACACAATTTGATGAAGAACCCCTTGAAATGTGCTTTTGAGGTAACTTGGGGAAAATTTCCCTGCATTTTTGTACGCCATCATGGTATCAAATATGATCCTGAGAAGCCGAAATCAATCCATGACATGTCACCTACTAGAAATTTGAAGGAATTTAGAAGACTTCAAGAACACTTGGCCTATATTCGGCATTTCATTGCCAATATGGCAGGAAAGTGTTTACCCTTCACCAGATTTATGAAGAAGTCAGTCACCTACCAGTGGACTGATGAATGACATGAATCATTCGATATCCTCAAGAAATATCTCTTTAGTAAAATGGTATTAATACCAACTATTGAAGGAAGACCACTTATTCTCTATGGGTCAGCTTTAGGGTGAACATTGGGTGCCTTCCTTGCCCAAAATAATGACGCTGGGAATGAAAAAGCCTTTACTATCTCAGTGGAACTATGCGTGATGTTGAAACTCGATATTAAATTATTGAAGAGTGATGCCTATCATTAATAATTATATTTCAGAAATTGAGACACTACCTGCAACATTATGAGGTCCAATTGGTATCTCGCAAAAACCCACTCATATTTATCCTTAGTCTTCCAATTCTTATAAGATGTTTGGCAAGGTGGGATTTTATTTGGCAGTAGTTTCATATACAGTCTGTGTCTCAAAAGGATTTAAAGGGCCATGATATGGCTGACTTCCTTGCTGAACACCATTCTGTAGAAGATACATCTTTAAATATTGATCTTCCTGACGAGTAAGTCTTCTCTATTTAAGATAATACTTAAACATGGGAAATATACTTTGATGGTTCCTCCAGAAGTCCAACAGGGAAGAAAATAGAAGATCCTAAATTCAACAAAGTTGGGTTAGGAATCGTGCTTATTTCACTAGAAAAGGCAGTGCTACCCTATTCCTTCTTATTTTGGAAATAGGTACAAAAATTGAAGTAGAATATCAAGCTCTCGTCGTAGACATGGAATTGGCACTTCAAGAACATGTGAATCACTTGAAGGTAAAATGTGATTATGATTTGGTAATCAATCAAATCAATGGGGATTATGACATCAGAAAGAAAGAGTTATTCCATTTGTGTGATTATGTTATAAATTTAATGGTGGAATTTCCTTTAGAACCGACATTTTCTTATGTCCTGATATCACAAAATTCCCAAGATGATGCACTGGCTAATGTAGCCGTAGCCCTGGAAGATCCAAACCGGGACGAAACAATAATCAGTATTTCCCACCGTCGTATAGTTTCAACTTTTTTTCAAATCATAATAGAGGAAATAAATGAAATCATTCCCATTTATGAACCATATGGTCATACTACAGGATGCATGACACCTATTAGGGAATACCTTTAATATGGAACACTCCCACCTAATAGTGATGGGAACGAAAATGTTCGGTGATGTGTGGTCAATTTTACTCTTTATAATAGCCCAGATCACCATAAAATTCGTTAGAAGTGAGGTTTTGATAGAATAATCTTCATATTTATTGATGGTGAAGAGACAATGGTTGTTATGCATGAAGTTCATACTAGAGTTTGTGGTGCCCACCAGTCTAGACATTGAATTTCTGGTCAAATTCAAAGGCTTGGATACTTATGGCCTTCAATTATGTAAGATTGTGTTGATTTCACTAAGAAGTTTCATTCATTCCAAGTATGTTCCAACTTAATTAATCAACCCCCAGAGTTGCTTCATACAACTAAATACTCATAGCCATTTTCCACCTGGGGAATGGATGTAGTAGGACATTATCCTATGGCTACATCCAAGCTGTTTAACTATATTCTTACTACTACTGAATTCTTTTCCAAATGGGAAGAGGAAATACCTCTCAAAGAAGTTAGTTATAAAGGAATTGTTTTCTTTGTCATGTCTAACCTCATTACCAGATTTGGTGTCCTTCATACCATATTGATGGACAATGGCACCAAATTCTGTTCCTCCGAGGAGAGAAAGTGGTATCAAGAATACAACATCAAATCCAAACACTCATCTCGATATCATGCATAGGCCAATTGACAAATATAGGCCTTTAATAAGGCTCTTTCAAACATACTGAAAAATATGGTGGTTATATATAAGGAATCATGTCCTAATAAACCTTTTCATTCTTTATGGGCTTATCGGACCACCACCTGCACTACTATGCTGTCAAATCCATATTCATTTGTATATGGAACAGAAGCAGTCTTTCCCATTGAAGTTCAATTACCATTGTTCAGAGTAGACATTTATGATCATTTATCCACAAATGAACAATCTCATAAGTGATTTGATTAACTGGAATGATTAGATGAAAAAATATTGTGCGCCCTACACCACTTGGAAGTCTATCAGAATCGAATAGCACGAGCTTTCAATAAAAAATTTCATATTCATTCATTCATTCAAGGAGAATTGGTATTAGTCCTTATAACCCCAAAGATACAAGGATTGAAACCTCCAAAGCTTGAGAAAAAGTGGGAAGGAACTTATTCAATACATGAGGTGTACTCCAATGGAGCTTATTCTTTAATATCAATGAATGGAGACCTCATCGCGACTCCAACCAATGTCAGATTCCTAAAGAAGTATTTTGTGTAAAAAAATGATATCTTCCTGCATGACATTAAACTGTAAACAATCCCTTATATGTCCTACATGATGTTAAACTATACATGTTCATCCTACATGAAGTTTATACTGTGAAAAAGTCCCATAATACGTCCTACATGACGATAAACTATGCACATGTCCTGCAAGATGTTAAACTTCACAAAAATGCATCCTAGCAATATGACGCTAAATTGTACATCACCCTTTGTCTCACATGACATTAAATTGTGCATTGTTAGGGTTGTTTCTACCTCTTGTTTCTCACACCAAGCATTACTCACATGAGCTTAGAGTAAGCTTCAACCATAACACCCTCTCTGGGCTGCTAACCACGCGTAAATCCAAACACCATCTTCGGGTCGTTGTCCTAAAGTACAACTCGATCACCAATTAATTCTCAATCGAAATACATAGACTTTGATCCTTGCCTCCTAGGCTGGGTATGTAGGCAACCTCTTGAGGTTCAATACCAAAACCAATATCTTCACGTCGGTTCACCTCTATCTCATATGATGTTGATCCGTGAACCCCCCCCCCCCCCAAAAAAAAACCATTATATTCACATTCGTTCAACATCGTCCTTGCTATATGATGTTAAACTATACAGTCCCCCATTTTCCTCACTGCAAGACATTAAACTGCATAGCAACACGTCCTGGCTACGTGATGCTAAACTCTCCAGCACCAGTCCATGCATATGACCTTAAAATATTCACACTTTTGTCATGTATGATAATAAACTACAATAATCTCTGACACCCTAACCTGAGAGGAAATAATTATTGACATTGATCTCCAATCATGTCATATTCCAAGGACTACATGCATACATGGAAATGCTCGAACCTTTAATCTTGGGACCAACCATCATTTCCCTAAAGTCCCCTTTCACCCTTTACATGTACGAACCAAATCTATTCATAGGATATTTCAAGGACTACGTATGGCTTGATTCTTATACATATGGGATACGTAGGAATGTTCGAGAATCCCTCGAATCCTACCCCAAGTCATTGGGCCTAACCTCAAACTCCACTTTCAGTCCCTTGGCTGAAAATTCCCCTTGTGAGCACATGAAGGTGGTATGAAAACCCTTGTCTTTATTCACATCAGGTTCATAATAAACACACATTGTGTCTCCCTCAATATTTTCTGAGCCCTATGACCCTAAACTAAGATCTCTTACGGTCTCATCCCACATGACGTTAAATTCTATTTCAAGATCTATGTATGGCTTGATTCTCATCCTAATTAGATATGTAGTGAAGTCCAGCATCTCAATTCAGGACCTAGCAACAATATGACTATGGTCATAATTGGTCTATGTATATCCCTCATGCATTAGACAATACCCATTTTCATGTATCATACTCCTAACCTTAAATACTTCAGGATCTCCATAACCCTTTTCTTGACTTCTGGTCACAAAATGTCTGATACCCAGGAATTCTTTTTCCTGCCCATTCAACACGTTCCCATAGGTGGCCTTGCATAAATAGTCTACATAACGGATCTGTTAGCCAAAATATTCTATTATTTTACTATGCAGCCAATGCCCTTAAGTGGCCCTGCATAATTCAACCCCCATAACGGGTTTGTTAAATCATGGTAACTTAATTCTTAGGGGAAAAACTCTTTTGTCTTTATTGGCCTTAACGATGATATGTAGAGATCCTCAAAAACAACCATCCTTAACATATTTTCTCCATACTAATTTTCATGATCTTAAAGTATTCATGTCTATGGATTATATTTCCCTTCCCTACGTTTGGGTCAAACCTTCATAGGAGTGACATTCATCCAATTCTTTGACAATATTGATTGGAAATATCTTCTTCATATTCAAGTACCACTCTCCATACAACAGACTCTATGATTTGGGAAATTTGAGTCTCCATAAACTTTGATTAGCTTTTAGCAATAGAAAAGTAAAAATTCTGAGAGTTTTTTTGCCTGACTATGCAACACGTGCCCTTCAGTGGCCTTACATAAGTAGTCTACATAATGGACCTTTCATCCAAAAGATGCTATTTTTTTACTAGGCAACCAATGCCCTTAAGGGGTCGTGTATAATTCAACCCCCTAACGGGTTTGTCAAATAGAGGTAACTTCACTCTAAGGAAATACTTACTCTAATGCCTTTTAGCCCTTTTTTCATATCATCCCTAAGATTCAAAATTTCTTAAGTCATAGTTTAGATGTTTCCCCCCATACATGAAAGTGGTAATATGTTTTTAAACAAATTATCAAGGAATTGAGTCAATTTAATACATTCGGTCAAAGCAACTCGACCTTAAACATTATCCTTTTTATGTCCGACATGCATGAATTTAAACTGCCAATAAGAGAAAAGGTACTCATTAAATTGGGAACCTGTAAAAGGAACTCTGAAAAAAAGTCATGTCCCAGCTCACTAAATGTACATTTTGTATGATTTAGGCAATATTGAGAAACAAAAAGATGCAAATCTTGTGGGGTTGTTTGTACAATCCTAGCAAAAATAAAACTATGCTTACTAGGCCCATTAGCTTATGTAAAAAAAATTATGTAGTTAGCAAGAGAATGCAGGTACAGATGATTGAAGATGAAATGTATTTTTCATTGATGTATAAGATTAGAATAACATCCATTGATTGGAGTATCTTATCTTTTTAAATAATTACAAGAGGCTTTCAACATAACTTTTCATTTGATGTATGGAATCCCGAACTTCATCCGTAGCCACATGAAGTTCATTCACTCGAGTAGATTCACACTTTTCAGATTAATGGAGTGCTTTCATGGCATATTCTATGGCTTTTATATCATCCATTTGGACTCCTTCCAATGAATTGTTAAGCTGGTCAAGTTATCTAGTAACGACATCTAGCTATTGCTGAAGGTGTATCTGCTGGAAAACTATCTCCTTGATCTTATGCTCCAGCTCCTTCAGCTTTGCAGCATGATCATCCTCAGCACAGGACATCGTAGCCTCGAATTTGCCGATATTGGTCATCAACCTCACTCTGGTCAGATCTTGACGGTACTTTTTCTCCTACTCCCTCTTTAAGATGACTTTTTGCACCATGGTATCGATCTCTTGATATCCAAAACTGCCAAGTCCTAGAATGAAGAACTAGGATGACATTCGCAGGATCTTGGAAGATTTCTCTACAAGAGGCACTTCAAATATGATCTTCCATATATTGTATCATGCCTTGTGATGTGAGAATTTGGAGTGCCTTTTCCACCTCTGGGTCTGATTCAACATCACTGTCAGAGGAGGGAATATAATCCAGGATTAATGCACTTAATGAAGTTCCCGGTTCTACTCCCTCACCCATGACACTTGGTACTTCAATTTCAACTCCCATTGGGGATGAGGCTGAGGCTTCACCTCCAGATCTAGCCACTAAAGTTGAAAGCCCTTCATATTCAATTGAAATCTTTGGTTAGTTTCAAAGGATAACAAAAATTTATTAGCTATCTTGCAAATTAAGTTTAGCCAAAAATATTATCATCTTTTACCCAATGGTAGATCAACAGCTTGAGAAGGCTCCTCCCCATCATTCCTAGCTTCAACAAGATTTTTAGGATGGGTTTTAGGAAGATCTACTGTGTTAATCTCCACTTGAGCTAGCTTCTCTACAATGATTGGGTTTTCTCTACACCCTTCAAGAATTGGAAGATCAGCAGATTGCTTAGATGGAACTGCACATTTCAACCAATAATGGTCAGTTATGTAAAAAAAATTAACCGGATGAAAAATAATACTCACGTACAAAATCTTCTAAATCACAGGGTAATTTATCATGATCTAATTTTTTTTCAAAAGACGCGCCAAGTTTCATCATTTCATCCAATGATATCCTAGATTCCTGGTTAGTCTCAACAGGGGGAGAATTTGACATGTCTTCTTTGTGACCCTCCTCCTACAACCTCTGACCCTAGATAGCTTCCTTAGAGAAATTTGCAGAGTCAGTTGTAGTGGTATCCAAAAGTTCTTATGCATGTGTTGAACCTAAAGCATCATTGGATGGAAGTTATTTGAGGTTTTCATTTAATGTTCTATGAAAAATTGTTAATTTACCAGGAGCAAGCTCTTTTCTCCTTGCAGCAGCAATAGGAGCAGTACTGGGAACATACGCTAACTCTTCTTCTCTCATCGTTTCTTCTGGAGCAGGCATGTCAGCATGAATTTGAGACTATTCACCAGCACCCTCTATTGTCCTTAGAGGATGGTCAATCCTCTCCCTCAAAGGGGAAATCTAAGAGGCCCCAACAATACCATGATGTATGAGTAACCTTATCATGAATTAGGATTCATGACTATCCAAAGGACTTACCACTACTGATGAAGCATCTAGCTGTGTACTTCTTCCTTCGATGCCTTAACATCTTTTACTTTTTTGGTTTGTAGACATCTCCACCTCCAAATAGAGGTATTTGAGTGTGAAAATCTATGTCTAACTCCTTATCTGTGACTTGGTGGCCTGGAGATACTCTGCTTGGATCATGAGGAGATCCAGGGACTCCATGAGAAGTGCCACCAGGGCTGCACTACAGTGAAGGGACCTTAGTAGTTCCTTCCTTAACAAGATGTAGGATGAAGAAAGTAATTTCCATGAGTAAAAATATATTGACTGAAATCATGTTGTAAAGAAAATAAGGAAATACATTTACATCTTCAAGAGCCACGTAATCATGACAATACTCGTCTTCTGAAGCACCAATCCCCTCAGTGGTGCCACGATTCATCATTTCCATCAACCGCTTGGTGATATGAATGGAATCATCAGTGGAATATATGATCATTTCTAGCTCTCTGATGCAAGCATGCACTTCATTGAGGTTATCCTCGAAGCGGATATTAGAAGAATCCTGGAGATCCCCCACTATGGGGTTATGTATCCTTTCACATAAGTCCATCCAGGCAGTTTCAGTGTCAAAATAGAAACTCCTCCATGTTTAGACAACCTTTGTTCGTAAATATTCCGAATGTGCACCAGAAGGCATTGAGGAGGGTCCTACAATTTGGGACTTCAACTTCATCCCATCTCCTACAATCACAGATAAAGGATAAGAAAAAGAAACATGTTGCTCTATAAAATAATGGAGACTAAATTTCCTCAATTATATAACTCGCCATGAGTTGAGGAAGTAGGTCTCTTGACTTTGGTAGGAAGATTATATCTAGTACAAGGCCATTTTGATGCATGTCGTGCCTTATCATCCCCATCATGGAAATATGGTGAATGAGCCCTGGGTGAAGAGCCTGGTGAATCAACTCTGAGTGAAGAAGAGTCACCTTATAGATGAAAGGTTTCTTTCCTGACACTTCTCTTTTTACTCCCCACCCAGGAGACAAGAAGATTCAATACCTCTGCCAGGTATGATGCTACCCAGTTCTCGGCATACCATGTAGTCAATTGACTGGCCACTCCAGCAACTGGTAGATCAAACACTGCATCGGTCTTCTCCATAGCTGTCAGTAACCACAGTTGTCCGGAAACCATTGGATTCTTCTCTGAACTAACGTATGTGGGAGGTGATAGAACAATATTCTATAGACACGTGAATTGGCGTTCAAATCTATATGGAGCATAGGCCTCACATATAATGCCTCCTTCAATTCTGTTGGCCAATACACCATCTCTGCAAGCTAGCATATATTACCTCAATTCCAGGTTAGTTGTTCCATCATCAACAAATGGACCTGTTGGCGGGTTTTTGTGAGGAAGGAAATGAAATTCCTTGAACATGATCAGCCTCACCATCAGATCATAGGAATTAAGGGACAATAAAGAAATTCAGGAAAATGCCTACACCAATGGACTAAAATAACTTCCAGGAACCTATACACTGCTCTGTATAGTGTATGTTCTAAAGTGAGTGGTGATCCATCCCCACAAAACATTGAATTGTCTCACTATTCTCAAATGAGACTTACCCATATAGACATGGAGTAAGCTCCTATGAATCCTCACCAAAACCGAGGTGGCCAACCCAACAGTTTTTCTCTCATCCTACATGGCTGCAACAACTATGGTCCATGTCCTAGCGCCTCCCCTAGAATATATTACTAGAAGAATACAGACACTGAGCCACAAGGCTATGAAGTCCTCCAAACGGGTCTTCTCTGGGATTCTTTGATACACTTCATACCCCCACTTTTCAAACTCTCATACTTCCAGAGTTGGCCAGAATATGCCAGGAGGACCCATCTTCTCTGCTCTAGAGAAGCTGGTAGGATGAGTACAGGTGGGCCCCTTCTCCTTATTCTTGATGAGAAACATGTCCATCCACTCTTCTAGATGGATATATTTTCTAGAGTGGGTTTTTGTGGTTTTGATATTCTTAAGATTGTAGAAAATTTTCAATAAATCTCGATCCAAAGCCGGAGTCTTCTCCGAATCTTTCTAGGTCACCTTGTGGGGATGAATTCATCATATATATCTCCCAAAATTGGATCCCCAGAGATCTTGTAGGCTTCCAACAAGCTGATGTCTACTTCTACATGAGTCAGACGGAAGGAATTAGTTTCTAGGCTCCAGCGGCTGATTAGCCCCGACACAAAATTATCATTCCTATAGTCATATGTCTGCCCAGCCAATACATCTTCATTTATTGCAGCTCTCTTCAGGTCCTCAACAAACTCTTCACAGGTTTTTCACACCCAATATTCCCACATTCAAGTCAGTTTCACACCTCCTCAAGGATAGAAATCCCAACACTTTTTACATCCCATGGAATAGTCCATCTGAGAATTTATGAAAAGAGAGGGATAACAATTTGGATGACACTCAAGCTTTTGAGGCTTCAAATCAGGAGCACATGGGAAATGATGCATTATGAATTCCTTCTCTGGTGTTCCACCATTGAGAAATGATCGTTCAACTGAGACATTTTCTAAGGAGAAATTGGTGTATGTCTGAAACCAGGAATGGTGAATATAATTATTTTCCTCTGGAATGTTGACTCCTTCAAGATGACCATGACCATATAAAGGGAAGTAGATGCACTTTGGGAAATTGGCATGATATTTCTTCAAGTACTTAGCCAAATACGAGAGTGTGCTATCACAGATATCTTAATAATCATGGCCATCGATATCCATCATGTCATCTATACCCTTGTTGGACAACTCACCAGCTGATACAATTCTATTGGGAGCCATTGAATCTATAAAAAGATCAAACAGTTAACTTTTACGTAAGTCTGTTTTTATGAAATATATGTGAAGAAAACATAAAATGGATAAGGAATTAAGGCACACAAGTTTTTCCATGCAATTTTCATCGCGCGAGTATTTTCGTGCAAGTAATGTCGCGCTAATGATGGTATGCAAGTCAAACTCTTACTGGAGAGGCATGACACAGAAAAGAGCGATCGACTGAGAAAAGAAACACACTTGCACGACAAGAGCCCAAAAGATTTGGAGGCAGGATGGTTTGCGTGAAGTTACACCCATATATATAGGGGATCCCGCAACCCTGCGCGCCAAAAACCTGTGTGCCTAAAACCCAAGTGCCTAAAACCTGCGCGCTGATGAACCCTAGTTTATCTTTTTCCCCATAGTCAAATCCTCCTTCCTTTTTCATATCCAACTCTGAGCGGGGACTTTTTTTGATGCTCCATTCTATCACAGAGTCCAACGAATGGAAAATGGGAAATACCATAAGCACAATGAGGGTCACCCTTTTAATAACATCAAAAAATGACAAAGGCATGGACCAGGAACCTAGTTGGAGGGAGTCGTTCAAGTTTCTTGTGCACCGCGCAAGTCACTTGCGTTCCATCTATGGGTTACGCAAGTCACTTGCACACCTTCTTCTTTTTTCTCCCATGGTGCCCAGTGGCCTATAAATAGCCCATGTGGGCCCCCCATTTTGGAGATGGAATTTTCTAAAACTTATATTTAAGCTCTGGTTGCCCAAGTCTTGGTTTTACATCCACCGAACACTTATAAGGTAAATTCTTTACCTAGAATGGAAGCTCTAAAAAGGAAGAATAAGTCCTAAGTGTTAGAACTCATCAATACTTGCACGCTAAAGTGTCCAGCCCTTAAGTTAAATTAAGACACTTGTGAGCCAACTTTACCTCTTGATTAGACACTAGAAGAGGATAATATTCATTTTTAATATATATAGTTTTTATGTTCCTTGTTATTCATAAATTCCATTTTAGTGCATTTTCCACTTTGAACATCATTTCACATCATGATTGCAATTGCTTCTTAAAATTTACTGTTACATGGTACATTTGTGAGAACAATTTACAATATCTAATTTTATTGATTTTAATTTCATATTTAATTTTCAGGTTTCTTGTTCCATTCGGAACAATTCATTGTTTTTGTTCACTTGAAGATTCAAATTGGAAGACCACCAAAGTGGGCCTTGAACCAACAACATTATGGGGGAAGGGAGCTGAATATCAGCCCAATAAAAGTACTGTAATGGCCAGGATTCTAGCCTAAAGATTCTCTTACATTTAACTAGAGATATAATAAATCATGGGGAACATTTAATTCAACAGGGGGCCAAGATAATTCGAATGTTTTAATGGAGTTCTAGGAGTCCCATGTTTAAGATGCAATTCTGGGATAGATTTTGTGGCCCAGAAAAACAGCCCACCATTTAAATCACATATCCCTAACCACAATGTATTTTTGGATGAAAGTTTACAGTATGTTAGGGGACATCAGGGGATTACTTTAATTAATATATGTCCCTCTCCAATTATTCTTTTTATAAGGTTATTTCAGAGCGTCTGTTCGGTAGAGGCATGCTGGCTCCCACTTCGATGCTAGAGTTGAAAAGTATCCTATACATTAAATGTCCACCCACTGTTCCCCAACACAATTAATTAATGACACATGGGATGATGGGGGATTGGCAAAAGGCTTCCAAAATGCCTATATAAGGCAGTATTGGAGGAGGATTTAGAGATCTTGGAACTTTGTTTTCATTATAATGTTATTATGAAAAATTTTCTGTGTAGTGTTTTTCCTTTTAATGTAAGTTGTTTCAATCTCCATAGTTTTCAATAAAAGTTCTTCTTCTTCTCTTATATTGTTCTTAATCTTATTACCATGATACCATTTCCTCATGGTGTGAATTTTTTCACACCAAACCTCATGATTTTTTTCACACAACGGTGGAGTGATCATATTTTTGTTGTTGTTTTTACTTCTTTAATTACACCCTCATAAGTATACTTCCTGCGTCATTTGAGATCATAGAATCAATGGTGGGATAAACCCTTATGGGTTGGTCCTAGAGAGTTTCATGGGGTAGATTGAATGTTATTTTATGTTCTTAAATTCATAATCATTTCATTATTTTATGATATCCATTTGATGATTTATTTTCTTCTTCATCTTTGCCAAATTTAACAATGACACACTTCAAGTGCTAGTGCGATCCAATTCCACGGAGTGATCATTAAATTGATCCTACAAGTGCATTGGTGATTAACAATGGAATTGTGTAGGGATTAAATTGGTGAATGATATTGATGAATTATATCATTTTGTGGATACTTCTTGAATTAGTGAAATGAACGTTATAAGAAAATAAATACATCAAATTTAACCCTAGTAACAACTTAGGATCAACTCATCTCCATTAATTGTTTTAGAATAAGTAATTGCATGTTTTAATTTATTTTCTCTAAATTAAATTAGTAGTAATTACAATCAATTCAAACTGAATAGTTGGCCACTTAATAGCCAAATCCTTCCAAAATAAGAGCGTCTTTAAGTTCCTTCTTTGATCCCTGTGGATTCGACCCCTACCTGTTCAACAACGACCATATACCTGTAGGGTAAATTTGGGTGCAACCAAATTTTGGCGCCATTTCCGGGGACCCAAGTAAGTTATCTTATACACATTCACCCTTTTCTCACCCCACGTTCTCTATTCTGACCCCCATCTCTCTTATATTTACCCCTTTCTGTTTGTGTGAGTCCTGAGAATCTATAATCCAACTTTATGTCTACCCCAATAGAGTGTCTTCCAAATTACCATGTCACAAACTCATGCTGGAATAAAATGAAAGATCAATATTGGGAATCCACTAAATTAGAAAATTCATTTGATCAACCCTTAATTAATTACCACAAAATTCGTGAGATGTACAATCAATGGGATGATGATTATTTAAAAGTTCAATTTCCAGCCCTCTTGAGGAAGATTGAAGAGATCAAACTTAACAAAGGTCATGATTTAGAAACTCCTATCCAGTCTAATCCTCATTAACTGATTGAACAATTGTGTAATAAAATGTAGATAATGAGTTTAGAGGTATCATCTTTGATATTAGAACTACAATGCATTAATACTTGTGAGGAACTCAACTAGACACCAACTGTACCTTCCAAAACCTTATGTGATATGTCTAGTTTCCCCCAAACCTCTCATGAATTTATTGAAGAACAAAACTTTGGATTTGGGGTAGGGGAAGTTAATCAAGAAATTTTTGAAGGGTATTTAAATCCTGAAGAAATTGATTCCATGTATTCACAAGAGATAAATTTGACATCATGGATTGAGTCTCCTAAGTTTACCTATATTGTTGATTTTTCAAAAACACAAATCCCTAAACCATTGAGAGAAATAAAAAACATTGAGTCCATACCCATTCCTAAAACTGTTCTTTCAAATTTTGTGGTTGAATCTTATATTAAAAAGGAAAAAATATTGTTGAGGAATTTTGAAAATGAAACTAAGTTGGATTCAAATTCTCAACCTACGTCTAAATGTCCTATCCAAACTGAGCTCAAAATAATTGTCCTTCCTTCCCCAATTTAGTATCCTATAATTTGTGTTAATAAAGATCTTGGGGTTTTCATTCATTCATCTCATGAAACCCAAAATGGGGGTTGATATTTTATTTATTAGGAAAGACTACATAAGAAAAAAGATCAACCATTTCTGATATTCCTTGGATTTTCCCATTCATTTTAGAAAATATGATGGTTCATGAATCAAATTCAAAATCATCTTACCAACCACAAGGGATACACAGTCTCATTCATGTTGAAGTGGAGAAATATGAGGTTGTTAAAATTTTTAAAGTTGGAATTAGATAAGTTGGGGGGTTCAAGTCGTGCTAAAGAGGTTAAATTAAGCATTGAATGGGAGGCAACCCGTGGTTTTCAGGTTTCCATTAATTTAATTAGAACTTCAGATAGTTGACCTATTATTATTTAATGAGTAAGGATGGGTATGAAAGGGGAGAACCGTATTCATCCGTGTCACGCGGTGTGATCACTGAGTAATACCTTACCCAGAAATTTAAAATAAGACAATGTATCATCAATTTATTTTATTTTATTTATTTTTTTGTAGGATAAAAAAATATACTATTGACCTGTTCTTCTATTATGAGTATGGATGTGTATGAAATGGGAGAACTATATTTATCCATGTCACGCGGTGTGATAACTGATTAATACCTTACCCATAAATTTAAAAGAGGGAAATGTATCATTCGTTTGATTAAAAAAACGGGGAAAACCATAAAAAGGATTATAATAGGAATTAAATAAGTCGTTTTGTTGTTTGTTTTGTTTATTTTTTTCTTCTTTTTATGGTCCAGGGACTATTTTGGGTGATACATGTTCAATCAAGTAGGTGCCTACAGCCCCCAAGAGATCAAAGGAGTAATCTGGAGCATCGTGAACTTCAACTTCAAAAACCAGGTTAATTTATTCAATGTTTATCATTTTCAATTTCCTCTTTGAACTCCTCTCCTTCCCCCTTATAACTTTTTTTTTCTTTGAACACTGGGGAAAGTTTTATTCTATGGTGGGGGGAGATAAAATAAAAGCGTTTATTTTTTTTCATCATAAAATTTGTGGAAGAAAAATTTTCATAAACCTTGAACATGATAATACATACTGCAAACTATAAAATTGGATATCAAATAATTTTTAATGTCATGATTCTGATTTTAATCCAATTTTAAGTTCTTGTGCATAGATTTTGGAAAGTGTGGTTGTCCAATGTGATTTTTCACCGTTTATATTTTCATCAATTTATTTAAAAAAACACAATGCACATCCTTTAGATTGTGGGGTTGTAGTTTGAGTTCTTGGGGACCCATAATAAATATCATTGGTTTGGTGATCATTTTAGTGTTAATATGATAATTAAAAAAAATTAAAAAAAATTAATTTGCATGTAGATCAATGAAATGACCTAATGCATGGCTTTCGACACTTGGGGATGGCGACTGCATAAATGTTTGGCCCAGAGTTGGGCATTTTATCTCTATTTGTGGTAATTTGAATATGGTTTTGATTGAGTAAACTCAAGACGATGTCCGAGTATGTTAGCATCACATGGTTCCCTAAGGTCTTTGAGCCTAGGAGTTATTGGGAAAGTCTTTCTACATGTATTTACTTGATTGAGTTCAATTTCAATTACCATGGAAAAATTAAAAAAAACAAAAAAAATTGAAAAAAACCAAAAAATAAATAAATAAATAAATAAAATATATTTTGAATACTCATCTCAATATTAAAATCTCATTCCTCCCAGTGCTTCCATCTTTTCTCCCTTTGAATGAAAATGAACACCCATGTCTATTGTGATGCACAAAACTTCGTCAGGCTTAATTGAAATTGGATGAAATATGGTGATGAATTTGAACAAAGGAAGGGATTGGGCATGGGTTATACCGCTGGACATAGATTTTATTAAATTATTTTTATGGGTATCATAATTTAGTTGGTATGAGGTCTTTGGGTGAGCAATGTATATTAGAATGTTTTTGGAAAAGGTCATTCAAATTTCATGTTTGTGAGAAATATTTTTCTCAAGACTAGAAAAACACAAGTTGGGAGGTGTGATTAGCCACTGGAAGAGGATAATATTCATTGCAAATATATATAGTTCTTATGTGCCTTGTTATTCATAAATACCATTTTAGAGCATTTTCCACTTTGAACATCATTTCACAACATGATTTCAATTCCTTCTCAAAATTCACTATTACATGGTACATTTGTGAGCACAAATTACAACAGCCAATTGTCTTGATTTTAATTTCATATTTAATTTTCAGGTTTCACATTCCATTGGGAACAATTCATAATTTTGGTTCACTTGAATATTAAAATTGGGAGACCACCAAATTGGGCCTTGAACCAACAACATTCTGGGCGAAGTGAGCTGGACAGTAGCCCAATAAAAGTATTGTAGCTGATAGGATTCAATTCCAAATAGTCTCAAACATTAACTGGAGACATAAGACATCATTGGGAACATTTAATTCAACAATTTCACAAGCAAATTCGAATGTTTTAATGGTGTTCTAGGTGTCCCAAGTTAAAGATGAAATTCTGGGCTAGATTTAGTGGCCCAGAAAAACAGCCCACCATTTAAATCATATCTCCAGAACCACATCATATTTTTGGCTGACATTTTACCGCATTTTAGGGGATATCAGGGGCTGCATTTATTTCTGATATGGCCCACTCCAAATATTCCTTTTAGAAGTTGATTTCGGAGCGTCTATTCGGTGGAGGCATGCTGGCTCCCACTTCGAGGCAAGAGTTGAAAAGTCTCTTATACAATAAATGTCCACCCACCTTTCACCAACACAATTAATAAAAGGCACATGGGATGATGGGGGCTCATCCAAAGGCTTCCGAAATTATTATTTAAGGCAGTATTAGTGGAGGATTTAGGGATCATGGATCTTTGTTTTCATTATAATGTTATTTTTCCAAATTTTCCTTGTAGTGTTTATCCTTATCATGTATGTTGTTTCAATCACCATAGTTTTCAATAAAAGTTCTTCTTCTTCTCTTATTCTATTCTTCCACTTATGAAATTATTACCGTTTCCTCGTGGTGTGAATTTATTCACACCAAATCTTGTGATTTTTTTCACACAACGGTGTAGTGATCATATTTGTTTTGTTTTTGTTTTTACTTCTTCAATTCCACCCTCTTAATTCTACCGCCTGCTTCCTTTGAGATCATAGAATCAATGGAGCGATAACCCCTTATGGTTTGGTCCTATGGAGTTTCATGGGACAGATTGGATGTTATTTATGTGCTTAAATTCATAATCATTTCATTTTTTTTATGATTTCCATTTGATGATTTATTTTCTTCTTCGCCTTTTCCAACTTTAACAATGACACATTTCGAGTGCTAGTGCGATCTATTTCCTTGGAGTGATCATTAAATTGATCCTAAAATTTCATTGGTGATTAGCCTTGGAGTTGTGTAGGGATAAAATTGGTTAATGATGTTGAGGAATTATATCATTTTGTGGATACCTCTTGAATTAGTGAAATTAATGTTATAAGAAAATAAATACATCCAATCTAATACTAGTAAAAACTTAGGATCAACTCATCTCCATTAATTGTTTTATACTAAGTAATTATATGTTTTAATTTATTTTATTTACATTAAATTAGTAGTTATTAAAATCAATTCAATCTGAATTTTTGGCCACTTCATAGCCAAATCCTTCTAAAATCAGAGTGTCTTTAGGTTTCTTTAGTGATCCCTATAGATTCGACCCCTACCTGTACAAAAATGACCGCATACTTGTAGGGTAAATTTGGATGAAACCACCTCTAAAGAGAACTTACGCACCACCCTTCTGGAATCCTCTAGGGATGATACGAAGGTATTGAGTTCAATGTCACCCAAGTATTACCCTATAGATTCTTCATTTCCCAAGGTGACTCATGTCGTGCAAGTCTACTTGCGCGACCAGGACTTGCACGCTAGAACGATACTTGCACGCCTCCTTCCTAGTCACCTCCTTTCCTCAAATCCACCTATCTTCTTTAATACATAGCCTTCAAAACCCTATTCAAATCCATTTAAGGTGTGGTTCTTTTTTTGGATTCATAATTCTAAAGGAACTCTATGAGAACCACTCTGAAAACCCCGTGACATACATGATTTATGTCACCACGATTAGGGGTTTCCTATATAACCTCATCCTTTGAGATGATAAGACCACTTGATTTGGTCCTCCTTCTCAGGAGTAAGCCCCAAGTTACAAGTCCCCTTTACCTATGCCTCCTTCTTAGAAGTAATCCCCAGCCATAATTTTCTTTTAACATTGGGCCTCCTTCTCAAGAGTAAGACCCAAGTTATAAGTTCCCTTTAATTGGGCATCCTCCTCAGGAGTAAGCCCAAATCTTAATTTCTTTTTATTTGGACCTCCTTCTCAGGAGTAAGCCCCTAGTTAAAACTCCCAAATCTCCATAAAGTAGAAATACCTTTATGGAATCTTCTCCTGGGCTTCTTTCCTGATGTATGTCATGGTCTTCATCTACTTGGGCAGTCAAACATACATAAGCCCCAAATCATTTCTCATAACTGCATCTTTCGTGGCACCATCGTCAAGTTTACTGATACCACTTGTTTCTCACACTGAGCATGACTCACATGATCTTAGGTTGTAAAAGTAATCACGACATCTCTTCTTGGTCCATTAACAATTCATAAACCCCATATTTCTTTATCTGAAGTACATGTACTTTGATCTCTGCCCTAAAAGTTGTCTACGTAGGAAGCCTTTATAAGGTTCAACCCATCATTTATTAATTTTTTTTGTCCCATATGACGTTAAACTATATCTTTATTATAGAACTATGTGGGTTATGATTCCTTTTTAACAAGGATACGCAGGTAGCCCATATACGGGTACGATCCAAACTCTAAAATAATCCTTACCTTTCTGAATGAAAACAAACTTCAAGTGCCCCACAAAGTGGCTTTAAAATAATCATGGTAATCATAGTGACCAAGAGATTTCTATATAATATATATTAAAGGATACCATTTACTAATAACCTCCAATACATATGGATGATTATATATCAATGAATAACCTCAAATACATATAAAAGATTTTCTAAATCCCATACATATCAATCATTTATTTCCAAGTGAAATACTCATTTTCATGCTTGGTGAATTAATAAGGATTCATGAACATAACTTAAATCTATAAGAGAGTCCCAGAGTAGGAAATAATTCCCCCTAAAATGGTGTGAAAAGCCTGACCTCCCATTGTCTCGACAAATGAAAATCTTTAAGCCTCATCATTCCACAACTATTGAGCACCTACCATTGAAAAGTAGGCCAAAATGGATATAGAATCATTGGGTGTTTTCAGTTCAACGAATAAACCCGTTAGAAACTGATTGGAAGGTTTGAACCGTAAACAAACAAGGTCATTCCCATTTCCAAAAAAACAGGGCTTTATAGAAATATAAAATAGTCATAAAATAACCAAATTTTAAAGGTATTACATATATTTGGTCATGGATAACATTTATAGTATTTATTACATCACTTTGTGCTCAATATAATTCTATAATACATTACATATATTTATACAATATCTAATGATTCCTGAATACTATAATGTCTCAAAAAATTATGAAATATTCACCATTGGATAATTTCAACATTTTTATTCAAAAAACAAGAAATTTTTTATAAAAATATTTTTCAAAATTTTTTACTTTTGACTTTTAGTGTAATAATAGTCCTTTATTGACATATAGTTTATTTTTTGAGAGTAAAAGTTTTTGACGCTTATAAAAAACATTGGACTTAATAAAACATATATGAAAATATTTATTTAATAAAAATTATATAATTATAATTTAATTCAATTAAATTTTTATTTATTTAAAAAATCCATTAATCCATTATTATAAATTACCCAATTTAATGTAAAAATTACTAAAAAATATTATTTGTTTTTTAATTTATAAACATAAAAAGTATTTATAAAGTAACAATAGTGAGATAAAAATATATCCAATATTCTATTAAAAATAATGTATATACTTATATTTATATGGTCTATATATATATCCCTTAATACACCATCAAACACCCAATGGTTAAGGTGCCTGATGATGAGGATTTCATGCAGTGGTTCGACATGCTTTATTTGGGATTTGATCTCAAATAACTTGAACATCTCACATAAATTATTTGAATCATATATATGTAGTGTTATAACAACATGGGACAGGGATGAGAAAATACCAATGATTCTATCTCCCTTAGAAGCGTTGGTAAATGGGATTCATTGGGTATGATTGTAACATCCCAGGTAAAGGAATAATAACATATTTTCATACTTATTAATATTTGTGAATTAAATATTAATTTTTCATTAAAGTGGACGCTATGTTCGATGGCGTACCTGATACATAACAACAAGTTTCTTTGAAATCTTACGTTGCAGACTAATAATATAATATTATTATTTTAAATGGAAGTTAACTCCTAGCCGTTGTATTTCTAGGATTGAACAAAAATAATTAAAATATTATTATAAATATTTGTTAAATGTATTTACTTTTATCCAATAACATTTAGAGGCTTAAAATGAGAATGAATCTAATTTTAAGCATAATTTAAATTTAAAGGTTGATTTACCACCTTTTAATAGAGAACCCTTTTTAAGTATAGTTCTGGTCACATTAATATATTATATTTGACCAAATTAAATCCTTCATTAGAATGGGGACATCAAAATTTACTTTCTGTAAAATATTGAATTTTTTCCGATAAAGAAATTTTTTAATGAATAGTGAAAAATATGGTATTTTAAATCAAAACTATGTTTTAATATAATATATTTATATGGTTAGATTATCTTTTTAATTGGTTTTAAATTTTAATTAGAATATATTTTTACCTTTTAATCCAATGTTGGTCGTTGGAATTTATTTCACTTGGAATACGGGCATAAACAAGAGTCAATCTTTTGGTAGCTATTGTATCTTAATAACACGCTATTTGTTTTAACATCAGGAATTAATTTTAAATTAATTAATACCACTTATATGTTTTGAATTTTCAAAAATAAATATCATTTTCTAATATTTATTATCAAATATATCTTAGGATGATTTTTGGTATTTTTCTAAAGAACTTCAATTTTTGATGAATAGTGAAACCTCTTAGTAGAAGTAAAAAAAACTAACATTTTTCATTTAAATGAAATTTTACCACTTCTGTGAATTGAATTTTGAAAATCCAACATACATAGTTGTTATTATTATGTAAAATTTAGTTTGATAAATAAAAATAATTTTTGATGAATAGTAACTTCTGACTTTTACTTACCGTGGTTAAAGCTAAATAAGGTAATTCAAGGTAAAAAGAATATTATAATAATTCAAAATTATCCTTAAAATTTCTTAAACTTATTTTATGAGTAATGGACGACCATGGGCATCTTTGGGTAGATTTTGGGACCCCATGGAGCCACTTATGAAAGGCAATGACACTTTAGGTTAATTAATTTAATGTAATGGAAAAAATTAAATAAACACAAATCTTTTAGTAAATTAATTTTTATATGGTGTTATATAAGTTATATTTTTTACTATAAATATTTATTATAAATCCAAAAATATTTCCTACATCATGGTATTTTTTTATAATTCTAAGACATCAAATAATTTAAATTATTTATGACTCAATAATAATGCAGTGTTTACCTCATTAATAAATAATTTAAATAAATAAGATTAAAAATATTAAAATAATATCCAAAACATGTAAAATAATTATTGGATGATTTTATTTCGACCATGAGTCATCTTATCTTAGACTATAATGATTTTTGAAACTTTTATAAACCGAATATCTTTATATAATAAAATAATTTTATCACACTTTTTTAAAGAGCATCTCCTTCCCCTTATAAAAATCTCTCACATATATCCAATTCCACACACCTATCAAACCATTAGGCTCATCCAAAATCTGCCCAATTCAGCTCCGTACATTCCTATCCTCCTCTTAGAATCCTTACCTTAGAAAGAAGTCAGTTCTAGAATTCCTTTTGGTTCAAACCACTAGAAGTCACCCAAATTAAAGGTAACGGTTTTTCTTAATTGCATTCTTTTATTTTACTTCTCTAACCCCCTAAAATATTTTTATTCCATTATTTTATAACAACACCATTATCCAAAATAAACTAGGATTATTTTTTGAGAATGATTCAAACTAAACTTACACACACCTCTATCTAATGGGTGAAGAACAGAATGTTTTTGTGGATGGAAAACTAACACCTCACGAAATGATGATTGTTCTATAATCTCCTACCGCCTCTCATGGTGGTAATTATGATGGAATTGTATTTATATATGATATATATTATTTTTAGGTTTTATTTATGCTTCTGTATTTTCCATTTATATCATACCTTTATAGTTTTCATTATGGGTAAACCAATAATTTCATTTGAGGAAGTGCAGACTACCACCCCAAGAAAGTGATATGACTCGTTAATGAAATTTGTGGGATGTATATATATGATATTATATATGAAATTATTCTGGAATTATAATATACCTATGTATATTTATTTTTTAATTTCATTAAAATAATAAATAGGAATGGAAGTAGCATTCATGCATATGCACGACTTACCGTCTCCGTGAATGGTGCATTCCATTTCTTACCTCCAAATGATATGTACTATTATAAATATATATATATACTAGATATATATGATATATATGATATCTAAATAATGAATTTCATTCTAGATTTGATGGACTATTGACCACATGGACAACCTGTAAATATAAGGTGTTCATTTTTTACTCAAGTACCAAATATTGACAAAACCAATGTTATTAACTTAAATGATTACATAATGTTTATAACATGTTAATAAGTGATATAAAATGAATAATAAGCTTGAAAATGGTTCTCAAGAAAGTAGAAAATAAATTTAGTTTATTATTTAGGAGATTAAAGAATGATCCAGTCATGTTGGGCATGAGGTAAGGGACTTCATCACAATCTCCTTTTATTGAGGCATATTTTGTTTTAATACATGACTTTCTTTTATACGATTTATAAACACCCTTGACTTTACAAAGGGAATATTTTTCTATGAAGCATTTTACTAAATGAAAAAAAGGAATGTTTCTTTTAATGTAAGTAGTGACAAAGACCTTTTCCGCCGCCGCGAGTATTATTTGATCTTTGGCTTCCCCAACAAGTCATAATGTTTTTAAAAGAACATAAATACAATATACTATTTTATGTATTTTGGTATTGAAAATGGTTTTTATAAGGGAATTTTTATGTCAATATATTTATGTGATATATTGTGATTGAAATGTGGAAATTTTTTCTTTCCTTTAAATTTATTTTATGTCTTATGATTTTATAATTGTACTTGGACATTTGAAGGGTTATTATTTTATAACCTCCAATGTATTGGGTTTCAAAGTTAGTCGTATGGCTATTCCATTTAATGATATGTGTGGAAGTCGACTGTATGGTTATTCTATTTTTGAATGTTTATGTCCCAACTTAACTTTATATGTTATGTGTTCTTTATATGGGTTTTATGGTATCTTTTTGGTTACAAAAGGGTAAGTTGTGATGTTTTATTCAGTGAAGAGTATTTACAACTTCATAAAGGTGAAATGTATTATTTATGTTAATGTATTCATGGTTTACTTGTTGTTATGATAAACTAACAGTTTTTCAACTTTGTGTATCTCATAATGATCTTTTTATGCTCATCCCAAGTATTTGAAATGTTTTTCACACGACATAATGTGGAATAGGATGAAGGATGGGATCAAGGTAAAGTCATGCTATCTTAAATATGGAACTGGACATGACCCTTTTTTTCAAGCGTTCTTATTTTGTGAAAAAAATGGAAACTGATTAGAAGTGTCTACATTGTATTTTTTTTAAATGAAATGTAATATTTTTGGCATAATTCTTTAAAACTCTAAACCGAAAAAGATCCTCAATGTGAATTATTAATTTAACTCAAGATTATGTATGTTTTAAGCCCAGGTCTTTATAGTTGGTATCAATGGTCAGTTTAGACAACTTTAAGAGTTAGGGTGTTGTTAAATAAATGTCCATAAATTAATTTATGGTAATATTGAAATGATATAGCATTTACATATTACCATGTTGATTTGACTAGGATATTTCTGTGTTCTGAATTGTTTTTCATAGGGGAAACATGGCATATATATTGGGATGACATCAGGAGGGAGACTACCTTCCAAATCCACAACCTGAGATGGTTGGAATCGGAACTGAACAGTTTGTTGAAGTGATGGCACAATTGACTAAGGCTATAAATGGTTGTGGTATCCATGCCCGAGATCAACTAGATCACCCACTTAGGAACATGTCATTAGTGGAACATTTAATGAGGCAACATCCCCCATCATTCAGAGGATCATCTGACCCTGTGCCAGCTGAAGGGTGGATTCAATCACTGGAGAATAATTTCAATGTTATAGCGTGTTCATAACAGCAAATGGTTAGTCTTGTTGTTTACCATTTTGAAGGTGAATTTGATCAGTGGGGTTAGATGGTGAAAAATATCAGGGATAGAGAGGAGATTGATGCTCTTTATTGGGATGAATTCAAAAGAATGTTTCATGAGAAATATTTTCCTAAGGTGGTTCTCCTTAGGATATAAAAACAATTTCCAGATTTGAGGCGGGAGGATGACTTAGTGGATGCTTTTGAAGCAAAGATTACTCGACTGTCAAGGTATGCACCAAATTTCGTCAGAGATCTTGATAGTACGTTAGATAGATTTTACTTGGTACTGATGTGATGATATCGAAGAGAATTAGACTTTCATGAGTTCAAAAGTTATGAAAAACATGGTCGATGCGTGGAGAATGTGGAAATGGAGTTTGTCGATGATCAGGTGTTCATTGAAAAACAACAGAATAAGAGGTCTAGTTGGAAATCAAAGGGAAATAATTCATCAAATAAGCCTGGAGGTAAGAAAATTAAATATCCAACTTGTGAAAAGTGAAGAAAAAAGAATCCTAGAGAATGTTTATCAATTTCTGGAAAGAGCTTCCGGTGTGGTAAGTCTGGTCATATTGCTCATAACTGTAAGGAAGACTATTAAGTAGGCAATGAAAAGCCATCAGTAAGATGTTTTATGTGTAATGAAATGGGTCATTATGCAAATTAGTGTCCAGCAAAGAACTCAACTGAGGGAATGTAGCTGGACTAAAAGAAGAAATGTGTGGTGAAATCCTTTGAAACTACTCCATCAGATGTTGGGCCATCGAATGAAGTAGTACCAGGTACACTTTTTGTATGTTCAGGTTATGCCAATGTGTTGTTTGATTCTAGGTCTATACACTCTTTCATTTTTGAAGAGTTTTCTAGTAAATTGGGAATTCCATCTCAATATATGATTACATAACTTATGGTAAAAAAACCTGGAGGAAATGTTGAGACAAAAAGAAAACATAATAACCTTCATGTCCTTGTGTGAAGGAAGAATCTACCTACAAACCTTATTGTTTTGCCTCTAGTAGAGTTTGATATTATTTTGGGAAAGGATTGAATATCTATTTATCATGCTAAGATTGACTGCAGAGCTATAGAGGTTTCTTTTCAGAAATATTTATATTTTGTGTACAAGAATGAACCCTTTCTTTTGATAACATATTAGGAAGCTGAGTAACTAGTAAAAGATGGAAATGAATGTTCCCTTGAAAATATTGTTAAACATAAAGGAGCTATTCATATTAATGATGTTCCATTGGTAAATGACTACCTTGATTTTTTTCTTAATGAGTTCCTAGTATTATACCTGATCGAGAAGTTGAATTTAATGTTGACATAGTTCATTATTCTAATCCAATTTCAAAGCCCCAATTTCTAATGGCTCAAATTGAACTTTTAGAGTTAATGAAGCAATTGTAGGAGTTATTAGATAAAGGATTCATTTGACCTAGCACATCACAATGGGATGATCTTGAATTGTTTTTCAAAAATAAATATGGTTTAATGAGACTTTTAATTGATTATAGAGTATTGAATAACATCCCTGTTAAGAATAAGTATCCTTTGCATCATATCGATGATTTGTTTGAATAGCTCCAAGGAGCTCAGTATTTTTCGAAGATTGACTTGTGGTCAGGGTACCATCAGTTGAAAGTAAAGGTAACAGACATTTTGAAGACCATGTTTCATACTAGATATTACCATTATGAATTTTTAGTTATGACTTTTGGTTTAACCAATGTGCCTGTAGTATTCATGGATCTAATGAATATAATTTTCATTGAGTAATTGGATAAGTTTGTAGAAGTGTTCATTGATAATATTTTGGTTAATTCCATAAGTAAGGAGGAACATGAAAGTCATTTATGGGTTGTATTGAAAACCTTAAAAGAAAACAAACTGTTTGGGAAATTTAGCAAGTGTGAGTTTTGGTTACAACAAATTTCTTTCCTTTTTTACATTGTTTCAAAAAATGGCTTAACTGTTGATCCTGCTAATGCAAAAGTTGTTGAAGAATGGCCAAGATCAACAAATATAACCAAGATCTGTAGTAATCTTGGTTTTGAAGGTCATTATCGGAGGTTTGTTGAAAAGTTTTCACGGTTATCTAGTTCAATGACTACGTTAATTTAAAAAGGTGTTAAATTAATTTGGAAAAAATATTTGATGATTGTTTTCTGGAATTGAAAAGAAGATTGGTGAAAGCTCTTGTTTTGGCACTGCCATCTAGAAATGGTGAGTTTGTTATCTACTTTGATGCTTTGTTAAAAGGACATGGTTGTGTCCTAATGCAGAATGATCAGGTAATTGCTTATTCTTCATGTTAGTTGAAACCACAAGAGTTAAATTACCCAACACATGATTTGTAATTAACTGCTCTAGTTTTTTTTTAAATTTGGAGGCATCATTGTTTTGGAGTAAAATGTTAAATATATACTGATCACAAAATATTAAAAAATATATTCACTCAAAAATAATTGAACATGAGATAGAGGAGATGGTTGGAATTAATCAAGGATTATGATTGCAAGATACATTACCATCCGGGAAATGAAAATAAAGTGGCTAATGATTTGAGTCGAAAAATTAATGCTTCATTAACTATGATACGTTTGGAATGAGAACCTGGGGGTTTTGATTTGATGAACTTCAGAATTGGAGTTTTTGGTGCATGAAATTATTCTGTTTTGTTTCAGGTGTTAGTGAAATCATCTCTATCTGAAAGAATAAAGAAGATGAAGAAAGAAGACACTGAGTTGTAGAAAAAGGTAGAGTTGGTTCTGAAGGGTATGTTGCATGATTTTAATGTTGATAATGATTGTGTTTTGAGGTTTGGGAAAATATTATGTGTGGCTTGTGATTCATAGCTGAAGAATCATTTGTTATGTGAAGCTCATAGTTCCCCATTTTAAGTTCATCCTTGCAGTACTAATATGTACAAAGATATTAGTGAGTTGTAATGGTGGGATGGAATGAAAATAAATATTGCAAATTTTAATGTGAAGTGTTTGACTTGTAAGAAGGTAAAAACAGAGCGACAGTTACAGAAAGGGATGCTTCAGCTTTTACCGGTGCCTAAGTGTAAATGGAAAAATATATCCATGGACTTTGATGTGGGATTACCAAAAACATCTTGAGGTAATCATGCAATCTGGGTTATTATTGATTGATTGACAACATCTACTCATTTTCTTCCTATTAGAGATACTTTTTTTCAAGATCAACTTTCTCAGTTGTATGTTAATGAGATAGTGTGGTTTCATGTTGTTCCCCTCTCCATTATATATGATCGTAATCCCAGGATTACTTCTAACTTTTGGAAAGGCCTTCAAAAGTCATTGGGTACTGAATTAAATTTTATTACAGATTTTCATCCTCACTCAAATTGGAAATCAGAACGAAAAATTCAGACATTAGAGGATATGTTATGTGCTTGCTCGAAGGATTATCAGGGAAGGTGGAACCAACATATTTCTTTTGTTGATTTTTCATATAATAACAGTTATATTCCAGTATACAGATGGCTCCATTTGACGCATTATATGGAAAGCGTTGTTGAACTCCAACTTTTTGGGATGAAGTATGTGAAAGGAAGCTGATGGGACCAGAATTGGTAGAAGAGATGGCAGAGAAAGTTCAGTTGATTTAGAAGCACATGAGAACAGCTCAGAGTAGACCGAAAAGTTATGCAGATAAATAGAGAAAGAATATTTCTTTTGAGGTAAGTAATCATGTCTTTCTCAATGTTTCTCCATGGAAAATCATAATGTGTTTTGGTATGAAGGGAAAGATGAGTATGAGATTCATTGGACATTATGAAATCTTTGAGAAAGTTGGGCCAGTTGTGTACAGAGTGAATTTACCTATATGTTTATCTAAGGTACACAATGTTTTTCATGTTTCGATATTGAAAAAATTATATGCCAGATCCATCGCTTGTTTTAAGTCCAGAGGTAGTACAGTTGGAAGAGAATCTCTCTTATGAAGAAAAACCAGTCCAGATTTTTTGACAATAGAGAGAAATTGTTGCGGAATAATGTAATTATCTAGGTAATGGTATTGTGGAAAAATCTTATGGTTGAAGATGCAACATTGGAATTTGAAAATTCTATGAGGGATAAATTCCCCCACTTATTTTGATAAGTGAATAAAAATTACGGGGACACAATTTCAAAACGGGGGGAAGGATGTAACATCCCTGGTAAATGATGAATAATAGATTTTCATACTTATTAATATTTGTGAATTAAATATTAATTTTACTTTAAAGGGGATTCTATGTTTAATGGATACCTGATACGTAACAACAAGTTTCGTTGAAATCTTTCTTTGCACAGTAATAATATAATATTATTATTTTAAATGGAAGTTAACTCCTAGCTGTTGTATTGGTGGGAATGAAAAAAACTAACAAAAATATGATTTTACATATTTGTTATATGTATTTAATTTTATCCAATAAAAGATATAGGCTTAAATTGTGAATGAATCTAATTTTAAGCATAATTTACATTGAAAGGTCGATTTACCGCCTTTTAATGGAGAACCCTATTTAAATCTAGTTTTGGTCAATTTAGTAAATTCTATTGGACCAAATAAAATCCTTCATTATAAAAGGGACATCACAATTTATTTTGTGTAAATTTTTGGAATTTTTTCGATAAAGTTCATTTTTTAAAGAATAGTGAAAAATATGGTATTTTAATTCAAAACTGCAATTCAATCTAATTTATTTATGTGGTTATATTAACTTTTTAATTGGTTTTAATGTGTAATTATAATCTATTTTTACCACTTAATCCAATTTTGGTCGTTGGAATTAATTTCACTTTGAACTTGGACATAAACAAGTGTCAATCTTTTGATAGTTGTTGTTTCATAAAAACACGCAGTTTGTTTTAACAACGAGAATTAATTCTAAATTAATTAATGCCACTTATATGTTTTTAATTTTAAAAAATATCCATCATTTTTGAATTAAGAACATCAAATATACCTTAGGCTTAGTTTTTGGTATTTTTCTGAAAAACATCACTTTTTGATGAATAGTGAAACAACTTAGTAGTAGTTAAGAAAACTGACTTTTTCATTTAACTGAAATTTTACCACTTCTATGAATTGAATTTAGAAAATCCGACAGACATAGTTTTTATTAGTAAGAAAAATGTGGTTTAATAAGATAAAAAAAATATTTGGTGAATAGTAACTTTTGACTTTTATTTACCGCGGTTAAAGGTAAATAGGGTAATTCAAGGTAAAAAGAATATTATAATAATTCAAAATTACCTTAACACTTGTCCTAACCTTATTTTATGAGTCTTGTACGACCATGGGGATCTTTTGGTCGATTTTGGGACCCCATGGAGCCACTTATGAAAGATAATGACACTTTAGATTAATTAATTTAATGTTAAGGAGAAAATGCCATAAACAAAACCCTTGTAGTAAATTAATTTTTATATGGTGTTATAGAAGTAATATTTTTGACTATAAATATTAATTGTAAATCTAAAATTATTTCCTACATGATGGTATTTGTTTTATAAATTTTATACATCTAATAATTTAAATTATTTATGACACAATAATGATGTAGTGTTTACCTCATTAATAAATGATTTAAATAAATAAGATTATAAATATTAAAATAATATCCAACACATTTACAATTATTATTGACTGATTTTATTTCCTCCATGAGTCATATTATCTTCGACTATAATGATTTTTTGACCTTTATAAACAGAATATCATTATATAAAAAAATAATATTATCACACTTTCCAAAAGAGCCCCTCCTCCCCCATATAAAAAGCCCTCACCTCTATCCAATTACACTCACCTCTCAGGCCTATAGTCTCATCCAAACACTTCCCAAGTAATCTCCCTACATCCCTCTCCTCCTCTTAGAAGCCTTACCTTAGGTAGAAGGCACTTTAAGATGTCCCTTTGGTTCAAACCGAAGGAAGTTACCCATATTAAAGGTAACGGTTTTTCTTAACTTCTTTTATTTTATTTTACTTTTCCAACCCCATAAACTATTTTTATACCATTATTTTATAACAAAACCATTATCCTCAATATAATAGGATTTTGTTATGATAAGGATTCAAACTACCCTTACACACACCTCCATCTAATAGGTGATGAACATAATGTTTCTGTGGATGGAAAACTAACTCCTCACAAAACAATGATTGTTTGATTATCTCCTACCACCTCTCATGGTGGCGATTATGATGGAACTGTTTTTATATATGATATATATTATGTTTATTTTTTCTTTATTCTTCTTTATTTTCCATTTATATCATACATTTATGGTTTCTGTTATGGGTAAACCGATAATTTTATTTGAGGAAGTGCAGACTACCGCACCCTAAAATTGATATGACTCGTTAATGCCATTTGTGAGACATATATATATGATATTATAAATGACATTATACTGGAATTATAATATAACTATGTATGATTATGTTTTAATTCCATTAAAATAAGAAATAGGAATGAAATTAGTGTTCATGCGTACGTACAGATTACCGCCTCCATGAACGGTGCATTTCATTTCTTACATCAAAATGATATGTACTGTTTTAAATATATATATATATATATATATATATACTAGAAGTATATGATATATATGATATCTAAATAATGAATTTCATTCTGGATATAATGGACTATTGACCACATGGAGAACTTGTAAATATACAGTGTTCATTTTTTACTCAAGTAAAAAATATCGACAAAACAAACGTTATTAACCTAAATGATTAAATAATGATTATATCATGGTAATAAATGATATAAACGGAATACAAAACATGAATAAGGTTTGAAGAAATTATAAATTAACTTTAGTTTATTATTCAGGATATTAAAGAACGATATAGTCATGTCGGACACGAGGTAAGGGACTTCGTCCCAATCTCCCTTAATTGAGGAATATTTTGTTTTAATACATGAATTTCTTTGATACGCTGTATAAACACCCTTTAATTATCAAAGGTAAAGTTTTTCTACGATTTGTTTTACTAAATGACAAAAATGAATGTTTCTTTTAACGTTAACAGTGATAATGACCTCTTCTTCCGCCGCGAGTATTATTTGATCTTTGGCTTCCTCAGCAAGTCGTAGTGTTTTTAAAAGAAAATAAATACCATATACTCTTTTATGTATTTTGGTATTGAAAATGGTTCTGATAATTGATTACAAGTGATATATTGTGATTGAAATGTGAAAATGTTTTCTTTACTTTATATTTGTTTTATGTATTATGATTTTATAATGATACATGGACATTTGACAGGTGGCTACATGATAAACCAAATGACGGGTGGTTCCATGAATACCAGGATGGGTGGTTACGTTATAAACTCCGATGCATTGGGTATGGAAGTCGGCAGTATAACTATTCCATTTAGTGATATGTGTGGAAGATGTCTGTATGGTTATTCGATTTATGTATGTTTATGTCCCAAGTTACCTTTATATGTTATGTGTTCTTTATATGAGGTTTATAGTAACCTTTTAGTTACAAAAGGGTAATTAGTGATCTTTTATATAGTGGAGAGTATTTACTACTTAATAATGGTGAAAAGTATAACTTATGTTAAAGTATTCATGGTTTACTTGTTGTATTGAAAAACTAACAATTTTCTTTCTTTTTGTATCCCTTATTGATATTTTTATGCTCATCACATTTTTTTGAAATGTTTTTCACAAGACATAATGTGAAATAGGGTCAAGTATGAGATCAAGGAAAAGTCATGTTGTCTTAAACCTGGAACATGACATGACTCTTTTTTTCAAGAGTTCTTGTATTGTGAAAAAAATGGAAACTGAGTAGAAGTGTTGACTTTGTATTTTTTTGTAATGAAATGTAATAGTTATGGACTAATTCTATTAAACATTATACCTGAAAAGATCCTTAATGTGAACTATTAATTTAATTCAAGATTATGTATGTTTTAAGGCTGGGTCCTTATAATGATCTTACTGGTTGAGTTAATCACTACTATTATATATATCACCATGATATTTTAGAACCCTATATTTATAAAAATCACGTGATCAATGATCATTATTATATTTCAATGGTAATGAAACTTAAAGATCATTTAAATTGGATATAATATGGCCAATGAAGTTCATGTGTTTTTTATAACCATAATACATAATAATACAATTTAATAAATCAAATCAAGGAATTTTATTTATAAGATTTTAGGTCATTAAATGTGGTATCATATATTTGGTTGTTTATAAAAATAATATTTTATGTATCATGTTATAAAATTCTACAAAAATAAGGAAATTTTTTAAGAATATACAACATTGACCAAAAGATGTGGTAGTATACATAATAGTCAGAGAAATGTTGACCTGATGTGAATTGAATCCAAATTTTAGTAATATGGATATCTTTTCTATGGGTTCCTATAATTTAATGTTATATTTATTATAGTAAGAGTTTTTATGGTTAGTTTTCATACAAAATTGAACTAGAAGTATCTAGAGTATAGGGTCACACAACATTGAAAAATGGTGAGATAGTCAATATATAATGTGTGAGTTGAACTCAATGTGAATAGAGGGATCAATGATATTATATAAGATCTCATATATATATATATGTGTGTGTGTATAAATATAGTTTCTATAGTTCTTAGACCAAATGGTACCCTTCTTCTAAGGTCTCAAATCATTGACTAAAGAGTGTGGTGGTTTATATAAAATGTGAATGTAATGACCCAAACATTTATTAATGGAAATTTATCTTGATCTAATTAAATATATTGTTTTGTAAAAAGGATATATAAAACCTTTTTACATCCATGGTTTTATGTTTTTGGATTTTAAAAAACCATTAAGAATCGTTACCAATGTTAATATAGCTATTGAACAATGATCGTATGAATAATATAAATTTTGGGATTTAACATATCGAATTTACTCAGACCAATGAAATGTTATCCTCATCCTGTAGAATTTTTTTCCTAAGAAGCCCATTTTTTGGAACTCGTAAAGGATGTAGCATCACTAAAAATCACTCTTGAACAAGACCATGTTGAGCTTCAACACGTTAAGCTTGAACAAAACCGCATACGAGAGAAGTTTAATTTAATAGAGATTACAACATGAGCGACTTTCTATGAGACACCACAAGAGTTTGTCAACATTGCACACCTTTCCATTAGGTCTTATGTGGGTGTCATAAGGGGTTATGTAACAAGATCATGGCACTATGATTATGTGAAATATTTTTGTAAAAATAATATATGTTCATTTTATTATTGTTACTTTGATATTTGTTTTTAATGAAAAAAATAGAATTTTTAGTTAATATATAAATTCAATTAAGAAACCCATTTTTAAGAATTAATGGATTTTTTAATTAAATAATATTTAAAAAATAATAATATTTATAAATTAATTTTTATTAACTATAAATGAATGTATAATATTTATGAATACAATTGTAATTTTTATTATTGTTTGAAAGATGTTTTAGTCCAAATTGACGAATTCATGATAAATTAAATTTCTTACTTAAAAAAAATCACATATCTATAAAATTATTTAGATAAAATGAGTATTAATTTTTGATTCAGGATGTCAAAATTATCTAATGGAAAATTTTTCATAATTTTCTAAGATAGTCGAATTTTTGGGTAAAAGTTAAATACCATTTAAATATATAATGTGATTTATGACATATTAATGTCCCAATAGCGATGTAATAAAATATAATAAAAAGGGGTATTAAAAAATATTTTTTACCTTGAAAGTAATGTTATTTTAGACTTTTTTGATTAAATTTTTGATGACTTGGTGAAACCTCCAAGACTAACAAAATATTTTATTATTTTAAAATGATTTTCTTGGGTGTATCAGTCACCTCCACTTAAGAAAGAAAAATATTTTAATAAGTACGACCATTTTCCTTATAAAATAATTTTTTACACTCCCCTTTGGAAGAAACCATGGTATGGATTGTGGTTTTGATTAGTTTAATGTGTAGTTTCCACAACCTAAATAATAAAGAATTCCATCACATTTCCTATATAAACTCATTAAATCTCCCACTAAACATCACTAAAAACATTTGGAGCTCTACCAACCTATAAATTCCTCTCTATATTATCCTACCATGGTTCCCCAATCTCCTAGGAATATTCTCTCAAGCCTCTCCGAAACATTTGGGATCACACTTCCATGTAATGGATCCTCACTTTCCTTCCATCCTTATTTATGTCCAAGTTTCCATACATTGTTATGCAATTCTATTTTCAAATAAAAAAGTTTTTGTATGATTTAAAATCACCTACAGACATCCCTCCTTATTTTTTTGAATGAGGAGATACCACTTTATCTCTCATTAATTCTTTCTGGGTACACTTGTTACCATGTTGAAATTTTGTAAGGGATTTCTCTCTTCTAATTTCCATTCTAGAATTTCTCTCGTATTATGCATCTATATGAAAATCATATGTTGGGATATTATTTAAAATTATACCCTTAATATCCATTCCATATATATATAATGATATTCCACTTTTTCTCTTATCACGCATTTTTATGAATTTTTATGTGAATCCCTTAGGCTATAGAATTTGCACCGTGATTTTCCAATCCAAAATCACCGTGTAGAGAATAAAATTCCCATTTCTCTATAAGGGGTACACAACATTATGATGATATATATATTTTATGGTACATACATTTATGTATTCCACATTAAAATAGCATAGAATAAATGATGATGATGAATGATTCTAGGGTATATGATCATTGTGGAACACCTATGCATGAAATGAAATGTTTCTAAAGGGGGCACCCTGATAGCACTCCAATACATTGAGTAAAGAATAGCATCATGATACTCAATGTGCATTGAGGGTTTCCACATTCTAATTCAAGTTCAATAAGTGTTTACTCATTCTAATTCATGTGCAATAAGGGTTTACTCAGGATTTATGTGCAGTGATAATTGGATCATGATAATATGAAGTTGAGTGTAGTTTCCACAATTACATGTTATGATAATGATGAAATATCAGGTATTTTTTCATGTTTATCTTGTTCTCAATTGATATTCCTATTAACTAACATGTACTATATTCATCATTTTATTCCATATTTACACCCTTACTTGGCTTTAGAGCTCACCGTTTTCCAATGTATGTCATTAGGATATCCCGTGAAATTTTAAATATGAAGGAATGTTGTGGTCATGTAAAAGATGTTTTCTAAGAATATATAGTTTTTTATTTCTTATTTTTTCATGTAAGTTTCCTAATTTTCCCAGATACATGACCTGTTGATCCCCAGAGTTGAATTAAGTGCAATTTTACATAATAATTCATGTTTAACTATGTAATAAAAAGAAATCTTGTAATAGTGAAAGCTAAAAATGAACCAGAATATCGATTATATGGAAAATATTGGCTTCCTCTAGGATGGGTGAATACATTATAAGGTTAGAGTACATATATTGATTTTTACTGGGTGTGATAACCTAAAAGTGGGATGAGATCTACAAGTTACAAAATACCTTTTAAATAAGGATTAAGATGATGTAAAATGTAAATCAAGATATTTGGATAAAGAATTGATTAGATTAAGAAAACACTCAAGGAAAAACCACTGAATACATTTGAATAATTGTTTCACAATAGTTATTTTATGGTTATGAGGGGTTAATAGAATATCTCTATAGGTTGAACCATTCATCTGGTTGGAATTTGGAAACACAGTAGAATGAACCTTATTTATAATGAGGGGTAATTTTTTAGTGGTTATTTATCTACTTCCACATTTCTATGGAACTTTTATGACTATTTAAACAATTACGAAATGAAGTGTGAAATCAAGAAGAGGTTATAAATAAAGTAATTATTACACACCATTTCAAAGATATCCAAGGATTAGATATTATAGGAAATTAAAAAAATGTGGAAATGTATGATAAATTATGGATTGTTACTAAATATATGATTAATAAATCACTATATTTCCCAATAAAAATATGAATCAAGACACATTTATTTCTCATAAATGACACACTATCCTAGTATTGAGTTCAAAATGGAATGATCTAATATGAATTAATATTATACCTTGGGTGTGACTTTTTAAATGGATTTGGTATACAACTAGGACCATGGTTGGTGAACCAAACAACACTAAATATCATATGACACATGGAAGTTGTTGGATAAGCCAATAAAGATCACTGCTCGCTAGGGTTTTCCCAATATCACTACCTTCTTCAATCCATCCCAGGTTGGTTGCAGCTCCCCTTTTCTTCACATTGGATCAATTTGGTTAAGGCGTGTGGTTCCTCTCCCAATGGCGGCATCACATGACCTTGTATATTCAGTCAATTAGCGGTTCTCATTGTTTTCAGTCATGATTATCATCTGATTAAAACATTGTTGTTGTAGTCTTTCCATTTTGGTGTGGCGATGGTTCTTCGGTTGAGATCCAACATTTGTGGCATGAGTGTTTCCACCTTTTTCGGTGTCGGGTGTGTGTTAGTTGGATTTTTATAGTGGTCACCTCAGGCATCCTAGATGGCGATAATGGGATCTGGGTTTTGTCTTATGGTAGCTTCCATTGAGATATGGCATTTGGGTGGCCTACATTTTGGTGATGGTTTCAGCCCTCCAATTGTTGATAATTTATTTTGGCTTTGGATTACATTTTGAGTCTCTTATTGTAGAATTTGGATATTATGTTGGGTGATATGATTATTTCTTTTTTCATAGTGTGGTTTGATTTTGTGGCGGTGTTTTGGTGTTGATTTGTTCTTGGTGGTATGTATTTACATTGTTTAATTTTTCATTAAACTATGTGGTCTATTGTTAAAGGAATTCTGCAACCAGATGTCTATAAGAGGATACATTAGATGAGGTTTTGGGAAAGAGACTTTACTATACGCTTTGATTTAAAATTGGATTTTTGAGATGGTATGTCTTTTACCAGTGGTACCAGGCCCACACACATTTTCAAGGGACAGCTAACAGGGGAGAAATGGATTGGGGGGGGGGGCAAATAATGATTTTTGATATTGGGAGGCACTTTTCTATTGTAGTGTGGGTTGATTAAGGTCTTCGGAAATTGGACCATTGGGTCTTCGATTTCTTTGTCTTGGATGTCATGGTAGAATCCCCCTCTTCCCTTAAAAGTGGGATTATTATTAATAGTAAAATTAATTATTAGTCATTTGACACATGAATCAAGACATAAATGGTTTTTGTGATGTATACCCATGGATTTATCACATGTAAAAGGGAAATGTGTGATTTTATTCTAGAGATAATCAATTATAAGGAACCTAATTTTAATGAGTAAGATCCTATGTTCGAGATGTAAATCCAATGTGTTTTCTAGCTTGGCACAAAATAGGTAGTTAAAGAAACACTATTCACTAAGAAATGATCATAGTAATTACACATGTAGCCCTTGTATAGTTATTTATACAAATCAAGGTCACGTGAACTCGATATAAAATGATAATGCCATATTGTTGATGCATAAAACTGAAGACCCAATGTGAATAGGGATATTCCAAATTATTGACATATTTTTCAATAGGGAAACTTTATTCCAGTATAGATTATGAGTACATATACATACTCCAGTGGACTCTTACATCAATATGTATATCAAGAGAGAAAATTAGTTCTTTTAGTTTAATTTACCAAACTAGAAAGATAATAAAATTGGTCCCCGAGCTGAGTCATCACCTAACCTCAAGCATTCCTCCGCGTATGCTAGAGGATTCTAACTAGAAGTAATGGTTTAATAAATCACATGGGGAGACTATACACTATTTTTTAGAGTGATCCACAATAGAACACAATATAAATAGCAGAAGCAATATGACCAACAAATAAACATGCATAATAATGAATTGCCCAAACAGGTTGCAAACCACAATCCAAATACATCTATGACATGCCATGATAATAGTAGAAGTGAATGGAAACTAAAATAAGGAAACCTATCAAAGATCCAAACGGTTCCCGACTCTAATTCTTGGACCTTCTCTTTGTACATTGCTATCCTAACTCAATATATTAGGGAAGGAACCTTTCCCTTATCGTAACTTACAACTAATAAATCTTCTTGGCTACCCAAAAAAGTCCAAAATAGGGTGTGAGTACAATACTCATAAGGGAACCTCCAACAGTGTCTACAAAATATCCAGTTTAACAGATAGTTTGTGCAAATATAAAATAAATGGTAGGAAAACAAAGAAAAACTCAGGTTTGATTAGATATCAAGGTTTAATAATTAATTCATAACATTTACCCCAATTCCATTTCTTATACCATATTCATTAGTTAATCCATTTTTATAACATGTTCCAGGGGTTAGGAATAAGTGTCAACTACACAAGGGTGTACAGAAATAAATCGCAATGCAAAGGGGAAGAAAACCAAGTCCCCATCTTACTAGGGATACCAATTTTTCCTCAATACATTATCCTCACATCAAAGCCTCAGTTCTTGTGGAATGAAACCATTACGGGAATTGGCCTTTGTCACTTTCTCTAACCCATGCATTTTGGGGCTGGGTTTAGAACCTTAGTCTAACTTGACCCGTGGGCATAGAACCTCATGTCAATACCCCACTATACCAAGCCATGTTCAAAATCTTATTTATCAAATCACCACAATCATACCATAACACAACATAAACTAACCAACACCATTTTAAATAATCGATCGAAATTCAAAACAAACAACATGGGAATTAATACTATCTCATAACCCATTAACACATATACCAATTACAATTCCTAGTTATAAATCCAAATTCCCATTATCATGCCTTAACCCTTCAATTTTATTCTATATCCCCTTTTCCTTAGTCAATATTCATCAACATCAATTCATTAACCCATTTATCACATTTATCATTTCTTGTTCATTTCTCATATCTCATAACAAAATAACATTCTTACATTCAACCCATTAGGTGTACCACCACTTCCAAAATATTTCCCATTCAACATATTGATCTATGTCATGATTACAACCTATTTACATATTCCCCGTTCTATATTTCATCATTCCATTATATGATCAGCATTTAGTATACACTGAACTCCTTATTCATTTCAAACAAAATTTCATTAAACATTTTACATAGTCCCACTCGACCAAATTTCTCATTTTTATGTCATGAAAAATGAACCCTTATGCCTTATCACCATCAGAGTATCTATTATAATTCCATTTACAACTAAATCAATCATTAAAACATATTCTAAATGGGCTTCACACTTTACTCAGAAATCCTTCACTTATCCCTACCACACTCTAGCTCTAGAATTGTAGGTGCACCACATGGGTGGACCTAAAATGGTCAAGTCATCATCTACCCCTCCCATGGGTGTTTTTCCGGTTTCATTTGGTCAATTTTGACACTTATTTTTATCAAACCCTCCAATGGATCATTGAACAAAAATAGTGAAAAAGATTTACACAGGCTTCCATGCAGAAATCTAGAATATAACTATGGGATAATACTTATAGACCACCAACCCTGAATCTGATGATGAACACACTCTTAATAGTAGCATTCGATTCAGATTTAAACACCCCCTGAAGCCCCAATCTATATGTCCTTGAAAAAGAGGGTTTTAGAGATTCACAAGGATATCAGATAAAGATGGAAGCCCTATTCAAATAGAGGAAGCAAGGAGGAGATGAGACATACCCGGGGAATCGATCATCAAACAACAATGATCCAAACGGCTAAGAATAGATATAAAATCAACTATTAGGATCTTGGGTTGTCCATGTGCATCACTAGGTTTGTATGGGTGAAATGGCGGAGAAACCTGAGTTAGGTTTTAAAATCATGGGATATCATTATTTTAAATTTATCAAAAATAATGGGGTGCACGGTTTTCCAAACAGTGTGAAAACTGTGCATGATCCACTATCCAAAAAACACCCCCTTCACATGATTCATGTGAGATTCTTCATCATGTTCTAAACCGTGTATAAACGGTGCATAAGCCTTGGTCCATGGATTCATGGTTAAGTGGGATTCCATCTCGGTTTGCACTAACTCTGCCCAAATGATGAAATATGACTAGGAACACCCTTATCTTCCTCTTTTGTGTCCCAACCCCCAGAAAGACCCCAAGCCTTCCCATAAACATGAGGTAACACATATCTAGAAAAAAAAGTAGAGGACCAAACCCAAACATAAAATAACATACATTAAGAAAATTTGTGACCTTACAACCTCTCAACCTTATAAAATATCATCCTCGATTATCTCTTCCATGCATCACTAAACATCAGTACCAATATGTCATGAAACTAGACCTACCTATCCATTCCCATCTTTCATGTTTCGGGTTACACATCATAAAGCCTACTAAATATGGATCATGGGCACAGACATTGGCCACAAGTCTACCTCACCACAACCAAAACATGAACTGAAACTCTTTAAGGATGCATCAACCTCAACTCTACAAAACCACTAGAATTTCATAGATAAAACGAAGAAAATAGTTCAAAACTCACTACACACAAAACATTACACAAATAATCACATCATTATAGAGGAACCAATCAGCACCACATAGGCCCGATCCCCTACACAAATCATGACCCAAATCACAATGCATCATTTTACTCTAATCTCTAATCTATAATAGAGGCCAAACCTGATAACACCTGGAGGGAAAAAATGATCCTTCCAAGCACATTTACTGAATCATTCATTCCTCATGTATACGTCCAAACTCAACCGAAAAATATCTGCTACTTGATGAATCAATCACCTGCAAAAGATCTCTACCAGAGCCAACTCACCCGAACAGTGACCAATCGAGCTCTTCCAAACTAAGAATATAATGAAGTCATCAACCAATAATTTATTTGGTATTGTGATTTCCACCATTTTTGGTTACTTGTAAGATCCCCAATCAATGAAGAACCACCAAAACTCAAATCAACTTTCCCATCATCAATCATGTTCCACTCACCACACCCAAAGATTCATAGGGGAATGAACCTTCATGAGAATCTATCACACCATCAAAACCATTTGGGAGGACATCCCTACACTACCCACTCAATGAATAAGATTAAAATGACCTTACTCAGGTATGAATTCACTTAAAAAGGCATATTCCACCACAACATGAACCCGTAGGGGGCTCACTCTAACCACACCCATTCACGTTTACCATCTTTAGTCGAACATCCCAAACTATCTTTCCCTCTAATCACCCACATTTCATTAATGGTGCACTACCCCTTTCACACATTCCTAATGAGATTACTGACTTGAACCCTATCATTATCTTCCCACCCACCCACTGAGGTCATTCCCCAAATTTTAGTAGAATTCCATCAACATGTCGTTACATCACTCTAGATTGTCATCAGGATTCATTATCAGCCTCAGACTACATCACATGTCCAAGGATCCAGCAACATCTAGATGTTCTAAACCCACTGAAAGACAAATTAGCCAAATCTAACCTCAATCCTTATCAGAGTTATACAACCCAACCTCTCCTTCCACAACCTATTTTTTTATCCAACCACACCCATTACCACTTCATGACAAAAAAAACAAGATTCACATGGAACCATCCTATCCTTGAATCCAAAACTTGGATCGTCAATCACCACATCCTTGGCCCCACATGTCATCTCTAAAGAACCTAACATCCACCTCATAGGATCCTCTTTGGTATCCTGGTGCCACTACAACAAATTGATGTTCTCTTCTCCACATTCAAGACTAATTTATCACTACCCACCTTATGAGTATTGTTTTCACTACACTCATGAGGGATACTAAGCACCATTTCTTACACTTTATCACCTGTTGAACCCCAAAACTTTGAAATGTCTATCTTGAATTTTCTCAAAACAAGAAAAATGAATGTCACACAGTTCTTATCTTCTTCTTACATGTACGGAACCCACGACGTTTGTAATCATTAGGTCCATCCCGAGGACCTCCCCCAAGCGATAGAGGTTTTACATCCAATCATCAAGATCAAAATATTCCATTTACATGGCTGTAAACTTCCTAATTCTCCCCATCCAACCAAACACCTTCAGGTTTCTTGTCATGAGGCAAAGCTTCTCAATGTACCTAGGACAATATCAAGATATATGGAATACTTGTCACTAGATGAGGTATGTTTAGATGTTTTCAAAGAATACCACCACACACTTATCCATTTCTAATGTCAAACTATTGGATATAATGACTTGTCAAAGTTATTGGGCTCTCTGGATGAACACATCTCATAAACACATAACCTCCACCTCTCAGGTGTGATTTCCAACAAAGTCTAACCATCACCACATGATCAAATCATAATGAATTTGTGAACCGACATTTCATGGGGTACTAACTCCACCACAACACTCGAGTTCTTATGTTGAGTCTCTGTTAGCTATCAACAAAATCACAATGGTTTACCACACTAATAAAACCAACAGTCTATCAGAAACCAACCTTTACCTTTTTATAGCCCATAACCTTATTAATAACCTTATGATGTATCTTTTTTATTCAAACTCATTATATATAAGTAAGCCTCTGAATCTCATCCAAAAACTAAAACATTCATACCAACAATTTTAGACTTGGACAACACTCACATTGGGTGTCACCATCACACGAAATAATATAACCACAATATATCCACCCTTGTCTCTTGAGCTCAAAAATAATGTTGAGACCTCCATTAATCATCATCGAAACATGAGTGTTAGGCATCCATACGATACTAACCTATGAAACAATCCTTACCTCCTCTCACGTGTACTATGGTTACCTTATAAAAGAACCAGGGCACAACTATACCATTCACTAAAACATGGGTTAATTTTTATGCATTGACACCACTAGTGAAGCATATCCCATGATTCATATATTAATGTTCATGAACCGCTAGCCAATCCTCCAATGAGGTCATCATTGATTTTTTTTAAACTATCATCGCATAACAACAACTCGAGTATCACAACCAACTGTATACCATCCCACATATCCCTGAATTCCAAACCTGCATCATGGAACACTCTGAGTCACACTATCAAAGTAAAAAACATATACATGTGTGACACACACCCAAAAGAACTAGAAACCTTATATGACCTCTCTCATTGTTTACCTTGAAGGGTGAATGATACCAACTCCCTTGACTGGAGTCACGACCATGAAAATCCATTGTTCCTCTCTCCAAACCATACATATCATGAAACATACAAATAAATTCTCGTGAATGGAACTATCAATCTAGTTAAGGTGCACACTATTCCAAGTTCCCCAAACAACCTTATACTCTAAGTTACACACCCAAGGTGTACACATTCATCAACACTAAGAGCCAAAAAAACCTCTATAGGATTCAGAATGCTACTGTCAAGGTCCCTACTCATCAGGTCACATGGACCCATGCAACATCCTTAAGGTCCCTCATGCACTCCATATGATCATGAACCCAGAGAGATTTATCAATCATATTACCAAATAACACCTCACAACCTAACAGAAACAATCCCACCAAGGGTTCCCTAAACACACTATGTAGTCCATATCATAACTTGTGAGGCCTCACATTCCAAATCCAATGTCTCAAACATTGGAACTCTCACTACCCCAACCTACACATATAATGTTCAAATTGACAACACAAAGTATACCCACCTCTAAACTCAATCAATATCATTTTAAAAATATCTCTCACCTGACACTCCAAAGAATGACCAATATGATTTAACCAAATATGGAAAATTTAAAACACTATCATCCTTAAATAACTGAGTATTTATAATCTATCCCAATGGTAATCATCCAACATAGAACAATAACCTCTACCATAGATACTACGGATCGTGGTCTACATGGGTTATCCAATTTATTTAATCACATGTCTTTCAACAACACATGTTCAATCCAATTATTATTTTACAACATGATCCTTTCCTCTTTGTCATATGTCCCATTTGAAAAATTATTACAATCTTCAATTTAACTCATTTACACCTTTCATTAGGAAAATATCATTAACAATTTTACCATCATTTTGAAATCATTTTGATTATAAACCAATTCAAACATTAAAATTTATCAAAACCACAAACATTAACTCGGTCACAACATTTATTTATACACGATATTATCTAACTATTAATTTTCATTCTTTTCATTTAACCACATTCATTACCATTAGTAGGCATAATTTTATTCATATTTAACAAGGATGTAAAATTCATTCTACTCTCTATGTCATGCACACCCATCCCATGGGTGTTCCTATAATGATGCATTCAAACTATATCATTAGGTGACTAAAATGATGCATGAATGCACAACCACATCGAATAGAGGTTACTGACTGGTGGACATGGTGTGATAAGTCATGTTGGGAGACTATACCCTCATTATCAGAGTTAGACACAACCAAAAAATTTATAAATAGCGGATGAAATATGAATAACCAATAAACACACCTAACCAAGAATTCCCATAATAGGGTACAAACCACAGACCAAATACAACCATGCCATGACATGCTAATAGTGTATGTGAATTAAACCCAAAATAAGACAAATGTAAAAAACACCAAATGGTTCCCGAATCTATGTTCAAGACCTTCCCCATTTACATCTCAAGCCTAACTCAACATCTTATGGTAGGTCACTTGTCCTTCTCCAGATCTGTAACTATGAAATCTTCTCGGGTACCCAACACTGGCCCAATTAGGGTTTGAGTACATAACTCAGCAGGCCACCAACAATAGTGTCTACAAAATATACAGTCTAACAGATAGTGCATGCATGTATAAAATAAATAGTAAGTAAACAAAGGAAATCTCAGGTTCTATAAGATATCTATGTAAACTTTATTAATTCTTAGCATTAAATCCAATTCCAATTCCTATACCATCATCATTATATAATCCATTTTGATCACATGTTCCATGGGTTCAGACTAAATTTCTTCTACACAAGGGTTTAAGGCAATCAATCACAATGCATAGGGGAAACAAACCGAGTCACATTGTCACTAGGGATACACATTTCATATAAATACAGTATCCGAACCTAAAATCCTCAGTTTAGGTGGAATGAATCCATTAGGTGAATAAAGAATTCCTCACATTCCCTAAGCTGTGCATTTTGGTGTAGAGTTTAGAGCCTCAGTCTAACTACACCCATGGGCATTGTACCTCATGTTAATATCCACTATACCAAGCCATGTGCTCATTCTTATTAATCAAATCACCATAATAATACCATAACATGACAAACCTAACCAACACCGTTGGAAATAATCTATCACAATGTTAAAAACAACATGGGAATTAATAGCATTCCATAACCCATTAACACATTTACATAATACAATTCATAGTTTTTTTAGAGAAATCACCATTCTCATGCCTTCACCCTTTACATTTATTTTAAAACCTCTAATCCTTAGTCAATATTCCACAACATCCATTCATTGACCCATTAATCCCATTTATCATTTCAATTGCATTTCTTATTTTTCATTACACAAAAACTTTCTTACATTGATCCCATTCCACCACTATCCCACATATTACACCTTTCAACTTGTTCATCTATTTCCTTACTATATCCCATTAAAATATTCCCCATTTTTAATTTCATCATTCCATTATAATTTTACCATTTAATATGACCCAGAACCCTTAGGTATTTCTAAACAAATTTCATTAAACAACTGACATAGTCCCACTCCACCCCATTTTCCCATTTTCATGTCATTACAAACAACCCCTTATGACTTATCACCATATCCATCCCAATTATCATTCTATTTACTACTTAATCAATCATTAAAACATGTTCTACATGGGCTTCACACTTTTCTCCCAAATCCCCCACTTACACGTACCACTCTCTCTATGTCAACAATTGTTGGCACACCCCATTGGTGGCCCAAAAATGGGGAAGTCATCCTCTCTGAATACCATAGGGATCGTCAGGGTTTCATTTGTTCACTTTTTCACCAATTTTTATTGAACACTCATGCAGAAGAATGAAAAAAATTAGGAAAAAATATGAACAGAAACATCCATGCACCAATGAAGAATAAAACTATGGGATAATACTTGTAGAACTCCTACCTAAAATCTGATGAATAAAAGTCTCTTAATCATGGCCTTCGATCTATATTTAAACACCCCTTGAATCCCCAACATATATATCCCTGAAAAAAGAGGGTTTTAGAGCTTCAAATGTAGATGGGAGAAAGAAGAAAACCCTAATCAAAATGAGTAAGAAAGGAGGATATTAGAATTACCCAGAGAAAATCTGCAACCAACGATGCACCAAAAGGCCAAGATATAAAATATAATCACCCCATGGAAGCAGTGGCATCCAAGGTCGTCACTAGGGTGGGAGTGGGGTGAAACGGTGGAAAAAATATGAGTTGGGTTTTAAAATCCCAAGATGAATTTTTTAATTTTCTCAAAAATATTGGGCCTCACGGTTTATCTGCACAGTTTTAAAAACTATGCACAAACCATGTGGGAGCCTCTTTCTATGGCTTCATAGTTACATGGGATTGCCACAAAGTTTTTCCTAACCATGAGAAAACCATGAAACATTCCTAGGAACTGGCTTTTCTTCCTCTTTCATGTCCCTAACCCTTAGAAAACCCCTGAGCCTTCCCATAAACACAGAGAAACACTTATCTACCCAAAATGAAGTGGCCCAATCCAAGACATAAAAATCATACATTACGAAAATCAGAGACCATACATATATATTAGGCCACTATAATAAGTTTAATATCCTTTCCAATTGAATTTTTTTTGTTCAGTTTAATTCCATAAAACAAGGACAAACATTTCATGTTGTTTAAGGTTGTATGAAAACGACACATATGTCATTCAGTTTATGTCAAAAAACATTCAACCTCATATATAGAGGACGGTGTAGTTTTACCCCATGAATAAATGTAGTGGCTTCATCACAGTTCAATGTTAGTGAATATTAACAAAAATCACTATGTATAACTCAATCACAGAGAGGAATTTGAATTTAATTTGGATGGAACATGTGGTTTCCCAGAATCACACTCTAATGTCTCATGTTAAAAACCAATAATTTTAAAAAATTAACATCGTCAGAAATTGAGGTGATCTATAATAATCATGAAAAATTTTAACATTAGTATTACATCTGAATATAATTCTGAAAAACATTGAAAAACATTTAGTAATGTGTATTTGAGGACCAGTTACATATGGATTTTTTTTTCAAAAAATTTCAACATTTATCCATAATTGAACATCTTTGGACACCCTTCAACACTTATTTTATTGTACACTAATGCTCATTAACTGGGGATGTGTAAACAGAAGAAAGTTGTTATCTTAGATTCTGAGTAATGGTAAACAAAATAAAATATAGTAAAAGATCATTAGTGTATATTGTATGAACAAATTTTCTTAAAAAAATGAAAATAATAAAATAACACCCAATTTAACATAGATTATAAAACAATATCCATAGAATATGACTTGAAATAAAAATATAAATTAATCAAATTTATGTAGAAACATGAGTCAATAAATATTTTCCATGTGAGAATAAAATATTTATGATAATAAAAACAAAATATTCACTTGAAAATAAAATATACCGTAGACTGTATTAAAAATAATCATAGATATGTAGAATACCCATAAGCATATGAAAACCTTATATAGAAACAAAGTCATTCTAATGCTTTTATGATCAAAATAAATCATGTACAATCATTAAAAATGAAATAAAAAATATTCATGGACATGCATTTTTGAAAAACCCCATTTATGTTTGTGCTTTAGAATCACACAATATATAAATAATTATCCAATTCATTTAAGGGTGATATTTTCCCCTTCCCATCATCATACATATATAAGAGGGTCCCTAAAATAAAAAATCATCACATCATAAATAACCCATGGGAAAAATAGGTTTCATATTATTATCAAATGGAACAATATATGAAGAACATTTATAATTCCATCAATAAAAAAGATAAAATTGGGAAATATAAATCGATGACTAGTGAAATTAAGTAACAGTCTTGATAAATTCACATAAAATATGATATAACATGGAATTAAAATTTTATAAATAAACATTATTTATTTTGGTAAAAAAAATTCCAAATAAATCAATGAATGGAATCAAGTTGTACACCCTCTCATCAAATGAATCAAAAATAGTGCATTCACAGAGGAAATGTATTGGATGATAAATTTAGGTTTTCCTTAAAAATATTATGATTAATGAAAAAATAAATGATAGATCATTTTTCATGAACAGATTTAATGTGTCTCATCATTGAAAACAGTAGTAAAAAATAGACATATTAATAAGGAAAACTTTCATAATAATAGTGTAATTTTACATTTAAAATCATGATGAAGATGATAATTTTTACAGGAAAACCTTATTAAATAAAACTAATACTATAGTTAAAATATAAATTAATTTTTAAATCTATGAAATATGGTAAAAGAGTTTCAAAAAAAATGGGAAATAGTCTCTTATAATGTTTTATAAAAAACAAGTTTCTTTCATTTAATTTTATAATGAAATTCCAAAAAAAATGTCACTTGTTTCCTTTCAAGAATATTATTAAAGAGTGCATTTGAAGAAAAAAATTTTGATATTTCAAAATATAAATTTTTTATGAAATATATTATTATAGTGTCTTGAAAAATGAATATGTTTTCTATAAACCAAACATAGAGTGGATGATAAAAAATATATCAATTATATAGAAAACATTTTTATAATTTGAATCATATTTACTAAAAACCATATCATAAAAAGGGAAATTAAATTTTCAATTTAAAAGTAGAGATTAGAAGAAGGAGTATTACATGAACTCATTCGTATTTAGGTTCAAAAAAGAGATTAAAGCATTGGGTTGAAAGGAAATTTTGACATGGATGGAATGATTAATTTGTGCAGATTAGAGCTATTACTTCCAATGATATTAATTTATTTCAAAAATGATTTTTTAAAGAATTGTATATGGATGATTTTAATTAATTTTTCCATATAAGAAAGAGGAAATAACACATCAAATATAGGAATATATTCATCAAAGAGAGCACGAAATGTACATTCATATACAAAAGGCTATGCCCCAATCTATTTAAAGATGATTCGATGAAACCCGTACCCTTGTACTACTTCTCTATGAGAATATCCTTAATGTAATGAAAATCAAAATAAAGTATTTTATATCAATTATTAGGTCCACTGATAATCTATATTTCATTTAATAATGACTATTTCTTTTCACATGTCATTATTTTATTATATAGTTTCTTCTTATGTTTGTTATTTGAGATGATTCATCCAATTTCAATGTCTCTATTTGGGTACATTTAACATGATTGAATTTTTTATGTAAATAATTCATAATCTATAAATTTTCATTATATATGACTTTTATTATTTTATTTGAATAAAGTTAAATCATTTATAAAATCTTTTTTAAAAATGAATTCGGATTAGGAAAAGTAAAGTTATATTTTAATTTTGGGGAATTATATTACTAGAAATGTTTACTATTAATTACACTTATATACTCCCCAATATTAAATTTATTTGATGTTAATAGTTTTATTATAATATTTTTTATACATTAAATAAATTTTTACTATCATCGACAAATGAAATTAATAAATTTGTTCTTATAGGTGGTTAAACCAATCCAACATGAAAACATTATAGCTGGTGGGAAATATAGATACTAATGTGTATAATATTAGTATAACATAAGAATTATGATATAATTTATTTTTTCAAGTTATTGAATTCAAAATTGAATTATTTTAAATAAATATTGGATATCAAGATGAAAAATGAAAACATTATAATTTGGATATGGTAGTCTACAAACACATTGTTAACATTTTTATTTCCTGATGAATGAGGGGGAATTAGAGAAAATTTAATTCTCCTAAATACAAAAAATATTATATCTTATTTTTCAAATTTATTCTTCAATCACAACATTATAAATAGTGAATGTATTTGTTAATGAAAAATGTATGACATGACTTTGTGGAGGTGGTATTCCTCACAAGAACATTATCAACGTTCTTTTGTTTTCTATGTGAATAGAAATGAAATAATAATAATTTTCACATAATATGACAACCCCTCAATATAATAATATACATAGGTAATTATATGTTTATGGTTCATATATTTTTGTACGTTATATAATTGAACAAAATGTTTAAGGACCGTGTAATACTCATTTTAAGGCCTCTAACTATTTCGTGAAAGTATACATGGAAATTAGGTGGTTAGGATAACATATGGAGACATGAAAATTCATGAATGTTTTGGTAAATATAGTTGATGTATGTTTGTTAGTGTTTCAAAAACTATTCTATTTTTATGTATATGTTATATTGTGTATAAATAATTACTTTTTTGTGGATGAAAATTGATCTTTTATGAAAATCAATTATTTTAAAATAATTAAACGGAATAATTCAAGGTTCAATGATACAAAAGGTGGGAAATAATTGAATGTGGGTGAGATTTGGTAAATTTCGGATCATAAAATAATTTTTTACATGTTTTATTATTTTCTGTAGTCACTTAATCTTATATTTTTATATGTACCTTATTTTCAATTAACCAAGATTACAATTAATTACTAATATTTCTTATTATTTTCTAAAAAATATAAAATAACTTCTATTACAAACTTTTGGGTTGATGCAAATAAATTTAATCTCTGTTAAATTTATTCCATGTCAAAAATATGAATAAAAACTTTTTAATTAAAACATTTTATATTTTAGATAATTATTCATTTATTTAAAAATAGTTTTTTAAACCTTTATGTGTTCTTTATATTATTTTCCATTAATTTAATAACCTGGAACTCTCCATTCAATTCCATTGTTAGAATCTAGTGCTTGGGGTTTTCTTAGAGGAGTCATTGACTCATTTTTAGAGTATGCCAAAAAAATCTTTTATTTCTGTTGGTGAGTCATTTTGTACTATCGGTGTTAGTGAGTCATTTTTGTATTGCCGGTGTGGGTGATTCATTTTTTTATTGTCAGTTTCGGTGAGTAATTTGGTACTATCATTGTCAGAGTTTCATTTTTGTACTGTCAGTGTTGGTGATTCAATTTGTAATATCGTGGTCGGCTTGTCATTTTTGTATTATCTATGTCCGTGATTCATTTATTACTTTTAGTGTCAGTGATTCATTTTTTACCGTCGATATTGGGGTGTAATTTCAGTATTTTCTATGTCGGTGGGTCATTTTGTAATTTCATTGATGACATCAATGTCAGCATCAGCATCGACTTCAGTGTAGGCGTCAGCGTCGGTATCAACATCTGCATCAACATCGGTGCCATCGTTGACATTAGCATTAGCACCGGTGTTAGTGTTAGCCTCAATGTCGGCATTGACGTCAGTGTTGGCATCAGTTTTAGTGTGTATGTTAGCATCGGTGTTGTACCCACCTCCATGTTCAGTTTCTTTTGATTCCTCTACTGCCCACACAACCCCTTGTTCTAGGCACAAGGAGGAACATTGATTATATGTTGTTCAATATAGGGATATTCCTTAAACTCTCTTTAATTGTATATCATGAAGGGTGGGTGTAGTAATGATTCTTATGATGGAAATGAAGATTTATTTATTTAACAAGTGTAATAGATGAGGGGGGAAGAAGATGATAAAAAGATAACATGATCTGTTATGAAAACATGTAGGTTATTTAATATGGATGACTATTGAGCGCTATTTTATTTTATTATCTTTATTTTCATGTTATAAATTTATGTGGTTGTAACGACCTCAAATGATCATGGTCATTGGTGGCCTTTACATGCACACTGTTGAGGTTCTTCTTTTACTAGTTGATACTCTGTGAATAATCAAAAATATCAATCCATTAAATCATGTACACTTGGTCAAATAAATGGAGTCCTCTGGCTCAAACCTGTTCTGTGATCACCCATGTTATTTAAAGTTGAATTAAGTAACCCCTCTTGCTAAATCTGTATATACTTGGAATAATAGTGTGGTTTTGTGTTGTGTTTTGTGGGTGTTTTTACTATCACTGTGGTTATTTGAAGTTTCTATGGGTACCCTTGTTACAAGTACATGGGTAGAAAAATTGAATGGCATTGTGTTTTTGGTAGAACCTGTTTGTGCAGTTATGATACTATTTGGTGGTATTTTTTCCTTGGAGTTTTTGTATGGTGTGGTACATGAGACATGATAGAATCTCAAGTTTAGAGATTTATTGATTTTGTAATGGATGAACTTGTAGGAAGTGGGACTGCCTTTGTTTTTGTTGTGGACAACATGCGACATTGTGAAGTGGGAGTGCAATGTTTTTTTGTGATATTTGTATAGTGGGACTCCATAATGAATATTTTATTATTTTGGAATTTTTACATATAGTTGTTTCTTGGGTAGTGCTGGAATGAAATAAAGTGAACTCCTTAATAAATAATTACTAGCGATTAAATGAAAAGAGGCTGGTTTTATGTTTTGGTTATGGTTGTTGTGTGGTTGTGCATATAGGGATATCAGTAAAGGTGGTTAACTATTTGCTGGTTTTTTGTGTGAAACCCATAAGTAGGACTATGTTATTGTTTAGATATATCTAATAATTGAGGTTCCTTGTGAGTTTTAATACACAACCCATCCCTTTTTTTACTACGTACTAAACACCCCCATTTTTCAGGGGAGGGTGTCTTTCCCAAAATCACAATGGGAGGATGAATTGAAGGTTACTGGATTTCTTCATCACACACCCTTTTGGTTTCATACCTCTCGAGTGTATTTGTGAAAGCTGTAATGGATTTTTGTTTAATATACCCCAATATCCTTCAGGTAGTATAGTTTTTGGACAAGGGGTCAAGGTGTCTCTAGGCCAGGTTTGTTTCCCAGGTGTCTTCAGGAAGAGGCTCATGTATCTCATGTGAGTGGTGTGGATGTTTGGATCCTGATTTCTGTTGGTGGGATATGTGTGGTTTGTGGCCTAGGTCTGTGCGGGTAGATGTGGAAGCAGGATGCTATTTGGGGAAGGGTGGAAGCATCAAGATTTTAGTCGTTAGGAATGAGTTGTTAACCAGTGGAAAGGTTATGTTGTTACCCAAATAATCGAAGTGATTATGTTATTAACTTACTTGACTTTCGATATTTGATGAGCATGCCTTAGGGTGGTTGGGATGGTTAGTATTTTTAAATGGTAGGTGTGTTTGGTTTTATTTGGTTTCACAATGGAATTAGAATGTTTCTCCCACATGTGCACGAGTGGCATTGGTCTCTCTATTGAGTATATCTATATGATCATCCTGCATTATAAAAATATTTTCAGGTTTCGAAGAGGACTTTGAGAACCATGCATGAAATTACATTCTCTGGAATCAATATAGTTTTTGGGATACTACTTAGTCCCATTTTTTGGTACTTTCATTGGTTCTATGGTTTTACTTTTATCATAGTTTACGTTTAAATCATGCATGGGTTGGATGTTTTTTGCCTTTATATAAAACATTGGTGTTTTTTTTGTATTTTTACCATGTTATCTTGATATCTTGTTTTCATTAAAAATTTTAATATGTTCCATTTTGTGTGAGATTGTATACCCTTGGAGTTATTTTTCACCATGGGGCCTATTGAAGGAGGGACTCGTGGGGTCCATTATATCTCCTTAATATTGAAAAGGGAAGAGTGTGATACTAAGTTATCCCTTCCCTGATCTCAATGAAAGCATGTTGTGACAGACTATTATCTGAGGTGATGTTTGAGAGATATGGTGGAGTTTTGAGTGACGAATAGGGAATGATTCATGGGATAGTAGGGAAACAATGTCAGGAAATCTTGTTGTGTGAAATTGGCAAGGTAAGACTAGCTAAGACACATGATTTTAGTGCACCCTCCCCATGATCCAATTTAAGGACATTAGGCCAATCGATTGACCAAGTGAGTCTTTGCTAATTGATGGGTAAATCCCCTGTGAAATGTACATGCATCATAAGGACTTTTTTTCTTGTCTCTCATTGGGTGTTTTGATAAATTTAGATAAATAATCTGATAAAATATATCCTAAAAGATAATTTCATATTACCCGATGTTTTGAGTTTCATGTTTATCTTTTTAGATATAGAACCTGAACATAGGCCACATGTTGTGTGATTAGTAGAGTCAAAGCATGAAGATTTGGTCGATTAGAGGAGGGTTGAACGAGAAGAGGAATATGATTTTTGGTGGAAGAAACTTCGTTCTTTCAAGTGGTAGGCCCTAGGAAAGTACCAAAGTATTGTTTTAGAACTGGAGATTGGAGGATAGATCGGGGAGCTTGTGATAACATTTACATTGATCCGTGTTGTGAGATTATACTGGGTCACTCTGGTGGTGAGCTAGATGCGAGGAGTGTTGCATCAGTGGTGGATGATTTACCTCAGGGAGAGGAGGGAGATCGATGTTTCATGGGGTGACATTGACAATGATTATTGGGATGAGTTTATCTCCATGAAGATGAATGCTAATAATAGAAATAATCTTCTCTCCCTTTAGTATGGGAGTATTATATTGAGGTAACTAAGGATAAATTACATGGATCTCCCCCATTTTTCTCCAGTATGTTTTATGGAGGATGATTCTCAAGCAAGACTCTTGGATAAGGAATTTTGATTTTGAAAACAGTATGCGGTTACCCCCTTAACTCTGATGATATAGAAAGAGGTTCAGAATAAGACAAAGGTCATTGAGAAGATGAAGTCATGGGAAGGGGTACCACGAGAGGGGATCCAACGGATTTTGTTAACTAGGAAGCCAATCAGTCAAAAGTCTCTGACGATTGGGCCTTCCCAGTTTTGGCCAGTGGGGAGTAGGCCACAATAGTTCAAGTTTCAGTATCTTGGTCTACACCATTTCCATATGGTCTTGGGACAAAGGTGATTTTCCTATGATGTATATGGAAATATTTGGAACCAACACCCAGTTCATGCTCTGTATGGTGGAGGTGTGAGGGTTCAACATCCAACATAGAAATAGTTGTCGGCCAGACCTTTTCAGTAGAATGGACAACAGACTTTCATTCCACCGAGGGTAGATGATGCAGGAGTAGTACAACCATTGTGAGGACCCCAGGGACCTCGACCAAGGCATGGTTGGGAGGTGGATGATAGATGAGGGGAAGAGGATATTGGCATGGTTTGTTTCATACCATCGAGGTAGTAGTTCCAGCGGGGCCAGAGGTTGTTCGAGGTATGATTAGTCTGTTCAGTACTTTTGCATGTTCTTTGTTTGACTCTAGAGCATCCCACTATTTCCTTGCACGTAGTCTCACCCATGCATTTAGAAAAGTCATAGAGACTTTCCCTTCCCCTATTTTTCATCATGCTAGTTGGAAGTCAGGCCAGTTTGTTTGATGTTTTCCGGGGATGTAGACTAATGTTGTGGTCGCATCAGTCCTATGGGGATATTCTTATGCTAAATATACAGCCATATGGTATCATCCAATTAATTGATTGTTTGTATTCTATGCATGATTTTATTGAATGCTTCTATAGATGAAAAGTGTTTTCAGATGTCGATTGCCAACACATAGGTTTTGTTAGTTAGAGGAGCTGTTATGTGGTTGGCTTGTGTGTAGAAAATCATCACTGTTAGTCAGAATAGCTGTTAGTGGAATTGGTAGATACATAGATTGTGGAGGTTCTGGGGGGTGTTTAGAGAGTCATTGATGACTTTTAGGATGAGATTTTGGCTCTAACCCCTCTATGTGAAGTTGAGTTCAGAATAGAATTGTAATAGGTGGAATGTCTGATTTTGATGGCTCCCTATTAGATGGATCCTTCTGAGTTCCGGGAGTTGCATATTTAGGTCAAAGATCGTGATGAGGAATGTATTATTTATGCCCAATGTGTTGTTGTGGGGTGCTCCAATTTTGTTTTCAAAGAAGGAATATGGGGGTCATAGGTTGTGCATCGACTAACAGATAATGAATCAGGTAACAGTTAGGAACTATTTCCCCCATATGAGGATATATGATCTTTTTGACTAGTTGGGGGAGGAGGTTGATATTCTGAGAAAGATATTTGGTCTGGATATCACCAGTTCAGGGTGAAAAGGGGTGACATCACTAAGACTACTTTCAGGGGATGGTATGGGCACATTGAGTTTGGGGTCATACTACTCAGTGTCACAAACACAACAGCCATGTTCATGGGTTCATGAAATCTGTTTTCTGTGACTTCCGGGACAAGTTCATCGTCATGTTCATCGATTAAATCCTGATATACTCAAGGTCAGAGGAGGAGCACTCCAGGCATATGATGACTGTCTTAGAGGTCCTCTGGCACCACTAGCTCAATGGGAAGTTGTCCAACTACATGTTATAGAAGAAGTAGGTTAAATTATTTGGACATGTGGTGTCCCAATAGGGGATAACTCTGGACCCGTAAATGGTCGAAGTGGTTGTGTCTTGGGTAACAACAAATAATGTGGCTGAGGTTTTTAGCTTCATGGGTATTGAGGGATTTTATTAGTGTTTCATACTCGACAACCCATGGGATGAATCTCCATTTTCACCCTTGACCAGAAAAGACCAGTATTTTTTGTTGATTGAGTAGTTTAAAGAATCTTTCAACTCTATAAAGGGGAGGTTGGTCAGTACTCTAGTGAATATGTTTCCAAATGAAGGGGTTGTGTTCAAGTTTTTCTGTGATGCCTCCATTTAAGGATTTTGGTGTGTGCTGATGCAGTAGTGAGGAGTGATATTTTATGACTTTAGGTATTTACGTCCCCACGAACATAACAATTCCACCCTTTATCTGGAGCTTGCAACAGTTGTGTTTTTACTAAATTAGTGGCAGCATTACATCATCGAGATAGATTTTTTGTCTTCATAGATCACAAGAGTTTGTGGTACACATTTTCCCAGTGGGACATGAACTTATAAAGAGGTAGTTTATGGTGTTTCTCTAGGAAATCATCTTTTAGATCTCTTACACCAAAGTTAAGGGAATGTTTGTGGCTAATTACATGAGAAGGATGTCACATAGGTATGTGGTTTGGGAATCTGTAGAGTATTGGAAGAATTTGGGGGAGTTGGATGCCTTGCACCAAGATGTTATAGTGGACAGTTGCAGGGGATATTGATTTCAGATGACAGAATAGGCTTCCAAGATGTGGTAGGTGGAAGAGGATCTGCGGGTAAACTAATAGACTAATGTGATGCTTGATCACATTGACTAGGGTGATGTTATGATGGGATGTTCAAAGGATGTGAAAATCTGATGTTCTTTGATTGGAATAGTTTTGTCCTGGTGGTGATGGAATTTGTCCATTAGTTCCATATATCACACCTAGTGGTACACCTACATGTTTCATGCATGTACTTATGCTTGAGGGAATAGTTTTGGTTGCCCGAGGTGAAGCGGGAAGTAGAGGAGTTTGTGGAAAGGTGCCGGATGTGACAGCAGATGATGGCTGATCACTGTGTTCCCAATGGTCTATTGAATCCTTTATGTGTCCCCTAGTGGAAGTGGGATGAAATCCCTATGGATAAATTCATAGGGATACCTAGGGCACAGGGAGGATATGATGCTATCTTGGTAGTGGTGGACTAACTAATGAAATCATGTCACCTCTGGGATATCAAAAAGTCAAGAGTAGTGTATGCATTGACAAGGAGGTATCTGGTTGAAGTTATGTGGCCACATGGGGATCCAAGATTCATCATCTTATATTGGGATACACGTTTTGCCACAATAGTTTGGTGGGGATTACAACATGATTTTGGTACCCAACTATGCCTTATCTCTACTTTACACTAACAGAGTGATGGGAAGATGGAGATGACCAACAAGATATTAGATTATATACTACTGTTGTGTGTTCTGGAAATTGGAGTATCATGGGTGTGAAACATGCCTCTAGAATACTTTTCCTACAATACTAGCTATCACCATACTATAGGCACGACACAGTTCGTGGCTTTTTTACGGAAGGTCATGTTGTTCACCATTGTTCTAGATAATGGTTTTGTAAGCATTACTTCTTGTACCAAAAGTAGTGTAGATCATGATAAAGAAGGTTTAGTTTGTGTGCCAGTGGATAAAGCAAGCTCAGGACAAGAAGAATTCTCATTCAAATCACATTAGGAGGCCACAAGAGTTCGAGGATGGGGACTTCATGTTCTTGAAGGGTTTACCTTGATGTGGGAAAAATGGTTCGGTAAGGGAAGAAATATTTCTCCTAGGTTCATTAGGCCCTTCGAAGTGTTGGGGCACGTGGATGAGGTGGCATATCAACTGGAATTCCCACTATGGTTAGAGTGGGTCCACATCATCTCTTATGCCTGTCATCTTTATCGGTATCTACATGAAGACTCCCATTTCATTTACAGGGGAGACTTGGATATCGAGGATGAAGAAACATTCATGGAGTGGTCAGTGGAGATCTTGGACCATCAGGAGGAGGTGATTATTGGATTAAACATTCCATTTTTTCTTGTGTTGTGGAGGTATTGGAAGATCTTTGGAGTTGTTGCTCTAAAATGAGTTGTTTCCTTTTCCCTAATGTCTTATAAGTACTGACATATGGAGAAGGGATGACCTAATTTCTAAAAAAGATTCATTAATGTGGATGTAATTAAACCCATGTGGGCATGTAAGTGATACCCAATGTGGATAATATCTTAATATGGAATATGGAGTTCCCTAATTCATGTGTTGGGATAGTGTGATCTATGAGGTTCACATGGATGTTTGAGGAGTTAACTATTGTAGAGGTGCTCATGGATTTGAGGGTTTTCACTCCAGTTTTTAAGAAAAACATGGTGGTTTCCCCTTGAAAGGTATCTTACATGGTGGTTGCATAGACCCCTCTTTCCTCTAGTTTGGTTTTGAATTATTGAGGGTGAGAATAGTTTGATATGTATATGATGTAATGACTAGAACCTCTCTAGGACATTCCTCTATGAAAATATAGTTGTACAGAGAGATTTGGGACGTCTCAATGACTCATTTACAATGTTTTCCAAAATAATATTGGTTTCTTGTTGGAAATTCATTTTTTACTACTGGTTTTAGTGACTCCATTTTGTATTGTTAGTTTCAGAATATAATTTTTGTACTATTTGTTTCGGAAAGTCATTTTTTTATTGTTGGTATTGGTGACACATTTTTGTAATGGAAGAGTCGGTGAGATGTAATGTTGGTGTCAGTTAGTCATTTTGTACTATCAGTTTTGGTGATTCATTTTTTGTACTCTCGGTGTCATCAATTCATTTTCTTTTATTAGGGTCGGCGATTCATTTGAGTACTATCAGTTTTGGCGAGTAATTTTTGTAATGTAGGTTTTGATGATTCATTTTGTACAGTCAGTGATCCATTTTTGTTCTATTAGTGTCGACGATTCATTTTTAACTATCAGTGTTTGCGTCCAAAAAAGAATACATGTTAGTGTCAACGTTTGTGTCAGAATCGACATCAGTGTCTACATCAGTGTCAGTTTCGACATCAGCATTAGTGTCAGCATTTGTGTTGGCATCAGCATCAGAATCAATGACATCCTTCGTGTCAGCATTAGCGTTAGCATCAACATCTGTTACATTTATTTTTTTTGGGTTTTTTTTCTACTTTCGCCCATATTAGACTTTTTTCATCACTGAATGAGAAACTATCAACTCTTATACATTTTAATTCTCTTTCTATCGTCTATGAGGAGAATAATTAAATTTTCAATATCTATGACGTTCTTCAAATCGTGTTACCACCTACCCATGTTGTCAAGCAACAATCATATTTTCCTGAACATTGAAATTGTCTCCCTAGTTATTAGGATCTCACTATTTTTTAGGAAGAGATATCCTATTTCCATAGACACTTTCATTTTCTCTTAGTGGTCCTGGGTTCCCACTTTATCAAATAATTGTTCACCTATGCTATAGATCCCTCCCAATTTAGTTTTCTTGGAGTCCCCTTCTACTCATGTAACCCTCTATTGTTGGTTCAAGGAGGAATTCTGATCATCTATTGTTTTAAGTAGGGATTTTCCATCATCTTAATTTAGTTTTGTGTCATGAAGGATAGGTGTATTAATTATTCATGGGAGATAATGGATGAATTAATCCTTTAACATGAGTAATACATGAGTGGGGTGATGATGATAAGAAATATAATATGACATGTTATGATAATAGGTAGGGAATTATTGATCGATGAATGATGAGGACTGCTTTATTTTATAATCCACGTTTTCCGTTTATAAATTTTTGTGGCTATAAGGCCTTCTAAAAAACATGATTGTTAGTGGCCGTTTCTTTCTCACAGTTGATGTTGTTGTTCCTTCAGTTTATTCCCAATGAATAATAAAAAACATAAATCTATTAAATCAAGTTAACTAGTTTATATTAATAGATATCCCCAGATTAGACCTGTTATATGTTCAACCTTGTTATGTAATGTTTAATTAAAGAACCCCTCTTACTAAATCTGAATAATCTTTGATTAATGGCGTTGTTGTGTGTTGTGTTTGGTTGGGTTGTTTACTTTGTGGGGGTTATGTGAATTTTTAGTTGATAACCTTATTAATAGTTTGGGGGTGGATTGAGGCAATGTATTTTTGTTTGTGGCATGGACTATTTGTGTAGTAGGGCAGCTATTTTGTGGTGATTTTTTATAGTGTCTGAGTATGGGATGGTACGGGAGGTGTCATGGAATCATAGGTTGATAAATTAATTGATTTTATAATGAATGAAATTCTAGATAGGGAGAATTCCCTCGTTTGTGTTGTGTCCATCGAGCGATGTGGTTTGGTGGGTCTGCAATGTGGTTTTGTGTTGTTCTTGGAGTGGTACTATAGCTTCACTTTTTTATTCTGTTTGGAATGGTTGCGGATAGTGGTTTCTTGGATAGTGATAGAATTAATTATAGTAAAATACTTGATAAATAATGACCAGTGATTATGTGAAAAATAGTTGTGTTTATGATTTGGTTGTGACTGTTGTGTAATTGTTCATATAGGGGTAGCAGCAATGTTAGCTTTGTGGGGTGTGGTTATTTGTTTAAAACCCATAGGTTGGGTTTAGTGGTTGTTTTCCTATATGTATAAATTGTATTACCGTGTGATTTTAAATATAAACCCCACCATTCTTTATCACTACGTACTGAAAACCCCTATTTCAAGGGTTAGTGTGTCTTTCCCAACACCCTAGTGGGAGGATGTGCAACACCCCAAGCTTCCAAGATACATTTCCCATTGAATAATGCAATAGATTGCATTGTACGAAACTTCGAGATTCTAACACATCACGACCAATCAAACTAAGCGTTATGAATAGTAATACCCACTTTTTGAAATTTTATAAATTTTATCATTCAAAATGGACTTCATATTTGGATCCAGATATTGAAATCAGCTTAGGGTGAATTTTTTGTATTTTTCTGAAATCACTCAATTTTTGATGAATAGTGAAAAACACTGCATTATTTTTTAAAACTGGATTTTTATTTAAATAATTATTTATATTATTTAAATTTATTTTATGTCAAAATATAAATATAATACCTATATATGTTCAATTCAATTCATTGGAGTCATTTTGTAATAATATTAGATATATAAAATTTTATTGAACTTTTCACCGTCTTTTACCCACCTCCTCGGAGAATTTGCAAATTCGCATAAAACATAATTTTAAAACTTCTATGAGTGGAATTTCAAAAATATGAAATACACAGCTGATATCAGTATGAGAAATGTGGTTTAATAATATGAAAATAATATTTGGTGAAAAGTTATTTGTACTTTTATTTACCACGGTTAAAAGTAAATAAGGCAATTAAGGGTAAAAATGATATTATTCTTACCCTAAAACATGTCCTAATTTTATTGAATAAGTGTAATTCGACCAAAAACAACCTTAAGAATAAAATATGATCCATTAGGTCCACTTGAATAATATTAGGACATTTATTATTATTTAATTCAAAGAAGTGTTAAAAGTGTTAAATTCAATGTTTAATAACTAAACCATTTTTAATATAGGCTTAAACAACAGATAAATTAGACTATAAATATTAATCATAAATATATAAATATTTACTACATAATGTTAATTTATTTATATTTTTTAGACATTATATAATTTAATTTATGTATTACACAACGATGATATGATAATTACCTTATAAATGACATATTAAAATAATTGATGTTATAAATATCAAAATAAATGTAATTTGAAAATTTTAATGAATTAAACTAATTATCCAGGTTAATATGACATTTTAGGGATGAATAAATGATTTTTTTGGAAATAATAATTCTGTTATGAATTTTATAAAAACAAAATAGTAAATAGTGTCAAAATTGAAGTAAAATAGATTTTTTTAAATATTATATTATTAATTGATATTGTATACGAAAAAATCTATGGTCTGGTAAAAGTCTTATATAATGATAGATGTATCATTAATTAACCACATGGGGTTCAATTGAATGTTTATATTATGTTTATTAACCATATAATATAAAAATTAAAAGAGACATGGTAAATGTCAAACTATTTATCTAAGATTTAAATCTAATAGATAAAGTTAATATAGTGAAAAAAACCTATTTAAAACCTATTGGTTGAGTGGTTTTTAACCCAAAACCACCTTATCCTATAAATAATTAATTTTAGAGCCATTAGAATTCGAAATGTATTTTATTATAAAATAATATTTCTAGCTTTTCCTATGGTTCCCCTCACCCCTATTATAAAATGGCACTCCCCATTCTCTATAATTCACACCATCAAAGCCATTTTAAATGGCTAACCTCTACCCAAATACCCTCTCAACATTGCACCCTTAATCCTAAAGGCCTTACCTTAGTGATAAATCCATACAATGGAGCCCTTTTGATCAAATATATAGGAAGAACCCGATAAAGAGGTAAATATTTCATCACCTATTTCAAGTTCCTTTCTTCTTCTACTTCCTCTTTATTTGTTGTTTCCATTATAAAATAATAAATCCAGTATCATATATATACTATCATGTTATTATTAATTTTGTACAACCATATTCATTATTCTATCCATCCTTTGAATGACATGACACCATACGTGTGTACGTACCGCTTACCGTCTCCACGTCATGGTGTAATTTTTATTCAATGAATTATTATTTGGATGGGTATAATAATGATTTTTAATTGATGTAAATAAAAAATATGACATGATAATAAATATTTATATATGATATACCATCCAATTCTATATTTTTTTTAATATCAAAAGAATGATATTGTCGCTCGTGTGTACGTACGGATTACCGTCTCCACAAACGTGATGAGATTCAATCCCCATTGTAATCCATTCAAGACTAATTTTCTTTAGATGATTAAAAATAAATTTTAATTACTTAATATCATTATTAATATGAATAAGATATATCCTATCCCTGATAAACATTACTTACATAACAAATCATATAAAGGAAAATGAAGTAGTTAACACCCAAAATGATGATAATTCTATGGTATTATTACCAAAGCAATGTTAAAAGATCATATATGACATCATATTAATGTATATGATTATATTATAATTTAATAGTAATTATTTCACCATTATACAGGAGGTTAACCTACCCTCGACCAAGGACAAGTACAAGGTAAGGGTTAATTTCACAATCTCTTTATTATTCGAGGATGTTTATACGTAATTATCTATTGGTACCTCTTTATCATCCACATCCATTTTTTAAAAAAATGTATGTCAAAACATTTTACCTTTATACTAGACAATGGGGTAAATACAAATATACCCTTATTTGACCTTATATGTTTTGAAAGGAATCTTTCCATTGTTTTCCAAACAAGGTAATTTATGACCTTTTCGACCAAATTAAGGTAAGATTTTTTTTAACTTATACAATGGGTGAAGATATTTTCCATTGTTATATCATCATCAAAGCTTCCCTTACAATATTATATTAATATTTTCAATATAAGTGATTTCATAAATGATTTCAAAATAGAAAGTGATATTTCTGTAAAATAATATTTTGATTTCATCTATATCAACATTCTTTGATGGATTTTAATTTTATTTGAAGTTGATTTATTATGATAGAAAACATCTATATTGTATTGATGGTTTTGTTATATGTTTTACCGTGGATGTGTTATTTTTATAACATTCATGGTTTATAGATAAAGTATTGACATTTTTTATGATAGTTTTAATAAAAATGGTTATGTTATGTTTTATCCTTTTCATATGAGGAATGCATTGGACATAGTATGTGACAGGTGGAGTATGCTATAGCTCCTAGATGCATCTGTAGGTATCATGAGAGAAACTAGTGTCTTGGCACAAGGCCCTGAAAAAATCTTATTTGTAGTCTTGGTCCAAGGCCTTGACTATGTGGTTATTAATGCCAGGCATTATGCATTACGTCATTATGAATGTGGCTATTGATATTGCATGTGATTACTCAACTAGTAGAATATCCATATGAGTGAGTAAATAAAATTATTTTGATTTATATTTTCCATATTGTGATGAAGTTTATGTTGAAAATTATTTTTTTAGTTTTATACACTGTCATAAATGTTTATGCTTATTTATGAATGTTTCCGCTATATTGTTATCCTTACTGAGCATCTGAGATCACCCCTTTCTATGTTTTATTTTTCCATAGATGCGAAGAAGTATATTTTAACTGACCTATAGGGATAGTCTATGTGATCTCAGTGTTGTATATGGAAACAAGGTTGTTGTAGTTTTCCATTTTTTGATGTAATGTAAAATGTAGGAATGTATCAAGTAATTCCAAGCCTACTAAACTAATCAGTCTTTCGAGACATGATCTTTTGTGATCATGCCAATGATATGTAATAATGAACGGACTCTGGGCTTCTGGGGTCGAGGTGTTACAGGATAGATGGCTTGTTACTGAATTTGTTACCCACACCCTCTTTCAGGTTCTTACAACTTGAGCATATCTGGGTATGCTGTAATGGATGGAGGTTTAGTATAACCCAAGATCCTTTAGGGAAGGTTGTGTTGTAGATGAGGGGACTATGTGTCTGTGCTTTTCATTTTTTACCCATGTGTCTTTGGGATGAGGCCCATGTGTGTTCCAGAGAGATGTGTGGTTTTTGTGACATAGGTGTTTATGGGTGGGATATGTGTGGTCTGTGGCCCCAGTGTGTGTGAGCAGTTGTGGTAGTGGTACTTCATTTTGGGAAGGGTTGTAACATTAAGATGTTATTCATTAGGAATAAGCTTTAAACTAGTAGAAAATGTTGTGTAGGATACTCAAATCATCATTGTTATTATATTATTAACTTATTTGACAATCATTATTTTAAATGTGTGCCTTAGTGAGGCTGGGATGGTTAGTATTTTTCATTGGAAGTTACAGTTGATTTATTTTGTTTTCAAAGTGGCATTAATTTTCTTCTCCCACTAGTGCATGTGTGACTTTGGTATCCTTACTGAGTATACATGTATGCACACCCTACATTATAAAAATGTTTTTAGGTTTCCAGGAGGACTTTGAGGACCGTGCTGGACTTTACTAGCTCAATCATTGGGATAGTTGCTATGATGATCCTCACTCTCTTTTTTTTGGTACTTTCGTTGGTGCTATATTTTTTCTTTTTTCATAGTTTGATTTTAAATCATGCATGGTTTGGATAGTGGTTTCCTTTTTATAAAAGCCTAGTGTTCATTAGGATTTTAAACATCTTATCTCTTGATCTTGTTTTCATTAAAAATGGTAATGCCTTCCAATTTGTGTGAGATTCTACACCCTTGGAGCTAGTTACCACTCCAGGACCTACTGAATTAAGTAGTTAGGGGTCATTATCTCTCCTCTATATTGAATAAGGAAGGGTGTGGCACTTTGATGTCCCTTCCCTCATCTTGATGAAGGCGGGTTGTGAAAATTGAATACCAATTAAATATGTGTTAATATAATTATAATTGTGTTTAAACATAATATTAAATTAATTATTTAAAATATTTTAATTTAACTTAATAAATAATAACCAAACAATGTTTGTAAAAAAGTATGTTTAAAATAAAATATTCACCATTATCATTATAATTAACTTTAATCATTGTAATCAAATTTTTATTCCTAAAAATTAAATTGTTTTTATTAAATAATGTTAACATGATGATATAAATTATAAAACCTATATTTGGTATTTATTTTAAATTTATATTAAAACTATTTTATAATATATGTGAATAAGTATATATTTTAGAGAAAAATATTACTTATATTTCAATAACATTATAGATGAGTTTCATAAATTCAACATTTTATTTTTTTGAAAAGTATTATATTAGTCATAAAATTTATTTTATTTTTTGAAAAATGTGTTGGTAAAATTTTATGTCACTCTCATGTTATGATAATTTAATAGAATTATTTTTTTACAAAAAATACACATTTTCAATATTCAATTAGAAATCCATTTTTTCTTGTAAAATATCAAAAATTAAATATATGTGATTTTTGACTTGAGTAATTATAAAAAATTTAATCTTTAGAAAATTTTAATTTTAAAATTAAAAAATCATTTTTTTAAATTACAATAATATAGTTAATAAAAATATAGTTTTATAGAAAAACACACTAAAAAAACCTTTTGTATTCTTAATAATAAATTTTATTCATTAGAAATTAAAATATTATTATCTACCATTGGTTTTATTCATGTTATAATTTTATTATATAATATGTATTGGATTGTTTTATTTGGGTGTTTAATGTGTAAAAATCAATGAATATGGTGTTTATTTAGAGGTAAAAATTATATATTAAATATTGAGTTATTATATTCTACCCTTTTAATGAATACCAACCTTGAAATTTTAATAAATATACAATGGTGAATTTATGTGGGGGTGTGCTTAACATTTCTATAATTTGGGATATAAAATCATTTATGAAATATGTCTTACCCTCTCTATGTATATGAAGTAATTTAGAATTCCTCCAATAAAATTTATTTTTAATACAACCTTATTCTAATTTATATATACCTTAATCATATATTGTATGAAATATTACATTACCAAAGAAAATTGAATCTCTAAGTTATTAAACAAAAAATCATTCTTGTATTCCCCAAAAACAATTATCACTCTCTTTAACCATAAAATGTTTTTACCACAGGATCGTAAAGTCACACATAAGTATATATGTAAAATAATACCAAAAAGTGATAAAATTCACTAAAAATATTTGGGATCAATTTTTAATTAAATTGATAATTAATTACAAGTTTATTAGTACACTCTGACTCAATTACCTAAATATAAGGAAAATTTTATTCACCTCAACATCAGGTTTATATTATTCAAATGAGTTATACATTCCTCAATCATGTGATATTCAGTAGTTATCTAAAAAATAAAATTTTAGTGAAATAAATTCATATAGTTATTAATACAATTTACTATATGTTTCATATACATTATTGAAAAAGTATTCAAGAAAATTCCTTTTAATTTTTACAATATCATAATCTATTTTTCAATAAACCTATAAATCATTGAAAAATATAACCCATTAATGAATATAGCTATGAGTATCAATATTTAATTACCTTTAAGATATTAAAAGAACTACTTAATGTTGGAAAATTAAACTCACATTCTCCGTCATAGTGTGGATATAATGAGATTCTCATAAATTTATATATTCTCCCTAATTTGTTTATTTGACATAGTGTTTTCAAGATAAATTAATTATAAATATCATTTTCATTATCCTATTTCAACCAAATACCATCAAAACCATACTTAATATAATATCAAAAATATGAAGAAGAAAACATCAATCCAATGTTGTGTTCCCCTATAATGGATTACATTAAAAAATATGTCTCTTTCAGTTCAAACATTTGACTCTCTATATCCAATAGTCAGTTATCCTTGTCCATTTTCCAATTAGGATATCTAATATATCTAATTTAAATCAAACTCAAATCCATAATAATTTTTCATTAGAGAGAATATAGATTTTTCAATATTACAACCCCCATGGGTTCCTATCCTATTGTATAGTTAGTCCAATTTTTTCATAAACTACATAACAATCATATGAATATCAAATATGTCCATTTATGGGTTATTACCCCTAGGTACATCTTTTCCAGATACTTTATCCACATGTAGTGTAATACCCATAGTTTTCAAAATATGAAGATCATGTTTAATATTGTATATGAAACCCAACAACATTATTATAATAGAATAAAACACCACGAGTATTTATAATATACATATTTTTCAATAATTATACACTACTAAATACTTTTTGATTCATAAAACACTTGTTTTAATTGATACATGGTACTCTATTTAAATGTTATTTTTTAAACATTTCCATTATAACCCAAAAGTTATGTTTTATTGTATAAATATGGCTAAATTAATTTTGAAAATTATACATTTTACCCACATATAAAATAAATTCAATGGTTATCTACTAATAATAAATATAGTAAAAACTATTTGAATGAAAAATAATTATAAAAAATTTAATTTTTCTAAAAGGTTGTTTGGTCATGGTTTGAAAAAATAATCTAAAATTATTTTTTAATAATATAAAATAAATTAATTTAAATAATTTAAATAATTTTTCAAATAATAATATCAATATTTATATATGTTTAAATTTTAATATTTATCATAAAATATTAATTTTTTAGGGAATAGTGATAATACATACTTTTATAATACTGTCTTTTATTTTTAGTATTTTTTTTTTCAATTTTATTTTATTTTGATTTTAAAATAAGATATTTATTATTTAGTTATATGAAATATAATTAATTTCATTTAAATAATCATCAAACATAATTTTATTATATGTTTATTTTTGGGCATTAAAACACTTTGTTTGAAAAATATTTTATTGTTCATCTAATTTAAATAATTAAAATAAACCCTAATAATAAATTCATTATATTAAAATTATATATTATATTATTATTAATATTAATTGAAACACTATAAATATAAAAACATGTCTTATAGTGAATGTGAGACTATATTTTCCTTAAAAATAACATTTCTTGAACAATAATTTATTAGACGTGTTTTTGAGTTCAATTTTAAAATAATTTTTTCCAATTGATTGTGTTTAATATAATAAAATTGATTCAATATTTATAATCATAAAAACTTATATTATCTAAAATGGTCAAATTAAACTTTTTAACATAATAAATATATAAAATAGTAATAAATATTTGTGGCAATTAAGGGTTAACATGTTTGCATGAGGTTAGACTAAAAAGATAAGGGTTAAAATTACAAAAAAGAAGTATATAATTATTGTTGTATGGTCATATTGATAGATTATATATTCAAATATAATAAAATATCCTATTTTCATTAACTTAACGATGAGAAAAATGTAGGTGGAATTGTTTCTTTTTTAGAATTCAATGTGTGTCCACTCCCCCACTTATATATGGATTCTGACACTTCTCTAATTTACACATTAAAAACCCATAGGTTCATCCAAAACCTTCCCAAATAAGTTTCTTATTTCATCCCCTCATCAAATTGACCTTGGTTTTATTGAAGATAAATCCTAGGTGTGATTTTTTGGAAATCCAGAATAATTAGTCAAAAGAAGTGGGAATGTCCTTAACCGAGTGTTTTATAAATATTCATCCCCAAAATCATTTAATTATTATTAAAAAAATTAACATAATAAGATAAGTTTCATACATATACTGATATGATGTATTTTAAGGTAATAAGATTCAACCATACCCTCCACCATTAAATTGTAATCAAAATTGTTGATCATGTGTACAGAATAGTACAACCTTGCGAATAGACGTAATCCATTTCCCATTACTTCTTATCAAGGGAAGATATTTTGATATATAGGGTTTATAAATGATAATTAGGATTTAATTGTACATATAAAATTATAATATAATATATAACTTCATACGTTTATTCTGTATACAATACAATATTGTCGCTCATGTGCACGACTTACTACCCCCTCCCAAAGCGATTTCATCCATTTTATATTACAATATACATGTATGTTATAGGTTTTAATTTGATATTTATATATTATATTAATTCAAATTTACTTATTATTGAAAATTAATATATCATATACTTTATTTCAATACCAACCACTGAAAATATGATAATGTCATTTGTGTGCATGATAGACTACCTCATCACAAGGTGATAAAATTATTTTTTCACTTACACATTTCATGGAAGGTAAAAAGGATTTTTTGATATTTATATATAATATTAATTACATAATAAAAATTCTATAATATAAATATATCATATGTTTCTATATATTAATAACCATTAAAGAAGTAATAACATCATCCGTGTGTAATGCAGACTATCACAAGAAAAATGAATGAAATTAGTTTTTCAATAAAGCATTATATGGAAGGTAAAAAATGAGAAATTTCATGAATATGTGGGATATATATGTAATGAAATTTATTCTATGAAATTAATATAAATCCACCTCCTTTAACTTTCATCCATTAATGACATGTTAATTCTGGTCATTCATATGTATAGCCTAACATATCTATGAAGTGATGTCATTCATTATCGATGCTCAAATTTTAATAATAATCATAAACATGTATAGTTTATTAAATGATATTTATAAAATTAATTTCATTTTAGAGGTGATGAATATATTATTTATCTCCAAGATGAAGAATAATAACAATGAAATGTTTAGTATAAAAAAGGGTAATTAACCCCCTAAACAATATTGATAATTAACGATTGTTAATATAATGTGTTTGAATATGTTATAAAAGAATAATATATGATATTATAAATAATATTATTATATTTATATGTTAATAACATTTTTAAAATCACTGTAATTCTGGGAAATGACTGACTATGAATCCAGTAGATGGACAAGTCTCTAAATGACATCAAATGTGCCTCCCCGTACGCCACATGATTTTGATTAGTAGTGATAGTATAAGGAGGTGATTTTTGGGTGACTAAACACTAAAAATATGATTAACACATTTTCATATCATAAAATCAATAATAAGAATTAGTTATAAATGAATGTTAAAGTAGAAAAAAATATAGACTGCTGATAAAATAGCCTATGTCAATATTTGACAATGCGTGCATGTCTATATAAAGATGCATAAACTAAAATAGTAGCAATACAATAGGAAACATGATAAAATATTCTACGCGCTTAATTAAAAGAATTAAAATCCAAATGGTTAATCTTCATGAGCTTCTTGGGGTCTACCTCAGTAACATGATCTTAACTCCATGGTACAAGCATAATAGCAAATTAAATTGCCCATGGTCCTACGAATGTGAAATATTATTTTGTACCCCAGTACAATGAAGTTATTAGAATGGTGTGATATATACTCAATAGGTAAAAACCAATGGTATCTATAGAAAAATATCATATCTCGATACAATTTAAATTATTTTGTAGGTAAATATAATAAAAGGTAGTGCGAAATATATAAATATCGACTGGGTCAGGTTCCAATAGGACACATATGGAACTCTACTTACATCATAACATTTCTTGAATTAATTTATTATCAATAAATTTATTTATAGTAATAATATATATAAATATATATTATAGTTATATATTGAATCCACCTATATAGACCAAGTACGTGCAGACGTATGTGTCTATATACTTGGAATACTACATGCTAGCTAAATCATGGTACAACTCCGTCATCCATAACCAATCTAAATGAACCTACAAGGTACCCTAATGTTTATAATCCCAACCTATCATAATTAATGAGATACACTGCACTCAACATTCAATATGTTGAGTGAGCTATCATGCCAATACTCAAAATAGTGGGTGTGTTGTCATGCCAACACCCGATACAGGGGACATGGTGTGTTATGTCCACCATCCAACTAGTTTCAATGGAGTGAGACATCATGGTCAAAACCCTAGGTAAGGGAGAAAGGATCATAATTTCCAAAAAACCATACCATCGTTCAACAACTTATACCAAAGGAATAATCATATTTATTCAAATATCTATGAGAAATTAAATATCATTCTATATTACTTTTCACATAAAATATAAAAAAGGGAACATCGATTCATATTAAATTTAAAACATGAATGAGGATTTTCCTTGCTACCCATTCCACTTAATTTAAGTTAAACTATCCATGCTTATTTAAATATAGGAAGTGGCAACGTCATACCACCCAATTCACTTCCATTTTATTTAAAAAATTTAATTAAAAATACACTAAATTAATCAAATGATAGAATGAAATATTACAATAGAGGCATGCCAATCCGAAGTATAATTTTGTTGATATTTGAAACAATTTATCAGTAGTAATATATTACCTTTTATTCAAACCATTTATGATTATCATTTTGGGATAAATACTTTTCATCCCAAATATTTAAAATTAAAATAATATTATGGAGATTCCAATGATACAAGGACTAGTATAATATAAATCAGTATTCACCACTTTGTAATTAATAAGACAGCGCACCTCATATGAGGGGTTTTATTAAAAAAAACATGACACCATATGACAAATAATTTATTTGGAACAATTAAGAATCACTATTAAAAGTCACAACTCAAATCACTAGGAAGAAATGATTTGGAATGATTCCAAACATGTCACTTAGGAGGTATTATAAACAATAAGGAAAAAATAAACATGGGAAAATTATTTTTATATTCAAAGAAAAATGATAAGAAAGAGTTCCAAGAATTTACAATATTAATTCAAATGGTGAATTAAGCTGTCACACAAAAGTGGGATATGCGATAGAGGGCGAAATCCTCAAATTACTAATTAATGATTAAGAGGAGTATGTCACAAACCATGTACCAATATAGAATGAATAAATATATTTTAAGGTGATTCATGGAAATGGTCGGCAAGAAACACAATAACAGTATTTATAAATCAATATAAAATTTAGGTAATATCAATAGACCAAAAACCTAATTCTTTGGACACTCTTCTCATTCAATATCATTTTTTGATTTGGCCCAAATCAAAGAAACAGACATCAGCCCTGAAATTATGGAAAATTAGACAGTACCAAATTATCACAACATATCATAATAGAATCATATAAAAAAGAAAGAGTATTCAAGAGCTTACTGATGTAAATCCAAAGTGACTACAATGTTAAAATTAGATTTCAAATGAGGGAGATAACTTAATACCTATTAATAGTATGAGTAAATATCTACATAAGAGAGGATAAGTATCATGTGTCTGGAGAAGAAGAAAAAAAGTAGGAAAATATTATTTAACCTCACTGTGGGAAAATGTGTAATTTCAACCTTATAAATTGGTCACATGGTTTATATTCATGGTTGGCCAAACATTGATCCAAATTTTTGACTCTTACTATTTAATAACCATGATCCCCATCGTTGTCTCACATGTTTCGACCAACCATGTGTCGACCATGCACTAAACAGTGCAAAAACACTGCCAAAATTGCACTATGCATGTGGGTTGGTCACACAATGTGTGAAACCATTCGCAGACCATGTGCATCAATTATACTATCTAACACAGGACAAAAAAAATTCACTAATGGGTTGAAAAGATTCTAAAAAATTGTGCACCCTTACCAGTCCCCCCCGCCCCCAAAATAGATTTTGGGGCTTGACACCCCTGAAACTCAATGATCCACCTTGGACTTGTACCATCCCCGAAACCAAAACAATAAACAACACTTTAAACTATTAAAATTCCCAAAAAATACATTTCAATGGACCACTCAAATATGAAAATTCCTCCCAACACTAAAATTTTAATTCCATTATAATTGCTCTTGGTTAAAAAAATGGGTCATTAAAACCTCTCTACCATAGAAATTCTCATTCTTGATAATATTTGGGGAAACAACAAAATCCTCACCTAAAATACTTATGTCATGAAGGATTGTTTAATAGTCCCATTGCATTCCCAAATTCACAATGCACCTCTAAGTATTAATTATGTCTATGAAACATTATACATAATAACCTCATCCAAAACTCATGTTCTGACTAAAAAACAAAAATTGTACTTGCATGAGTCTGTTTAGCTAGAGGTATGATAACTTCCTCATCAAAATACACCACTAAAAGATGACTTTACACACTATATATTTTTTCCTGAAATGCGTCCAATTTCGAGCCACAATACCTCCACCATCAGAACTACCTATAATGAACACCCTACGAGTTTGAGGGATGGTACTGGCATGATTCTGAACTGAAACAATTTTCCCCTCCTACATCAATTTTATAGTTGTAGCCATAATTTCATAAATAACCAATAAAGACACATAATGAACTCATATCTACCTTAAAATGTTCCTATAATGGTGCCTCTATAAAAATAATCATCGAACTAGAAGGTTACAATGTTTATCGAATCATGCTAACTTATCTTGAAATATATTGGAATAGACATATGTTGTATTAGAAAAATAAACACAACACCTTTTGTAAAGAATCTTTCATTTACAATGAGGAAAACAACCAAAGCCCATACTTGAACTCCATAGACATTCCCTGATCAAACTGTCATCTATCCATTTATCTCATAAGACTCTACATGAACAAGGGTGTATCCCAAATTCATCACACTGGAAATTATACCCTTTAAACGTGACAGACAACCCAAGAAAAAGTCTAGGATAAATACATAATCATTAAACTATAGTCCAAGGAACTAACCCAAAGTATTCTATAATCCATTTCTATAAGTGATATTTCTCTACATGGACAATACATCCACATTAGATAATTTATTGACCCAAAAGCAGGATCATCCTAGTTGTAAAATCAGAGTAAAATGGATGGTGTCCAAGAGTCCGTATATGGAGTTTCTACATGATAGCACATGTATCACTCAGGACTAACGTTAAATCGATAAAAACTAGGAATCCATTTTGAAACATGGATAAATCCAATTTTTTTTAAAACATAAAAAACTTTTAAACCATTAAATAAGTGTATAATCGATGATCTCTTTGTGTACCTAGATAATGTCATGGTAAGGGATATACTCATACCTATGATAGAGTACACTAATAGGGTACCAAGAATATTTGGGACACTACTATCGTATCCAAGAAAAAGTGCTTCGTATGGTTTCCAACCAACCTTACCCATCTACCGAAATGAAGATCAAATTTGAACCACTATTAGATGACTTATTGGAAGAATATCAGCTTCACCTAACAAGGCATCTTCATTAACTAATCAAAAGCCTTTACCACTCGTGTAATAATATGACCAGTCACAATTTTCCAACAATATCCCTCCAAGACCAATAGAAATTCTTATTGTCACATACTTAGCCAACCCTTTCAATTTCATGTTTCCTTGAAGGCACTCAAATGTTACCTAGCTCACAATTATCACAGAATTTCAAAAGTTTCATTAACAATCTTCATTTGTTCATCCCTGCTTTTAATAATTCCACTTGGGAGGAATCACATTTCACAAATAGACACAAAAATCACTGCCTTAGTATTTTCTAATCAATCCAAATGAGGTATATACTAGAACCCAAAAGTGAGTTAAGTTAGATTAAACCTAAACACATGAGTGAAACATATATGTTTCACAATCACGAATGTCATAACATTTTACATGAAATGAAATCCAACCTGAATGGAATCTCAAAACAACTAATCCCCTTTGATGACGATCGCATGATTTGGTTTGAAATTTACTCTATTAATGACTAGGTAAATATACTCCATAGATGAACTAGGATAGTAGTAAATATCTCAAGGCTTAATGATTCCATTAAACTCAACTAGTTTGTTATATCATTTATAAAATCGATGGGTAAAACCTAAATGAACGCACACTACATTGAAATATCGAAAGAAAGACAAAACATTCTCAATACTATCTAATGGATTTTCACCCCAATGATTTCAAGTATATAATGGCCCTTACAGAGAACTAGATCAATGTCGCACTATCCCATACTACTCTAAAATAGACTAACAACCTCTTTATTCACCCAAGAAAAGAGATAAAAGTGCATGCATCCTATTAAGTGGATAAATCTGCCCCAGGCTAGTCTGACCTATTTAAATCAAGAATTACCTAATGCTCACACCTGTATCAATCGTCAAGGATACAATGACCACTAGTTCGAATAGTGTTTTATTTAGAAGGAGATAGACCTACTAAGGATAAAGACACCTGAATGACACCATACATCATAATAATCATGGAATTTAGGAAGGAATTTAATCTTGTTGGGTGCTACCCACCTCTGTTTAGAACCTTACGAAATCATAAGCGTCAAACCTATCACTTGGAGATGCCAAATAGATTATACAATGCAATAAACTCATCCTTTGAGACCTTGAATAAAGGAAAAATTCCTATGTAAAATGATCACATTTAAATTCCAAGGAAACTCGCTGATGAATATAAACTACCATTACATGAGGTTTTACAAGAAGGAAACCACATAAGGATCAATTTTATGTCATTTCACTGATTCCCATTATAACATTAAACATTTAAAATATTTATTTTTTAACGACAATTAAACATTAAAAAATCACTTATTAATAGATAAGGTGACATATTAGTGTCCCATCAATCCATCATGGGTCAATCAGAATGTATTATTGTATTTTTTGTTTTATTATCGGTGTTTTGAAACACCTTTATCATAATATCTCATAAGAAAAATTCTAGAAATAGCTTACAAGGGTCATGTTATACATTTAGGATGATTAATTATATGGATCACCACATCTTTTTGTCTAAGTCACAAACCTTTATAGAAGCAACCATCAAAAGTCAAAATTTTAAATATTACCCTGAATGGGTTTTATTTGATAAGCTCAAGTATCATAACCAAACTACTAAGGTCGGGTCATGTAATATGTCTTTATGAAACCAATTCATTTCTATTAAAAATTATATGTATTTAAATTTTATAACTATTTCAGAATATATCATGGTCATATATTATTGTTTGTCTATATGGTTTGTTCCCTCCCAATCTATAAAGCGCTAATAGACTTTATAGACCATAGACTAGATCCAATTTAATAGAAACCAACTAACATTGAAATTTGAACTTTTAGAAGAACTTACATTTTTATAATGGTATCTAGATTAGCTTACAAATATCAAAAGATAGTTTGAGTACATAGGCTACCCTTTCACAATTTATTGGACTCTCGTACTCCTTACGACTAAATATTGGATCCCATTTAATCAGAACCAATTTTTCAATCCATACAACAAATTATGTATCATAATCATAACTAGGAATGTTATCAAAAACTTTATACACATAGAAACATGATGATTAACATAGAATAATTCCACATAGGAACTATATTCTAAAAAATCATGAAATATAGAATATAATTACCAAATCATGGAAACTTATTAGTTTTCTAAATAAATCACCCACACAAGTTATATAAATAGGAATAATGTATAAATACATAATCACACACAATACTAAGCATGTAACTAAAATATCTATCATGGAATATAACGGAAAAGGTTATAATCACAAAAGTAACATCATCCCAATTAGGATGAACCTAAAAATGTAACTACATGGCATAAAATATGGATGATATTTTAATTAATAAGTGCCTTTAATAACACATGTAATAATTCATACTTTCCATAACATAAACATGGTAAATTTTATAAATATCATTGACCAAGAAATAATAGAAAGAATACTAGTCACTCATGGTGAGATAATAATTAAATGTATTAGTGAAAAACATGGACAACAATAGCATCCCCAACCACTTAGAAATTTCCCCATACATGGGTTGATCATGCATATGTGAGGTTATTTACCAAGTTGCACCAGGTTCCTAGTATCATGTTTACTAGACCCAAACTCTAATATAAATGAAATATTGAAAACATCATATACCACTTTGTAACGTCTTGACCTTACTGACTATCAAACTAATAGCTGCACTAGTCACCACATGTCCTAAAATGTTCTTCCCCATATGTAATAGGTGTCCGACTAGCAGCGAGGGTATAAGGAGGTGACAATGGGGAGACTATACCATCCCGATTATAGTAGCACAATGATATATTAGAAAATAAAGTATAGAAAATTGTGGAAGTAGTAATAAAATACTTATAGATCAATATAAGAATATTGTAGACCAATTATAAAATAGAAAATTCACATAAAAATGCATGCATATCAATATGATGACACATAATCTAGAAATGTTGACATACACTAGGAAATATGAGACAATATAGTAGAAATATAAATCAATGAAGTAAAATCACTATGGGTGATCTCTGTGACTATCTTAAGCTCTATCTTAGTCTCTTTCTCCAAAATCCTAGGAACAAGTATAAAGTCGCAATAAATAACACACGATCTTCCGAACATGAGACCTGATCGGGTATCCATATTTAATGTCTACCTGAGTAGGTTGTGAGATATACATTGTAGACCACCATTGGGGTATATAGATAAATAATATCCATGAATATAACATAAAATAATTTTTAGGAAAACTTAATAATAAGAAGTATTGAATAAATAAATATAGACCGATTCACATTTCAATAGGGCACCAGAACAACACTACCTACTTCATCTCATCGCTGGAATATGTGTTTGATAATTATATATTTATATATTTTAATAATATATATATAGTAATATATTTAATCCATCTATATAAACCATGTACATGCAGATGAACATGTCCACTTAACATTAATACTTGGTGTTAGCTGGACCATGTCATAACTTAGTCATCCATAACTAGTCTAAATGAACCTATATTCTCCCACAATGGGTACTATACCTATATATCATAATTAATGAAAGACTTTATATTAAACATTCAATATTGTGAGTGTTGTGTCATGAAAACACTTGAAATAGTGGGAGTTACACCATGCCAACACCCAATACAAGGGTCCTGGTGTGTCCTTCCCACCATCATAAAAGTGTCAATAGTGTGAGGCATCATGCTGAACACCCAATGGAAGGGAACATAAATCATCATTCCCAACAAAAATTTACCATCATTCCACATTATATACAAAAGGTGTAATCATATTAATACTAATATCCTGGAATCATTCCCTCTCATGGTTTATATCTATCAAGACAATATATAATAATAGTTATTTCAATTCATATTGAATTTAAAAAATGAAAGAGGCACGAAATTTTGACCAATTCAATTTAATTCAATGGTTAAATATCCTCTAGGGCTCCCATAATCTTTTGAATAATGGATTGGGTTGGAGGATTGGAAATGGCTCAACGGTTAATATTTGGACTGATCCTTGGCTTATTGACAAGGAAGATGTGAGGGAATCATCCCCCTCCATCACGGTTCTGAATGTGCCACAGTCTGGTGCCTGTTTCAAAACCATGGGAATGGGTGGTTCTTGGAAAGAATTTTCTCTTGGTTTAATGAAAGGGACAGAAAGATCATCCTGAGTATCCCATGTGTTCTGTATGTAGGCCCCGACCATCTCTTCTGGATCAATGACATATTAGGAGCCTACAGGGTGATATACAGCTACCGTCTCACCCATTGTACATGGACTAATGAAGGGGACGAGGGGACCTGAAAATCGTTGTGGAAGATCAATTTTTCCCAAAAAACCCACCAGTTGTAGTGGCTGGTGTGCACTAGCACCCTCCCTACAATGAACCTCCTAGACTTCTGACATTTTTCCAGTGAAAATTCCTACCCCTTCATCCCGTACATCCCATAATATCCCCTCCATGCTCTTATCCAATGCCCAGGGGAAAAAAGATTTTGATCAAATGGGGATCCCCTAAAGATCTCAACCGGGATGTGGCCTCAGACCTCACCTCTCTCCTGATCCGATGGTGCTCCTCTTTTTCACAGGATAAAGTGGGATGACTTTGTATTATGGCCTATATCATCTTGGTTCAGCGTAATGATGGAATCTTTAATCATATGTATTGGCCTCCTGTATTTTGGATTGAATGGGCATCATCCTGGATTGTGGGATGAAAGAACCACTCTAAGAAGTAGAGGCCCTTTGGAACCCCTTCTTCCTCCCCACATTGGTTCCCACCACAGGAAGGGATTCTCAAGATTAATGTGGTTGTGTCTCTCCACAAGGATGGACATGTTGGTCTTGGTATGTTGTCCCAAGACCACTATGGTCAAATCATTGTATCCAAACATGAATCGCACCACGCGCTCTGGGAACACATTGTGGCTGAAGCGGTTGCTATCCTTTTCGGGATGAAATTCGCCAATGATTGTGGATGGAAATCAATTATCCTCGAATCAAACTACCTCAAAATTGTCAATTCCATCAACCTCAATGATGTTAGCCTTCAATATTTTGGATCCCTCATCAGTATTATTCATTCCCTCCATAGAATCTTCACAATATGCACTTTCTCCTTCATCAAAAGTGAAGGTAACAACGATGCCTATCAGCTGGCTACTGTTGAACCCCTTACGATGATTAGCTCTGTTTGGACCACTTCCCCTCATGGTTATGTGCATGTAACTCCGATGAACATTGTTAGTTAATGAATTCATATTTTGTCAAAAAAAAAACTCACACAGTCCATTTTTATTTAAATATATATAGTTTCATAGTCATACAACCCAGATTAATTGCATTTAATTTTAACCATTCAATTTAAAAAATAAATTTCATTTATAAAGTAATGGATTGGAAATTTAAAATCAAGTCATGAAACTCTAACTTAAAAGGTGGCCCGTCATTGAAAACATTAATCACCAGTAGGTCATGCCATTTTATGAAAACCATAAAAGATTGTCATTTTAGGCATAAAACTATACATGACACATATTGATAGTTAACATTATTCTATGGAAACTCAAATAATATAAGTTCAAGTACAATCTAAATAATATATCACCAATTTTGGATTAATAAGACATCATTCCCTATTCACGAGGTTTTATTATAAAACATGAAATTGTCTAAAAAAATATTTATTTGTCATAATTAACCATCTTAATTTAATAGTATAACTAAATTTTAAAAAAATTAAAATTTATAATGATATAAATCATGGAACTAGGAGATATTAAAATAAATTAGGAAAATACCTATAAAGAGAAATTTCTTTTATAATCCAAGTCAAATAATTAGAAGGCACTCTAGGAATTTAAGAAACTAATTCCAATGGTAATCGTAATCTGGCACACCAAAGGGGAGTCAATGTTTGAGTTTGACATCCTAAGGTTACTAAAAAATGATCAATGAAATTATATCAATGCTTGTGTACTAATATATAATGAAGAAATATATTTTATGGTGATGTATGTACAAAAACAACATTGTAGAATTATGGAAATATTTATATATTGGTATAATATTTTGAAAAATCTACAAAACATATACCGTGTTGTTAGGATTATCTAAACTTCTGATATTATGTCCTCCTTCTATCTAATTTGGATGAAATCAAAGAAACAAAAATCGACCATTAAAATAGGGAAAATGATCCTACACAAAAATAACATAAGATATTTTAAGTGAAATGAGAATAGATGTAATAGGATTAAAGATCTTATCGATACATATACAACATGACCAATAATGTTCAAATCGATCATAAAATGAGGGAGATACATTTATCCATAGGATGGGAAGGAGGAATAACCCACAAAATTGATGAGAAGACTCATAGGGCTGATAAAGTCGAACAGATAAAGGAAAATAATCCTCTTGAGATATCAGAAACACACACCCCAGAAACACAAAAAATCATATGATAATCCTCTTGAGACCTAAAATAAAATTTAACATATAATATCCATGTCTAACAATGCTAAAAAATTAAATATTAATACTTGGTTCAAGGAACAACCAATCCACTAAATGAAAAATTTTACATTCTCTAATAATTCAACAGCATCTTAAAACAAGAGTTTTAAAAAGCACTATGAAAAAGGTTTAAGGGTGATAGACTAAATTGAAATATTAGATAAGGGTTTTTTAGATGTCTCATTACATTAATTGGATTATATAACTACTCTATTAATTATATCATTCCAGAACTACAATTGTTACGATAAAACAAGTTTTCGGTGGGTTAAACTAAAAATGTAAGTGTTTAAAATGACCCAAATCATTTCAAATTATTATTATATGATCATATAGAGACATTATATCTTCTAAGGATCACTATTGATCTATTTTGGAGCCTTTTTTCATGTGAAACCCATGGGTTTAATTCTTTATTTTTAAAAATTCATTGTGTGTCCTCTCCCCCACTTATAAAAGGCCACCCAACCTCCTCTCATTTCTAAACCTATAAAACCCATTGGCCCAAAATTTACCTACAAAATTAAATTCCATACTCCTATAACCTCATACTAGAAGTATTGTTCTAATCACAAATCCATCCTAGGATGGGTTTTGTTGGATATAAATTCTAATGAAGAGTTATAATCCATAACCGAGTGGTTTATATTATTTGTTCCTCCACATAATTAAAATAAAATTAAACCAAGAGGATATAATAACCTAAATATCATACATATAATGATATTTTGATGATAATTTAATTAACATAATCCATTCTCTCCCTCAAATGGTAAATGAAACTATTGCTTATGTGTACGATGGATTGCCACCTCGCGAATGGGCATAAGTTGTTTTGCATCACCACATATTACATCCCAACATATTTGTTTATTTAATGATTATATATTTATATATAAGATATAAGTATAATTTTTAAATTATAAATTAACATATACCTTCTCACATGATAATATCATTAATGTGTACGGTGGACTATCGCCTCAAGAAGTGATATAATTCATTTTTCACCTAAATTTTATAGGAAGGGTAATAAGGACCAATTTTATATCTATGTATGATATTACTAACATATTAATCATTATATAGAATAGTTATATCATATAATTTTACAATTTACCACACAAAGAACAAATAATAACGTCTTTTGTGTGTACGGAAGATTACCGCCTTGTGGAAAAGTTTATTAATTTTTCACTCACTATTTATATGGAAGGTAAATAATGGTAAATTTTTAAATTATATGTGATAAATTTGACATTATATAGAATATTTAATATTAATATTTAATATTCATTCTTACATATTCACTTGTTATGAAAATAATTGTGTTCCCCATTCACTACAATAACCTCTTATGTTAGGTATTTCCTCAAAATTATGTATATATATTTAACCAGCATATACCTTGTTTATATCCACTTCCATTGATGGGGAAATACAACCATTTTATCATTTTTCAAATGAATTAATTATGAAATTTACTATTATTATGACATGATGTAATATTATGAAACACATTTTCATTCCATGGGAAATTATTATGTTATGACCTATGATTCATTTCCATTATGTGGTGAATATATAGCATTAAAATGTTATGATTGGTTCACCCAGATAGCACTCTAATGAATTGTGTATAGATTTAGTCTCATGTGATGTAAGGTATGAGATAAAAAAGAAAAACTAATTCATTATAGGACTTTTACCACAATGTGATATTGTATTGGAAATTTGACTAATCTCATATCTATGTCATATTATTCATTTTCATCACATTTACCATTTTATCATTATCTTATGATATGACACTCTTTATTTTATGATTCCATGTAATTACACATGTGCCTTATATTTTATAATATCTTTTTATATCATTAACTCACAAGATATGTTTTCATATAATGTTTAATCCCTTAGTTGTTTTGTATCCAACCACTTTTATTTTATGTATTTCCCAAGTTATCCTATAATGTCGTAGGATCCAAAATATATTTTGGAGATCACTAGGGAAAATAAAAAAATAAAATAAGGACTCATTGTTATTTTTTTAATTTTCTATATTGTGATCCTAGTATTCCAAAGACACCATTACATAAAAAAATTTGGTTATAGTAAAAAAAATTAGTTAATAATCATGTGAAAATATGTGTCAAAGGATTATGTCTCTATATGTTGTTTCCAGACAAGAATATTATTTGTAGGAGAATAACATAATATGTAATTTATAATAATATTAGGATTTTTTTTCAATACATTTTTATTTTCCTTAGGTTTATACTTATATATTTCAATAATTTTATCTTATGCTAATATTATATATCTAAATTAATCTCAAAATTAACTAAAATCTCATTTGATTCCAAATATGGTTCTCCCAACCCACACTCCTATCTCCAGTGCTAAGAACTTATACTATTACAAGTTAAGTCTGACAGAAGGTGGGAGGATCGAAGATAAACATACACAAATGTTTAATTTGTATTATATCTAAATATAATTTTACCCACATCAATGAACTATTTATATGAGGGTGGTTGAGGACTAGTTATATATTTCACATAATTTAAAATATGTTCAACATTTCCCCATAATATAAAAATATTATAGTCTAATATGAATTTCTCTTATGTTATAACAATTTTCATTACCAGAGGATATAGAGTCATAAGAAATGGGTTAACTTGGATTCTCAATATGGGCAAATAAAATTGAAGTCTCACAACTTGAAACTAGACCTATATCGATTGTTTTTGACAAATCACAGGTATATGTATCATAAAATGACACTATACCAAGGGTTCGGAATAAAAATTGACATTGGTACCATAATACTACCCTATACCAATTTTTTTTCCAAAAATATTCGTATAGTTAATCTATATACCAACATTTTGGCCAAAACTGTTCGTAAAATCTCCCTTTAAAGAATATATGCCAATAGTTTTTCCAATACCATTTGTGTAGGTGATGGTTATACTAATGGTTTGGATAAGACTATTTTAATAACGTCCTTTTTAAGACCCTATACCTATGGTTTTTTGAAAACCATTTTTATAGTTACCATAAAAAACACATATACAAACGGTTTTCGAAATGGTTGGTATTGGTATGTTTATTTTTTTTATGAATTCTTTAGTCAAATAATATTGAATAGAAAAAAATTTATTTACCTATAAATATAGATACAAATATTTATCATATTATGTTTGAAAAACGATTGTAGCTTAATGTTTAATTTTTTGAAATATAAATTGCAGGTCCAAGGATCAAAACTATTTGATTATTTTTGATGAATTACCTATACTAATATTTTTGAAAACCATTGGAATTGGAATTTCATATTAACTATAGTAACTGTTTTGAGATCATTGGTGTATAAAACCTATTTCAATGATTTCCCAAAATTGTTGGTGTAGTTCTATACCGTTACTGGAATGTCCAACGAGCACCTAAACTATTGCTAAAGCTTATTCCAATTATTTTGGGACCAATACCATTACTTCCAAACCATTGGTTTATGATTTGTTTTTCAAATAGTGTCTATTAATGATCTGAAGTGATAATTATATTAGAAAATGGTATAGTGAAAGTAAAAAAGAAAAAATACCAATAAAATCATTAACCGTAAAATAATATTCATCTCACATGACATTGAATTTCTAATGTAATGAATAAAAATAGAGTAGAAACATGAGTCAATAAGAATGATCCATGATATGATAACATTATCATAAAAATAGTAATAAATATGTGGAACTAGAATGAAATATACCACAACCTAAACTTTATGGAATTATAGAAATATATAATATAAAAAATCATAGGAAAATAATGTAAGAAAACTCAATTTGTTCCACAATTCTGTAAACATTACAAATTTTTCAATGCTTAAACATTATTATAAAACATAATGATTCCAACATATTTGTGAGAAAACCCAATAATGTCCATGATTTTAAATCTTTTGATATAGAAATCCTTAAATATTGTATTAGAGGGTGATATTGAATACCACCCATAATCCTCCACGCACATGAGTTCCCCTAAAAATAATCATCAAAATATCATAAATAACACATGGAAATTAAATTTGTTTCATATCTATTTCCAATTGAATCACCTTAGGATAAAACATAAAATTCACCATTATAAATGAAAAAACAACGACATTTATATTAGTATATATGGGCGTTATGTAACTCGATAAAAAACCCTAAATAGAAGAGAACACAAGATATTAGCATTTAATATATAAGTTGTATATAATTTACTTAACACTTTACACCATTTCTTAATAAAATAAATCAAGGTGTTCACTATTCAATCCCTGAAATGAAAAATTGGGTATTCAAAGAAAAAATAATTTGTATGAAAAATTTCTATGATAAAATAAATAAACATAAGAAAGAAAAATTTAATAATGGATCATTTTTATATAAATTTTCAGTTTTTCTAATTTGTGGAAAAGGTAAATAGACAGTAATATGATAAATAATTATTTTATAAGAGTAATTAAATTTTTCATTAGAAATAATGTTGAAAAAGAATCATTTTCTATTAAAAACCTTTTAAATAAAAATCATAAAACAATAAAAAATTAATTTTCATTTTAAATCCTTGAAACATGGGAAATAATATTGAAAATAACAAGTAATCCATTCTAATGAAAATAATTTTGAGAAGATGTTTTTTTAATGAAATTCAAATAAATTAAATCACCAATTTCTGCTAAAAAATTATTTTACCTACTTTTTGTAAGGTAAAATATTTTAATATGTTAAAATATATTTTTTAAGAAATTTGTTTTAATCATGTGTTGAAAAATACATATGTTTTTTATTCAAAAAACATAGAGTGGAAAATATAAATTATATCCATGATAAATAAATCCATTTACCATTTGGAAAATAATTTACTAAAAGTCCTCATTATAAATATGGAAATAAAATTATAATTTGATATGTTTTGATGATATATAACATGATCAAATGAATAAATTCATATTTTTGTTCCCAAATATAGAGAAAATATTAGTGGGAAGGGACATGTGGATATAGAAGAAAAGATACATTAGTTATAAGGAGGATAATTTTTACGAATGTTATAATTTTTTTTGAAAATATTTTCTTCAAGAAGATATTATGAATAAAGTGATGTAATTTTCATAGAAAAATTTAGTAATACCATATAAAACAATGTAATTACAAGATAAAAAATCCTTAAAATCATATTCACTTACGAATGACTATGAACCAACGTATCTAAAATTGATTGGATGAATCATTAAACATAGTCCTAATTCACTATCTACATGCACATAAGAATAGAAATAATCAAATATTTTTTATTAACTAACTTCTTATGATCCTAAATCATTTATATTTTATTTAGCTATAACCACTTATCACCAAGGGCAATTTTTTATTATATACGTTTTTCTTATATTTGTTGTTTGACGTGGCTTAGACAATTCCAATATATCTGTTTTGGTATGTTGACTATAGTTAATGGTGTAGTAGAATGAATTAAAAATATATATATGTATAGGGGTTATTGTATTTTATTATTTATTCATCATAATTTTAAATATTAATATAGTGTTTTATATAATGATTTTCAAATTTGGAATAGTTTAGGTGATTGAGATCACTAAAATTGTTTATTATTAATCTCAATTATATTATAGCATTAATTAAAAATATATAATATTAAATATTTCATAAAAATTATGTTTAGTTTTTTATCACTACTCGTTATAGTGTTTTATAGGATAGTTTACACGGGTGGTTGAACTGACCCAAGCAAGAACAAACTTTGACTTGATGGGTGAGTATTGTTAAGAAAGTGTACTGTATCATTAAAATAGAAGAAAAAATGCCCTAGTTATATTATTTGTATTATGATGTATCATACTATTATTATTAAATTATATACTTATAATGTAATGCCTTGATATTTTGTGAAATATATTTTTTTGAATTAATTTAAGATTTTTGATATTTTACATTTAACACAACACTTAATATAGATTTTTGATGTGAAAGAATTATGTTTGGATTTCATTATATGCAATAACTATTTAATTATTAAATAATAACCACATATTGACGAAATTCAATAAACACAAAAAATTGATTTTCTTATGTTACACATAATTCTGAGTCCCATTGATAGCTTGTGTTACAAGGAAGGCCGAATTTTTATGAAACAACAATAATATTAATATTGTTACCACCTGGAAATTGGAATGGAATTTAAGGATAATATTTAATATAGAGTGAACAAATTATTTACACATGTATATAAAATGTGTTATTAAATAATAAATTAGTAAAAAAATGAATGAATGAACTACTTGAAAATAAATAATTTTCATTTCTAAGAGAAATATTTCACTATGAACAAGCCCCATTTTATATAAATAAATTATAAAAACCATATTTGATTATTTTTTTAATAAAATATATACATAATTTATTAAATCAAACTTTTTTGAAAATAATACAATTGATTTGATAGACACAATATAAAAATAATTTTAATTATATTAATTAGAATAATTATCTTTGTAAAAGGAAATTTTAGCACCTTTTAATGGAAAACATATTTGAAATATACATTTGGAAAACATTATTAATTTTATTTATCAAAATATAATTCATTTTGGAAAATAAAAATTTCCAAATTTACATTGGGATAATGTTTGGTATTGTCCTGAGAAGATTCATTTTTCGATGAATGGTGAAAAATATTGATTTTTTTTTTGAAAAATGCATTTTCACCTAATTTATTTATGTAGGTAAATTTTATTTCAAATTTGTTTTGATGTTTATAAAAATAAATTATAAATATATTAATTCAATTTATTTCATTAGAATAACTTTTACATTAATGATGGATATAAAAACAATTTGAACTTTTGAACGCTTTCACTTTAAAAGGTCGTTGCTTCATCACATTTGTGGGATTATTTTTAAATTAATTTCATCCACTTATATGATTAGAAATTCAAAATACTGATTCCATATGTGGAATCAGAATAATTTATAATTTATAAAATGGTAAAATTATTATTTTTTACCAGAATGATTACTAAATTTAATTAAAATTAATTGTAGTGATTAAGGTAAAAATGAGTATACATAGTGGTTAAACATTAACATAAGCTGATAAATACCCTAGATACATGCCCAAAATCTAGTTTAAGGGTATATTTATACCATATCATTCTTAGATCTAAAATATAATAATATTGGGGGAAAATAATGTAAGGGAGATTTCACAAAAGTGTTTACCATTATGCATTTACAGAAATGCCACTACTTATCCACAACAAAATGGAACTCAATAGACTATCTTTCCCACACCTCTAATGCCACATTAGCTCTTCTGTGGTAGTTTCCATGATCAAGATCATTGGTTGTAGTTTTTTTTCACCACCTAAATTATTCTTATTAACTTATTAAATAATAAAATAATCATCAAGAATATACTTATTTTTTTGTTTTAATGGTTTAACTACACTCACACATTCTTCCATCAAATGGGATACACTACCATCAATCCTAGTTATGACACACATCCACTTCATGAACTGATGTCATTCATTTTTCCATTATGACCAATTATGGTTGTAAAATAATGTGGTAATTTATTTTTAAATATTTATTATTTATTTTTATTTATTTATTTATTATATAATACATAACTTTATGCTTTCCATTTTTTGGGAATATAATTAATTTTGTTTGGACATGTGGACTATCGCCGCCTCAAAGCGACGTGATTCATTCACACATTACCTTTGTTGAATTAAAGTTATGTTTAGTATAAGTATATGATATTAATTACATATTAATAATACTTTAATAATATATATCTATATTTCATTTATATTATTTCTTTCAACATCACAAGAAAAAAACATCATTCATGTGTACATACAGCCAATTGTCTCCATGAATGCCGTATTCGATTTTATATGTCTATTTTTTATTGATTATTATAAATACATATATAATAAATATATATGATATTTATATCTTGTTTTACATTATGTAAGTAATTAAATCATTATATGAGTAAGAGGATCTAGAATAACTTTTCAAAACATATATGAAAAAAAACTATGTGGTTATTACCCTAAATATAGCTTTGACATGTAATTATTTATACATAACTTTGAAAATTTATATAATTATTTTAATTTGTTTAATAATATTATATGTTTCAATGGTTGTTATTATTTCATAGGGATCACGATTAAAAAGTCGCTAATATAGTAAGTGGATTTCTAGTCTCGTATTTAATTATCTGAGACTTGTGCCTTATTCACCAATCGTTTATTTTATATTGTGTATATATTAAACAATAATTTATTCATTGGTTCATATACATATATTTATTAGTATCTACATTTTCATATGATGATCTTCATTTCATTGGGTTTATCATTAAAATTTTACCCAATCTGTAAAGTAATTCCATCTCAATTTTCCTTCTTTGAGACACATGCCATGTTATGCCACTATATTGTTATAAAATGAATATCGGTTGAACTTTAACATGTTATATCATGAATATATTTCCTTAAATGATAATTTAATCATCATATAAGGTTTTTATTACTTAGGTATTATTATCAAATTTTAAATGTGGTAACAATTTATTATTACAATATCATCACTTTTCTGGATTGTTTATGATTATGATTTAATTGATAAAATATTATGATAAATCTCTTAGGAACACTATTTTATTTTATTCTCCCCTATTTATCCTTGATATAAATTTTTATGGGTACCATTTTCCCCTATTTGTCAAATTAGATAATTATGAAACTATTTTTAAGAAAAGTTGTCTATATTTCACTATTTAGAATAAATTTTTTTTAGTCACAAAACAACGTTTTCTTAATAAATTCCAAAAAGGTTTACTATGATGTGTAAATGAAGTTTTTACCCATGTTATAAATTTTTAATTAAAATTGTTTTAAAAACATTCTCCTTGTCATTTTCCGATCAATATAAATTTATAAAACTTTTGTGATGAAAAAAAGTGTTTTGCATCTACCGATCCACCCACCTTCATGACTATCATTTACATGAAGATTACAAGAAGGTTATTTTTAGAGAAAATATTTTTAAAATTATTATTGAAATTATTTTTTAAAGAAGATTGTATTAAAATAGTTTGTCAAATAAAATTGACATTTAAAAGGGGTTTTAATTTAATTTCAAAGCATCCGTTATTAGTTTTCATGGTTATATTAAAAGAATAATGTTCTAATAAATGTATTATGATATAAAGATATATTTTTTATGATTAAAGTATATTTTATAAAGTAAATTTTTAGACTAATTGTATAAGTATTTCATTATATGTTTTAAAAATAATTATCCTTATAATATTAATTCTTTTGATTATTTTATATTTTATTTGGTATATCATCCAAGAAAACTATTGTTATTATATATCTAAATAGTTTATTATTTTGATGACAAGTTTTTTATGAGACCCATTTCTCTTCCCTAAATTATATGATTTTGGAACCCTCGTTATTTTATGGGTTATGATTTATTAAAATGAATATTAATCCAGTATATTTTCCACATGTTAACATAGGAACAAATGATTATTATGGCCATTTCCATTATTGCGTTAGGATTTTGTGTTTATGATGCCCATCTAATTTTATGGATCATTATATGATTAATGTTCAATTGTCATATGGTACACATATGTATGCTTCAGTTATTTGATTGTAGGGTCCTATATCTCTATCCAATTAATTGGTTAAAAATATATATCCCATGAGATAATTATTGGAAACAAGATGATGATATTGGTACACAATGTGAGATAGGTGTGTTCTAATCCACAATGGGAAACATGTATGTCCAGATCTACAATGGAAAAAATTTGTTTCTTGATCCACAAAAGAAAAAATGTTCAAACTAATCCACAATGAGAAATAGGTGATTCTTTATCCATAATGGGAAAAGCATCATCCCAATCCACTATTTGAGATAGGTATGTCCAGATCTACTATGTTTATGGTCCTTGTAGTTAACATTAACACCTGAAATGGTTTTTTATATTCATGATGGTTCCACACATATATGACATAATCTTATAGTTCATAGTTGATTTAGGATGATTTATCGCCCATATAATTCATGTATTATGAACATAATATCATTATGACATGACACATATATATTATCTCTGATATGGAGGATACGACCATCAAATGTCATTCTCATATTCTCATATAATTATTCTTATGTTATTCTTTTGAATACCTTTTATTTACTCATACTAGGCATCTAATATCACCCCTTTCAAATGTTTCCTTTCCCAAGGTTATGAAGAATTGTTTTATATATTGGTGTTCTAAAGGGGAATATCTTTCTAGGATATTTTTATGATATTTTACATAATATGAATAATGAGGTCCTTGTTTCCAAAGACATTAAACTATTTTTATCTCAGAGAGTTTATTTTGATAATGTTTTAAATATTCATATAAAATGATGTAATATCCGAGTATTTCAAAAATGGATTTTTATAGTTGGTATTAATAGAATGGTTTAGTATACCTTTGGAATATAGTATGAGAAAACTTTCATGAGAACAATAGTGATATTTCTAATTATAATTATAGGTATTTATATAATTATAATCCTAATGTGTCATTGATTTAAAAAATATTCCATGATTTAGAAATCATATAAGTATGTTTTCATGACAATTATAGTTTATAATAAGATAAGTTTTTATCACACTAGGATTTATGATCTTATTCAATTAGGACTGACAAAAGGAACTGAGTTAACATTGAACCTTTCAGATGTGTAAGTTATCTGAATTATGAAAATAGTTGTCTTATGTTAAAATATATGAAGAGAATCAGGAAGGCGGAAAATGTGTTTATTGTACTACTAAAGTTAAATAGATCATGAATGGCATGTGAAAGGTATGATATGTTCTTTCAGTATTGTACATATTAAACATAAAGAGTGTTATTAAATTGAGGTTGAGTAACCCTAATACATTATTCAGATATTATATTATTTTGAATGGGTATAAAGAAATATGATGATGAATTCTATGTAATGGATTAAGAATATATTTAGATTAATTAAGTGTGAATATATTTACATTTATGAATTCTTTAATATGAATTAGGAACTATATGTTTTACAGTTAGGATTTGAAAACAATATATTGATTAGTTTTATTGACCTAGAAATTTTATTTAATGAAAATGTGGTATTTTCATATTGGTAAGACAACCCTTAATATGTTCCTAATGATAAGGTAAAGTCATTTAGATATTAATATATGAGGTATGTATAACTAAATTGGAAAGTACTGATTACATTTGAACTCGTTAGGGAGATATTGGAAAAAGTTTTTTATTCTATCATGGACGGACTTTACCAAATTTTTGGATTTAATGAATATATCCAATAAAATATCAAATAATGAAATAGTCACATTTTCTATAAGGATTTATTGAAATTTAAGATATATACAAGCTTCAAGAGAATACATCAAGAAGATATTAAAATGTTTGTTATGTGAATAATAATCCCTACATTATGATATATGGAGATCAATGTCATGTTAGTTTTGATTTATTTAGTGAACATATTTTAAACGTTTAGGATTTCTTCTTTTATAATTTTTAAAGGTTAAAAATTTATGGAATGGTTTATATTAAACATGGAATGAGGTTTTATAGATGAATGTATTGTCTAAATTTTTTGGGATTTATGTATATTAGATAAATTTTGATAACCAATTGTTTATGATAAATATAGATGGAAGGACCCATCAATAAATTTATGAATTTTAGGATCTCCTAATGATTTCTAAATGAAATATTCACCTTAAATTCATAGAATTTTCTATAAGTGGAATTTTATTAAAGAATAAAAGGGTGTTATTATTCTAAAATCAATTAAGTATATATTCATATGAAAATTATTCAACATTAGTAAAAGTTTCTTGAAATAAAATTTAGTCTCATTATATTATTTTTGTAGATATCAATGACCTTTTTTCAAGGATCTTTGGGTTATGGATTTGTGATCCTTAATGGTCTCCAAACCGTGTTCCCTATTAATCCCAATCAAAAAATGATAGATTTATTTATCTTACATGCCCATTTTTTCACATTAATTCTATGTTCTCGTATGTAGAAACGTAGTTATGAGTTACTCTGGGTAACTATTATGGTCCCAACATTAATTTTTAAATGAGTTTTTATTATTAAATTCTATGATGTCTGTTTCTCTAAAAAGAAATTTCCTATATTAATCTATTGATAATAATGATTATTTTAAATAGATATATTAATTTAAAGGGTGGTATAATGTAACACCCCAAGTTTTTGTGAAGTATTTGTTTTGAATTAATTAATTATTTTGGATATTTTCCATTTCACGTAACACTAAATATAATTTTTTATATGAAATCACTCTGTTTGGAATTAAATATAGGAAACACTATGTTAGTATTTCACTACATACAAAAGTAATATTTACTTTACATACATGCAACATTATTATTGTCTTGGGTTACACACAAGGATGATTTCGTTTAATATCTTACGTTACACGCAAGGTTGATTTTTACCGAACAACAATATACTATTAATATTGTCTTTACAATATTATTATTGTTACCACCTATCCATATGAATTGATGTTATGATTAATATTAACTAAAGTGTGAAAGTATTATTTAGACATGTATATAAAATGAGTCATTTGGTTATTAATTAGCATAAATTAAATGTAAAAACTATTTTAAAATAAAGAAATTCCTTTTGTAAGAGAACTATTTCTCTATGTAGAAACACGATTTTATCTCAATGAGTTAAAAAATATTTTTACTGAATGTTATGTTGAAATTATTATATTATATATTCAATAAATGTTTGTGGTAATCATCTAAAAGTTTTTTTAGATAATAAGTAAGAATAAATCCAATTATATGAATAAAAAAGTGGTTTTTCTAAAATCGAATGTTAGTACCTTTAAATAGTGAAACTATTTAAAATCTATTTTTCGACAATTTTTATATTTTGTTGAAAAAATTAGATTAATTTATGGAGATGCTCAGGGATGGAAAGTACTCTTCATTGATGAGTTTCTGAGATTGTTTTATGTTTGTTTTTGGGTATTTTTTGCTTCTGGTTGTGGTGGTAGCCATCGATGGTCTCGGTGATGTACGGATGTTGGTCATGTTATGTTGAGAATATTTATTGTGTGATAGAAGTTTCACTGATGAAGATTGAAGTTTTTTTTGGTGATGGTGATTCATGTTGCATCTCTAGCTCAGGTGGGGTTGGATATCACTGGTGACCTCAATGGTGTTCTCATGTTGAGGTAGGATGGAATGGTGAACTTGGATGATGCACACTATCCTACTCAAGATCTCATCGGGTCTGGTTTTTGTTTTCTATTCAATTATATAGCATTGAATTTTGAATTCTAATATACTGTTTTTTTGGATTCCCGCTTGCTGGTGTTTGTAAACCACTCATCCATTAAGAGTGGATATCCTGAAAATAAATAAAAAATATATTTTCAAATATAATTTTGGTAATTATAATAAATTTCACACTAAAATTCGATATAAAAAATCGAAATATTTAAAAATATCACTTTAAAAACCCATTGTATCGTCCTATCTGTGGGATTATTTTTAAATTATCTTTCTTCCAAATATATTATTAGAATATTAAAATGGGATTCTATATTTGTAATAAGTATAATTTCCAATTTCTATTTAGGTAAACATGGTATTTTATCAAAAAATATTAGTAAAGGAAATTTCTATTAATTACAGTGATTAAGGTAAAAATGATTTTACATAGTAGTGAATCTTATTCTTAAGGGGAAAATATAATATAAAATTTTCCAATATAATTTATATTGAGATATTTATACCCTATCCTCAATTATAAATATAATGGAATATTATTTGAGGAACACTATGTGTATAATACCACTAAATAATTCTGACCTTTTGTATTTACAAGAACGTTAATCCACCTCAAAAATAAAATGGAACTCAACCCCTCACTTATTTACACGTATAAAGAAACTGTAAATCAAATTAAAAAGGAACATATAATCTCTCAAATTCCCTCAACTAATATTATAATCCTCACTTAAGGAAGAAGGAATATAAAGATAGGCTTTTAGTGAAAACCAAAAGGAATTACCCAAGGAAGAGGGAACATCCTTCAAGAGTGCCTTTAGTTTTATCATACTTCTCTACCCACATAATTAACCTTATTAAATGATTAAATAATAAAAACATATATTCAGTATACTAAAATATTTTTATAATAATGGTTTTAACAACACTAGATAAAAATTCCATCAATTGAGACATGCAGTCATCATTCGTGTGTACGTCGTACTACTCCCTCACGAACCAATGTCGTTTGATATTCCATTAAAAACTCACAAGGATATAAATAATGGTACAATTTTGGTTTTTTTATTATACATATTATATTTAAGATGTCTCAAGGATTTTTTATTATACAACACATATCTTGAAGAATTCCATTTTGTGGGAATATGATAACTTCGTTTTGGGATGTGTAGATTACCGCCTCCATAAAGCAATGAGATTCATTCACACATTACATGGAATTTACTAAGGAAGATTTTTATAATTTTATTTTATTTTAATTATATAATAATTATATTGGAATTATAATAAATAAATATATTAATGTCATTTAATTTTTTTAAAATACAATAAAAAATTTGAAAAACGACCATGCATATATACATCCTACTATCTCCATGAAATGTATATTCAATTTTGTATTTATATAATTTATTGATTATTAAAAAATTACATACTAAATATATATTATATTTATATAATTTTTATAATTTTTTAAATAATTAAACTATTATATGAGTTATATGGCCTTGAATAACAAGTAAATGTAGATATGAAAAAACAAAGGAATTAATACTCGAAACATAACTTAAACATGTATTTTTTAATAAAAAATAAATATAAAGACATAAAAAGTTCATTTAAAAAATATTATATAATAATATTATTATTTTTTATGTTTATGTCAGATTATGTTTATTACAGAGGAGGTTTTAATGTGTACGGTGAATGTCAATACTTAAGGTTAGAGTTTTTGTAACGATCCAACGATTCATTAATGAAAATTCTTCTTGGTCTATTTAAATGTCTTATTATGGTTTTGTAAAAAATATTCACTTATTTGGTTCTATTTTTTTTGGATTTTAAAATACCACAAAAAATGGTACTGTTGCTAATATAGCCGTTGAACAATGATAACATGATTAGTATATATACAAGTCTGTAGCAAATCCAATTTACTCAAACAAGGGAGGCAATGGATTTTTCTAGTATAAATGAACCATACAATTCCCATTTTTCATAGCTTAGAATGGATTTTGTTTCATTGGGATTTTCTCTTGACCAAGACCAATTTGATCTTCAATACGTTAAGCTCGATCAGAACCGCCTACTAGAGAAGTGGAAGTTGATAGAGATTACCACTCGAGGGATGTTATCAGAGTCACCCTAAGAGTCTGTCACCATCACGCACTTTACCCTAATGTCATATGTGGGTATTTTGAGGGGTTATGTCACAAGACCATAGTACTACGATTATGTATATTATTATTGTATAGAGAATATACATTTTTTTTAAGTATTGTTACTTTATAAATAATTTTAAAAGCCCAAATAGTATTTTTAGTTAATATTTAAATAAGAAATATATTTTGAATAATTAATTGATTTTTTAATCAAACAATATTTTAATAATAAATTTTTATTATTATTAAATTACTTTTGATTAAATATAAATTATTATATAATTTTATGAATGAAATTGTATTTTTTGTTAAGGATTGAAAGTTGTTTGTGTCAAAACAGATGAATTTTCAATAAATGTCAGTTTTTATTTTAAAATTAATGATTCAAATATTTAGAAAATTATTTTTATAAAATTAATAATATTTTTGGAATCAGGATGTCTAAATTATCTAATTGTGAATTTTTCATAATTTGCTTAGACAGTCGAATTTTTGGGTAAAAATTAAATACCGATTAAATATATAATGTGTTTATGACATCATAATAACTTAATAGTGATGTAATATAATATTATAAACATTATTTTCTGCCAATATATGTTTTATAATTAAAATAATGTTATTATGGGAATGTTTGATTTATTTTACAAAGCATTAGTGGACCGTTCAAGGATTATAAACCATTTTGTCTTTTTAAATTGTTTTCCTTTAGAGTGTGACTCACCTTTATATAATATATCCTATTATTTTAAGAAGTTAGGCCATTGGAATTATAAAATACTGTTTTACACTCCCCTCTGGAAAAAACAATGGGAAAAACCCATGCGTTGGATTGTGGTTTTGATTAGTTTAATGTGTGGTGTCCCAAAACTAAATAATAAATAATTCCCTATCCTTTCATATATAAACCCACCCAAGCCACCACTTCTTCCCCACTCAAAACCTTCAGAGTTCATCCTAGCATTTACCTAATCGCTCAATAATCCTCCCAAGGCAATCGAATCTCCCATGAATCCTCTTTCATGACTCTCCCAAGCATTTGGTATTACACTTCCATGTAAGGGATTCCTACCTTTCAATTTTTATCCAAGATTCATAATATTGTTTTTCCATTTTATTTTAAATTATAAATGTTGGGGAATAATTTTCCACCTCCCCCAAACTTTCCTCTTTATGTTTTAATGATGTGATACCCCTTTCTATCTCATTAAATGCCTACCATATACACCCGCTACTATGCTGAAATTCCAAAAGGAAGTTTTCTCTCCACATTTACATTCAAGAAATTCTTTGGTATCATTAATCAAAATTCCATTAAAATTATTGAAAAATATATCTATATGACCCCTTACTGTCAATTTTATGTACATATGATGAGACACTTATTTCTATCGCATGAACGTTTTTTAGGAATTATTTTGTCATGATGTTTTTCTGCCGAAATTAAACAACGTTTTTCCAAGCCAAAGTCGTTAAATAGTGAATACCATGACCATTTCTCTTCCAAGGGTATTCACCTTTATAAAATTTACTTATTGATAATAGTGTTTCATATATGAATTATACATTATTTATCATGGAATAAATAATAATTTTTAATGAATCCTTGTTTTATGATCCTTGTGCCACACTTATGCTCGAAATGAAATGTGTAAACAGGGTGTGCCCTAATAGCTCTCTAATGCATTGGGTAAGTTATATTATCATGATAAATCATGTAAAATAATTGTTGACTCAAGAAAATTCAAGTTAAATGAGGGTTTACTCATGCTTCATGTGAAATGGGGGATTAATCATGCTCCATGTGCAAGGAGCCTTGGCTCATTCTAATTCCATGTTAACTCTTATTTCCAAAATTCCTTGTAATAATAATGATTCTATATCATGCCTTTTTTCATGTTTCTTTATGATACATTTATATTATGATTTACTAACATGTATTTTAATATTCATGTTATTCCATTTTTATTTCGTTACTGGGATTTATAGATCACCCTTTTCTTATGCATCCTTAGGTTATCCCATGCAATGCTAAGTACGATGGAGTGTAGTGGTCATGTAAAAGTCGTTTTCAATAATGATGTTATGTTTCTTGTTTTATGTTCTTATGTAATGTTATTAATACCCAAAGAAACATTATCTCTCAATCTTCCATGTTGTATCAAGTAAAGTGTTTATGTAATAAATCATGTTTAAGTGTGTAATAAAAGTAGGGTTGTCATAGTTTCTATTAGGGGATAGGTTTATTTATTTTTTGGGATTTTGATTAGAAAACCCTCGTGAAGCCTTAGAGAGTATAATAAGTATTATAAAAAACTTCCCTATGTTTTTAATGAGAATTGACTAAGTGGTTTATTAACTAAATACATCCATGTATAGATATGAGTAGGTAGAGGCGGCTCCATCATAGATGTAACTAAGAGTGAAAACTCTGACAAGGAGTTTCAGGCATGACTGTGGGTATCCTGGTACAAGATAATGTGCCTTTCTGCACTCTTGGTTACCACACTCTCTAGGGATATGATTTTGTAAATTAAAAAGATTGGTATGAACCATTATTAAGGGAATTTAAAAAAATTCCTGTAAGAATATATGTTAGAAAGTATATCATGGATAATATAGATTGAAGATTATAGATTAATAAGTTAAGGAAAAAAAATAAATTTATTTGTCATCCATTTTTGTCTTTGGAATACCCTTTAGGTTTTACCCCTAAAATTCCTTTACTTTAGGAATAATAAATCATTAGACTTCATGTACTTTATTATCACAATTTTATCATGTCTAGAGGGTAACTCAAAATTTGTTATGTTTTGTCGGTTAGAAAAATGATTATAACTAGATGGAAGGGGAAGAACCTCATACAACACTCTTGTCCCTTCTTGAGGACTTAGTAGAAATAATTATTGCGAACTCAATCTCGTATAGTATTGAAAATTTTTCCAATGTCCAACTTTCTTTCAAGACACTCTATGACATATGAAACACCTCCTTCATACCGCAGAATCATCAAGGACCATGGATCACTTGTGATCAAATATTAACCTCCCATCACTCTCAACTTTCTTATAATGGGAGGTACTATCAGTGTATTTTCAAATGCTACACCTTTTCCAGAGAGTATGATGCACTATTTTATTTTAGGATAGCTAATTAATAGGGAGACCTCTGAGCAGCCTATATGTATATAGTCTTGGATTCTGGACTTTTTGGAAACTATTGATATATATTAGAAGAACCGTATTTTGGTAATTTCTATGTTGTCTCTGTCAGACTATGTTACAAAAACTCGTTACATGGTGATGTTTTGAAACTGTATGTTAGAAATAATTATTTTCTAAAAGTGCATAATATTTTCCATCCGTACAATCTTGAGTTGCATGGAATGTGTTTGGACTAAGGACGTGGAAGACTTTGAAGGTGCATTGAGGTATTGTTTCCCTAGGTGGACCCTTGCCCTCCATGATCAACGTGATGATGAAATTTGGGTAATGCTTAATGGTGGTACTTAAGAAACCCTGATTACATATTTAAATTTCAAGGTTCTTTTTGTATGTAATCATATTGAGAGGACCTACTTTTTTTATGCGGGGGAGATTCTAACAACCCAAAAATTCATTAATGAAACTTCCTCTTGGTATATATAAATGTCTCGTTGCAGTTATGTAAAATGTATTCAATTATTTGGTTCTATGTTTTTGGATTTTAAAATACCATTAAGAATTGTGACCATTGCTATTATAGTCATTGAAAATTGATCACATGATTAGTATAAATATCAGGCTTTAAATAATCCAATTTACATAGAAAAAGGAAGTGATGACCTCATTTATTAGACATTCCCCATATGAAGGCCATTTTTTGGAGTTCGGAATGGATTTGGAGTCATTGGGCTTCAATCTTTACCAAGCCCAATCTGACCTTGAGTATGTAAAGCTTGAGTAGAACCGCCTACAAGGGAAGTGGAAGTTGATTGAGATTACCACTCGAGTGATGTTATCTGAGCCACACCAAGAGTATATCACCATCGTGCACATTACTCTAAGGTCATTTGCGGGTGTTTTAATGGGTTATGTAACAAGAAACTAGTTCTACGATTATGTACATTATTCATATATAAAGAATATACATTCTTTTAATTATTTTTACTTTGTAAATACTTTTTTAAAGCACAAATATTATTTTTAATTAATATTCAACTAATAAATCTATTGTGATGAATTAATAGATTTTTGAATTACATAATATTTTAAATAAAAATTATAATTATTATTCAATTATGTTTTATAAAATATAAATTATCGTATAATTTTATGGATTCCATTGTAATTTTTATTATGGTTTGAAAGCTGTTTTTGTCAAAACCCATGAATTTTCGATAAATTTAATTTTTTATTTTAAAAGTTAAAATTCACATATTTATAAAATTATTTAGATAAAATTAAAATTATTTTTTGAATTAGGATGTCGTAATTATCCCATGGTGAATTTTCCATGATTTTCAAAGATCGTAGAATTTTTAGGTAAAAAATAAATACGGTTTAAATATATAATGTGTTTTATGACATCATAATGACCCAATAGTGATGTAATGAAATACTATAAACATTATGTTCTTCCAATATATGTTTTACCATTAATATAATGTTATTTGGGGTTTTTTTATTTATTTTACAAAGCTTTAGTGGACCCTTCAAGGCTTATAAAACATTTAGTCTTTTTAAATTTTTTTTCATGAGAGTGTGACTCAACTAGACTTAAAAACACTAATTGTTTTAAAAAAAATAGTCCATTGGATTTATAAAATATTTTTTTCCACTCCAATTTGGCCAAAAAAATGGGCAAAAACTCTAGACTGGTTTGTGGTTCTGATTTGTTTAATGTGTGGTGTCCCAAACCTAAATAATAAAAAATTTCATCACCTTTATTATATAAACCCCCCAAATCTCCCACTTACACAACACGCGAAGCCTTTGGAGATCTTCTAACTCCTTGCCTCCTCTCTCTAAAATCCTCCCAAGGTTCTCCAAGCTCCGAAGAAGCCTCTCTCAAGCCTCTCCCATGCCAATGGTATCACATTTTCAAGTAAGGGATTCATACCTTTCTATTTTTATCCATGTTTTTTAATAGTCACTACTAGAATTTCTAGTTTTCGAGGCAGGGCACTTATAGCGGCGGCCATTTGGCGGCCGCTAATACTATCAACGGCGGCCACTGCACTTTAATTCCCAAATCCATACATTTTTCCCTCCCTCCCCTCCCTGAACCCGCGACCCACCCTTCCCCGACCCCGCGACCCCGACCCCCGCGACCCCGACCCCTCGACCCGACAACCCTGACCCCCGGTGAGCCCGACCCCCGGAGAACCCTCCCCGACCCCGGTGACCCTCCCCGACCCTCAGAAACCCCTCCCTGAACCCCAACAACCACGACCCCTGACCGCCAGCTACCCCGGCGACCCCGACCCCCGTCAACCCCGACCCCCGACCTCCCGGCGACCTCGGCAACCCCCGGCGACCCCGACCCCCGGCGATCCCCACCACCTTGCCTCCATGCAGCGCCACCCGCAACCCCGGCGACCCCCACTACCTTGCCTCCATGCTGCACCCCTGTGACCCCGACACCCCCGCGACCCGGCAACCCCCTGCCCGCGCTGCACCCCGACGAACCCCACCACCTTACTTCTGCGCTGCTCCCCTGTGACCCCGACACCCCCGCGACCCGGCAACCCCCACCCCTGCCCGTACTGCACCTAGATAGTCCTGCCACCGTCGTCCCCTCCCGGCCCCGTTGCATCCCTCCGGCAAGTCCTCCTGCCTCTGTTGGACCCTTCCGGTCCATTGTGCCCCGCCGTAGAGAACCCTCCATGCTTCTTCCAATGGTTCCGCTCCTTTAGAGTCCAGTCGTCAAACCTCTGTCGTCAAGTCCCTGCACCATCATGGATCTACAATCGAGTCACACCTCGTTACCCACAGTCGAGTCCTCCGCAGGTAATGTTTTTTATCCTTTTAAAATTTGGTTTTTAAATTTTATGATATGTGTTTTCTTAGAATTTAAATAAGATATTTCACTTTTGATTTCTATTATTTGTAAAAATATTTATGAGTTATATATGAATAAAAATTTATTGATTTAACTATAATTTCTTTTAATGTAGGTATGTCACAGGGTGGTCACAGTGGTTTACCAGATGTTGTTGGTATGTATGTTTTCATTTTTCTAAATTAATTGATTGTAATTTTCATTTTATATTTCCCTAACTATTTATAATCATTAATTGTTATTGTAATTGAATTATGAATTTATGTTTATCAGGATCTATTGCTTCTTCCAGCAGACGCAGGGGTCCTGGTAGAGGGGTTCGATCCTGGAACTCTGGAGCCCGATTGGATGTGTTATTTGACGACACATTTCATCCAGTTGGAGATGGTCCTACTGCATTGATTCGTCAGTTTGGGCATATTTTACGAGACTCACATAGATTCCCTCTGATGACTCATGATTGGAGTTCTTTCCCTCAGGTTACGATGGACAGATTATGGAGGGAGGTTCAGGTAAATTCAATGTTTAATTTTTCATGATATTGTTATTATTATCGTCACATATACTGACAATATTTTTATCATGATAATTTGACATCCTGTCCAGATGGGTTTCGGGATGTATGTATGTCCAAATGCCAAAAATTAATGAAGGATTACAAGTCAAGGGTGAAGAGAGATCACTGGACACCATTTGCGGGTGTTCCAGACATTCTACAGCGAGTCCCACCGGGCATTATTCCTACGCAGTGGAAGGATTTGGTTGCGTTTTGGTCAAGTGAGGAAGCGATGGTAATAATTATTACTTTTAATCTATAAATGACTAATTTTTCAAATGTCTATTAAGTAAATACGTTGAATTTAGACCGAGTCTGCTTGTCATTCACATAATCGGGCGATGCAGGGCACGCCTTCCAGACATGGCACTCGACATGTGTCACAGCTCAGACATGAGGTAAGTTTAGAATTCACTATTTCATTCATATTTTAAAAATATTGGAGTATAACCTGGTGAAACCCTTTATTATAGTTACGCCAATGCGGCGAGCCAATTGATCGGATGTCCATATGGATGAGGACTCTTAGGGCGGGTGATCCTGATGTTGCCGGTGTTATAGTAAGAAAATTATTTACTAATAAATTTATTTTTTATTTTATATAAATTATTCATATTTTTTCATTGATTCATTATATGCTACAGGCTCAGTTTGACGCTCAGTTAGCAGAGTTGCCAGAGGAGCAACGTCATAGTATTGTGCGTAGAGATGAAATATTTCACCGTGTCATTGGGTGTGACAGTCATGGTTGTTATTTGACTTATGGTGGTGGTGTCCCATGATGTGCAGTTGTTAGAGAAGATGTGATGGGTGCATGTAGAGAGTCCGCGATGCACACACAGGCTGAGATAGATGCTTTCATGCAGGATATGCAGTGCAATTTTGATTCACAGTTTCAGCAGTTACGTGCATATTATGAGGAGAGGTTGTCACAGATGTCATCACGTATCGATGAAATGCCGAAACAACAAGTGGCGCCACAGGTAAACAATAAAACAAACCATACTCAGATTGAATTTTATTTATATGTTTAAGATACATAATATTAATATATATTGTAGGCTCCGAACACATCTGGTGGACATCACAGTGATATTGGTGATCCAGATGAGAATGAACCCCATGCATGAGGTAATTTCATTTGTGTTGATGAATTCTTTAGAATTTTTTATATCCTTGAAGAATATAATTTTCCTTTTTTACCTAGATTAGTTTGTTTTAGTATTTGCGGATGACATATTCGTGCACTCCAAGACTGATGACGACCATACCCAACATCTTGATATCATACTGATTACACTTATTGACTATATATCAAGCTATATATATGTCAGTTTTGTATTGATTATATAGGTATAGTTATTGGCTCATATAATCTCAGATGAAGGTGTATCAGTGGATGGAGAGAAACTCCAGACAGTTGTTTCTTGGGAGAATCCCAAGAACTCTTCGATATTTTTAACTTTTTAGGGTGAGTGAATTGTGACGTGTAGGCACAGAGGGTATGTCAATCAGACGTGCGGTCCGCGCGGTAGGGCTCATTATGCGTTCTTTTAGTGTTGTGCGCACTTGATAAACGCACGTGTGGGGGGTCCAAACGGGCCGAACGAAGTCTGAATGGCCTGAAATAAGACAACATCAAAGGGTGAGTGAATTGTGATGTGGTCGAGCAGACGACATGTCAATCGGACGTGCCGTGTGCCTACGGTGACAGGGAACGCCGTTCTGGTGTCACAAATGGCCAAAACGGGTGTCTAACGGTCAAAATCATAGAGTATGAAATTATATTGACCTGAAATCATAAGAAAACAATGTAATCATTATTCATGATGTTTACCCGTATACGGCACATCAATCGGATGTTCGGTCTGCGCGGTAGGGCTCATTATGCGTTCTTTAAGTGTTGTGCGCGCTTGATAAACGCGGGTGGGGGGGGGGTCCAAATGTGCCGAATGAAGTCCAAATGACCTGAAATAAGATGAAATCAAAGGATGAGTGAATTGTGATGTGGTCGAGCAAACGACACATCAATCAGACGTTCCGTGTGCCCGCGGTGACCGGGAACGCCGTTCTGGTGTCATAAACGGCCAAAACGGGCGTCTAACAGTCAAAATCATAGAGGAAGACATCGTATTGACATGAAATCATAGGAATGAAATCTAATTATTATTCGCGATGTGTACGCACAGACGGAACGTCATTCGGATGTGCGGTCTGTGCAGTAGGGCTCATTATGCGTTCTTTAAGTGTTGTGCGTGCTTGATAAATGCTTGTGGGGGGGGGGGTCCAAACAGGCCGAACGAAGTCCGAATGACCTGAAATCAGACAACATCAAAGGGTCAGTGAATTGTGATGTGGTCGAGCAGAAGAAACGTCAATCGGACGTGCCTTGTGCCCGCGGGGACCGGGAACGCCGTTCTGGTGTCATAAACGGCCAAAACGGGCGTCTAACAGTCAAACTCATAGCAGGCGACATCAGATTGACCTGAAATCATAGGAAAACAATATAATTATTGTTTTCGACGTGTATTCCTAGATGGCACGTCAATCAGACATGCGTTCTGCGCAGTAGGGCTCATTATGTGTTCTTTAAGTGTTGTGTGTGCTTGATAAACACGCGTGTGGGAGGTCCAAATGGGCCGAACATAGTCCGAATGGCCTGAAATCAGACGAAATCAAAGGGTATGTGAATTGTGATATGGCCAAGAAGACAGAACATCAATCGGACGTGCCATGTTCCCGCGGTGACCAGGAACGCCGTTCTAGTGTCATAAATGGCCAAAACGGGCGTCTAACGGTCAAACTCATAGCGGATGACATCAGATTGACCTGAAATCACAGGAAAACAATATAATTATTATTCGCAACGTGTACACACAAACAGAACGTCAATCGGATGTACGGTCTGCGTGGTAGGGCTCATTATGCGTTCTTTACGTGTTGCGTGCGCTTGATAAACACGTGTGGGGGGGGGGGGGGTCCCAACGGGCCGAATGAAGTCCGAATGGCCTGAAATCAGACTACATCAAAGGGTGAGTGAATTTTGATGTGGTCGAGTAGACGAAACGTCAATCGGACATGCTGTGTACCCGCGGTGACCGGGAACGCCGTTCTGGTGTCAAAAACGGCCAAAACGGGCGTCTAACTGTCAAACTCATAGCAGACGACTTCGGATTGACCTGAAATCACCGGACAACAATCTAATTATTATTCGCGACATGTACGTGGAGACAGAATGTCAATCGGACGTGTGTTCTGCATGGTAGGTCTCATTATGCGATCATTAAGTGTTGTGCACGCTTGATAAACATGCGTGTGGGGTGTCCAAATGGGCCAAATGAAGTCTGAATGGCCTGAAATCAGACAACATCAAAGGGTGAGTGAACGGTGATATGGTCGAGCAGACGAAACGTCAATTGGATGTTCCGTGTGCCCGCTGTGACCAGGAACGCCGTTCTGGTGTCATAAACGGCCAAAAAAGGCATCTAACGGTCAAACTCATAGCAGATGACATCGGATTGACCTAAAATCATAGGAAAACAATCTAATTTTTACTCGAGACATGTACACATGGATGAAACTTCAATTAGACGTGTGGTCTGCGCGGTAAGGCTCATTATGCGTTCTTTAAGTGTTGTGCGCGCTTGATAAATGCGGGTGTGGGGGTCCAAAAGGGCCGAACGAAGTCCGAATGGCCTGAAATCAGACGACACAAAAGGGTGAGTGAATTGTGATGAGGTCGAGTAGACGACATATCAATCGGACGTTCCGTGTGCCCGTGGTGATCGGGAACGCCGTTCTGGTGTCACAAACGGCCAAAACGGGCGTGTAATGGTCAAACTCGTAGCGGACGACATCAGATTGACCTGAAATCACAGGACAACAATCTAATTATTATTTCAGATGTGTACATGCAGACGTCAGGTTAATCGGACTTGCGGTCTGCGCGGTAGGGCTCATTATGCGTTCCTTAAGTGTCGCACGCGCTTGATAAACGCGTGTGGGGGGGGGGGGGGGTCCAAATGGGACGAACGAAGTCCAAATGGCCTGAAATCCAATGACATAAAAGGATGAGTGAATTTTGATGTGCTCTAGTAGATGTCATGTCAATCGGACATGCCGTGTGCCCGCGGTGACCGGGAACGCCATTCTGGTGTCACAAACGGCCAAAACGGGCGTCTAACGGTCAAACACATAGCGGACGACATCGTATTAACCTGAAATCACAGGAAAACAATCTAATTATTATTTCTCAACATGGAAGCACAGACGACACATCAATCGGATGTGCGGTCTGCGCGGTAGGGATCATTATGCGTTCTTTATGTGTTGTGTGCGCTTGATAAACGCGCGTGGTGGGGGGGGGGGGGGGTCCAAACGGGCCGAACGAAGTCCGAATGGCCTGAAATCAGACGACATCAAATGGTTAGTAAATTGTGATGTGTTCGAGCAGACGTCACGTTAATCGGACGTGTCGTGTGCCCGCGAAGACCGGGAACGCCGTTCTGGTGACAAAAAACGGCCAAACTGGGCGTCTAACGGTCAAACTCATACCGTACAACATTGGATTGACCTGAAATCACATGAAAATAATCTAATTATTATTCGTGATGTGTACGCGTAGACGGAACGTCAACCGGATGTGTGGTCTGCGCGGTAGGGCTCATTATGCGTTCTTTAAGTGTTCTGTGCGCTTGATAAACGCGCGTGGGGGGGGGGGTCCAAATAGGCCAAATAAAGTCCGAATGGACTGAAATTAGATGAAATCAAATGGTGATTGAATTTTGATTTGGTCGAGCAGACGACACGCCAATCGGACGTGTCGTGTGCCCGTGGTGTTCGGGAACAACGTTCTGGTGTCATAAACGGCCAAAACGGGCGTCTAACGGTCAAACTCATAGTGGACGACATCGGATTAACCTGAAATCATAGGAATGAAATCTAATTATTATTTGTGACATGTACATGCAGAGAGCACATCAATCAGACATGCGGTTTGCGTGGTAGGGCTCATTATGTGTTCTTTAAGTGTTGCGCGTGCTTGATAAACACGCGTGGGGGTCCAAACGGGCTGAACGAAGTTTGAATGGCATGAAATCAGACGAAATCAAAGGGTGAGTGAATTTTGATGTGTTCAAGCAGATGGAAAGCCAATCGGACATGCCGTGTGCCCGTTGTGACCGGGAATGTCGTTCTGGTGTCATAAATGGCCAAAACGGGCATCTAACGGTCAAACTCATAGAGGATGACATTGGATTGACCTGAAATCATAGGAAAACAATCTAATTATTATTCGCGACCTGTACGCACACACGAAACATCAATCGAACGTGCGGTCCGTGCGGTAGGGCTCATTATGCGTTCTTTAAGTGTTGTGCGCGCTTGATAAATGTGAGTGTGGCTGTTTCAAATGGGCCGAACGAAGTCCGAATGGCCTGAAATCAGATGACATAAAAGCCTGAGTGAACTGTGATGTGGTCGAGCAGACAGAACGTCAATCGGACATGTCGTATGCCCGTGGTGATCGGGAACGCCGTCCTGGTGTCACAAACAGCCAAAACGGGCATCTAACGGTCAAACTCATAGCAGACGACATCGGATTGACCTGAAATCACAGGACAACAATATAATTATTATTTGCGACATGTACGCATAGACCACACATCAATCAGATGTGTGGTCTACGCGGTAGGTCTCATTATGTGTTGTTTAAGTGTTGTGTGCGCTTGATAAATGCGAATGGGGGGGGGGGGGGGTCCAAATGGGCCGAACGAAGTCCGAATGGCCTGAAATCAGATGACATCAAAGGATGAGTGAATTGTGATGTGGTCGAGTATAGTTTACATCAATCAGACATGCCGTCTGCCCGCGGTGACAGGGAATGACGTTATGGTGCCATAAACGGCCAAAATGGGCATCTAATGGTCAAACTCATAGCGGATGACATCAGATTGACCTAAAATCACAGGAAAACAATATAATTATTATTCGCAATGTGTACGCGCAGACAGCACGTCAATCGGACGTGCGGTATGCGCGGTAGGGCTCATTATGCGTTCTTTTAGTGTTGCACGCGCTTGATAAACGCACGTGTGGGGGGTCCAAATGGGCCGAACGATGTCTAAATGGCCTGAAATCAGACAACATCAAAGTGTGAGTGAATTTTGAAGTGTTCGAGTAGACACCATGTCAATCGGATGTGCCGTGTGCCCGCGATGTCCGGGAACACCGTTCTGGTGACATAAACGGCCAAAACGGGCCTCTAACGGTCAAACTCATAGCGGACGACAACAGATTGACCTCAAATCACATGAAAACAATATAATTATTATTCGCGACATGTACGTGTAGACATAACGTCAATCAGACATGCGTTCTGTGCGGTAGGGATCATTATGTGTTCTTTAAGTGGTATGCGCACTTGATAAATGCACGTGTGGGGGGTCCAAACGGGCCAAACGAAGTCCGAATGGCCTAAAATCAGATGACATAAAAGGGTGAGTGAATTTTGATGTGTTCGAGTAGACAACACATCAATCGGACGTGCCGTGTGCCCGCGGTGACCGGGAACGCCATTCTCGTGTCATAAACGGCCAAAACGGGCATCTAACGGTCAAAATCATAGCGGACGACATCGGATTAACCTGAAATCACAGGAAAACAATTTAATTATTATTTGAGACGTGTACGTGAAGACAGAACGTCAATCGGACATGCGGTGTGTGCTGTAGGGATCATTATGCGTACTTTAAGTGATGCGCACGCTTGATAAACACGCGGGGGGGGGGGGGGGGGTGTCCAAACAGCCCGAACGAAGTCCGAATGGCCTGAAATCAGACAAAATCCAAGGATGAGTGAATTGTGATGTGTTCGAGTAGACAACACATCAATCGGATGTTCGGTGTGCCGGCGGTGACCTGGAATGCCGTTCTAGTGTCACAAACGGCCAAAACGGGCGTCTAACGGTCAAACTCATAGTGGACGACTTCGGATTGACCTGAAATCACATGACAACAATTTAATTATTATTCGCGATGTGTACGCGTAGACGGCACATTAGTCGGACGTGCAGTCTGCACGGTAGGGAAAATTATGCATTCTTTAAGTGTTGTGCATCCTTGATAAATGCGCGTGGGGGTCCAAATGGGCCGAACGAAGTCCAAATGGACTGAAATCAGAATACATCAAAGGGTGAGTGAATTGTGATGTGGTCGAGTAGACGACACGTCAATCGGACGTTCCGTGTGCCCGCGGTGACCGGGAATGCCGTTCTGGTGTCATAAACTGCCAAAATGGGCGTCTAACGATCAAACTCACAACAGACGACATTGGATTGTCCTGAAATCATAGGACAACAATCTAATTATTATTACCGATGTGTACGCGCAGACGGAACATCAACCGGACGTGCGGTCTGCGTTGTAGGGATCATTATGTGTTCTTTAAGTGTTGTGCACGCTTGATAAATTCGCGTGTGGGGGTCCAAATGGGCCAAACGAAGTCCAAATGGCCTGAAATCAGACGACATAAAAGGGTGAGTGAACTGTGATGTGGTCGAGTTGACGACACATCAATCAGAGGTGTCGTATGCCCGCGGTGACCGGGAACGCCGTTCTGGTGTCACAAACGAGCAAAACGGGCGTCTAATGGTCAAACTCATAGCGGACAACATCGGATTGACCTAAAATCACAGGACAACAATCTAATTATTATTCGCGACGTGTACGCGTAGACGGCAGGTCAATCGGACGTGCAGTATGCACGGTAGGGCTCATTATGCATTCTTTAAGTGTTGTGCGCGCTTGATAAACGCGTGTGTGGGGGCTCCAAATGGGCCGAACGATGTCCGAATGACTTGAAATCAGACGACATCAAAGTGTGAGTGAATTGTGATGTGTCCGAGCAGACGACACATCAATCGGATGTGCCGTGTGCCCACAGTGACCGGGAATGCCGTTCTGGTGTCACAAACGGCCAAAACACGTGTTTAATGGTCAAACTCATAGCGGACGACATCAGATTAACCTGAAATCACAGGACAACAATCTAATTTTTATTCGCGATGTGTACGCGTAGATGGAACATCAATCGGACGTGCGATCTACGCGGTAGGGCTCATTATGCGTTCTTTAAGTGTTGCGCGTGCTTGATAAACGCGCATGTGGTGTGTCCAAACAGGCCGAACGAAGTCCGAATGGCCTGAAATCAGATGACATCAAAGGGAGAGTGAATTTTTATGTGTTCGATCAGACTTCACGTCAATCAGATGTGCCATGTGCCAGCGGTGACCGGGAACGCCGTTCTGGTGTCATAAACGGCCAAAACGGGCGTCTAACGGTCAAACTCATAGCGGACAACATTAGATTGACCTGAAATCACAGTAAAACAATATAATTATTATTCGCGACGTTTACACAGAGACGGAACATCAATCGGACATGCGGTATGCACTGTAAGGCTCATTATGCGTTCTTCAAGTGTTGCATGCGCTTGATAAACGCGCGTGGGGGGAGGGGGGTCAAAACGGGCCGAACGAAGTCCGAATGGCCTTAAATTAGACGAAATCAAAGGGTGAGTGAATTTTGATGTGTTCGAGTAGAAGGAACATCAATCGGACGTGCCGTGTGCCCGCAGTGACCGGGAACGCCGTTCTGGTGTCACAAACGGCCAAAATGGGCGTCTAACGGTCAAACTCATAGCGGACGACATCAGATTTATCTGAAATCACAGGAAAACAATCTAATTATTATTTTCTATGTGTACGCATAGATGAACTGTCAATCGTACGAGTGGTCTACGCGGTAGGGATCATTATGCGTTCGTTATGTGTTGTGCGCGCTTGATAAACACGCGTGGGGGGGGGGGGTCCAAAAGAACCGAATGAAGTCCGAATGGCCTGAAATAAGACGACATCAAAGGGTGAGTGAATTGTGATGTGGTCGAGCAGACGACACATTAATAGGACGTGCCGTGTGCCAATGGTGACCGGGAACGCCTTTCTGGTGTCATAAACGGCCAAAACGGGAGTCTAACGGTCAAACTCATAGTGGACGACATCGGATTGACCTGAAATCATAAGACAACAATCTAATTATTACTCGCGACGTGTATGCTTAGACGACACGTCAATCAGACATGAGGTATGCGCGGTAGGGCTCATTATGTGTTCTTTATGTGTTGCGTGCGCTTGATAAACGCGCGGGGAGGGGGGTCCAAATGGGCCGAACAAAGTCTGAATGGCATGAAATCAGAAGACATCAAAGGGTGAGTGAAATGTGATGTGGTCGAGTAGACGGGACATCAATCGGACGTGTCGTGTGCCCGCGGTGACCGGGAACGCCGTTCTGGTGTCATAAACGGCCAAAACAGGCGTCTAATGGTCAAACTCATAGCGGATGATATCGGATTGACCTGAAATCTCAGGACAACAATCTAACTATTATTCTTGATGTGTATGCACAGACGGAACGTCAATTGGACATGTGGTATGCGTGGTAGGTGTCATTATGCGTTCTTTAAGTGTTGTGCGCGCTTGATAAACGCGCGCGGGGAGTCCAAACGGGCTGAACGAAGTCCAAATGGCCTGAAATAATACTGAATCAAAGGGTGAGTGAATTTTTATGTGGTCGAGTAGACGGAACGCCAATCGGACGAGTTGTGTTCCCGCAGTGACCGGGAACGCCGTTCTGGTGTCATAAATGGCCAAAACGGGCGTCTAACGGTCAAACTCATAGTGGACGACATTGGATTGACCTGAAATCATAGGACAACAATATAATTATTATTCGAGCCGTGTACGCATAGACAGCACATCAATCGGACGTGCGGTCTGCATGGTAGGGCACATTATGCGTTCTTTAAGTGATGCGCGCGCTTGATAAACGCGCGTGTGGGGGGTCCAAACGGGCCGAACGAAGTCCGAATGGCCTGAAATCAGACAACATAAAATGTTGATTGAATTTTTATGTGGTCGAGTAGACGGAACGTCAATTGGATGTTCCATGTGCCCGCGGTGATCGGGAACGCCGTTCTGGTGTCACAAACGGCCAAAACGGGCGTCTAACAGTCAAACTCATAGCGGACGACATCGGATTGACCTCAAATCACAGGACAACAATCTATTAATTATTCGCGATGTGTATGCATAGATGTAATGTCAATCGGACGTTCGGTCCATGTGGTAGGGCTCATTATGCGTTCTTTAAGTGTTGCACACACTTGATAAACATGCGTGGGGGGGGGGTCCAAACGGGCCGAACGAAGTTCGAATGACCAGAAATTAGACGACATCAAAGGGTGATTTAATTGTGATGTGGTAGAGCAGAGGGCATGTCAATCGGACATGCCGTGTGCCCACAGTGACTGGGAATGCCGTTCTGGTGTCATAAACAGCCAAAACAGGCGTCTAACGGTGAAAATCATAGCGGACGTCATCAGATTGACCTGAAATCACAGGACATAAATCTAATTAGAACAATAGAATTAATGATTTTAAAATTTTAAAATTTTACTCAAAATTATGAATATATTTTGAAAATAAAATACTTCAGATCTATTACAGTAAGTTTGAATTTAAATATGTTAATTTGTTTTCTAGGTTTTATTCAGTACTAATTTTGTTATTAAATTTTTTTTTGTAGTTATATGTGATGATGGATGCGGAGCTAGGAAGATGACTTTCGGGATTTATTTGGGTATAAATTAATGTATAATTGAAATTTTAAAAAAAAAATTAAAATTCTATAGCGGCCGTTAATGTTCATTATTGTACTAGTGAGTATTATTCCCTTTAATATTCAATAATAATTTTTGGGTGATGATTAATCACCTCCCCAATACATCCATCTTTATTTTTGAATAATGAGAGACCCTTTTCTCTCTTATTAAATTCCTCCCATGTACACCTGTTACTATGCCGAAATTCCGAAAGGAATTTCTCTCTCCTCATTTACATTCAAGCAATTATTTTGTTTCATTAATCTAAATTCCATTAAAATTGTTGGGACATGTATCAATATAACCCCCATACTCTCAATTTCATGTTCATATGATGAGACAACCCTTTCTCTATCATCAAATTTTTTTATGAATTCTTATGTCATGCCATTATGCTTTAGAAATTTCACAACGTTTTCCAAGCCATAGACATTGTGTAATGAATACCATGCCCATTTCTCTATCTAGGGAATTCACTTTATTCACATTTTCATATATATTATAAATTCTAATGTATGAATTAGACATTCCATTATCATGGAATAAATTATTATTTTTAATTAATCAATGTTTTATGATCCATGTGGCACACTTATGCAATAAATTAAATGTTTAATGAGGGTGCACCCTGATAGCGCTCCAATGCATCGGGTAAAGTATAGTATCATGATATGTCATGTGAAATGAGTGTTGAATCATCATAATTCAATTGCAATTATGGTTTACTTATGCTTCATGTGAGATAAGGGATTACTCACACTCCATGTGCAATGATCCTTGGCTCATGCTAATTCAATGTTAAGTGTTGTTGCCACATTTCCATTTTATGATAATCATGCTATATCAGGTATTTATGTGCATGTTTCTTTATGATCCATTGATATTCTTATTTCCTAATATGTATTTTATTATTCATGTTATTCTCTTAATATTCCCATACAGGGCTTTATAGCTAACCCTTTTCTTATGCATGTCCTCTTGTTATCCCATTAAATACTAAGTACGAGGGAATGTAGTGGTCATGTAAAGCATGTTTTAAATAACTATGATGTGTTTCATGTTTTAAGTTGTTATTTGATGTTCCTAGGACCCAAAAACACTAGTCCTCTTTACCATCAATTTTGTATCTAGTAAATATTTTATATAACAAATCATGATTAAGTGTGTAATAAAAGAAGGTTTATCATAGTTTTCTTATCTCACTTTTATTTTTTTTGAATATATTATATATTCAATAATGATTATTCTTGTGTCCTGAATATACACCCATATAAAATAAAATATATAAATTAAAACTTTTTAACGATATTAAAATTTAAATTTTTTGTTATTCTTTAATGGGGATCTTGATTCACAAGTTACTCAAATAGTAAATGGGATTTCTTGTCTCACTTTTATTTCATTGATACTTATTCCTTATTAAAAACTTATTTATATTTTATGGTGTATATACTAAACATGAATGTATAAAAATATTCGTATAATTAAATTAATGGGTATTTACATATTCATTATATGATCTTCCTTTCATGGGGTTTATTGTGCAAATATTAACCAATTGGTAAGGAAAGTTTGTATCTATTTTCCATCATTGACACACACCATGTTAAGAACCTTTATTGTTATAGCTAGTTTATATAATTATATTTTATAATTTATGTCATGATTATATTTATTAAAATGATATTTCTTGATTCATTTAATGTTATTATTTAATCTGTAGTTTGATTCAAAATTACCAAAGTAGTAACAACTTATTGCTACAATCTCATCATTTATCATGATAGTTTATGATTATGCCGTCAATGATGAAATATTATGATCCGTCCCTCATGAAATCCCTTGAATTTTCTTCTCCTATGGATATCCATGATGTAACACCCTAATATTTCATAGTACGTTATATCTTTAATGTAATTTAATAACTTGTACTACACACAACACTGAGTTCAAGCGCACCACAACTTATCAAACTGGGCATTCAAAAGGAGTTATGAATAGTATTAACTGAATTTTTAACTTTATATAATCCTTATAATTTTATAATCCATATTATGAGTTTCTTAGACATAATTAAAGAACAAATACATTTTTCAGATAAAAGAAGTATTTTTCAAAAAATACAATTTTACTGCCTTTTAAAAGAGAACCCTTTTTAAATCCAATATTTGAAAATTTTATATATTAAATTTGACAAAAAACATCTTATTTATAATTGGGACATAATAATTTAGTTTCAATAAATTTTTGGTGTTTTTATGATAACATTCATATTTGGGTGAATATTGAAAATACTATATTTTAACTGAAAACAACATTTTAATCAAAATAATTTATAGTGATAATTTATATATTTTAATGGTTTGGAAGTATAAATAGATTATATTTCTACCATTTAATCTAATGCTGGTCATGGTAAGTAATTTTACATTGAAATTCGACATAAACAAGTGTCAATCTTTTGATAGTTATTATTTCTTTAAAATATGCTTTTTGGTTTTGACAAAGGGAATAAAATTCAAATTAATAAATGAAACTTCTATTTTTATAATTTGGTAAAATATAAATGATTTTTGGATTCGTAATATCAAAATTATCCTAGGGTGAATTTTTGGTATTTTTCTGAAAACTTTCAATTTTTGATGAATTGTAAAAAACACTGAGCTATTGTTTAAAACTGGATTTTTATTTAAATATTTATTAATTTCTTTTAGGTCAAAATAGATACATAATCCCTATATGAATTCAATTTAATTCATTGGAGAAAGTTTATAATAATTTTAGATATATAATAAATTTATCAAACTTTTTACCGTCTTTTACCCACTTCAAAGGAGAATTTGCACATTTACATAAAACATAATTTTACCACTTCTGTGAGTTGAATTTAGAAAATCTTAGAGACACAGTTAATATCAAGGAGTAAAATGTGGTTCAAGAAGATAAAAATAATTTTTGGTGAATAGTAACTTTTTACTTTTATTTACCACGATTAAAAGTAAATTGGGTAATTAAGGATAAAATGATATTATTAGTACCCTAACACATGTCTTAATTATATTTCATAAGTGTAATTTGACCAAAAACCGCATTAGGAATAAAATATGACCCTTTAAGTCCACTTTTATTGTATTAATACATTTATTATTATTTTATTTAAAGAAGAGTTAAAAGAGTTATAATCAAATTTTAATAACTAAACCATTTTTAATATAGGGTTATACATAAGATAAATTAGACTAAAAATATTCATTAGAAAGATAAAACTATTTCCTACATAATGGTATTTTATTTACAATTTTTAGAGATTAAATAATTAAATTTATTAATGACACAATGATTATGAAGAAATTTCCTTATTAATGAATGAATCAAATAAATATTTTTATAAATATTAAAATAAATATAATTTCAATGTTTTTATGACATCCACGAATTTTCTAGGTGAATATGACATGTTAAAATTTATTCTATGTATTTTTTTGAAGTAATCATGCTGTTATTATTTTATCAAAAAAATACCAAAGAGTGTCAAAATTAAAATAAAATAGTTTTTAAAACAAATATTATATTATTAATGGATATAATAGTTATAAAAATCTATGGTTCAGTAAAAAAGACTTATATAATAATATATATGACATTAATGAACCAATGGGGGTTCTATTAGCATTTTATTGTAAGATTATTAACCATATAATATATAAATACAAAGACACATGGTAAATATCAAACTATTTAACTAAGAGTTAAGTCTAATGGTTAAGGTTAATATGGTAACCAAAACCTGTCTAAAACCTATTGGTTGAGTTTTTTCCAATCCATACCCACCTTATATTTAAAATAATTTATTTTGGAACCATTAAAAACTGGAAAAAAAATTTATTATAAAATAATATTTTATGTTTTTCCGAAGGTTCCACTCACCCCTCTTATAAAAGGGAACTTCTCATTATATCAAATTCACACCACCAAAACCACTTTTCTCGGCCAGAACCAGCCCAAATATCCTCCCTAATATCCTAAATTCATCCTAGAGTCCTTCCTTTTGTAAGAAAGCCATCTTATGGATCCCTTTTGATCAAATCATAAGGAAGAACTAGAAGAAGAGGTTGTGACTTCACCACCCTCTTTCAAGTTATCTTATTCTTCCACATACTCTTTCTTTGTATTTTCCATTATAAAATAATAAATCCAGCATCTTCTATATATTTTGATGTTATTATAAATATGGCACAACTATCTTCATTATTCTATCCATTTTATGAATGATAATGTCACCATGCGTGCGTACATACGACATACCGTCTCCATCTCGTGCTGTAATTTGTTTTCAACACTATGTTAATTGGTTGGATATAATGATGAGTAATATGTATATAAATAATGAAAATATCATGCTAATGTTTCTTTAAAATTATATACCATTTTATTTCACACCTTTAAGGAAATGATATTGTCGCTCGTGCGTACGTACAGATTACCGTCTTCACGATGCGATGAGATTCATTTCCACGATCACCATTCATCGACGATTATAAAAATATATATTACAAATAAGTATGTAATATATGAAATAATAACTCTACTAGATATATATATATATATATATATTTACTTACACATATCTTATTCACTTAGTTTCATTCAATATGATATGAAAACGGAAACAACATTTATGCGTACGTACGGACTACCGTCTTCATAAACGGTGTATTTTATTTCATATATATGTCTATTATACATATTTTTCTACTAAAAATATATTATATATATATCATGGTTTATATTCTGGAAGTATTTAAATCTTGTTCTAAGTGATACAATCAAGAGTAACAAGATAAAACACGTATGATAATGAAAGTGCTTATTACACGAAATATTAATTTAACATAGAAATTATTATTAAAGGGGTAGTATAAAGTCATAAATGAATCTTGTATGATATCATAAATATTAATATGGTTCTGGTATAATTTTATAACATACTATGATCTTCATACATGAGGTTAAACGTACCCTCGACTAAAGGAATGTGCAATGTAAGGGTTAATTTCAAAATCTCTTTATTATGTGAGGTTTTCTTTACGTAAGTATCTACAGGAAAAATATTTATTATCCATCTCCATGTTTCATAAAATAGATTTCAAAGGGATTATTTTAAGTTAATTTTTATTAAAACATCATTTTAAATGTTATAAAGATTTATTCTTCTAAACTATTCTCATTAATGTCTACGTTTTCAAAATGGTTTTAAGGATTTATTTAAATGGACATGAATGTATTAAAATGTTAATTACATTCAAAAGTTTCAAAGTGGTGTGGGAAACTTTGATTCCAAAATTTATTTAAATGTCTTACTTTCTAAATTATGTGACTTTTAAATGTTTTCATGAAAAAGGGATATTTCTCTCAAAGAGTTTTAAAAATCATTTTCATTTATGTCAAAATCCATTAATGGATTTTAAACTTGTTTGAAGTTGATTTATTATGATACAATTGTTCCGTATTGTATTGAAGGTTTTGTGATACCTTTGACTTTGGATTTTTTTTATACCATTCATGGTTTATGGGTAAAGTATTGACATTTCATATGCCAGTTTTAATAAAAATTCTTATGTTATGTTTAAAAATTTTCATATGAGGAATACATTGGACTTAGTATGTGACGAGTGGATCCCACTATAGCTCATTGATGCATCGGTAGGTCTCATGAGACAAAATAGTGACTTGGAACAAGGCCTTGAAAAAATCTTATTTTTAGTCTTCCAACAAGGACTTGACTAAGTGGTTATGAGAGTCTGGAATTATGAATTCCATCATTTTGAAAGTGGCTATTGGTATTTTATGTGATTATTCAACTAATAGAATATCCATTTGAATAAGTAAATGGAATTATTATATTGTATATTTTCCATATTATGCTGACTTTTATGTTGAAAAAGGCTTTTGTTTTATTCTTATTCATTGCCTAAAATGTTTATTCTTACTTATGAAAGTTTCCACTATATTGTTATCCTTAATGAGCATCTGAGCTCACCCCTTTGTATGTTTTAATTTTCTCAGGATTCGAAGAAGTATATTATGATTGATAAGAAGGGATAATCTAGGAGATTAATGGAATTCTAAAAGGATCATTTATATTGTGTTTTATTTTCTAATGTGTTATGTAATTTTCAGGTATGTAATCTATTTTCCAAGACTGCTAAATTGATTGGTCCATCAGGACTTGATTCCTTGTAATCATTCCAATTTATTAGAATAATTCACTAAATCTGGGTAACTGGGGTTGGGGCGTTACATTTGGTTTTAAAGGAAGTTTATCAAGAACCTGGGAACCTAGACTTTGATAAACTATGATTAGAGCACATTACCCTAAGATATAATTTGAGGATTACTATAGAAGAACTTATAGAATTTTGGAAATGTAAAGATTTTGTGAGTTTTCCAACAAAACACATCCCTATCTGGATACGATTTGGTAGAGGCGGCTCTGGCACAGATGTACCTAGGGGTAAAACATGAAAACACAGTTTTGAGCTAGACTCGAATGGGAATTGGTGCAAAACAACAATCCATGCTACAATCTTGGTTTTGACACTCTCGGGGGATATGGTTTGGATAATTTTCATTTTCTTTACAAATCATTATGAAGGATTTACGAGTATATATCTCCCCAAATAAAATATTTTTATGCATTATTTCCATAAACTTTTCAATTTATGTTAGGTATTTTACATGTTTGGAATTACTCATTGAAATTCATTAAATGACCAATTGTATTCCATTGTATAGAAATAGAACCTAGTAGAAGGAATGTGAACTCCATCAATAAGTATGATCCAAAGAGTAAGAAGGATCATATATTTCATAGTATTAAGCCAACATTTTGAAGGGAAATAGTCTACCACGTTTTATCAACATATAAAGAAACAATATCATGTGTTAATAAGAAAAGTAACGAATTCTCCGAGTCCTATGGATTTGAAGGGAAGAAAGAGAAGAAAAGGATGGAAGAGAGAAATATTGATAAAGGGAAGAGGGAAAAGAAGTATTTTTAAATATATGATAAATTTGGAATGAATCACCTTGGTAAATGCATGAAGGTAATGGTATTTTGTTATAAGTGTAGAGAAAAAGGACACAATTTACGTGACTGCAAGGGTAAGAAAAAATTTTCAAATGTAAAATGCTTCATCTTCAAGGCGTTGAGACACTATGAAAATCAATATCCCATTCATAAGAGTATACTACAAATGTTGTTATTGGATAATAATCAAGTAATGATACTACCTAATATGAAGAAGAATGACTAGTTTTCTTATGTTGTTATTATATAATTCTTTCATTTTAGTGTTGTATCAATAGTATACTGGTTACATGAATTATGGAGATAAATAACGATAATAATGCTGTAGTATTTTAATGAGGATTTGAGATTATATGGTTCTAAGAAAAGTGACATAATAGTAAGCTACAATTTTTGGAAAATACATGGTTAAAGGAAAGTTAATACTTAATATGGTCTTGATAATGAGGTAGTGATTTTGGAATAAGAGATGGTTGATTTTGGTAGTTTAGGATGTTGCGGTGTTGTAAAAGAATACATGATGACCGCGTTCACATGTTATTACCTGGAAAAAATGAATCCTCATTATGTTTAACATCCTTATAAATTTTGGACTGAGAGTTTGGATATATTTATTTTGGATAAATATAAAGGCTAGAATGGATTAAGTTTGAAATTGGATACTATGGTTAAGGTTATTCTTTGATTTCCATAAAAAGGACAATACGAAGGACGGGTGGCAACCTGTCGCGTCCGGTAAGGCCGTGAGACTTGAACCCGCAACTGAAGGTAGTCAAGGGTGTATCACCTATCACTGACCCACATGATGTCATGGATTGAATAATTTTTTTTAAAAAGGGTCGGGTAGATGAATTATATATTCATTTTTTTAACCCTAAATTAATAGGATAAATATAATATTTTCTTATGTTCTATTGTCTTTTAGAGCTAAAGATGAGTTTGTGGTAGAACTTTGTTAAAATATGAAACTCTACTTGTAAAATATATATATATATTCTTATCTTATTATATAAAGATATAAATTCTTTAACTTTAGGTAATGAATCTTACAACTAAAAATGTGTTATCCTAATAGCTTATGTTTTGTTGAACTGATGATATTTTAAATCATCATAGATTGACGGATTTGAGGCCCTCAATTCTACAATTGTTTATGAATCATGACCTAAATAACTCCCTGTAAAAAATTACATTATTCCCCAAATTATGTGTCTCTAATTTCCACTAATGTTCTCCTATTTGAGATCATAATTTGATGGTGACTTTTTTATTCCCCTTTTCCTATTATTAAGACTAAATTTTATTAACCCAATTTCCGATGTGGGTTTTCCCACAAAGGTATTTTCTATTTTGAACCTTTTACTTTCAAAGAACAATTTAAAATTTCGTGGACTCAATTTATTGAAGGCAGGAAGCATGTAACACCCCATGTTTTTATAGTACATTATTTCTTCAAATAAATTCAATAACTTGCAATATACACAACACTAAGTTCAAGCACACCCCGACGTACCAAACTAGCCTTTCAGAAGAGGTTATGAATAGTATTAACTCAATTTTGAACTTTATACAATAATTATAATTTTATAATACATATTATGTGTTTCTTAGACATAATGTAAGAACAAATACATTTTTTCAGATAAAATAAGTATTTTTCAAAAAATGAAATTATAACTCCTTTGAGTATAGAACCCTTTTTAAATACAATATTTAAAACATGGATATATTCAATTTGGGGAAATAAACTTAATTTTTTTTGAATCGGGATATAATAATTTAGTTTCAATAAATGTTTTGTGTTTTTCTGATAACATTCATATATGGGTGAATATTGAAAAATACTATATTTTAACTGAAAACAACTTTTTAATAAAAATAATTTATAGTGTTAAATTATACATTATAATGGTTTGGAAGTATAAATAGATTATATTTTTACCATTTAATCCAATTCTGGTCGTTGTAAGTAATTTTACATTGAAATTGGACATAAACCAGTGTCAATCTTTTGATAGTTATTATTTCTTAAAAATACGCCTTCTAGTTTTGACAATGGGAAATAATTTTAAATTAATAAATGAAACTTATATGTTTTTAATTTGGTAAAATATTCATCATTTTTGGATTCAGAATATCAAAATTAGCCCAGGGTTAATTTTTGGTATTTTTCGAAAAACATTAAATTTTTGATGAATAGTGAAAAACACTGAGTTATTGTTTATAACTGTCTTTTTATTTAAATAATTATTAATTTATTTTAGGTAAAAATAGATACATAATACCAATATAATGTTAATTTAATTCATTGGAGTCATTTTATAATAATTATATATGTATAAATATTGCATTGATCTTTTTATCCTATTTTACCCACCTTTTAGGAGCATTTGAAAATTTAAATAAAACATAATTTTACTTCTTATGGGAGTTTAATTTCTAAAATCCAAGATAAACTGTCAATATCAAGGAGTAAAATTTGGTTGAATAAGATAAAAATAATTTTTGGTGAATAGTAACCCTTTACTTTTATTACCACGGTTAAAAGTAAATAGGTTAATTAAGGGTAAAAATGATATTATTATTACCCTATCACATGTCCTAATCTATTGGATAAGTGTGATTCGACCAAAGAAAATATTAGGATTAAAATATGTCCCTTTAGGTCCACTTAGATTAGATTAAGACATTTATTATTATTTTATTTAAAAAAGAGTTAAAAGAGATAAAATAAAATTTTAATAACATAACCATTTTTAATATAGGGTTATACATAAGATAAATTTGACTATAATTATTCATTATAAATATAAATAGCTTTCATACATAGTGGTTTTATATTTATAATTTTTAAATATTAAATATGTATACTTATTAATGACACAATGATGATGCATTAATTACCTTATTAATGAAAGAATCAAATTAATGGTATTATAAATATTAAAATAAACATAATTTCAAAGTTCATATGACATAAACGAATTTTATAGGTTAATATGAAATTTTAGGATTGATTCAATTCATTTTTTTGATGTAATTATGCTGTTATTATTGAATCAAAAAACAAATACCAAAGAGTGTCAAAATTGACAAAAAATAGTTTAAAAAATATATATTATATTATTAATTGATATAAGAGTTATTAAAATCTAAGGTTAAACCAAAAGACTTATATAATAATATATATGACATTAATGAACCAATTGGGGTTCTATTTTCATTTTATAGTATGTTTTTTAACTACATAATATAAAAATACAAAGAGACCTGGTAAATGTCAAACAACATAACTAAGAGTTAAATCTAGAAGTTATGGTTTATATGGTAACCTAAACCTATCTAAAACCTATTGGTCGAATTTTTTTCGACCCATTCCCACCTTAGACTTTAAATAATTCATTTTGGAGCCATTAGAAACCGAAAATGAATTTATTATAAAATAATATTTTATGTTTTTTCTAAGGTTCCCCTCACCCATCTTTTAAAAGGGAACATACCCTTATCTCAAGTTCACACCTCCAAAGCCATTTGGCTCGGCCAAACCCGGCCCAAATATCCTTCCAACTATCCTAGCTTCATCCTAGAGGCCTTCCTTTGGTCATAAATCAATCCTATGGATCCCTTTTGATCAAATCAAAAGGAAGAACTCGAAGAAGAGGTAATGATTTCACCACCCTCTTTCAAGTTCTCTTATTCTTCCACTTATTCTTTCTTTGTTGTTTCCATTATAAAATATTAACTCTAGAATATTCTATATACTATGATGTTATTATAAATATGTAACATCTATATTCCTTATTCTATCCTAATTATGAATGATAATGTCACCATGCGTGCGTACGTACGACTTACCGTCACCATGCCAGGGTGTAATTTTTTATTCAACGCTATGTTATTTGGATGGATATAATGATGAGTAATATGTATATAAATAATTAAAATTACATTATAATGTGTCTATAAAATTAATATACCATCCAATTCCACATCATTAAGGAAATGATATTGTCGCTCATGCGTACGTACAGATTACCTTCTCCACAACGCGATGAGATTCATTTCCACGATCACCATTCAACGACGATTATAAATAGATATATTAATAATAAGTATGTAATATATGACATAATAATGCAACTGGAGATATACATATATATATATATACTTACATCTATCTTATTCACTTAGTTCCATTCAATACGATATGAAAACAGAAACAACGTTTATGCGTACGTACGGACTACCGTCTGCATAAACAGTGTTTCTTATTTCATATATATGTCTATTATACATATTTATATTCTAAATATATATGATATATAAATCATGTTTTATATTTTGGAATTATTTAAATCATGTTCTATGTGATAAAATCAAGAGTAACAATTTAAAACATGTACGATAAAGAAAGCGATTATTACCAGAAATATTAATTTAACATGGAAATTATTATTAAATGGGTAGTATAAAGTCATAAATGAATCATGTATGATATATTAAATATTAATATGGTTTATGTATAATTTAATAACATACTAATATCTTTAAACATAAGGTTAAATGTACCCTTGACTAAAATAAAGTGCAAGGTAAGGGTTAATTTTACAATCTCTTTCTTATCTGAGGTTGTTTTTATGTAAGTATCTACTGAGACATATTTATTATCCATGTCCATGTTTCATAAAATAGTTTTCAAATAGATTATTTTAATGTAATTTTTACTAAAACATCATTTTAAAATTTTTTAATGATTTATTCTTCTAAACCATTCTGATTAATGTCCATGCTTTCAATATGGTTTTAAGTATTTATTTAAATGGACTTAAATGTTTTAAAATGTAAATTACATTCAAATGTTTCAAAGTAGTATGGGAAAATTTTAATCAAAAATGTATTTAAATTTCTTCCTTTTTAAATTGTGTGAATTTTTAATTTTTTCATTAAAAAGGTATATTTCTCTCAAAGAGTTTTATAAATCATTTTCTTCTATGTCAAAATCCTTTAATGGATTTTAAACTTGTTTTAAGATGATTTATTATGATACAAATCTTCCATATTTTGTTGAAGGTTTTATAATAGATTTTTATGTGGATGTGTTATTTTTATACTATTTATGGTTTATGGGTAAATTATTGACATTTTGTATGCCAGTTTTAATACGATATTTTATGTTATGTTTAAGCCTTTTCATATGGGGAGTGAATTGAACATAGTAAGTGAAGGGTGGAGCCTTCTATAGCTCCTCGGTACATCGGTGGGTCTCATGAGACAAACTAGTGTCTTGGCACAAGGCCTTGATTAAATCTTATTTGTAGTCTTGGCACAACGCCTTGACTATGTGGTTTTGATAGTCTATCGTTATGCATTCCATCATTATGAAAGTGGCTATTAATATTGCATGTGATTATTCAACTAGTAGAATATCCATGTGAATAAGTAAATGGCATTATTTTATTGTATATTTTCCATAATATTCTGTAGATTAAGTTTAAAAAAGCTTTTTTTCTTATACATTGCCTTAAATGTTTATACTTATTTATTAAAGATTCTACTATATTGTTATCCTTACTGAGAATCTGAGCTCACCCCTTTCTATGTTTTAATTTTCTCCAGATTCCTGGAAGTGTATTATGATTTATAAGCATGGTTTAGCTATGGGATTAATGGCGTTCTCAAAGGATCATTTATGTTGTGTTTTATTTTCTAATGTGTAATGTAATGTTCATGTATATAATCTATTTTCCAAGACTGCTAAACAGATCGGTCCTTCGGTACTTGATTACATGTATTAATTCCAATGTATTAAAACAATGCACAGACTCTGGGTAACTGGGTTTGGGGAATTACACATGATATATCCATGTATTGGTACAATTTTCAATTCTTTAGATTTAATGATAATTAAAAAAGTGTTGTAAAGAAAATATGAGTTTATTTTTATCCACATTAAGTAATTTGTTTTATTCCCTAAACCGTATTATCTATATTTTAACTGTTTTACTATGATGTGTAAAATAAATTTTTAACCATATTTTACCATTTGAAAAAAAATATTTTCAATGGAATACCTATGTTGTTTTCAGATCAACGAACTTTTGAATACTTTTTACGGTGCAAAAGAAATGTTTAGAATTTATAGATTTACCCATTTTCAGGATCATAATTTCAATGATTCAAATTTTTAAAGTTTTTTGGGTTATTTATAAAATATTTTTTTTAATATTGTCAAAATTATTTGTTTAAAAGTTATTTTCAAAAAAAAGATTTCAAAAAATATTCATGTTTATAAATCATTTAAAATTATTTTCAATGCTTTTTCTATAATTTATACCATTATTTTAAAAAAGGAATTTTTTATAAATGTTTTATGTTTTAAAAAGTTTTTTAAGAATAGAACATATTTTCTTTAGAAATTATTGAAATTATTTTTAAGAATCATGCAGTATAAGTTGTACAAAGTAGTTTTCAATGAAAATGATTTTGAAAATGTTTTATATATCAAAAAATTTATTTTCAAATAAATAATATTTTCCATAAGTAATACTCCATGAGTTATTTCAAAATCCATTTCCAAATAATATTAATTCCTTTGACATATTTTGTATTTTATTGGGGTTATTATCCAAGGTCGCCATTATTATTATTTTATTGAATGGTTTTTACTTTTATTGAAATGTTGTATATGAGACCCATCTCAATTTTATGGGTTAAATGGCATTTGAAACTAGATTTTTTCTTGATTTGTGATTTGATTAAATGATTACAAAACCTATATATATTCCATAGGATATAAAGTGGTGAATTATTTCTTATGCCCATTTCATTTAATAGGGTATTAAATGATGTTTATCATAACCATCTATTTTTATGGTTCAATTTATGTTTAATATTTTTTATCTTATGTTACAAATTTATATTATTTAATTATATGATAGGTGGGACCAATATAATAATCTAATTAATTGGTATTAGACTTAGATATTATGAGAAAATTATGGAAAAAGAGACCATCAGCTTGATCCAAAAATGGAAAATTTGTGTGTCCTGATCCAAAATGAAAAAAATGTGTGTCCTGATCCATAATGGGAATCTTGTGCACCCTGATTGAAAATGGTAAACATGTGAGTCTTAATCAAAAATAAAAAATAGTTTGATCCTAATCCATAAAAGGAAATAGCTGTATCCTGATCTACAGTGTAAAATATTTTCATCCTAATCCACTATAGGTCATTAGTGTGTCCAGATCCACTATGTTGATCGTCTTAGTCATTAACCTCAACACATGAAAAATTGTATTATATTTATGATAGTGCCACACTAATATGATGTGAGATTATGTTTTGCGATTAATTTTTGATGATTTACCACACTTATGACCCATGTATTATGAACATTCAATATTTATTCCGTGACTCATGTATATACTCTTTGATATATAGGTTTTGTCATTAAAGTGTTACTCTCATGTTCTCTTACCATTATTCCCATGTTTTACTAAAAAATATTCTCCTTTTACAGTTACCAAGGATCTGAAAAAAACCATTTCTTATGAATACATTACTGATGTTGTAAATACATGTTTTTAGTAGGATTACTAGAAGAAAATAATGTTATGGTATATAGTAAAGATCATTCAAAAAATTAGAATAAAATCTTCCGTGGTTCAAATAATAAAAAAATATTATGGTCCTCAGGAATGAATTTTTGTATTGGATGAATATTCATTTAAAATTATGTAATATCCATTTATGTTAAACTTGGGTCTCTATATATTGCTATTAATTATAGGTTTTGGTAAACAATTAATGACGTTGCTTCTTGGAAGTGGTAGTCCACACCAACACTTGATCTATAATATTTGGTCTTTCCAAGTGGATGTGAGCTAGTAGATAACCACTATCTCATAATAAAATAAAACTTATGTATAATAATGATGCTATGGTAATTATAAAATTTTTATTAGGATATGTTTGAATGGAAAATAATAGAAATAAATGATTTATAATTATACAACACTAGATTTGGACCCTAAACATTCTACTGAAGGTATCCATAGAACTTATGGAATTGGGATAATAGATGGATATTGGGGTATTTATGTTAATTAAGTGATATTTTAGATAGGTAATTCATGTTTTTGTTTATGTATATTTAGAAAGGGATTTGTAACATCGAGTGGGTGAGATTGATCCCCTTGTATAAATGAAAAGGAGGGAAATTTTTCATTATGATTTATTTCTCAATAATATAGTGACACTATTTATGATTAATGCTTCAAAATATGATAAGTAATGGAGTTTGGGGTGACACAGATTAGAAATATAAGCATGAAATAATTCTCACACATGTTTTAAATTTTTTTAATGTAATTTACATTTATATTTTTAGCATTTAAATTTTTATTAAATGGATTATTAATTTTTACCCTAACAACATATGTATTAATGGACATATAAAAACACATCTTACCAAATTTGTGAGTCATGATCCTTAATTTTGTCTAATTAAAGTTCTAAATATAATAAAAAATAAAATTTATAATAAAAAAGTTTAAATTTAAAAAACCTGCAATGCCACAACCTAGGTAGCTCGGAGTTGGTTCCTTAAATTATTAAATTGGAATAAGATACAGGAAAACAAAACCCATGAAAAGAAAATTTTAGTAGTCATGGTAAACTAGATACATATTTGAAAAAATATTACATTTTATACATAAAATGAAAAAACTAATTTCATTGAGAACCCCATTATTCCCAATAGTGTTACACTTCATGTAAATCATAATAATCTTCAAGGAAACCTTGGAAAAAATAAAACATAAGAAAGGGGTGAGATATAATTCTAAAAATTTTTTTAAGTAAAATAGAATCCCACTTCAATAAATAATAATAATAAATATGTTATGTTAAATAACTGAACACATATTCCTTTTAATCAATAAACTAAAAATTTAATGCACATATATATTTTTTTCATAGTGAAAATCATCTTGATGATAATAAGTGAAATATAGGAAATTCTTAATTATCAGAAGACATGTATCATAAACATGAAACACTATACCGATAAGACACATTCTCAGGGAATATTATCTCTGTGGTTAGCAACATGTCTAATTCTTCTTGGATGTAAAAGTCAATGATTTGTCACAAAATGATTTTTTCATATGGGACTACCGATGATTCAATGAGATTGTATTAATCTACCCGCAACCCATGTATTAAATTTACATAGAATTACTAATATAGTTAATAATAAATTTATTTCATAAATATATTTCTTTTAAAAGAATACCCATATTGAGTAAATTGTATATATATAATATTATTTTCCCATTTATTGAAATAACATTTAAAGTAAACACTATATATAAAATTGTTGTATAGTTTAAGAAATAAAAAAATGAATCAATTATTAATATAAAATTTAAATACACATAAATAAGTGGTAATAAAATATAATAAAAATACATTTATCTTTATATAATCAACAATATATATGTTTAACCAAATGAATAGAAATTGTGTTATGAAATCCCATAACCTTGAATTATTCTTAGTAAAATATTCTATAACCAACTATATAATGTTTTAAACCTAGTGAATAATATATAAAATAAAATTTATGATATCTAATATGATTATATTCTGTAAATTTATTACCCATTTGTTAAAAATATATCATTGATACCCTTAGTCTCGGTGTTAATTGCTTCATTATGTAATGCATGTTTTGTTGTGTAAGTCATAGTTCCTATTCATAATATATTTTCCATCATATAAAAAATTATATTATGGTAATAGATATAATTTCTTTATTATATTAATATTTAGAATAATACGTGTATGGTGGTCATGGAAAATGGATCACATCCCTTCGTGGAGATGATAGGTCGTACGTACACAAGAGTGATGATATAAATCCATTAATGGTGAAATGGTAAGAAGGTGGATAGTATATTAATTTTCAAAAATCAAAATAATGTCATAATTATAATATATTTCAATTATTTTCATCATTATACCCTTCCAAGGAATTTTATGATGAACAAATTGTACTCTAACATGGAGACTGTAGGCCATATATACGCACACACAATGCTTTTGTTTTTCATAGGCTGGATAAACGGTGGAATATGGTTTCTCCCTAAAAATTATAATATTATATCAGAATATATATTATATTGGAGTTATTATTTTAGGATGTAAAAAATCATTAAATTAATGTATATTAATATATCAAAATGAATGAGTTTTTATAAAGGATTACTTCATTTTTAGTGGACTTCATTTGTTCTATTTTTAATGGATATAGGGTTGAAATTTTTGGAATACCATGACATCTCGAATTTATTATAGATTATTAGAATGTAAATTTATAGTTTTGGTTCATATATAAGGCTCAAAGTGGTTTGAATAATTGATAGAGGAGGTTCCGTTTTATAATTGAGGCGAGGGGTAGTTTTAGAAAATTCTGAAATGATAAATTAATATTAAGTAATCATTTTTTCAAAATGGATAAGAATTTATTTCTAATATAAGATGATTATGGATCTAAATAATGATATCCAATATTTTTTAGACAAGATTTGGTCACATTATGAACCATAACTTTTGGATTTACCCATTTTATAATACCTTTAACTCTGACCGTGACAAATTGGTGTTTTAAACTTTGAGAGTAAATATATTTATAATAAAATTACAAAATACATAGAAGTTGATACTCTAATATATTTTTAAACTTGTAAAAACATATTTCTGAAAAAATAAATTTTATTATTATTATATAAATTAATAAATTATTATGTATTTAAAAATATCAATAATTTCAATTTGGACACTAAATTATTTTGTCTTTTTAAATTTTCAATAAAAGAATTTATATTAGAACCAACTCCATAAATATATTTTTAATATCCCATGTATATATAGAAAATTTATTTATGAAATTAATTACTTCATATTATATTTATTTTAATACATTTAATAACATATATATATTATTTTCATTAATAAAATAATTACTATATAACAGTTATGTATGTATTTTCGTTACTAATTTCTTCCATTAAAACACAAATTAATATCTATAATAAAGGTAAGTCATTCAGATTACCAAAAAAACTATTTTTGGGAGATGATATATTCTTGATGGAAACATATTAAAATTGTTATATGTGTTGAAAACAATAGTGCAACAAGATTGATTTTCCTTAAAATTTAATAGTAGATGGTGTTTAAATTCCCCAAGGTAGCTCCAAGAGGTTGTAAATTTATCCAAATAATGATGTTTTCTGAAACACACTAAAAATATAAAATTAGTGCATGTGTTAAACTTATTTTATATTTTTAATCCTAATTATCGTTACCCTAAATTACCTGATCTACCCTGTAATGCCCCGACCCCAGTTGCCCAGAGTCGGTGCATTAATTACATAACATTGGCATGATCACAAGAAAGATCAAATCTCGAAAGACCGATTGGTTCAGTAGCCTTGGAAACACTAGATATAATCATAATGTTTTACATTACATTTCAAAGTGAAAAACTACTACAACAACAAAGTCTTCATATCCACACTATTAACCCCTCATAATATCCCTGCAAGTCATTCATAATTTACTTCTTCACTACCTGGGAAAAATAAAACATAGAAAAGGGGTGAGCTCAAATGCCCAGTAAGGATTACAATATAGCGGAACATTCATAATAAGCATAAACATTTAAGGCAATGAATTACTAAAACAAAAGCCTTTTAAAATTGAACTTCAACATAGTATGGCAAAAATAAAAATGAAATAATGCCATTTACTTATTCACATGGATATTCTACTAATCGAATAATCACATGGAATATCAATAACCACTTTCATAATGTTGGAATGCATAATGCTAAACGTTAATTTCTTTGTCTAGGCCTCATCCCAAGACCTAGGGGTTACTTCTAACCGGAACCCAACCCGGAGTGCCTCTAATAACCGGACACCAACCCGGAGTGCCTCTAATAACCGGACACCAACCCGGAGTGCCTCTAATAACCGGACACCAACCCGGAGTGCCTCTAATAACCGGACACCAACCCGGAGTGCCTCTAATAACCGGACACCAACCCGGAGTGCCTCTAATAACCGGACACCAACCCGGAGGGCATACTTTTACCAGTCCCTAACCTGGAGGGCTTAATTTAACCAGTCCCCAACCTGGAGGGCTTACTTTTACCGGTCCCCAACCCGGAACATACTTGTTTAGCACATTCATCTGAAGAAAAGTTTGAAATATAACATAAACATTCGGATTAAAACTAGCATACGAAATGTCAATAGTTTCACCATAAACTATGAATGGTATAAAATAGCACATCCACAGTCAAACATATCACAAAACCTTCAATACAATATAGAAGTTTTGTATTATAATAAATCAACTTCAAATAAGCGTAAAATCCATTAAAGGATGTTGACATAGATGAAATCAAAACACTTTTTAGAGAAATATCTATTTCTATTTTTGAAATCATTTAAGAGCCATATAAAATAAAACATTTTCTTGAAAATATTCTTGTAATCTTGTAAGGAAAGCTTTGACGATTTTATAACGGCGGAAAATAACCGCACCCGCCGTATAAGTAAAAAAAACATTCTTATCTTAATTCTGTCGAAAAGGTTAAAAAGGAACTTGTTTTGAAAACGACGAAAATATTCCTTTATAAACCTATTACAAAAAGTTAAACAAGGGTATAAATGAATTTAACCCATATTCTTGTAAATAATAAATATGTTTTGCAATACATTTCGAAGAAACATGGATGTGGATGATAAAGAAATCCCAGTAGATTATTACGTATAAACAACCTCGGATAATGAAGAGATTGTGAAATAACCCTTACCTTGTACTTTTCCTTGGTTGGGGTAGGTTAACCTCCTGTATAATGGTGAACTAATTGTTATTAAATTATACAAGAATCATATATATTAATATGATATCATATATGATCTTTTAACATTGATTTATTAATAATATCTTAGAATTATCATCGTTTCGGGTGTTAACTTACTCATTTTCTTTTATATGTTTTGTTACATAAGCCATGTTTGTTGTATCTTATTCATATCCAGAATGATATCAAGTCCTTAAACATCATTTTTAAATCATTAAATGATAATTATACTTGAATGGATATGATGGAGAATGAATCTCATCGCGTTCGTGGAGACGGTAGTCCGTACGTACGCACGAACGCTACTTCCATTTAATTTTTATTTTAAAAGAATCGAATCCAAATGATACATAGGTATATTACTATTCCAGTATAATATAATATTTTATATATGTTACTTAAGTTCATTAACACCATCCTTTATACGTTCCATGTGTGGTATGAATGAGTCATATCATTTAAGGGGGCGGTAGTCCGCACTTCCTCAAATGAAATTATCGTATGTATATACAACATGAAACGAATAATGGTATGAAATAAAATGGAATTACAGAAGCTTATATATAAAATATATATCATTAATATCATATTTAATTACAGTGCCATCATAATGGCCACCATGAGAGGCGGTAAGATGTATTTGAACAATCATCGTTTCGTGAGGCGTTAATTTGCCATCCACAGAAACATTATGTTCATCATCCATTAGATGGAGTTGTGTGTATGTGTAGTTTGAATACTTCTTATAACAACATCCTAGTATATTGAGGAAACTGGTGTTGTTACAAAAGAAGGGAAATAAAAAGAGTTTGGGGGTTGGAGAAGCAAAATAAATGAATATAATTTAAGAGAAATCGTTACCTTTAATTTAGGTAACTCACTTTGGTTGGAACCAAAGGACTTCTTGAAATGCGTTCTGCCTAAGGGGAATCTTCAAGGAGGAGGAGAGGGATGTGGGGAGCTTAGTTGGGCAGAGTTTGGACGAGCCAAGTGGCTTGAGAGGTGTAAAGAAATGAGAAGTAGGAGTGCCCTTTTATAAGAGGGGTGAGGGGCACCTTTGGAAAAGCTAGAAATATTAATTTATAATAAATTCATATTCGGTTTCTAATGGCTCCAAAGTTGACTATTCAAAGGTTAAGGTGGGGATAGGTCGAAAACCACTCAACCAATAGAATTTAGACAGGTTTGGGTACTTATATTAACCTTATATTTAAGTATTAACTCTAAGTTAATTAGTTTCACTTTTACAATGTCTCTTTGTATTTTTATATAATATGGTTAATAAACTTACTATATACATCCAAGCGACCCCCAAGTGGTCCATTAATGAGGAACCTATAATAATATAAGTCTTTTTTCCGAACCTTAGATTTTTAGGAATTTAATATCAATTAATAATATAATATTTGTTTTAAGAACTCTTTTATGTCAATTTTGACACTATTCAATAGTTGATTTTTGTGAAACTCCTAACAGATTGATTACTTCGAACAAAGTCAATTAAATCAATCCTAATATATCATATTATCATAGAAAATTATTTTAATTCATTAAAAGTTTCATATTGTAATTATTTGGGTATTTATAAGATCAATTATTTTAATTTTTTACTATTTTAGTAATTACTACATCATCATTGTGTCATAAATAAAATAAATTATTTAATGTCTAAAAATTACAAATAAAATATCATTATGTATGAAATATTTTTAGCTTTCTAATGAATATTTATAATCGAAAATCCAACATGTATAACCCTATGTAAAAATTGTTCTTCTAAAAGATGTAAGCTTATGCCATTTTTATTTTTATTTTAACTTTATTAATATAATGTGTCCCTACCACATACAAGTGGCTCCAAGGGGTCCCCAAATTGACCCAAGGATGCCCATGGTCGGGTATGTATCCACAAATAAGGTTAGGACACGTTTTAGGATAATTTTGTATTATTATAATATTATTTTTTAACCCTTATTTACCGGATTTACCCTTTAACCATGGTAAATAAAATATTTACCACAGTAACTATTCAAAATATGTAAAAATAAAAGTTACCTATTTACATAATTTGGACATCCTGATTCCAAATATGTAATCCATTTTTTCCAAATTCTAAACACAGAAGTGGCAGAAATTAATTTAAAATTAATTCCCGCTGTCAAAACAAAAAGCGTGTTTTTAAGAGATAATAACTATCAAAAGATTGACACTTGTTTATGTTCGGTTTAATTGTAAAATTATGTCCAATGATAAACATTAAATTGAATGGTAAAAATATATTCTAAATATACTTTAAAACCACTCAAATTCATAATTTATCACTATTAATTATTTTGATTAAAAAAGTTGTTTTTAATTAAAATTTAGTAATTTTCACTATTCATCAAAATATGAAAGTTATCCGAAATGTACCAAAATTTCACCCTAGGCTAATTTTGATATTCCGAATCCAAAAATGAAGTCCATTTTCAAATATAAAATATATATAATTTCAAAAAGTAGGTATTACTATTCATAACGGCTAGTTTGATTAGTTATGGTGTGTGTTAAAACACGAAGTTGCGTACAACACACGCTACTGTTTTATTCAAAGGAAAGCGTACCGTGTAAGCTTGGGATGTTTCATTTTAAATTTTTTTTTGATGTCCCCATTTAGTCAAAAAGTTTGAAATATTGTATTTAAAAAGGTTTCACTATTAAAAGTTGATAAAAGTGCAATACCGAAAATGAATCTGTTCTTGCATTATGACTAAGAAACTCATAATATGGATTCTAAAATTATAAGGATTATATAAAGTTTAAAATTTAGTTAATACTATTCATGACCTCTTTTAATGGCATTTTTTTTGTATGTAATGGTGTGATTGAACTCGGTGTTGCGTGTAGTACAAGTTATTGAATTATTTTGAAGAAATAACACACTATAAAATCTTGGGGTGTTACATTCTCCCCTCCTTCAATAAATTGCGTCCTCGCAATTTGAAATTGTTCTTCGAAAATTAAAGGTTGAAAATAGAAAATATCTTTGTGGGAAAACCCACATCGAAAATTGGGTTACTAAAATTTAATCTTAATATGAGGAAAATAGAAATGAAAGGATCACCACCAAATTATGATTTCTATTAGGAGAATATTGGTGGCAATTAGAGACATATAATTGGAGGAAAAACGTAAATATTTATAGGTAGTGATTGAGGTCATCAATCACAAACAAGTATAAAATTGAGGTCCTTAAATTCATCAATCTATGATGATTTGAAATACCATCGGTTCAACAAAACATAGGGTATTGGGATAACACATTTTTGACATTTCAAAATATCTTAGTTGAAATCCCACATCTAAAAATGAATTAATGAGGCCTCTATTTAAACTAAAGAGTGGAAAGTATGAAGATTACCGAAAATAACACATACTAGGGTTCCATGTAGGAAAATATGGATATGGAGGAGAAATCTAACCATCAATTATCTGATGGAGAGTGGTAGAGAACATGGCTATGAAAAGGCCAACAATCCCAAAGCCATAAATTAGTGATGATTTAAGGTACCATCTAGGACAACATTTTTGTTCTAAGTTCCTTTGATTAATGTTGAGGAATTTATTTATGATATTGGCTAAGATCATAGGGAGATATACTTACTTTATAATTATAGTTTTATCCTTTAATAAATTTCTACCACAAACTCATCTTTCACTCTAAAAGATAATAGAATGTAAAAAATTCTATTTACACTATTCGTATAGGGTTCCAAAATAAATGAATTTATAATTCATCTACCAGATCTTTTTAAAAAAACTACATTATTTAATCCAGGACATCTCGTGGGCCAGTGGTAGGTGTTACACCCTTGTCGCCCTTCGGTTGCGGGTTCAAGTCTCGCAGCCTTGCCGGACGCGACGGGTTGCCGCCCGACCTCCGGGTTGTCCTTTTATGGAAATCCAAAATAATCCAAACTAGAACTATCCAAAATACTTCTTTCAAACTCACAGTCCAACATTTATAAGGAAGGTAAGCATAATGTAGATCCTTTTTACCCCGTAATAGCATATGAATACCTTCATCATGTATTCTTTTAATACACTGAAACATCCTGAATTACCATATTCTTTATTGATTACATTCATGCTCCCTTATTCCATATAGAATGCTGGATATACTTCATTAATCCAAAAATGTTTTAAACCCCAACAATGATGGAATATACAAATCATTAATCAGTTCCAAGGTAGTCAAGAATATCCAATATAATTTATCCAAAACAATCATGTATTATTCCAAAATCACTACCTCAGTATCAGAACTATATTATGATTTATCATTCTCTCAACCATATATTTTCCAAAAATTTATCCTGCTATTGAGTCACTTTTCTTTGTTCCACACAATCTCAAGTCCTTAATGAAATAGTACTGCAGTACAATCCTTATATACTCCATGATTATTGTAACAAGTACATTGTTGATACAACACTCAATTGACATAATCAACATAAGAACTCTAATCATTCCACTTTATCTGTGGTAGTATCATAACTCGATTATTATCCAATAACATCATTTGCGGCATAGTCTGATGACTGGGACATAGGTTCGCGTAGTGTCCAAACTCCTTGAAAATGAAGCATTGTACATTTAAAACCATTTTCTTACCCTTGCAGTCACGTACTTTGTGCCCTTTTCCTCCACACTTATAACAAACTCCCATTCCTTTCAGGCAAGTTCCAGGGTGTTTCTTTCCACAGTTACCACATATGGGAAAATTCTTCTTTTCCCTTTTCCCTTTATCCATCTTTCTCTCTTCCATCCTTTTCTTCTCTTGATTCCCTTCAAAGCCATATGACTCAGTAAACTCTTTACTTATCTTATCAACACATGATATTATTTCTTCATATGATGATAATACATGGGAGGCTATTTCTCTTATAAATTCATGCTTAAGACCATGAAAGATATGATCCTTCCTTCTCTTTGGATCATGTGCATTTCTGGAGTTCTCATTCCTTCTACTGGGCGCCATTTCTAAACAATGGCATACACTAGATCAGTTTATGAATCAAAATAAATAATCCCATACTTATAAAACACTTAACATAAATTGAACTATTTATGGATATAATCCATAATCATAAGAATGTTTTCTTTGAGAAAGTATATACTCATAATCCCTTCAAAATGATTTGTAAAGAAAATGAGAGTTATCCTAAGCATATCCCCCGGGAGTGTCGTAACCAAGAGTGCAGCAAGGCCCGTTGTCGTGCACCAGTTCCCGTTCGAGTCTAGCTCAAAGCGGTGTTTTCGGGTTTTACCCCTAGGTATATCTGTGCCAGAGCCGCCTCTACCTGCTCGTATCCAGACAGGGATGTATTGCTCAGAAAACTCACAAAATCTCTACAACACCAAAATTCTAGGAAGTTCCTCTATACTAATCCTCAATGTTCATCTTAGGTCTACGTGCTCTAATCAGAGTTTATCTAAATCTAGCTTCCAAGGTTTGTACTAAACTTCCTCTGATACCAACTGTAATGCCCCGACCCCAGTTGCCCAGAGTCGGTGCATTAATTACATAACATTGGCATGATCACAAGAAAGAACAAATCTCGAAAGACCGATTGGTTTAGTAGCCTTGGAAACACTAGATATAATCATAAAGTTTTACATTACATTTCAAAGTGAAAAACTACTACAACAACAAAGTCTTCATATCCACACTATTAACCCCTCATAATATCCCTGCAAGTCATTCATAATTTACTTCTTCACTACCTGGGAAAAATAAAACATAGAAAAGGGGTGAGCTCAAATGCCCAGTAAGGATTACAATATAGCGGAACATTCATAATAAGCATAAACATTTAAGGCAATGAATTACTAAAACAAAAGCCTTTTAAAATTGAACTTCAACATAGTATGGCAAAAATAAAAATGAAATAATTCCATTTACTTATTCACATGGATATTCTACTAATCGAATAATCACATGCAATATCAATAACCACTTTCATAATGTTGGAATGCATAATGCTAAACGTTAATTTCATTGTCTAGGCCTCATCCCAAGACCTAGGGGTTACTTCTAACCGGAACCCAACCCGGAGTGCCTCTAATAACCGGACACCAACCCGGAGTGCCTCTAATAACCGGACACCAACCCGGAGTGCCTCTAATAACCGGACACCAACCCGGAGTGCCTCTAATAACCGGACACCAACCCGGAGGGCATACTTTTACCAGTCCCTAACCTGGAGGGCTTAATTTAACCAGTCCCCAACCTGGAGGGCTTACTTTTACCGGTCCCCAACCCGGAACATACTTGTTTAGCACATTCATCTGAAGAAAAGTTTGAAATATAACATAAACATTCGGATTAAAACTAGCATACGAAATGTCAATAGTTTCACCATAAACTATGAATGGTATAAAATAGCACATCCACAGTCAAACATATCACAAAACCTTCAATACAATATAGAAGTTTTGTATTATAATAAATCAACTTCAAATAAGCGTAAAATCCATTAAAGGATGTTGACATAGATGAAATCAAAACACTTTTTAGAGAAATATCTCTTTCTATTTTTGAAATCATTTAAGAGCCATATAAAATAAAACATTTTCTTGAAAATATTCTTGTAAGCTTGTAAGGAAAGCTTTGACGATTTTATAACGGCGGAAAATAACCGCACCCGCCGTATAAGTAAAAAAAACATTCTTATCTTAATTCTGTCGAAAAGGTTAAAAAGGAACTTGTTTTGAAAACGACGGAAATATTCCTTTATAAACCTATTACAAAAAGTTAAACAAGGGTATAAATGAATTTAACCCATATTCTTGTAAATAATAAATATGTTTTGCAATACATTTCGAAGAAACATGGATGTGGATGATAAAGAAATCCCAGTAGATTATTACGTATAAACAACCTCGGATAATGAAGAGATTGTGAAATAACCCTTACCTTGTACTTTTCCTTGGTTGGGGTAGGTTAAACTCCTGTATAATGGTGAACTAATTGTTATTAAATTATACAAGAATCATATATATTAATATGATATCATATATGATCTTTTAACATTGATTTATTAATAATATCTTAGAATTATCATCGTTTCGGGTGTTAACTTACTCATTTTCTTTTATATGTTTTGTTACATAAGCCATGTTTGTTGTATCTTATTCATATCCAGAATGATATCAAGTCCTTAAACATCATTTTTAAATCATTAAATGATAATTATACTTGAATGGATATGATGGAGAATGAATCTCATCGCGTTCGTGGAGACGGTAGTCCGTACGTACGCACGAACGCTACTTCCATTTAATTTTTATTTTAAAAGAATCGAATCCAAATGATACATAGGTATATTACTATTCCAGTATAATATAATATTTTATATATGTTACTTAAGTTCATTAACACCATCCTTTATACGTTCCATGTGTGGTATGAACGAGTCATATCATTTAAGGGGGCGGTAGTCCGCACTTCCTCAAATGAAATTATCGTATGTATATACAACATGAAACGAATAATGGTATGAAATAAAATGGAATTACAGAAGCTTGTATATAAAATATATATCATTAATATCATATTTAATTACAGTGCCATCATAATGGCCACCATGAGAGGCGGTAAGATGTATTTGAACAATCATCGTTTCGTGAGGCGTTAATTTGCCATCCACAGAAACATTATGTTCATCATCCATTAGATGGAGTTGTGTGTATGTGTAGTTTGAATACTTCTTATAACAACATCCTAGTATATTGAGGAAACTGGTGTTGTTACAAAAGAAGGGAAATAAAAAGAGTTTGGGGGTTGGAGAAGCAAAATAAATGAATATAATTTAAGAGAAATCGTTACCTTTAATTTAGGTAACTCACTTTGGTTGGAACCAAAGGACTTCTTGAAATGCTTTCTGCCTAAGGGGAATCTTCAAGGAGGAGGAGAGGGATGTGGGGAGCTTATTTGGGCAGAGTTTGGACGAGCCAAGTGGCTTGAGAGGTGTAAAGAAATGAGAAGTATGAGTGCCCTTTTATAAGAGGGGTGAGGGGCACCTTTGGAAAAGCTAGAAATATTAATTTATAATAAATTCATATTCGGTTTCTAATGGCTCCAAAGTTGACTATTCAAAGGTTAAGGTGGGGATAGGTCGAAAACCACTCAACCAATAGAATTTAGACAGGTTTGGGTACTTATATTAACCTTATATTTAAGTATTAACTCTAAGTTAATTAGTTTCACTTTTACAATGTCTCTTTGTATTTTTATATAATATGGTTAATAAACTTACTATATACATCCAAGCGACCCCCAAGTGGTCCATTAATGCGGAACCTATAATAATATAAGTCTCTTGTCCGAACCTTAGATTTTTAGGAATTTAATATCAATTAATAATATAATATTTGTTTTAAGAACTCTTTTATGTCAATTTTGACACTATTCAATAGTTGATTTTTGTGAAACTCCTAACAGATTGATTACTTCGAACAAAGTCAATTAAATCAATCCTAATATATCATATTATCATAGAAAATTAGTTTAATTCATTAAAAGTTTCATATTGTAATTATTTGGGTATTTATAAGATCAATTATTTTAATTTTTTACTATTTTAGTAATTACTACATCATCATTGTGTCATAAATAAAATAAATTATTTAATGTCTAAAAATTACAAATAAAATATCATTATGTAGGAAATAGTTTTAGCTTTCTAATGAATATTTATAATCGAAAATCCAACATGTATAACCCTATGTAAAAATTGTTCTTCTAAAAGATGTAAGCTTATGCCATTTTTATTTTTATTTTAACTTTATTAATATAATGTGTCCCTACCACATACAAGTGGCTCCAAGGGGTCCCCAAATTGACCCAAGGATGCCCATGGTCGGGTATGTATCCACAAATAAGGTTAGGACACGTTTTAGGATAATTTTGTATTATTATAATATTATTTTTTAACCCTTATTTACCGGATTTACCCTTTAACCATGGTAAATAAAATATTTACCACAGTAACTATTCAAAATTTGTAAAAATAAAAGTTACCTATTTACATAATTTGGACATCCTGATTCCAAATATGTAATCCATTTTTTCCAAATTCTAAACACAGAAGTGGCAGAAATTAATTTAAAATTAATTCCCGCTGTCAAAACAAAAAGCGTGTTTTTAAGAGATAATAACTATCAAAAGATTGACACTTGTTTATGTTCGGTTTAATTGTAAAATTATGTCCAATGATAAACATTAAATTGAATGGTAAAAATATATTCTAAATATACTTTAAAACCACTCAAATTCATAATTTATCACTATTAATTATTTTGATTAAAAAAGTTGTTTTTAATTAAAATTTAGTAATTTTCACTATTCATCAAAAAATGAAAGTTATCCGAAATGTACCAAAATTTCACCCTAGGCTAATTTTGATATTCCGAATCCAAAAATGAAGTCCATTTTCAAATATAAAATATATATAATTTCAAAAAGTAGGTATTACTATTCATAACAGCTAGTTTGATTAGTTATGGTGTGTGTTAAAACACGAAGTTGCGTACAACACACGCTACTGTTTTATTCAAAGGAAAGCGTACCGTGTAAGCTTGGGATGTTTCATTTTAAATTTTTTTTTGATGTCCCCATTTAGTCAAAAAGTTTGAAATATTGTATTTAAAAAGGTTTCACTATTAAAAGTTGATAAAAGTGCAATACCGAAAATGAATCTGTTCTTGCATTATGACTAAGAAACTCATAATATGGATTCTAAAATTATAAGGATTATATAAAGTTTAAAATTTAGTTAATACTATTCATGACCTCTTTTAATGGCATTTTTTTTGTATGTAATGGTGTGATTGAACTCGGTGTTGCGTGTAGTACAAGTTATTGAATTATTTTGAAGAAATAACACACTATAAAATCTTGGGGTGTTACATACCCTTAACAACCGTAATTACAATTAGTAAGTTTACTATTCATATTATACAAAAATAAAAGGGAAAATTTTAAATAATTAGTAACTTATGAAAAAAAATATTGAATCCATTTATTAGAATATAAAACATATAATGGGATAAAATTAATTAAAAATTAATCTAGTAGATGAGGAGATAAAGAAGGTTTCTAAAGTGATAACATTCAAAGGTTTACTATGTTTTTATATCTAAATTCAATAAAAAAATATAACAATGAAAATTATTTTATTAATATATATAATTAATCTAAGTATAATAGTAAAAAAATTTAAATTATAATATAATATTAAAAACAATTTAGATGAAAAGTCAGGTTTCAATTATAATGATGTATTTTTCTATATTCATCAAAAAATGAAACTTATCATAAAAATAGAAACCCACCCTATAAATATTTTGACATTAAAATTTAAAAAATGAATATTATTTCTTCATATAAAATTTTATATGTTTCAATATTTTGTTTTTAAATATGCGCCCCATAAAAATGTAGAAAACGACCTTCAAAAAAATGCATCATTTTAAGTATAAAAGATTACTTATTTTAATATATTGGCTAAAAGTCGCATAGGATTAATTTTAATAGTTATATTAAATAATATATATATACATATATATTTCATTAATATATATACATTTGTAAAAAAATATTTTCATAATTTAGTTAATAATATTCATACTTACTATTTTAAATGTTAGGTTATAAAAATACACATTAAATTTCAATATTTTATTGTTAGTTTAATCTTGGTGTTTTCATACATTTTATAATATTTGAAACAATATTTCATTTTAAAATTCCTTTGTGTTAAATTATTTCCATCGTCAATAAATTTTATCCTCTAAATTTGAAAATTCTCTTTGAAAATCATGTATGGATATTTGAAACTTCCTTTGTGGAAATACCACAATGTACAAAGGCTAAATAGAAAATCCCAATTACAAGAGGGAGAGAGAACAAAAAATTTCACAAAACAATTATGATTTAGAAGAGGAGAACTATAGTGAGAGGTGAAATTATGGAAATGAAATAAAAATATATCTATCATGTTCTGATGGAGAGTGTTAGAAAACATGGTCATTAAAAAGTTACCCATCACAAACCAATAAATTTTTGATTACATAAAAGGCCACTGATTTCTAAAAAAAATTCATATAACATTTTTGTTCCAAACTCCTTATCTTATAGTTGAGAAATTATTTATTATCCATAGAGGAACATTTTAATATATACATATATTATTTATTTCTAGGTAATAAGCATTATCTCATCGTCTGGTTGTACCATGATCAATCTCCATTGCATTTATTTTATTTTGGAATTGATATTCAAGATGATTTTTTATTCTCGATGTACTTTTAATTAATCATTTGGGTCTGATGTTATTCCTTCATCCTCTAAATATATATAAAAAAATGGTTATCACAGGTTACCAAATATGATAAACCATAATTTTATGTCTGAAAATATTATCAAATGTTCAACTTAATACATTCCAAAAGTAGTTTCCTTAAAAAACATTCAAAATAATTCTAAAAAAATTCAAAGATAAAAATTTAGAAGGATAGACACTAAACTTTCAAAATCAACATAAAATTATAATTCCCAAAGAATATAAGGTAGATCTTATTGTCACATAACCAATATATGAATACCTAGATCACCTTAAAACCTTATTAAAAAAATGCATTCTTCCTATAATAAAATATCATTTATATTTGTTAAATAAAAACATTCACGAATACTATTAATTAAAAAAACATCAAATCAATAACAACATTCATTGTTACCAACAATATCCCATAAACATAACTTATTTCCTTACTATCTCAACAGCAAGAATATATTAAGGTATATCTTACATCAATAATCTATTTTCAAAAGGGTCTAATTGACACTGAATCATCTTTTCTAGTCATCGGTACCATTCAATATATGCTCTCAAATAAATAAACAAAACATAATGTAGTACAATCCTTATACATTCCATAATAATTTTAACAAGGTAATTTCCTCGACCCATAGGAAAATATTTGGTGCCTTGAGTTAGGTTGTCACATGACCTTAGGCGTGCCTCACCATATTCTAGAGGCTACTAGCTAGATGTGAGCGTTTATTGAGGAATGTTAGAGAGACTATAATCACATTTTAGAGTAAACCATAGTATAAAATAATATCAATTGATAGAATAACCTAGGGAAATAATGAAATTGAAAACATGTGACATGGTCAACAAGTAACAACTTAGCACTCTTCTATGACATTAAGATGATTACTATATATTCTAGGAAGTCCTGAAAATAAACCAAAATAAAAACTACCAAAACAATCTGATCTTAGACATGATTCCCAACCTATTTTGGACATCCCATTCTCCAACCAAATAGCCCATGCAATAACCAACACATCCGGTCCTTTTCCGGAACATTTACATGAAATCTGGTATCATTTTCTCAGGTACCGAAGTTCTATGGTAGACCGAGTATAGTTTTCATTCAAATTAGTATACTAGCAACTATGGTGGTTAATAAAATATCCAGTATCTACAATAGTGTATTCAGATAATTAGCTACAACGAGCAAACAAGTAAACATAGAAAACATTTATATAATTATATAATGTCCATTATGTTATCTAGAGCTATCCATTCTATTGATCTAACTCTAGTCACATTGGGGACCAATCCATCACATAGTGGTGCACAAACATTCAATCATAATGAGCATCCATTAATCACAAATCGGTACTTACACATTAGTTAACAGTATTTACTTTAACTATTACAATCATTATTTCAAAATCATCACTTGCATCTTCATCTTCAAAAAGATCATTTTTGCACATGTTCATCGGTTATGAGTTTTCACCATTTATATTACTTCCAAATATGGTCAATTAGCATAAATAATAGAATAAATTAGGTTGATTATCTCAGTAAGAAATAACATTTCAATAAAAAATATAGAACACTTAACATGGATCCTTGGTCCTGGTAGTCTCATCAATTGAAACTATTAGGAGAATAGAGCCTAGTTCCCCTTCTATTACCAATGCATTATGGGGTGGGGTTTAGATCCCATATCTTTCCCTACCCATGGGCATATATCCAAAAGTCCAATACCCCATAATGAAAATTCAATTGTGAAATTCATATTTAACCTTTTACTATATATACCATATCAAAAACCACACATAATGAATACACATAACAAAAACATTTTGCATTTCATTCAACACATAAATCATCCTCACCACATAAACCATTAACACATTTATGACATATTTACCATAGCCCATCTGACACATTTCCATTTCCCATGCCTTATATAATTTATCATATTTGTAAATTTTTTTATATTATCCCATATAGAAAATAAAATAATTTATATGTGACTTACCACAATAAAATTATTCTATTTAACCATTTTTACATAATTCCAAACACTCCATTTTCATATATCTCTAACTAATCACGTCCATCATTTTGTTCATATCATAATAATGTCAACATTCTATCATACTCATTATGGGTTCAATTTCGCTAAACCATACCTTCTTTCAATCAATATGGTCCCATAATTTGTTTTAAAAAATATCATTTCAAAAACAAAATTTCATATACCTTTGAAATCATATTCATCCACCACTTAAAAATGATTTTTCCTCTTTATAAAACTAATGCACACCCCAAGAACAACCTTTCCATTTTCGACTATTCATAACAATCACTAATAATTTTCAAAATGAAATGGGGAAACACCCCCCACCATTTTCAAATAATCAATTTTTATCAATTAATAAAATCCCATTATTGAAATTATTTATGATCAATACATCCTTGAAAAAACATTACCCACAATTAAACATCATTATCCCTAAATAAATTTATTATCAGATCAATGCCCCAAAACACAGTACAAAACCCATTTCAAAACAACATAGTCATTTACCAGACCCAAATTATAGTCATTCCATCTAACCAATTACCCATAACCACATATCATAATTCACTTTACTACCAATCCTCTATTGAAATTCTCTTTTCTTAATGTGTACGATCATTATCTATCATTTTCTTAGTTTCATCTAACCCCATGGCTCACCCTAGGTTTGGTCTTACCCACAAACAGACCCAAAGAGGTCTGTGAAGGGTTTTTCACCTCAAACTAAGGACAAAATCATTATCTAAAATCAAAGATAAAGGAATAAAAAATGCAGCACATTGGTACAACCACATACATGTTTAAAACATTGATAATTTATGAAAATGATTAAGGACCAAAAACCTCATTCACTGAGATGATTACAATCCCAAAAAATTCCATTGATTCAAATTAAAACTACCTTTAAATACCCATCATATAATATTTTATAAAATTGAGTGTTCTAGGGATTCATAAGGTGATTAGAAATTCAGTAATCCATCATCTAGAAAAAAAGAGTAAAGAGTAGCGTCAAAATCACAAAATTCATTAATTTTCACCCAAACACACTCTAAACACATATGAATCAACAGGGAATAAACTTTTGGAAGACTTTAAGGGTTTTTGTCACATAATCTCTAGGTGGAAAAAACGAGGGTAAAATATTTGATAAAAGAAATAGAATTGCGTGGGAAAAAATATAATTTTTATCTTTTTGATGGCCACACTGTTTGGCACCTTGATTTTTGAAACTATGCACCAACCTTGTAGCTCTTTATGTCTAGGAGAGTCCATGACACATGGTTTTCTAGGAGAACCCACATGGCTTAAAAGATCATGCAATAACTATTCACTAGCCTCTATCTAAATGTGTCTCCAAGTCACATAGTTTCCTAGGACAGGCGCAGAGTTTGCACTAAACATGGGCAGGTTGTGTGCTTAACAATATTTGACCTATTTCCCCCACTATTCATGTATTGAACCTCGGGATACCCAAAAAACCATATAAAACACCCTTAGTAAGATAATTATCCAAAAAAATAGATTGAGCCAAAATATTATCAAAAGTCACACCTTTAAAAAAGATCAAGATCGTATAAACTAGGATATCATAAAACATATAATTTTATCTCATTATTAAAGGCTAAAAATATTGGATAAAATTCATTATTTCTCTTTATAAATATCAATATTATTATCGTGACCATGATCCCTTTTCATTATCTGGGGTATATTTTCATAAATCATGGGGAATTTGTTTGTGTAGTTTTCCCATCTTCTATAAGTTACAACACTGAATAGAGGTGCTTTTATCCTTCCCTTAACATTTTTTTACCTAGATATACTTATCTCAAAATTTATAACAAACTCCAAATACATTGAGGAACTATCCTATCTGATTTTATCCCAACTATCAGATGAGGGTAAAATAATTCATTTCCTTCTTACCATTTTTAAAATTTCCCCTTCTATCTGATTCTTCACATACATACCTTTGAATCCATAATAGTTAGATGTTTATTAGTCTATATTATTAGCACAAAAAAATATTTAAACATATAATGTTGATATTTGGGAGATTGATTCTCTTTAAAATATCTTCCAAAAACCATCAATGAAATGGTCATTATTAGTTTTGGTATTTTTTATATTAGCGAAATTCTCATTCCTACTACAAGGAACAATTTATATCTTATGGAATACACTAGATTAGATCCTTACATTAATAAAAATAATGTATCATATTGAAACTAGTGAATCATAAAATGAAGAATAAAAATTTATGTACAACTAATCTCTAAATCATATGATCTATTTACTTGGATATATTTATAAATGTTGTCATATGGTTTCATTCTCCAATCTACATTTTCCTAAATACAGTTCTTAATTATTATTCATTACATTCTATTATACCACCTATAATACCTCAACCTTAGTAGTCTAGAGACAGTACATTACTTTATTAAAATAACATAATATACAAGGAATTACATCCTATTGAATTGAATTGTTTAGTAGTATTGGTAAACTATATATATATTAGAAATTGAAATTAAATATTAAGTATAATATTTAAATATCATTTCTATTGTGAACACCACTATTACTTTTAGTAAAACCCAGCATATATATCATAATTAACATCTTCGAAACATGGGGAAAATAAAACTTAAGGAAGGGGTGAGATAAAATACTCATTCAGTGTAATGTAATGTAGGAAGAAAACTATAATCAATAAGAATAATTAATATTTCAATGTAAATAACTGAACATACATTCAATGGATAAATAAACAGATAATAGAATTCATCCATAGATTTGTTTCAAAATGTAAATACTATGTATAAGAAAAACCGAATTAAAGGAAATTCTCAATTTGCTGATGTCTTTTAGAAAAAACCACAATACCATAAAGATAAATTCTTATGATTATTATTTATATGGGTATAAACATGTCTGATTATTCTTAGAAACAAACCCAACATGTTTTTCGCCAACTGATTTCATCTAATGACAATACTGATTTCATCTCATGACAATAAAAATCAGTATTTTCATGAGATTATATCAGTTGGCAAAAAACCCATTGGGTTTGTTTCTAAGAAGAATCTGACCTGTTTATAACCATAGAAATAAAAATCATAAGAATTTATCTTAATGTTATTGTGATTCTTTTCCAAAATATACCTTCTAATTAAGCATTTCCATTATTTCAATTATTATCATACAGAGTATTTCTATTATGAAACAAACCATTGGGAATCACCCTTATGAGTAATCCCTGACCAAACCTAAAATTAAATCCTCAATAAGAATAATCCAAAACCATTATCCATATTTCTTATGACTAATCCCCAATAAAAACTCAAAAATGTATCCTCTTTAGTAATAATACCAAACCTATGGGAATAATCCTTAGGATTATACCCTATCCAAAGCAGAAATAGGCATCCTCCTTTGGATTAATCCCTATCAAATGATATCCATCGCTAGAAGAATGTCCTAAACAAAACTCAAATGGGAATCCTCTTTAGGATCAATACACAAAAAGTAATTTGGCATTCCCCTGGAGTAATCCTATAGCATTACCTAAAGTATATTTCACTCTCACTTCTCCATGAATCATGGAAACTGGGCTAGAGAGTGCATTTGAACCGAATCCCCCCCCAGTATCCTACTACAATTTCATCATCATTCATCTAAACCTGGACCCATTCTAGGGTAATGTAAATATAGGGATGTTATATACCCTTTTCATTTTTTCACATCATCCCTATGTAGAGGAGATGAGCACACTCAACACCCCATCCCTATCCCTTTGGACTTTGTCATAATGTCGACTTATGGGAAAAATTAGATCATGTGGTTTCATAGATCATCCACATCCGTTTGTTTCTCACACAAAACATGACTTATGTGGGATTAATGGATAACAATGATCATCAAATATGCACAATCCATGCCAATAATAGAACTATGATAACTCTTATTCTTCTCCCAATTAGGATTTGTGGAAGACCACATAGGGCATGAGTTCAATTATCAGTCTCCTCAATAGTAAACCCTGAACAAGCCTCCCAGTCATGTTGAGTTTACATACCTCATAATCCCTTATCAATTGAATCAATTTTAGTACAAATCCACAAATTATCCTCTATAAGGGTCATACTCACATGTGAGGCCAACTGAACTATATGTGCTTTGACTCCACTCCAAAAAAGATACGTAGGAAGCCTCTCTGAGGTCCAAAACCAACACCCTTAATTGACCCTATTTTTTCTGGGTCACTTTTCAGGTAGGGTTTAATTCATCCTTTAAATTCATATTCCTTTCAATTTCCCTGGGATTATTTGACATAATTCTCATAGAAAATATTGACTAGGTACCTTTCACCTAGACATTCTTGAATCATGAAGTCTAATAGTATGGTTAGTTCCTTATCACATGAAATAGAAAAACATGATGTCCCCCATTCAGTGGAACTGAACTACATGGGTTCAGATTCCATTCACAGGGATTCATATGAATCACATCACAAGTGTTTGATCCCAACATCAAAACAACTCGCAAATCCCTGGATGAAAATACAGTCCAGAGTTCCCCCATGGAGTGGTATAAAACCAGTATCATTTTATAATGAACAAATAATATATATATAGAATATCAGAGGATACCAACAATTTAGAATATCATATATAAATATATATATATATATATATATATTTCTCTATTGATGATGAAACTCAAATATATACAGATGATTATAGATTCCATATATCCTATTAATTGGTATTTAAATATAAGGAAACACCAATTTTAATTTGGAATTAATATAGGATTCACAAACATGTCTTTAATATATAAGAGAGTCTATGACTTGGAAATAATTCTCCCTAAATGGTTGAAAGGATCCTGACCACACATCATCTTGAACATTGTGAGTTCTTAAGGATCTAATCTAAAAAATACCAAATGATAGCTTACCATTGGAAAGCATGTTCTTTAAGATACAAGAACAGTTGGGTGTTTCTAGTTCCATGAATGATCTTGATGGAAGCCATTTAGATATAATGATTTTGAGATGAATGATTGCTCAAAACTCAATCCTCAATAATCAATCATCAGGTGATTAATTTTCTAGGTAGGAAAAAATATTATATGAATTTTTAAATAATTACTATAACTTCATAATTACAATATGTACACATTGTTTTTTTCATTATACCTATCTACAAAATTGGTGATGAAAAACATACACAACATCATGGAGACTATAAGCCATATGTATTAATGCACAATGCTTTCTTTTTTGTTGGATGGATTTTTGGTGGATTATGGTTGTCTCATTATCATAATAACATAGTAGAATTTATATTATTCTAGATTTATTATTTTAATATGGAAGAAACCTATGAAAATGATGTAGGAGAAGAAATGAACTTGATTGAGTTTGAAAATATGATAACCTCTTCAACAACAGACTTCCTTTGGATACTCTTTTGAAGAATCTAGGGTTAGAATTTTTTGATGAAAAAGAACTCAACAACCTAAATAATGTTTTTGATATGGTAATAATGTATTCTATGGTAAGGCGTGAAGGCCCACTATGGTGTGAATAAGTGAGGGATAAGGTTCTATATTATAATAGAGGTTAGGGGATCTTTTGAAAACTCTAAAAATATTAAATTAATATAGACTAAATTTATATTTAAAATGGATCCAAAACTATTTTTTTGAGTAAAATATCATTATTGGTCTAAATAATATCATCAAATAATTTTTACAATATGTTAGGTCACAATCATAGCATGGTTGTTTGGGATTAATACTAATTTAACATTTCTAACTCTTACCTTAACAAAGTGGATTTTAACTCTTGGAGGGATAATATAATTAATATGATATAGAAAAAGACCCATAAATAGAGAATTGAAATTTTTTAATACTATTTCAAACCATTTACCAAAATTATTATTTTTTTATGAAAAATTATATCATTTCATAAATTATTATTTATTCTTAAATGTCCATAATGTAAATTTTAACATTATTCAACACTTTGAATTTTAAAATAACACTGAAGTAATATATCTTCAGAAAACTGATTTAATACATGTATTAAATTTTAATAGAATCAATAATATTAATGTATAAAATTAGTCATATAATATTAAATTTATGTTAATGTTTGAAATCATTTATTTGATATTTCTATTACTAAAATAATTATTTCCGCACTATTGTTAAATAATTTAGGATAATTATTTCTTCACTAAAAATAAAAAAATAATTTCCATTATGATGAAACGTATTTTATATTTCCAAATAATATATACAGTCAATTATATCTTTTGGATGACCACATATTTATAATTCCATACTTCTTAGACATAATATTGTAAAGAGTTTGACTTTTCATAAACTAAAATACTATTAAGGGAACAAATTCATCCATGTGGATCCAAAAGTTCATTAATTCAGACTTATAATGATTTTGGTAGACACTCAGTCCAGATATAAAATAATATCATGTTATAGGGAGATTTTATAATCCATATCAGAATTATTATTACACTTAATTACCCGATTTACCCTTAATTCAGGTAAAAAATTACAAATTTTACTATTCATTTTATTAAAATATAAATTGACACTATTTAAATAATTTTAAACTTATTATCCCATTAATGGAATCCATATTTCAAAATTAAAAATAATTAAGTGGCTAAAATTAATATAAAATTAATACCATATATGGTTAAATAATGTGTATTTTTATGTGATAATTCTCAAAAGTTTACTATGATTTTATATCTAAAGTCAAATCAAAAAAGATTAAAATAACATATATTTAATTAATATAAGTAATATTGAAATAATTTTACATTATAATAAATCTTAAATATAATATATCAATATAAATTATTTAGATAAAAATTTAGTTTTCAATTAAAATTATACATTTTTCACTATTAATTAAAAATGCAAATTTTCAGAAAAAGGAAATACCCCAATGGAAAATTTTTACATTAAATTATAAAAATTAAAGATAATTTTGTCCAATATATATTATAAAGGTTTTATAATTTATTTTTAAATGATACACACTACTATAAGGCCTCTAAAAACTTTAGAAAAAAAAATATTTTTTATGTGTAAAAGTGGAATAATATTTATATCATATCTATAAAATTAATAGGATGGATATTAAACCTTATATTTATTATATTATATACTTATTTAATTAATATACATATAATCATGTAATCCAAGTTTTCATTATTCAATTAATCATGTTCATACACACTTTTTAAATGACTAGGATATAATAGTAACATTTAAATAATAATGTTTAGATGTTCATTTATGAGGTTTCGTTCATATATTGTAATCTATCTAATATATTAATTTATTTTAGAAGCTCATGATGTTTCTAAAACAATTATTTTGAAGAAATAATGATATTCTAATCAATTTTTTTTCCTAATCTTATTTCTCTTTGATTAGAAATTGAATATGGGTTAATATAATTATATATGTGTTTAAAATTCATATAATATTGAATAATTTAAATTCATTTATTTAATTTATTAAAAAAATTTAAATAATATTAAAAAAACAATTCCTTTAAAACAACATGTTCCCTATAGTCACTATAATTAACATAAATCTTAGCGATATTATTTTTATGGGTGAAAATTTAACTAACCATATTAAATAATATAAACACAAAAATATCAAATCTCAAATATAGTTATATTGGATTCAATTTCTCTAAGTGATGAATACTAATTTTTGAAATATGAGAATCAAAATAGCTTTAAGAAAAATATTATTAATGTATCAAACTCGTTACAGATATACTATATAAATTCAAAAAGGTATTTTCAAATATAATCTATATTACTTTTAAAATATTTATATTCTATTGTAAAAATGTAATAAAAAAATTCAAGTCATTTTTTATTGAGAAAATTTACAAAAATTGATTATTTTCATCAAAATCAGTATTTTAAAAATTCACCTAATTTTTTTAAAAAATAATAATTAAGAATTAACCATACGATTATTTATACATCATTAATTCAAAAAAATTATCTTTATAAAAAATTTTGATTCAAAACTTTTTGAATTAATCATTTAAATTAAATTTCAACACATAAAGAAATAATGATTTTGTTTCGAAATACCCTTTTAAAAAAAATTTATTCCCAAACACTTTTTGTATAAATTTATAATTAATTTTTTTTATCTACTATTGATTTTATTATTTTTAAAATTCTTATATATAATATGACTTTTAATTTTTTTTGTTCATTTTTTTTGGGAATAATCTGTCAATATGATGATTATCTAAGTGAAAAATATATAGTATAAAATATTGGGTCAATACAAAACCTTTGCCTAGGATTGAGGTATGTGAAGAAAACATTATTACATTTCATATTATAATAGGAATGAATTTATATGTAGTTTATGTAATATTGGGGCATTTTACCATTGTACATATTAATTAGTAGAGAAAAACATGCATTGGGAGTTGTTATATTGTTCTTAATCTCATTTATGGGGAAAATGTATCTTAAAAAACCATCATCAATAATTTAAAAGGTCACATACATTGAAGTGCATGTAAAATAGTTTAAAATAATGTTAAAGGGAATATCTTTCATTAGAGTTTATGTTAATATAATAATGAATAATTCCATGAATTTTAGAGACTAAAAAATTGGTTTTTTTCTATTTAATTTAAAATATGCTACTAAAATATAATCTATCATGTAGTCATATGACTAGGATAGTTTCAATTTAGTTTAGAGTTATGCTAACTGGACACTGGTTTTGTATTTTAATATTATAGTTAAGGTCAAGATGAATTTAATTTTATGTTATAAAAAGTAATACTTCAGAATTTATAAAATATTCAATAGCATGATTCACTCTCTATCTATAATGATTAGTGAATATAGACCCACTAGAATAGATAATAATTATAGTGTATGGTCCCTCTAATTTAAACTCATGCTTTCGGGGATACTTCTCTATTATGATGGGATCTATCTGGGAAAACGAAAATTCTCCATAGATGATTTTTCATAAGAAAATATTTTTTTAAAACCTCAGGTGACTCCATTATGATAGAACTATATGTTGTTCTACATGAATATCCTTTTATCATAAGGTGTCTCTAACTCCACAAGTTGTATGTAAGATTAATTATCTTAAAAAAATTCAGTTCATATGAAAATGAAAAGAAATGTTAGTTTAACCATAATGTGTAAAAAATTCCTTCCTATTGTAGCTGAGAAAAACAATGGTATCATTTTTTAAGTATTAGTCCTAGTGTGATTTGACCAAAGTGAATATTGGTGCTTGTCCTACCAAAAGATATTTTTCATTTACCTTATCTTCTTATGTAAAATGAATAAAATTTTTCTGACCATTAATTTCCAATTGATTACAACATGATAATGGTATGAATGGTTGGATTGTATATTTTATTTTTACTATAGATTATTAAACTCAAAATATCAAAAATTGGTGCCATTTTATAAAAAACATTTATGCGAGACACTAAATTTGGTGATGATATTAGAATTTAGTAAATTAATTATTTCCTTTTTTAAATTCCCTAAGCGATATCTCCTTGGTCCATCAATAGAATAAATATTGAAAGTAAGGATCTAATTTATACTATTTTATAGAACAAGGGGATATATTTAAAGACCCAAAATTTCCATGTAATTTTTTTTAATATATGGAAATATTATGAGTCTGTGAAAATTGACGGCACGTGATTCTGAAGCCAAGAGTCCCCAAAATGAATTTCTAAAAATTATTTCGAGTATGATCAATAAATGTACGAGCGGGTTTTTATAAATTTTGAACCGGTGCTCAGAATAAAAATCTCGAGGGCACCGTTGAACATGCAGCACTGATATTCTCTTAAAAATAAATTCACCACGATGGCAGCTGGTCGAGGGTGAATGTTAGTTTTTGGGTTTTTCGTGGAAGAATAAAATAAAAATAAAAGTGTATGACATTTTTATTTTTATTTGCAACACCCATGTGGGTGTTGGGAGGTGGGGTCCATTGGAACTAAACCTCCATGTGGAAGTTTAGTTGTGGGGAATACCGTACCTTAAACTCTCATGAGTGGTTATGGTGGTGGGGACCACCCAAACCATAGCCTCCCATGCGAGGTTATGGTTGTGGGGACCACTAGGGATTAAACCCCCTTTTAATTGGGAGAAACTCTCAACCACCCTCATTAATGTGGAGGAGACTCTTGACTTCCTCCACATTAATTGTTCCAACACAAATACCTTTAATTGTGCCAAACTCGGTGACTAATTAAACAAATTTGAATTGTGCGAACAATTAAAAATTGGGGAAACCCTTTTTATTTTGGGTTGACATATCTTTTGAGAGATGTTAGTTGGGAAAGGGGAGAGAAATTTTTGGGAGAAAAGATCTCCAATGAAGAACTGCATCTCCAAATGAAGAACACATTCTTCTAATGAAGAACGCCTAAAAAGAATGTTGACCCAAACTTTGACCATTTTTTTCGAGACTTCCTCCCACATAGGATGTCTTCAACTATGAAAAACTGACATCCGTCGTTTCCCAACAATTCATCTTCTTTCCTGCAACTCCATTGACGTATCAACCCAAGGTAGGGGTTTATTTTCATGATAGTACATTCCTTATTTTCTATTGTGGTTTGGGAAATAATATTTTTCGATGTTGTAAATTTTTAATTTCATCGTTCTTTTATCTTGTCGGGGCAAATGCTACCACCCTAAACACGGAGGGTGCAGGCCAAACCAATATGGCCCGACCCCTGCGCCGCTCTTCTATGGTGTAATCTTCGAAATGGAGGAAGGCAAAGAGGATGACAAAGGAAACAAAGGTAGCATCGCTACCACCAGCGGCCACCATGACTTGCGACCACCGTGACCCGAAATGCCCTCTCGGCACCTGGACCGAACTGGCCCGTACCCCTGCGGCGCCCCGACCGAACCGGCCCCCAACCCCGTGGCGACCCGATGAAAACGGCACAGGGCCCTCGCTGCGCCCCGGCTGAAACAACCCATTCCTGTCGCGGCGCCTCGGCCACACCGGCCGCCCTAGCCCCCCCCCCTCGGTGCCCCGACCGAAGAGGCCCCATTCCCTCATGACTCCCCTGCGGCTGAGCCACCCCGTGACCCCCGCTGGTTCCGCGACCCCTCACAGCCTGGAAGACCTCCAAGAGGAAAAATCCAAATCACGGTCTTGGCCAAACCCAGCGGGTTTGGCCGGGTCGACCTGAACCTGGTTGACCCATGCCAGGTCGGGAAGGGTCGGTCCGACCGGGTCGGACCGGACCCGGGCCCACTATGACCCTTTACCCACTTTTGGCCTTAACATTGGCATAGGACGTCCATTTGACGAACCGTCAGCGGTACCAGAAATCATGGAGTAAGACGTTCTCTTTGAGAATATTACACTGAGTTTTGGATTGAGATGTGGAATGGTCTGGTTGGATCGAGCACGAATCCAACATGGCCCCCGGGACTAAATGACTAATAACTCACAGACCAGGCCTTCTATTGACGCGTTGTCTGTTGCTTTGATACCCCTATGACATGGATGACCTATGAGATACTTCTTCATGGGACTTCATGATAGTTGGAGTATCAACCAATTGCTTTTGGAGTGGATACTCCCGAAGACGAGCGAGCGTAGTGTATAGACCTTGTAGCTTGCTGAGACCTGACGACTGCTAACCGTTTCGATATGGAGTGACTCGACTAGTCTAGTGGGGAGCGCCTTGGTGCCATGGCAGACCCACAGTGGAGAGCACCTTAGTGTCGTGGTAGATCCACGGTACTCGACAGGGGGAGTACCTTAGCAGGCTACGAGGGGGAGCACACATGGTGATGTGGCAGACCCATGATGGGGAGAGTGCTTGGTGACGTGGCAGATCCACGGTACTCAATAGGATCAGTACCTCAGCAGTTCAAGGTCAGTGGGAAGAACACTTGGTGTTGTGGCATGACCACTGTACTCGACAGGGGGAGTACTTTAGCAGGCAATGAGGGGCTTCACACTTGGTGATGCGGCAGACCCAAGGTGGGGAGAGTGCTTGGTGACGTGGCAGATCCACAGTACTCAAAAGGAGAAGTACCTTAGCAGTTCAAGGTTAGTGGGAATCAAGATTGGGGTCACGACATGACCACTATTCTCTATAGAGGAGGAGTTCTCCAGCAGCTAAGGATTTGACAATTTGACTGGGGATGTCACTTGATACTAACCCTAAAATAAAATACAGATTTGAGATAAGTCATTTTTTTTTGTTTTCCTCACTATTGAGATGGATCAATTGAAAACTGAGGAATATGTATGGGAATAAACCAAAGTAGGGATATCCTTTGATGCCAATCCATGTGGTTTATCCTTGGTGAATTTTGTATGACCTTGAGGGTCTCAGAGTCCCCACTGAGTATCGTTATACTTAGCCCTGGATGGGCTATGCCCACACCTTGTTGTGTTGGATGCACACGACAGACAGTGCTGATTCAGGTTGAGAGTACTAGGACTGGACGGTACCTAGAGGTGGACTATATGTAAAGTTCGTACAAGGAGGAGATGGTTAGACATGGAGTGTTGAGGAGGTGATCTGTACATACCCTTCAGGTAGGAACCCGGACGGTGATCCAGTAGCTTTCATACCTTATATTTCAGTTGTAATGTATCACTGTTGTACTTGTACATTCACGTTGGTCTTGTATTCTAGACCCTTTTACAATCAGAACTCTTTTGTTATACAATTTACTTGGTGTTTTGTCCAGCGATGTGAATTCTTGTGTGTGTGTTTTCAGGAATTTGTTTGTGAACAATAAGAGTCAACTCACTAGGTCAGCTCACCAGGTATAACTTTTTTTAACCTTAACACACCTGTTTCTTTTCAGGATACCTCCACACAAACATCCAACTAGAGTTCTGATATTTTTACACACTTATATCCCCCCCCCCCTCGAGTGACGAGGCCTTAGTGCAAGACCCTATTCCAGAAGAGGCATCAGCAGAGGCACTAGAGGTACCTTTTCCCATTGGGACACCGATGCCAATAGCTCCAACAGTAGATGGTGCACACTGCTTGATATTGTTGCAAAAGTTCTAGTGCTAGAGGCCACCCAGGGTCAGGGGAGAGACAGACCCACAAGCGCCTGAGGATTGGAAGGAGGCTGTGGTGAGAGTTTTCTGATTGGTAGGGACACCAGCTAATTTCAATGTGATCCTTGCCACCCCACTTCCCTAGAAATACGCAGGAAGATGGTGGAACTTGATGCTCCCGATTCACGATGAGGTGGCACTTCTCTGGGCATACTTTGAGAGCCTGTTTCAGGCATAGTTTGTCCCAGCAACTCTTCACGTAGTGCGTATACAAGTTCTACTTCATCTGTAGTAGGGAAGTATGACTGTAGCTCAGTACATAGGGAGGTTCACTGGCCTCTCACGTTACTCCAGCAATATGGTTTAGGACCCATTCTTCAGGGCATGAACCATCGAGCAGGGGCTCAGGTGGGAGATTAATACATTGATGATCTTACTCAGCATCCCTACGGAGGCGGGGGTGTTAAAGAGAGCCCTCTTGGTGAAGAGTTTCTTTGATGAGAAGACACTAGTAGCGAAACCCACTAACTGTCATCACTTAACAGAGTCTTCTACACCTGTCAGTAGATAGACATCACATAGGTACAGGAGGACTAGACCTACTGGTGGATGACCGCATGACTCAGGATCGGTTGTGCGGGCACCCGAAGCGGAGACAGACATGCCAGGAGTGGGCAATGTTCTCATGCAGTGGGCAGGGTCACATGGCTCGTGATTTTCTGACCCGCCATTCAGATGATCAGAAAATGGTCGAAATACCTCACATGAAAAGACAAATATTCTATTGAGCTGGTCCACAGGGAGCTGGAAGACGTGGAAGGGGAGAAGGTCATGTAGCTGTCGGTGGGCGACGATTCGAAATGTTACCACCACCACCACTAGGAGGTCCACCCCAACCGCAACGAGCATGTGGAAAATGGAGATCTCAATTCCAGGCAGCTGAGTCTTATGATCATGGAACTCTGGAGATGATATAAGGTTTGATCTGTGTCTACTCCACCTTAGCTGTAGTACATATAGACACAGGTGCTAGTCATTCTTTTATTTCCACTACCCTCAATCAGAGCTTGGAGATTCTGATAGAGTTATTGGCTCAATACATATGTCTAGAGACTCTTAGAAGAGCATATTCCATGATTATGCACTAGTACCGACAATGTGAGAATACTCTAGGAGGTGAGAGCTTCGGTTGGGATCTCCTAGTAGTGACTAAGAGGTCTTACAACGCCATCTTTGGTATGGACTAGTTATCTACAGTCCATGATCAGATAGACTGTATTAGGCGCAATGTTTGGTGTGTCCACCGGGATGAGACTAGGTTTACCTTCACCAGTGAGAAAAAACCCTTCGCATCACATGATGTAATTTCTCAGAGGAGAGTGCAGCCAATCACTAATTAGTTGACAAGCCTTACCCTCAGAGCTGTTGATGGGGAGATTCTGAGTTATCCTAGAGTGGTGGACCAGAACACATATGTTTTCCCTGATGATTTCCCAGGTCTACCTCATCACAGAGAGGTGGAATTTTATATTGACATGTACCCCGGGATGACATCGATATCTACATCAGTATATCAAATGGCTCCTGCGGAGCTTCTTGAGCTACATGTACATCTAAGGGACTTGTAGGAGAAGGGATTCATTCGGCCTAGTGTTTCTCCCTGGGAAGCCCCGGTTCTGTTCACCAAGAAGGAAGATGGGAGCTTGAGTCATTGTGTTGACATTCGATGCCTGAAATAGGTGACCATGAGAAAAAGTACCCACTTCCGAGGATTGATGGCCTCTTTGATCAAATGAAGGGAGAATGATGGTTCTCAAAGATATACCTCAGATCAGACTATCACTAGCTCAGAGTACGAGATGAGGATGTGTATAAGATGACCTTCTGATGCCGGTATGGCCGTTATGAGTATTTTTCTTATCATTTTGAGTAAGAAATGCTTCAACAGTGTTCATGGGACTCATGAATAGTATCTTTCATCTATACCATTGATCGATTTGTAGTTGTCTTCAACGGTGTTCATGGGACTCATGAGTAGGAGCATGCCTATCATTAGCGGGTAGTACATGACACACTCCGAGAGAACCAGATTTATGGTAAGCTCTCGAAGTTCTAGTTTTTGATCTGAGAGGATCACTTTCTAGGAAATTTCATCTAGGAGGATGGAGTTGCGGTGGATCTAGCAAAGATTGAGGCGGTATTTTCTTGGGAGTCACCCAGGGGTTTGACGGAGGTACGGAGTTTCCTAGGTTTGGATGGATACTACCAGAGATTTTTTCCAAATTTCTCTAGAGTTGCAGCACCATTATCAGCCTTGATGAAGAATGGGAAAACCATTGTGTGGTTAGAGAGATGCAAATGGATCATTCAATAGCTGAGGCAAAGGATGAATAGTTCCCCTATCATGAGGATTCCAAAGGAGGGAATTGGGTACGTAGTTTACTATGACGCATCAGGGATCGAACTCAGATGTGTCTTGATGATGGTTTGATTAGTTATCACATATGGTTCTTGAAAACTGAGACAACCCAAGCATAACTATGCTACCCATGACCTGGAGTTAGCAGTAGTCATCTTTGCCTTGAAGATGTGGTGGAACTATCTGATGGGAGAGCATTTTACCGTGTCCTCGGATCACAAGAGTCTCATGTATATCTTCTCTTAGAAGGACATGAACCTGAGACAATGATGTTGGCTTGAGTTCCTCTGGGACTATGACTTTGAGATAGTCTATACTCTTATGAAGGGGAACGTTTTTGCAGATGCACTCAGCTAGAGGTCTGGTATACTGCTGCTAGGCAAGGTGACAGATCAACTTGCCGGTTTTCATACTTCCTTTGTGGATAGAGATGGAGAATCTTTCCTTATGTCTCTTACAATCACTCTTTCACTTCTTCAGTGAGTCAGGGAGGCGCAGCGTTGGGACACTGACTACGTGGCACGATGTGCTCAGATATCCACAAGAAAGGCACTTGATGGATTTTTTGATGGTGGGGAGCACATCATTCTTTCCAAAGGATGTACCATGGTACTAGTTTCACTTCAATTGGAAGTGTTGAGAGATTTCTACACATACTTTCTAGAGGATCATCCAGGAGTGATGAAGATGTACCAAGATTTCTGACGACAGCACTGGTGGCTGGGAATGAAGAATGAAGTCTCAAATTTTGTCTCTTGAGGACTCACTTGTCTACAAGTGAAAGTGGAGAATCAAGTACCAGCAGGCTTGGTTCATCCCTTATAGGTCCTAAAGTGGAAGTGGGATGGTATATCCATGGACATTGTGACTGGAACTCCTCATAAATATAGGGGACATGACTCGATTTGGGTGATCGTCGACCGACTCCCCATGTTGGCCCACATCCTACCGACCAGAGAGCAGGGTTCAGTAGAGAGCATTGGACACCTCTATGTGGAGGAGACTGTACGAATACATGGAGTATCTTCGACTATTATCATAGATCGTGATGAAAATTTTACTTCCCGGCTATAGAAGGGTTGCAAGAGGCTTTCTGGACGCAGCTACGATTGAGCACCTCCTTCCATCCTTAGACGGATGGCCAGACTAAGAGGACTATTCAGACCCTCGAGGACATGATGTGTGCTTGTGTCCTTGACTTCGGTCGTAGCAGGGAGGATCACTTACCTATGGTTTAGTTTGTGTACAACAACAACTATCACTCCACCATTGGGATGACACCTTTTGAGGCATTATACGGGAGACCATGAAGATCACCCTTGTGCTGGACTGACCTAGGGGAGTCAACACTAGTGGGAAAAGAGATGATACGGGCTACCACAAAGAAAGTGAAAGTCATCCAGGAGCGGATGAAGACTACACAAAGCAGGTAGAAGTTGTATACTGATAGCAAACAGATACCTCTAGAGTGTGAGGATGGAAATCACGTCTTTCTATGGGTCTCACCTTGATAAGGATTGTGGAGATTTGGATGAGAAATAATGTTATCTCTGAGGCACATCAGACCTTCTCAGGTCCTCAGTAGAGTTGGCGAGGTGGCATACCTCTTAGCTCATCCACCTCAGTTGCACCAGGTGCACGAAGTATTCCATGTATCCTAGCTGAGGGGATACGTGCACGACCCTTCTCACATAATCGACCATGGTGAGACGGACGTCGATGATGGGGTGACTTTTACGGAGGTTCCAGTAGAGATTGGGTATTGACAAAAGTGGGTCCTTCGTTGATGATCGATAACTTTGGTGCACTTTCATTGGAAGCATGGGAACCTCCACGAGAGCACATGGGAGCTGGAGGCTCAGATACATGATCAATACCCCCAATTGTTCCTTTAGTTTGAGTTGTGCCTTACGGGGATGTAAATCTTGAGGTGGGGAGAATGTAGTGACCCAGAATTTCCATGTAATGTTTTTACAATATATGGGAATTTTAGGAGTTTGAAAAAATTGACGGTGCATGATTCTGAGGCTCAGAGTGCCCAAAATGAACTTTTGAATTTTATTTTAGTTATGTTTAGTAAATGTGAAATCTAGATTCTCTAACTTTTGAACTGGTGCTCGAAATTGAAATTTTAGGGCACATTTAAATTCGCAGTGCTAGTATTTGGTTAAGATGACTTTCACCAAGACGACTATTTGTCGAGGATGAAAGTTAGTTTTTTGGTTTTTTATGTAAGAATAAAATAAAAATAAAACTTTTTGACATTTTTATTTTTATTTTCAACACCCATGTGGGTTTTGGGAGGTGAGGTCCACCAGAACTAAACCTCAATGTAAAAGTTGAGGTGTGAAGACCACCAAACCTTAACCTCTCATGAGAGGTTATGGTGGTGGGGACCACACGAACCATAACCTAGAATGAGAGGATATGGTGGCAGGGACCACCCGAGATTAAACCCCAATTTAATTGTGATAAAATATCAACCTCCCTTTTTAATGTGGCAGAGCCTCTTGACTTTTTCCACATTAATTGTGCCAACACACATAGATTTAATTGTGCCAAAAAAGTGACTAATTAACCAAATTTGAATGGTTCCAAAAAATAAAAATTAGGGAAAACATTTTTATTTTGGGTTGGCATTTATTTAGAGAGATGTTCGTTGGGTAAGGGGAGAGCACTTGTTGGAAGAAAATTTCTCCAACAAAGAACTAATTCTTCAAATGAAGAACACGTTCTTCCAATGAAGAATGCCAATGAAGAACTTCGACCCCATCTTCGACCATATTTCTTGAGACTTCCTCTGATATAGGACGTCTTAGACTATGGCGAACCGACGTCCGTCTTTTCCCAACGATTCTTCTTCTTCCCTGCGACCCTGTCGACGTATCATCCCGATGTAGAGGGTTTATTTGTGTGATAATACTTTTGTTGTTTTCTTTTGCGGTTTGGGAAAGAATCGTTGCAGAGGTTGTAATATTTGATGTTAATTGTTCTTATTTATTGTTGATCCAAATGCTACAACCCTAAACGCAAAGGGTGCGGGCCGAAACAACATGGCCCGACCCCTCCACCATTATTCCTTCGTGTACTATTCGAAATGGAGGAAGGTGACGAAGACAACGAAGGAGACAAAGGAAACATGGACTTCACCCGTGGCCACCGTGACCTGTAGCCACCATAGCCTAAGCTGCCCCTGCGGTGCCCCAGCGGAACCGGTCCACACCCCCAAGGCGCGCCAGTGGAAACTACTGACGCCCCCATGGTGCCCTGACCAAACCGGCCCGCGCCCCCACGTCGCCCCGTTCGTACCAGCCCGCAACCCCATGGTGCCCTGGACAAACTGTCCAGCACCCCTTACAGTGCCCCGGCCGGACCGGCATGGGCCCCGGTCGAATCGGCTCCCGCCCCCACAATGTCCTAGATGAAATGGCCCGCAACCCCCCGTAGGTCCCCGCCCAAACCGACCCTATGCCCTCGCGACACCTCCACGGTCGAGCAGCCACATGACCCCCGCGGGTTATGTGCCCCCTCACAGCCCTTGTGGCCTACTGGACCTCCCAGCGAACATGGCTGCATCATGGGTCGGGCCTGACCCAGCAGGTCAGTCCGGGTTGACCTGAACCAATTCGACCCATGCCAGGTCGGGCCGGCTCAGACCGGACCTAGGCCCACTACAACCCTTTACACTCTTTTGGCCATAACTTTTGCATCGGATGTTCGTTTCACGAACCATCAGTGGTGCTGTAAATAAAGGTTCAAGATGGTCCCTTTGAGTATATTCCACCAATTTTTGTATTGATATGGGAAACAGTCAGGTTGGATCGAGCACAAATCTAACTGGGCCCCAGGACTAAATTGTTAATAACTCAGAGACCATGCGTCCATTTGACGTGTTGTATATTGCATTGATACCCCTATAATGTGGCAGATATTTGAGATACTTCTTTGTGGGTCTTCCTGATAGTTGGAGTATCAACCTGTAGCCGTTAGACCGGATCCTCCCAGGGGCGAGCAGGCATTGTGCTGAGACCTAGTAGCTGGCTGAGACCTGATGACTGCTGATAGTTTCAACTTAGAGTGACTCGACTAGTGCAATGGGAAGCATGTTTGTGTCACGGAAAACCCATGGTACTCGAAATAAGGAGTACCTTAGTAGGATATGAGGGGGAGAACACATGGTGAGGCGACAGACCCACGATGGGGATCATGCTTGGTTGCACAGAAGATCCACCATACTCAATAGGAGGTGTACCTCAGCAGTCCAAGGCTAGTGGGAAGTGTTCTTGGTGTCACGGCAGGCCCTATGTACTCAATAGAGGTTGATTTATCCTATATCTATGGTTTCGACAATGTATCTTGGGATTTTACTTGATACTATAACTCGAATAAAATCTCGTTTTGCGTTGATTCAGTTATTCTGTGTTATCCTCTTAATTGAGATGGATCACATGAAAACTTAGGTATACGTATGAGCATATAACTAAGTAGGGTTGTCTGTTGGTTTAATTCTTTGTGGTTTATCCTTGGTGGATTTTGTGGTACTTTGAGGGTGTCGAGGTACCTATTGAGTATCGTTATACTCATCTCTGCATGGGTTATGGCTGCACCTTGTTGGGTTGGATGCAGACGATGGATAATGCTGACTGAGTCTGAGTGTACCAAGACTGGATGCTACATGGAGGCGGAGCATACAGTGAGTCTGTACATGGAGGAGACTGTCAGACATGGAATGATGAGGAGGCGATCTTTACCTACCCTTCAGATAGGAACCCGGAGGATGATCCAGTAGCTGTCTTCCCTTATCTTTTAGTGGTATTGTATAACATTTGTACCTTTACTTTTAAGTTGGGATTGTATTCTGGACCCTTTTACATTCAACACTATTTTTTATATAGTTTTTATGGTGTTTCGTCTAGTTTTGTGCTTGCTTGGGTGTGTGTTTACAAGTTATAAAGGTAATTCCTTCCCAGTTTGATGAAATTACTCTTTTGGTGCTCGTCGCCAGCCCCTGGCCTATAGAAGGTAGTCTTAGGGTAGTCACAGCACGAGCCATGGGGGATAGGTCATGAAAAATTAGTATTAGAGTAGTCGGTTCTACCACATAACATTGCAATATGATCTTTTCTATGAGGCAATAGTGTTAAGTGTAGTGAGTTTAGTTTTCAGTTCAGAGAGTCTAGTGTTGGTGCGGTAGCCGACATATCCATACACCAGGATCCTAACTTCTGATTTCTAACTAAGTGCATGAAAACACTTATTGTGTTTGTGTTTTCAAGAGTTTTCTTGTCTAATTTTTGAGTCATCTCACCAGGTATAACTTTTTTCAACCATAGCGCACCTGTTTCTTTTCAGGATGCCTCGATGCAGACATCCGTCTAGAGTTTTGAGATTTGTATGCACTGATAGCCCCCCCCCCCCCCCCCCGAGCGATGAGGTCTCAGTGTAGGGCCCTCTTCAAGTAGAGGCATTAGAAGAGGCACCAACAGTACATTTCCCCATTGGGCCACTGATGCCACCATCCTCATTAGTAGACAGTGCACACTGCTTGATCATGTTGAACGATTTCTAGCGCTAGAGGCCTACCCAGTTCGAGGGAGAGATGGAACCACATTCAGCTTAGGATTAGGTGGAGGCCATTGTGATAGTATTTCCATTGGTAAGGACACCAGCTGATTTCATGGTGATCCTTACCGCTAGCATTCTAATAGAAGCAAGAGGCAGATTGTGGAGTTTTAGGCTTCAGATTCACTATGAGGTGAATCTTCTCTGGGAAGACATTGAGAGCCTGTTTCGTGTAGAGTTTTTCCTAAAAACAATCTGAATAGTGCTCATATAGGACCCACTTCATTTGCAGCAGGGAAACATGACTGTAGTTCAGTACTCCGCGAGGATCACTAACCTCTCATGTTACTCCACTGATATGGTGTTGGACCCATTTTACTGGGACCAGACCTTTAAGCAGGGGCTCAGGTGGAAGATCTGGGCTTCGATGATCTCACTCAGCATCCCGACGCAAGCAGGGGTGTTAGAGAAATCCCTCTTGGTAGATAGTTTCTTTACTGTGTAGACACTAGTAACTAGACCCACTACTAGTCATCACTTAGTGGAGTCTTCTGCAGCTATCAAAAGACATATGTCATATTGGTCCAAGAGGAACTTACCTACAGGTTGACGACCAACATAAATCATGATTGGTTGTGCGGGGAACCCGAAGTGGAGACAAACATGCCAGGAGAGGGCAATGTTTCATATGCGGCGGGCAGGGTCAGATGGCATGTGACTGTCCGAACCGCTGTTCTGATGATCAGCAGACAGTCGAAGGATCTCCTAGGCAGAGACAGAGATTCGATTGAAGTGGTCCGCAAGGAGCATGCAGATGTGCCGGAGGAGCTGGTCATGCATCAGGTGGTGGGTGACGATTCGAGATTTCACCGCCACTACCACAAGAGGTCCACCCCGACCCTAGGGAGTAGGTGGACATGGGAGAGCTCAGGTCCAGGAAGCTGATTCCTATGATCACGAGGCTCTGGAGATGATACTATGTATGATCTGTTTCTACTCCACCATAACTCCAGTACTTATAGACACAGATGCCATTCTTTCTTTTATTTCCACTTCCCTCGTTTGGATCTCGGAGATTCCGAATGAGCCATTGGCTAGATTCTTACGGCTGGATAATCATACAAGATCTTATTCAATGATTACGCACTCGTTATGGGAGTGTGATATTACTCTAAGAGGCGAGAGATTCAGATGGGATCTCCTAGTAGAGGTGTTTCAGCCTACGATGTCATCTTGGGTATGGACTGGTTATCTACTATCCATGATCAGATTGACTGTATTAGGCGTCAAGTGTGGTGTGTCCACATAGATGGGACCAGGTTTACCTTCACTGGCGAAAAGGGAGCCTTTTCAGAACATGATGGACTTTCTTGGAGGAGAGTTCAACTGATCACTCATCAGTTGGACAGCCTAACCCTTGGAATTATTGATGTGGAGAGTTCGAGTTATCCTATAGTGGTGGACTAATAAATGGATTTTTTCCATAATGATGTCTCAGGTTTACCTACTCATATAGAGGTGAATTTTTACATTGACTTGTACCCCAGTATGGCACTGATATCTACACCAGCATATCGGATGACTCCTGCGGAGCTTCATGAGCTGCGGGTACAGATGGATGACTTGCAGGGGAAGGGATTCATTCGGCCCAGTGTTTCTCCCTATGCATCACTGATTCTGTTCACCAAGAAGGAGGATGGGAGCATGAGGCTTTGTGTTGACTATTGGCACCTGAACCAGGTGACTGTGAAGAACAAGTACCCACTCTCGATAATTGAATACCTTTTTGATCATCTGATGGGAACGTGATGATTATCAAATATAGACCTCACATCAGGCTATCACCAGCTTAGAGTACAAGACAAGGATGTGCATAAGACGGCTTTCAGATTCCAGTATGGCCAATATGAGTTTTTGGATATGCCATTTGGAATAACCAATGCTCCAGCATAGTTCATGGAAATCATGAACATGATCATTCAGCCATACCTTGATCTCTTTGTAGTAGTCTCCATCAACAAAATTCTTATCTACTCGACTACTGAGGAGGAGCATGACTATCATTTGCAGGTACTACTTGACACAATCAGAGATCACCAGATTTATGGTAACCTGTCAAAGTTCTAGTTCTACATCCAGGAGGTTAGCTTTATAGGACATATCATCTCAGAGGATAGAGTTTCAGTGGATCCAGCAAAGATTGTGGTGACATATTCCTGGGATCCACCCAGGAGTGTGACAGAGGTACGAAGTTTCCTAGGTTTGGCAGGATACTATTAGATATTTGAGCCAGATTTCTCCAGAGTTTCATCACCACTATCAGTCTTGAAGAATATGGGGCAACCCTTTGTGTGGTCGGAGAGATACCAACATAGCTTTCAAGAGCAGAGGCTGAGGCTGACTAGTTCCCCCATCTTGAGGCTTCTAGAGGAGGGCGTTGGGTACATAGTTTACTAAGACACATCAGGGACCCAACTCGGATGTGTCTTGAGGAAGGTGAGAGTAGTGATCACATATGGTTCTCGACAACCAAGACAACACAGGAAGAACTATGCTACTCATAACCTGGAGTTAGCATCAGTGGTCTTCACTGTGAAGATATTGCACCACTATCTAATGGGTGAGCATTTTACCATTGACTCTGATCAAAAGAGTCTCAGGTATATCTTCTCTCAGAAGGAACTGAACCCGAGACAATGATGTTGGCTAGAGTTCCTCCAGGACAATGACATTGAGATATTATATACTCCAAGAATGGGAATATTATTGCAGATACAACCAGCAGGATGTCTGGTATACAGCTACTAGGCAAGGCGACAAAGCAGTTGGCCGCATTGCAGATATCCTTTGTGGATAGAGATGGAGAAACATTCCTTCAATCTCTTATAGTCACTCCCCCACTTCATCGGCGATTCAGGGAGGTACAATGTGGGGACGCTGATTGTGATCACGACATGCTCAGATATCCATAGGAGATGCACTTTGTGGATTTTTTGAAGGTGGGGAGTACATCATTATAAAGACCCTCACTTGTTACATACATAATATTCAATTTATTCAATAAAACACTTCCTTTTACATTGAGGATCTTTTCAAGTTTAGAGCATTAGAGAATTAAGACAAAACATTCATAACATTACACATTGTTACATTGTGGATACCATAAAATCAATTTCCATTTTCCTCAAAATATAAAACATTAAAACTTAAAACAAGACTCCTTGAAAATTCTTCAACATTTAACATGTCTTCCTTCCTTGTATTACTCATCCATTAACCTGTGAAAAATAATTTAAAAACTTTGGATGAGCACAAAAGCTCATTAAGGTATGAAAAAGAAGGAAAAATCACATTAGTCCATGAATACACATGACGTATGAAAACATTTTCAAAAGACATGATTTCCACCCATAAATACTTACTTTGTGTATCATGAGATTTACACCTGATCCGCACAAACATAAATATAATCATAGAGGTATCATGGGGCATTACTTACATAATCTTGTAACCATCTTGGCTACCTTAAAATTTGTAACCCTCACGGCTACCTTACTTTGTGTAACCATCAGAGTTACACTTGGATTAACCATACGGCAGACCTACAAATTACTCATACCCAATGCATTGGAGGGAAATATAGGTCGAACCCTTCATCATAAACAATTCCCAATAACCAAAACATAATAATACAACATAAATAATAGCATAAAAACATTGCTTTTGAATATTGCAAAACAGAATTTTAAAAAAGGATTTTAGAAGAAAAGTCCCTTATAAACATCATATACTTGAAGTGGGACTTAATAAAGTCAATGGAATAGGTATATACTCTGTAAATACACATAATGAAACATAATATAAATAGAACCCATCACAGAAACAATTTAAACAGCACATAAAAAATAAAGTAGAAGGTTATCCCAAAGAATGGAAGTCGGGTTAAGAATTGCTTTACATTAGGCTTGTCTTAATTCAAAATTGTTTAAACCTCATGTATAATGGTTAAAAGAGTGTTATTAGTATTTTACATAAACATGTTCATGTTTATAAAATCTTATATGGTCATTTCATAACCTCACTTCACCCCTTAATTGTTAGTATTTTGTTCCTTGCATTATTTTGGGTGAGTTCTTTTGTGATTTTCACGATCGGTTCATGATGAATCGTTCTTGTTGATTGGAAGTGAAACTCCAGAATTGGAATGGAGTAGAATTTACATATTTCTAGTACCATAATTTATACCATTTATCACTTTGATTCTTTATATGATAATGACTTATAAGTTAAAACATTAATTATGTTCGTTTAGATCATTTAAGTGGTTCTTTGATAATAACAACCTCATTTAGTCTTATAAATTAGAACCATGAGTAAAAAAGAATTACAGAACCATATATGAGTTATAAAACATATATTATAACCTCGTTCAACCATATAATTGGTATCATGAGCATACTTGAAAAAATTAATGGAATGTGAAATTACGTCGTCCACGATGTCGGTAATTCGTCACATCACAGACAATATTTTTATTCCTTAAATAAGTGAGAGAGGAGAGGAATAATGATTTGAAATTTTCCATAAACATGAAAAAATCCAGAATATACCTGATTCTGGATATTTCGTGCCTCCTGGATAAGAGGGGGTGAAGAAAGAAGAGAAAGGAATCATGAAATAAATAAAACATGAGAAATTTCTTACGAAACTTCCGCAGCCTAACGACGTCTCTTAAAATTTCACAAAAACAAGATTGATGAGAGGAATGGAATATCTCATCATTCATACAAAATTTGGACAGTAAGGTGAAATATTTAATGAAATATCCCAAAAAAGACAATGGGAAAGGAAGATAATAACATAAAATGGAAGAAAAGAATGAAAATGAAAGAGGATGTTTACCTCTTGATCTCTTCTCCTTGAGATCCTTCTTAAGGGATTTGATTTTGGTCTATTGGTGAGACCAGCAGCTCTAGGACGTGGGTAAGAAGATTGGGGAAGGAATTTGGCAGAAATTAGTCAATGCTCAAGGCCTGAGAGGTGTGGGAGGAAGAGGGGAGTGAGGGTGATATTTATTGTGGAGGAGGGGAGATATTTTAGATTATTTTAATTATTATTGTAATATTTTTATCAAGACAATGAATAATCTCAAATCAAGTGGCCTTAAATAGTGAAAATATCAAGTGAGTTCGAAGAAAGTGGCCTTTAATCACTTATGATGTCATAAATAGTTCATTTTTACTTATAAATTGATTATTCGGTATTTTATCGTATTTCACTATTCACCGAAAATTCCAGAGTTTCAGAGAAATACAAAAAATTTACCCCAACCATTTTTCGACGTTTAGAATTCAAAAATGAAATTCATTTTTCAAAAATAATTTTCTATATATTATTAATTTATTTTTTAAATAAGGTCACAGTTAATTCTAAAAATAACAATATTGAAGTGCAATTAGTTTTATGTGACATTGGAAAATTAATTATGATCTCATTATCCCATTGCCATGAGAAAATAAAATAATAATATTATTTACTATTCATGAGGTCATATTACTATTCATATTACTATTCATAAGGGCATGTTACTATTCACCAAATAAACAAGTTTGTTTCATCAGACTCTAAATAAAATACTGAACACAATTGTAGATGACAGTTTTTTGAAATTCAAAACATAGATGAAATAAAATTATGTTTAAAGGATACTTATAAATTTATAACTTAAACCAAATTTCAAGCATTTTTAATTTATTTTTAGAAAACCTTGGGATGTTACATTATCCCCACCTTCTTGAAATTGCGTCCTCGCAATTTTTATTTACTTATTAAACAACTGAGGGAATTTTTCCCTCATAGCATTTTCAGACTCCCATGTTGCTTCTTCAACCATGAGGTTTATCCACAAAACCTTTACCTCTTGGATTACCATATTCCGCAATACCTGTTCTCTTCAATCAAGAATCTGAACCGGGTTTTCTTCATAAGAATGGTTCTCTGCCAGCTGAACTGCTTCCGGCCTCATGACATGTGATGAATCTGGAACATACATTCTCAACATCGAAACATGAAAAACATTGTGTACCTGAAATAATCTCAGAGGCAAAGCTACGCGGTATGAAACAGTTCCAAATTTATCCATGATTTCAAAAGGACCGATGAACTGTGGACTTAGTTTCCCTTTCTTACCGAAACACATTACACTTTCCCAAGGAGAGATTTTAAAGAAAACATGGTCACCTACCTCGAAACAGAAGTCTTTCCTTCTGTTATCTGCATAACTTTTCTGTCTGCTCTGAGATGTCCTCATGTGTTGCTGGATCATCCTTACTTTCTCAGCCACTTCTTCTACTAATTCTGGCCCCATCAACATTCTTTCACCGACTTCATCCCAAAACGCAGGAGTCCGACATCGCTTTCCATACAAGGCCTCAAAAGGCGCCATCTGAATACTGGAATAGAAACTGTTATTATATGAAATCTCAACTACTGAAAGAGGCTGATCCCAACTTCCCTGATAGTCCATTGAACATGCTCGAAGCATATCCTCCCAAGTTTGAATCGTTCACTCTGACTGCCCATCTGATTGAGGATGAAAAGTTGTACTGAAATTCATCTTTGTGACCAAAGACATTTGAAGTCCCTTACAAAATTTAGAAGTGAAACTGGGATCTCGGTCAGACACAATGGAAAGAGGAACTCCATGTAACCTGACAATCTCCTTGAGGTACAATCGAGAAAGCTGATCTAATGAAATTGTATCTCGAATAGAAAGAAAATGAGCAGACTTTGTTAGCCGATCAACAATAACCCATATCACATTGTTACCTCGAGAAGTCTTTGGTAGCCCCACCACAAAATCCATAGATATATTCTCCCATTTCCATTCTGGCACTGGCAAAGTTTTAAGCATCCCCTTTGGTAATTGTCGCTCTGCTTTAACCTGCTGATATGTCAAACATTTCATTGTAAAATCAGCAACATCTCTTTTCATCCCATTCCACCAATAACACTCTCGAAGGTATATGTACATCTTAGTACTTCCAGGATGAACAAAAAATGGAGAAATATGAGCTTCACACAACAATTCTTTCTTCAGATGGGAATCCCAAGGCACGCACAACCTTTTTACAAACCTTAAAACACAATCATTATCAAGATTACATTCTGGAAACTTACCCATTTTAACCAAATCTACCTTTTTCTGTAGCTCACGGTCTTCCCTCTGCGCTTTCATAATTCTGTCTGACAATGAATACTGCACTGAAACCTGAAACGAAACATATATATTCCTTGCACCAACAACTTATAAGCCAAAATTCATCATATCATTAATCAAGTGATCATGTTCTAAATGTAGCATGGTTAATGATGCATGATTTTCCCGACATAAGGCATATGCTACTTTTTTTGCTTTTCCAGGATAGTAATTGATCATGCAGTCATAATCCTTTATCAGTTCTAGCCATCTTCTCTGCCTCATGTTTAATTCCTTCTGAGTGAATATATAATTAAGACTTTTATGGTCAGTATATATTTGGCATTTGGTTCCGTATAGATGATTCCTCCATATTTTCAAAGCAAAACCCATAGCTGGTAATTCCAAATCATGTGTGGGATAATTTATCCCATGAGGTTTACGTTGTCTCGAAGCATAGGCAATTACTTGATCATTCTGCATCAAAACACAACCAAATCCCCTTAAAGAAGCATCACTGTAGATGACAAGCTCGCCATTCCGGGAAGGTAAGGCCAAAACTGGAGCATTCACCAATCTCTTCTTTAGTTCCTAAAAACAGGCATCACATTCCTCCGTCCAAACAAATTTAACCCCGTTCCATGTTAACATAGTTATTGGGCTAGATAACTGTGAAAAGTTCTTAACAAACCGTCGGTAATAACTTGATAAGCCCAGAAAACTATGAATCTCTGTAACATTTTTGGGTCTTATCCATTCATCAATTACTTTTGTTTTGGCAGGATCAACTGTTATTCCATCCTTATTTACAATGTTCCCAAGAAAAGAATTATGTTGCAACCAAAAATCACACTTGCTGAATTTTCCATATAGTTTCTTTTCTTTTAAAGTATGTAAAACAACCCTTAGATGATTTTCATGCTCCTCTTTTTTTAGAAAAAACCATAATGTCATCAATAAATACAACCAAAAACTTATCCAAGAACTCATGAAATACTCTATTCATAAGATTCATGAATACAGCATGTGCATTAGTTAACCCAAATGGTATAAAAACAAATTCATAATGCCCATATCTAGTACGAAAGGCTGTTTTCAGGATATCATCATCCTTCACCTTCAGCTGATGGTATCCGGATCTCAAGTCAATCTTGGAAAAGTACTGAGCTCCCTAGGGCTAATCAAACAAGTCATCAATATGAGGAAAATGATACTTTTTTTAATAGTGATTTTATTCAAAGCTCTATAATCAATGCAAAGTCTCATGGAACCATCTTTCATTTTAACAAACAAAACAGGGGCTCCCCATGGTGAAGTGCTGGGACGAATGAAGCCCTTGACAGGAAAATTCTGCAACTAATTTTTCAAATAGAGAAGTTCTATTGGAGCCATATGATATGGGGGTTTTGAAATTGGATTAGCATCAGGAACTAAATCAATTGTGAATTCGAATTCTCGTTCAGGTATGACACTAGGTAACTCCTCAGGAAAAACATCAAGGTATTCATTTACCACTGGCACATCATTAATTTGAATAGTTCCCTTGTTTTCAACAATATGAGCAAGATAACTTTCACTTACATCTTTTAGTAGTTTCTCAGCTTCCTGATATGTTATCAATTTTATGGGTTCATTCTTGTATACAAACTGAAACACTTTCGAAAAAAAAACTTCTTTAGCTCTACAATCAATCTTAGCATGATAATCAGAAAGCCAGTACATCCCCAGAATAACATCAAACTAGACTAAGGGTAAAACAACAAGGTTTGTAGGTAAAGCCTTTCCACATATCACAACAGAAATATTCTTATAATTCCTCTTTGCTATAACATTTCCCCCTGGTATTTTAACAACAAGTTCAGGTCTCATTTGTTGAGGTGATATTTCCAATCTACCAGAAAATTTCTCAGAGATGAAGGAATGTGTAGAACCCGTAATAAACAAAACTTTAGCAAAATCTGAGTGAACAAACAAAGTACCTGATACAACTTCATTGGATGGCCCAACATCTACTGACGTAGTCGCAAAGGATCTCACTACACCTTTCTGCTTGTAGTCTGGCTTCTTTGCATCATTTGGATCCCTCTTTGGACAGACATTTGCATAGTGACCCATCTCACAACATTTAAAACACTTTAAAGTTTGCTTATCAGGATTAGTCTTTGGATCATTTTCATTGCAATCTCGGGCCATATGTCCAAACTTACCACATTTAAAACACTTCCCAGTTTTGATAAGACATTCCCCAGGGTGCTTCTTGCCACACTTTTCACAAACCAGAAACTGGATTTCTTACCATCAGATTTATTTGATTGATTCTTACCCATTGCTTTCCAACGGGACCTCTTCTTCTCTTTGTTTCCAAAATGCATGTGATCATCAGCAAACTCCATCTCTACCCTCTCAGCACATCAGACAAGTTTCTCATAACTTTTGTATTCAAAAGAAGCCAACGCCCTTCGATACCTTGGCTTCAATCCTGAGTAAAAGCGGTTGATTTTTCTATCAATATCCAGAATAAGATTTGGAGCATACCTCGCCAGTCGGGTGAAGTTCGCTTCATACACGGCCACTGAATCTTCCTCCTTTTGTTTTAATTCAAGGAATTTCTTCTCCATTCTAAGTCGCACCACCTTAGGAAAATATTTTTCAAGAAAAAGACTTTTAAATGCATCCCACACTGAGGCATCAAAATCCTCTTTACCCCTGATATTCCTTACCATTGACCACCAATGATCAGCTTCCCCTTCAAAACGATAAATGGCAAGACTTACCTTTTGATTTTCCAAACATCCCATAACATCAAATATCATTTCAAGGGCTTTAATCCGTCCTTCTGCTGCCACTGGGTCAGAGGATCCATTGAATGCAGGAGGATGTTGTCTCATAAAATGTTCCACCACTGTCATATTCTGTTGGGGTACCTCTATTGGTTCTCTTACATGGATTCCACCACCATTTATAGCCTGCATTAGCTGAGCCATTACTGTCACAAACTGCTCGATTCCAATCCCTACCATTCCGGGCTGTAGATTAGGAAGGATGTCATTCTGTCGGTGCCTATCTTCTTCAGCATCCATGTTCCTTCTGCGGACAACCATTCTAAACAAACATTTCTTAGATGAAGCAACATGGTAATCTTTATATACTATAACAAATTAAAGATAGAGTGAAAATTATTTATGGTATTCTATTCGCATCACCTTAACCCCAAAAGTTATCTAAACCATCCTCTGATACCAACTATAAAGACCCGCACTTGTTACATATATAATCTTGAATTTATTCAAGAAAACACTTCCTTTTACATTGAGAATATTTTAAAGTTTAGAGATTTATAGAATTAAGACAAAACATTCATAACATTACACATTGTCACATAGTGGATACCATAAAATCAGTTTCCATTTTCCTCATAATATAAAACATAAAAACTTAAAACAAGACTCCTTGAAAATTCTTCAACATTTAACATGTCTTCCTTCCTTGTATTACTCATCCATTAACCTGTGAAAAAATCATTTAAAAACATTGGATGAGCAAAAAATCTCAGTAAGGTATGAAAAAGATGGAAAAATCACATTAGTCCATGAATACACATGACATATGAATTTTTTTTCAAAAGACATGATTTCCACCCATAAATACTTACATTGTGTATCATGAGATTTACAAAAGATCCACACAAACATAAATATAATCATAGAGGTATCTTGGGGAATTACTTACATAATATTGTAACCATCTTGGCTACCTTAAAATTTGTAACCCTCACGGCTACCTTACTTTGTGTAACCATCACAGTTACACTTGGAGTAGCCATACGACCGACATCCAACTTACTCATAACTAATGCATTGGGGGGAAATATAGGTCCCACCCTTCATCATAAACAATTCCCAATAACCAAAACATAATCATACAACATAAATAATAGCATAAAAATATTGCTTTTGAATATTGCAAAACAGAATTTTAAAAAAGGATTTTAGAAGAAAAGTCCCTTATAAACATCATATACTTGAAGTGGAACTTAATAGAGTCTATGGAATAGTTATATACTCTGTAAATACACATAATTAAACATAATATAAACAGAACCCATCACAAAAACAATTTAAATAGCAATAAATAATAAAGTAGAAGGTTATCCCAAAGAATGGAAATCGGGTTAAGAATTCCATTACCTTAGGCTTGTCTTACTTCAAAATTGTTTAAACCTACTATATAAAGGTTAAAAGAGTGTTATTAGTATTTTACAGAAATATTTTCATGTTTATAACATCTTATATGGTCATTTCATAACCTCATTTCACCCCTTAATTGTTAGTATTTTGTTCCTTGCATTATTTTGGGTGAGTTCTTTTGTGATTTTCATGATCGGTTCATGATGAATCGTTCTTGTTGATTGGAAGTGAAACTCTAGAATTGGAATGGAGTAGTATTTACATATTTCCAGTACCATAATTTATACCATTTATCACTTTGATTCTTTATATGATAATGACGTATAAGTTAAAACATTAATTATGTTCGTTTAGATCATTTAAGTTGTTCTTTGATAATAACAACCTCATTTAGTCTTATAAATTAGAACCATGAGTACAAAAGAAATGCAGAACCATATATGAGTTATAAAACATATATTATAACCTGGTTCAACCATATAAATGGTTTCATGACCAGACTTAAAAGAATTAATGGAAAGTGAAATTACATCGTCCACGATGTCAGTAATTCAACACATCACAGAGAATGTTTTTATTCCTTAAATAAGTGAGAGAGGAGAGGAATAATGATTTTTAATTTTCCATAAACAAGAAAACATCCAGAACATACATGATTATGGAGATTTTATGCCTCTTTTATAAGAGGGGGTGAAGAAATAAGAGAAAGGAATCATGAAATAATGAAAACATGAGAAATTTCTTACGAAAATTCGGCAGCCTAACGACGTCTCTTAAAATTTCATAAAAACAAGATTGATGAGACGAATGGAATATCTCATCATTCATAAAAAATTTGTACATTAAGGGGAAATATTTAATGAAATATCCCAACAATAGACAAAGGGAAAGGAATAGAATAACATAAAATGGAAGAAAAGAATGAAAATGAAAGAGGATGTTTACCTCTTGATCTCTTCTCCTTGAGATCCTTCTTAAGGGCTTTGATTTTGGTCTATTGGTGAGACCAGAAGCTCTAGGACGTGGGGAAGAAGATTAGGGAGGGAATTTGGCAGAAATTAGACAATTCTAAAGGCTTGAGTGGTGTGGGAGGAAGAGGGGAGTGAGGGTGATATTTATGGTGGAGGAGGAGAGGTATTTTAAATTATTTTAATTATTATTATAATATTTTTATCAATACAATCAGTAATCTCAAATAAAGTGGCCTTAAATAGTTAAAATATCAAGTGACTTCGATGAATGTGGCCTTTCATCACTTATGATGTCATAAATAGTTCATTTTTACTGATAAATTGATTATACTGTATTTTATCGTATTTCACTATTCACTGAAAATTCCAGAGTTTCAGAAAAATACAAAAAATTTACCCCAACAATTTGTTGACGTGTAGAATTCAAAAATGAACTCCATTTTTCAAAAATAATTTTCTATATATTATTAATTTAATTTTTAAATAAGGTCACAGTTAATTCGAAAAATCACAACATTGAAGTGCAATTAGTTTTATGTGACATTGGAAAATTAATTAAGATCCCATTATCCCATTGCCATGAGAAAATAAAATAATAATATTATATACTATTCATGAGATCATAATACTATTCATATTACTATTCATATTACCATTCATAAGGGCATGTTACTATTCACCAAAAAAAACAAGTTTGTTTCATCAGACTCTAAATAACATACTGAACAAAATTGTAGATGACCGTTTCTTGAAATTCAAAACATAGAAGAAATAAAATTATGTTTAAAGGATACTTATAAATATATACCTTAAACAAAATTTCAAGCATTTTCAATTTCTTTTTAGAAAACCTTGGGATGATACAATCATTCTATCTAGAGGACGTACCATGGTACCAGTGTCACTTATGGATGAAGTGTTGAGGGAGTTCCACACACCCCATCTAGCAGTACATCCAGGAGAGGAAAAGATGTACCAGGATCTCCAATGATAGCACTGGTGGCCAAGAATGAAGAAAGAAGCCGCAGAGTTTGTCTCTCGATGCATCACTTGACAGCAAGTGAAGGCGAATCATCAGGTACCAGCATGCTTGGTACATCCCTTAGAGATACCAAAGAGGAAGTGTGATGGGATATCCATGGAATTAGTGATAGGACTTCCACGTGCAACTAGGGGACATGACTCGCTTTTGGTGATCGTCGACCAACTCCCCAAGTCGGCCCACTTCCTACCAATCATAGAGAAGGGTTTAGTAGAGAGATTGGTATGCCTCTATGTACAAGAGATTGTATGACTACATGGAGTACCTTCGACGATTATCTTCGATCGTGATGCAAATTTTACTTCCCGACTATGGAAGGGGTTGAAGGAGGCTTTCTGGACATAGCTACGATTGAGCACTACCTTCCATCCTCAGATGGATGTCCAGACTGAGAAGACCATTCAGACCCTCGAGTACAAGTAGCGTGCTTGTGTCCTCAACTTCAGTTGTAGTTTTAAGGTTCACATGCCTTTGGTGGAGTTTGCGTTCAACCCCAGCTACCACTCCACCATTGGGATGACACCTTTTGAGGCGTTATACGAGCAACCTTACTGATCACCCTTGTGCTGGACTGACCTAGGGGATTCAGCACTAGTTGGACCAGAGATGGTATGAGCATCCACAGAGAAGGTGCATGTCATCGAGGAGCAGATGGATACTGCAGAAAGTTGGAAGAATTCATATTCTAACTAGAGAAGGAGACCTCTAGAGTTTGAGAATGGGGACCACTTCTTTCTATGGGTCTCATCTCGATGAGGTTTGTGAAGATTTGTCCAAGGTGGAAAGTAATCTCTGAGGTTCATCAGACCTTTTTAGGTCCTCAACAGAGTTGGAGAGGTGGCATACCACTTAGCTCTTCCACATCAGTTGCACCAGGTGCATGACGTCTTCCACGTATCCCAGATGATGAGATACGTGCACGACCCTTCTCACATCATCGACCATGGCGAGCTGGAAATCAACGATTGGGAAAATTTTACGGAGGTTCTAGTAGATATTAAGGATTGACATGAGCAGGTGCTTCATAGACGGTCGATACCTTTGGTTCTCATTCGATGGCAGCATGGGATCCTTCAAGAGAGCACATTGGAGTGGGAGGCTCAGATTCATGATCGATACCCCCACTTGTTCCCTTAGATGTAGTTGTGTTTACGGGGACATAAAGCCTAATGTGGAGATAATGTAATGACCCTGAATTTCCATGTAATTGGTTTTAAATATATGGAAATTTTACGAGTTCGTGAAAATTGACGGTGCATGATTCTGATGCCCAGAGTGCCTGGAATGAATTTCTGAACATTATTTCAGGTACGTTCAGTAAATGTGCAAGCAAGTTTTTTCTAACTTTTGAACTAGTGCTCATAATTTAAATATGAAGGCACCGTTGAAATCACAGTTCCAGTATTCACTTAAGATTACATTCATCTCGATGATAGTTGGTCGAGGATGAAAGTTAGTTTTTGGGCTTTTCATGTAAGAATAAAATAAAAATAATTGTGTATGACATATTTATTTTAATTTTCAACACAAATGTGGGTGATGGGAGGTGGGGTCCACCAGAACTAAACCACATGTGGAGGTTGAGGTGTGGGGAGCACCAGACCTTAACCTCTCATTAGAGGTTATGGTTGTGGGGACTACCTGATCCATAACCTCCCATGTGTTGTTATGGTGGTGGGGACCACCTGGGATTAAACCCCCCCTTTAATTGAGAGAAACTCCCAACCCCCTAATTAATGTGGAGGAGCCTCTTGACTTCCTCCACATTAATTGTGCTAATGCACATAGCTTTAATTGTGCCAACCTAGGTGACTAATTAACCAAATTTGAATGGTGCCAACAATAAAAAATTGGGGACACTTTTTTTATTTTGGGTTAGAATTTCTTTTGAGAGATGTTTGTTGGCCAAGGGGAGAGCACTTGTTGGGAGAAATTCTCTCCAATGAAGAACTATTTATTCGAATTAAGAGCACATTCTTTTTCTTGTTATGCCAAATTCTACCACCCTAAACACGGAGGGTGTGGGCCAATCCAACATGGCCCGACCTATCGGCCATTCTTCTTAGGTGTACTCTTTGAAATGGAGGAAGGTGACGAAGACAACAAAGGCAATGAAGGCAAAGACGCCGCCACCCGTGGCCACCACGAACCGTGGCCACTGCTATTTGTGCTGCCCCCGTGACGCCCTGGCTGAACCAGCATGCGCCCTGGACAGACCGGCCTGAGCCCCTCGCAATTCCCCTACTGAACCTTCCCATGCCCCTCGTGGCACCCCGGTCGAACCGGCCCGCACCCCTCGCGGCGCCCTGCCGAACCGGCCCACGCCCTGCGCGACTCCCCATCTGAACCGGCCCACGCCCCATGCGACGACCTGTGCGACTCCCCGTTCGAACCGCCTCGTGCACCCATGGAACCCCGACCAAAACGACCTGGGCACCTAGAGGAACCCCGGCCTAGCCGGCTCCGTTCCCTCATGGATCCCCAGCGATCGATCTGCCCTGTGACCTCTGTGGCCTCCGCGGCCCCTCGAAACCCTCACGACCTGCCAGAACACCCAGCAGACCACGCCACAAAATGGGTCAGGCCTGACGCAGTGGGCCGTGCTGGGTCAACATGAACTAGGTTGACCCATTCTAGGTCGGGCCGGGTCAGTCTGCCTAGGTCGGACTGGACCCGGGCCCACTATGGCCGTTTAAGCTCTTTTGGCCACATCCTCGGCACCGGACATCCGTTTGACAAACCGTAAGCGGCGCTGGAAATATTGAAGCGAGACAGTCCCGTTGATTATATTTCACCGAGTTTTGGATTGACATGAGGAATGTTTAGGTTGGATCGAGCACGAATCAAACCAGGACCCTGTGACTAAATGGCTAATAAATCACAGACCGGGTGTCCGTTTGACGCGTTGTCTATTACATTGAGACCCCTAGGACGTGGTGGACATTTGAGATACTTATTCTTGGGTCTTCGTGACAGTTGTAGTATCGACATGTAGCTCGAGAGAGGATCCTCCCGTAGACAAGCGAGCGTCATGCAGAGACCTAGTATCTGACTGAGACCAAATGACTTCTGACCATTTTGACTTGGGTGACTCTACTAGTCTAGTGGGTAGTGATTTAGTGTCGCAGAAGACCCAAATTGGGGAGTGCATTGGTGTCACGGAAGACCCACGATTCTCGAAATAAGGTATACCTTAGCAGGCTATGAGGAGGAGCGCGCTTGGTGATGTGGCAGACCCACGGTGGAAAGGGCGGTTGGTGACATGGAAAATCCACGGTACACAACAGGAGGAGTACCTCAGCAGTCTAAGGTTAGTGTGAATCATGCTTGGTGTCATAGGAGGCCCACTGTACTCAATAGAGGAGGAGTTATCCACCAGTCAAGGTTTCAACAATGTGACTGGGGATAATACTTGGTACTATACCTAGAACAAAATCCTGGTTTGAGCTAAGTTAGTTTTTCTATGTTTTCCTCACGATTGAGATGGATCACTTGAGAAATTAGATATATGAATTGGAATATACCTAATTAGGGTTATCTGTTGACATAATTTTTTTTGGTTTATCCTTGGTGGATTTTGTGGGACCTTGAGGGTCTCGGGGTCCCTACTGAGTATCGTTATACTCACCCTAGAATTGGCTATGCCCACATCATCTTGTGTTGGATGTAGGCGACAAACAATGCTGACTGAGGATGAGAGTACCAGGACTGAACAATACCTGGAGTTTGACCACATGGTGAGCTAGTACACGGAGGATACTGTCAAACGTGAAGTGTTGAGGAGGAGCTCTATATCTACCCTTTAGGTAGGAACCCAAAGGAGGATCCAGTAACTGTCTTCCCTTATATTTCAGTTGTATTGTATCATTATTATACTTGTACATCCCAGTTGGGATTGTTTCTTGGCCCCTATTACTTTCATCACTCTTTTTTTATACAGTTTACTTGGTATTTCGTCCAACTGTGTTCTTTCTTGTATGTGTGTTTACAGGTTATAAAGGCAATTCCTTTCCAGTTTTATGGAATTTGCATTTGGTGCTAGTCGCCAGCCCCTGGCCTATGGAATGCGGGTTTGGGGTAGTCATGGAACTGGCCCCAGGGGATGGTTCGTGACAATATAGTCCCATGACTTATATTACCCATTAAATAAATGATGATGAATATTTTCTACCATAAAAAACAAAGGGGGATGATGGATGAATTTTCTTTGTTTTTTAAAATGATTTTCTTTATCTTGGATATATATACAGTCCTACATCATTTGTAGCTTGAAGTAACATTGTCTTAATATTTTTTATAATAGATTGGTCTATTCAAAATGAGAACCACATGTGAAATCAAGTATTTACAATATAATAGTGAATATTTACTCTATTTTAATGCAAATTTGGTGGAATCTATCAATACATATATTTTAATCTAACATATGTTAATTCCATCCACCACATAAAATATGGTCTCCTACTAAACAAAATATCCATTACCATATAGATTGATTTTTGGATGAATCCTATTTTGAGGTAATATACATGGGATCCATCCATTAAATTGTGTGATCGAGAAGTGGAGGTAAAGGCCCCTATAATATAATGTTTTACTATGTATATTAATATCATTAAAATCATCACTAATTAATGGTGATTCTACCGTGAAATGATAAACTTTAATGCTTCTATCATTATAGTTTTTATCTTTTCAGGCTATAAATATATTGGAAAGTACGTCTTCTTAGGAATATAGTAAGCATGAAATGTGTGGAAACATTTGTTCTAAGGGTAATTCTTCAATAAAACCTCATGTATAATTAATAAAATTAATTAAATCTTCCTTCACTATAGAATAATTTCCATTTATTTTATTCATTAAAAAATTGAAATATATTTTGGTTTTCAATTGAACCACATGAATTCATCCCCATTATTGACACATACTTTTAATAATATGATGAAGTATGGAAAAATATTTTATTTGGAAGACAAAAACAATCATCAAGAAAACATATTTTAGATTCATTTTTTCTTTCATTAAACCCATTGGGAACCTAGAGGAACCCTTTATGTACTTACCCCATGATTTTGATGTTTCAAATACTGAGTAGATGACTTCATTAGCGAAATTTGTGTCCATGAAATATGTCTCTCGAATGGGGTGGTTTTTTGGGAAATCTGGTAAACCCTTCTTGATAGTATATTTATGGGATAGAAAATAGATACTATAATAATATTTAATTAACCCCATCACAGTATACATTTAATTTGACCAGGAAACTAAGAATATATTTGGGTAATTGAATATTAAAAAAGTTGGGCTTTGTGGGGATGTATATAATGTCTTAGATTTACCTATAAAATTATATGTAGTCATTTTAGATATTATAGTATTGGGTGTCAAAATTTTATTATTATATGGATATAATAAATAATATTTCCCTTTATTGTATCATTCCTTCATGCAATTAGGGTTCCATGTGACCACATTAAGGTTTCTATATATATGATGATCCTCTCCCTTTTCTCAAGAAGAATCAATATGGGAGGATATAGAATATATAACTCAATATCCAAAAATGATCTATGAAATTATTCATTTGACATATAAGTGACCCCTTTATTCATCATCTTTGTGATTATAGATTATATTACTTTGAGGTCAGCTATGTATTGTCTCATTTAAGTAAGATAATAATGAATTCCACTAAACTCGTTGAGATTTATTAGATGAGGAATATCAATTATTTCCTTGGTCTTCTCAAGGATTAATTTGATTCTGTGGTGGAATACAATAAATCAATATGTGATCCCCTATGTCATATAAGATTATTGTTTAAGAGGGTTTACATTTATTCTTTATTTCCTTAGTTTTTTGAAATTAGTAATATTTTATGTCTTATGTGGGGACTTGACAACAAGATAAACCACATAGAACATTAGGTTCTCCCTAAAATTGATTATAAATATGAATCATGGTGCATTTGTATATTGCATTAGTGTTCTTTATGATAAATGGAATGTTGAGAAATATATACCCCTTGGATTTATTTTAAGTTATCAGATTCATCATTTTTATTGATGATATAGAAATGGTTATATCCCAAAAATTCACCCATAAAGGATTGGGTATAGATGCTTTATTTTTCATCAATCACTTTTTTTTGATTGGTACAAAGAAATACTCCTTGGGAAAATTCTGGATGTAGTTTATAAAAAAAGTGCATGAAATTATTTTTCCATTATTTTTCATAATAAGGATTATATTGGAGGTTTACTTTGGGTATTGAAATTCAATATTGATGATTTCCTTGATCATATTATCTACTTTGACTTCAACTTCTATTTTTATGATTAGGTACATTTCCTTTACTGATTATTTATAAAAGTGACGATCTTTTGACAAACCTAGATTATGTGTAGCAACATGTATATCTAATATGGGAATACAATTATTATTCTACTATGAGATGTTTTGATATAACTTTAGGAAATATATGAATGTTACCTATTCCATAAGACTCATGGTGGTACTGAATAATATAGATCAAATTTCTCCTTCCTTATCTAGATGAACAAATCAATGTTGATTGGTGATGTCAAAACAAATTACTTAAAATGTTGGATAAGAATGCATGATATCATCCTATTTTACATCACTATAATTAAGGAAAAATGACTTGTTCGTCTCTTGAGATATATAAGATCATGGATGAGAATTTTTCGAGAGTCCCGGACCCAGAGAGCCTAGAGCCAGTGTCTACTAATTGTACATTTACATGATTATAACGAATCAAATACCATAGGACCAAGAGTTTAGTAGTCTTGTTAAACCATATAAATATATGATTATTGTATAATAAATTAATACACTAATTAAAAAATATATTTTTTATAAATTACATTGATGACATCTAATTTTTCTCATTTAACATATCCTTTCATATCTTTAATAGTTTTTTGAATCTTGGGGAAAGGGAACATAATAAGGTTAATCTAAAATGCTCATAATAGAGAAAATACAGTGGAAGAAATAATGTATCATTTAAAATAATAATCCTGGAATGGTAAAGAACTGAATAAAAATATGATAAATTAATAAAACTGAGATGTATGTTCATAAAAATAAGAAATGGTAATAATTGGATACACATTTCATTCAAATAAGTAGATAGGTAAAAATAAAAATGACAGGGTAAGAAACTAAAACAAATTCTATATAATCAGTGAACATAAAATGAAATGTATCCCTATATATGTAGATTCTATATCTCATGGCCGAATAATCACTAAAACAAAATGAGGGGAAATTCTTAATATTTGGATGTCGTGTTTCCTAGGTACATGAAACCATTACCATCGAGGCCTTGCACTATATGGATTATAAGACACTATGTACAAATGAACTTGTTTTATCCAAACTTATATCTACATCCAATACCTTTCACATAACTGTTTATAATATACTGGTTACAAACATGAAGGTCCTGTCTTACTTGTCCAAAACATTCCTCATATCGAATAGAAACTATATAGTATTAAATATCTATATTTATTAAAGGAAACATATTTAGGAATTATTGCTAAAAAATAATCAAATAATTATCAATGTTATAACCATATGTAATATGGTATATGGTTTTGAAAATACTCATATCCATGTTAAACAATATGGGTATTTGGGTGGAATTCAATGTCAAATTATCATAGGAATTTGAATATTTCACAGGGACTAAAAGGAATATAGGAATATAACGTGAATACTGCACTCTTCCAAATCAATCATAAGCCATCTACATGAAAAATAATTATGGTATGAAATAAACATATACTAATATGAGTTAAAAATTAATTTTTTCATTGATGAATATAAATACTACAAAATAATTTTTAAAATAATTCATGATAGAATTATATTTTTTTTTGAAAAAAATTTTCTCTGAAAATCAATTTTTTAAAAACATTCTTAAAGAATTAAAATTTTAAGCATGTAAAGGAATCATTAATGAAATTATGGTAGTTATATTCGTAAATGGTCTACAAGGTAAAATGACATTTCTTTTTTTCATAAACGGTTAGAAAATTTCCTTTTTCGAAATGTGATAAAAAAGATTCCTTTTAAAACACGGGTAAATATAGAAAAGGGAAGACATTTATTTATTAAATATTTATGAAAGGATTAATTTTTTTTGATAATATTTAAATAAAATATGGTTCTTTGATGATTTTGTTTTTAACTAATGATATATATGAATTGAGGGTCTCTTAAAAAATTGCCAAACATTTTGTGTACTATTGGGAGAAAATGGAAATAATACATTAAAAAGGAAATTATAAAATAAGGGAGTAAAATTAAATGGTTTATATAAAATTTTCATATAATTTAATTGAATGGAAGGCACTTTTAAAGATTATTTAATAATTTCTTGAGGAAATTAATCTATAGAAAATCAAAAGTGTTGTATGCCACTTTGAATCATTTTAAATCATAAGCCTTATGGATAAATAACATTAAATGAATGTTTTCAAAAACATTAACATAAAATAATACATGATATAATATATCAAAAATATTATTAGATACACTATAAAATAGTAATTAAATAGTGAACCTGACATTTATTTCATGGATGTAAAAAAGTGTGATGAGTATCCCTTATATCTTTCCCGAATTGTCAAAAGAAACTATTGTTGGTCAAATATGGTAAGTGGGGTCATTATAAATTTTTTCTAGAATAATAACCATTAAATAATTATCATACTTTAAAATAAATTATACATTCCAAACTAATAGTTATATGTGGTTATGAAAAACATACCAACGTTATACATACAGATATGGTATGCCGTACGTATGCAGAGATAACATTCCTTTTTTTCAATAATTGTTATAAAATGAAGATATATTTCTATAATTATAATTATATCCTCAATTACAAGTTATATTATAAATATAATTTTATACATAATTAATTTGATGAAAATTTAATCACATTGTATCGAGGAGGGGGTAGTCCACACATCCACGATCGATGGTATGACTCTACATTGTTTTAAAGGGTAATAAATAAAATGATATACATTATATTTTTACATAATGGTAACATTGTATCTTATATCATATATAAGTTTTTTATTTAACATATTTTCTATTAATACCATAATTTATAAATTCCATGTATCATGTGAATCAATAACATCTCATTTAGGGTGGAGTAGTCCACACTTCCACAAACGATGTTATCATTTTTACAAAAAATCGGAAGTATAAAAATATGATTTTTAAAATAAATAAATAATAATAAATTCATAATTAATATCAAATATAACATATATAAATATATTTTCCATAATAATTCACAACCATTGTATGTAGTAAAGAAAAATTAACAATCATCGTTTCGTGAGGTGGCTGTTCACAGTACTCACAAATAATATGTTTGTTACCCATTGGCTGGAAGTGTGTGTGATTCTAGGTAGAAAACATAGAATAAAAAGAAAAATTTATATTTAGTATATTTTTTTATATAATAATGTAATAATAAGAGTTATGGGGGATGATAGTGGAAATAATGCTAGTGAGAAAAAAAAGATTTTACCTCTTAATGGGGTATTTGCATTTAGTTTGAACCAAATGGATTTTTTAGATGGATTATTGAACAAGGTGAGTCCTCTAGGTGTAGTTTAGGGGTTTCTGGCATCTATTTATGATGATATTGGACTATTCAATATTTCATGATATATGTGAGAAATTGGGAGGGGTGCGTAACTACTTATAGTGTAGGAAAAGGACACACTTTGTATTTTTTTTAAAATAATTATGTTCTATTGAAGTATTACTTATTTCCATAGTGTCAAAATAGATCATTCTAGAAACAGATAGGTGAATTAGCTGAAATACATAAATCCAATATGGTTTAGACATGTGTATAGTTCATTTTTCTCTTTAAGATTATGGGTTAGTCCCTTGTTATGCTTCATTTAACAACAATCGATATAATTAATTTCAATTACATTCACTCATATTTTGGTAAACCATATTATGAACATATCATAAATTATAAATTATTCTGATTCCATATTTGGAATAATTTTTCTAAAATTACAATCTCATAATTTTCTGCAATTAATTTGAAGTTAATCTTATAGGGGTGAAGATAATTTTGGTTTTTAAAGAAATAATGATTAAAAATTTTCTATGTTTTTATATCCAATTTCAAAGTGAAATTTTAAAAAATTATTTAATATTGGTTCTCCATTAAAAGTTGATAAAAGTGACTTATTAAAAATATAGTATTTTATGAAAGAAATTTATTATGGTTTTATCACAGGCTTAAAAAATCCATTATATGAATCTAAAAAACATTTGAATGAGTATAATATATATAACATTATTATGAATCACTAATTACTATTAATTTATTTTATGATGAAAAAACATCTTTGTGAACATAAAAATAGTTTTCGATTAAAATAATCTTTTTACATTCAATTAGTTCTTAGATTCATTTATAATTTATTATTAACCGAAGAATTCATTTATAATATCTATTAACCATATATTATAGTAAGTCAGTTATTCTTATTCATGATCAATAATTTATTATATAGGTAACATCTTATTATATTAAATAATAATATTTTTTAAAAATATTATTGTTTGGATAATCACGGTCTTACGTTTAACACAAGCCATTGAATAAACACATTTTTGCATGAAACATATGCTAAATTTTTGTCACTTTAATTTAAAAAAAGATGAAATATTGAATTAATTTAAAATAGTAACCATATTATAAATTATTAAGATATTATATTCCCTTTAATTCATAGTGTTGTGTATCATATACATTATTGAAAAAATACTTAAATTAGAATTTCGGGGTGTTAAATTCTCCCCACTATAATTAAAATTCATCCTCAAAATTTAGACTCGATCATGGTGATATATTTTTAGACATTTCCTATTTTGACATACCATATTGTGATTAGTGATCATTAATAATACTCTAGAAAAGAGTAAATGGGAAGTGAAAATGTCAAATAGAATAATATATGACTGGGTCTCTATGTAATATATCATTAATGAAAATTAGAGAAACATACATGGAGGAAAGATGTAAATATTTATAGGGAGTGATGGATTTCATCAATAATAGACAAGTTAATGATTAATAGAAAGTTGGGGGCCTAAAAATAATATATTTATATTGATTTAGAAGACTACTAGTTCATATGAATAAAGCTATAAAGACAAAAGAAATTTATCATTTTCCAAATGTTTAGTAATTCATTTACTGACTAAAAAATATGAAAATTTACTTTCCTAATATGTTTTAATTTCATATGTTTCGATTCTATTTTTTTGGTTAAGCTTCAATCCATTCTTTTTGAGACCATACTTCATGATATAAATATAAAACAGTTATCATTGATTCATGAAGCACAAATTTAAAATTTAAACATATCGTAAGGACTATAATAGAGTGAAAATTATAACAATTTATCTGTAACGATTTTCCAAAGTCAATATGGATATCAAATTAATATATAAACCTGAAAATTTACAGTACTAGTTCATAATTATTATTTATTCATAAATTTTTTTAACTAAAATGGTTGACATATTAACTAGAAAATATCCTAGATTAGTTGCTACTGTTAAACCCTTGACACACATTAGACATGGGATTAAGACAAACAACATTTATAGATGTGATTGTTCATCACCCAATGAAAAATTTTTCATATTTGAAATCCATATTAATACAAATTCCGAAATAAATATTATAGAAACTGATGAAATAAGGTTAATAACTAAATATCATTTTAACAATGGATTTCAATACATCGCCAATACATAAATAATTTATCAATTTATTTCTACATATTTTATTCTTTAGATTGGAGTTTATCCATAATTTTTATTTATAGGATTTATAAATCATGACACATTATATTATAACTAAAATACCTTATGATTATCCTAGGTCATTAATTTTAATTTCCTATTCAAATCAATCATAATGGTTAGTAAAAAATGTGAATTATCCCAATTGTAACTATAAGGTGTATCTGCAAAGTACGGCCCGACATACCTTGTCAGAGTTATTACTCCTAGGTACATCAATTCCAGAACCATGTCTACTTATTGTATCTATTTATGGATTTATTATAAGGAATACACACATTATATACACATTAAAAACATTCTAGGATGTTCTTCTTTAATTCTCATCAAATTATACATTAGGGTCATGTCCTCTAACTAAGGTTTTCCAAAATGTAGTTCCCAAAGATTATACTAATCTTACATTGAAACCAACTATAGAGACTCTCCCCAATAGTGCCCAAAGCTATTTATACTAAAATTACATTTTCATGATTATGAGTAATCTAATCATGAACGACCAAGAGTTCAATAGTATTGGTAAATAGTACCCATAAATTATTCTTGAATTAAAAAATAATACACTAATAAAAAAATATATTTTTTCCTATATAACATTTAGGGTAACTACATTAACACATCTATCATATCCTTGCATAAATTTTTTAATTATTGGATTCCGAGGGAAAGAAAAAATAATAAATTAGAGATTAAAATATTATTAATCGAAAAATACAGTATAAGAAATAATGAATCAATTAAAATAATATTCATGGCATGGATCATAATAGAAAACACATACCAAGTAATCAATGAACTGAGACGTAAGTTCATAATAAATATTTCAATGTAATAATTGGATACACACTCCATTAAAATAACTAGATAAGGGAAAAATCAATATGGTAGGGTAGGAAACTAAAACAAATTTCCTTTTACCAATTAAATGAAAATGAAATTTATCCATAGATATGTCAATTTAATATCTCATAGATGAGTAATAACTAAATGTAAATGGCGTAAAATCAAGATTATTGGACTATGTATTTTCTAGATACAAGGAACCATGATATTCATGAACATTCATCAGAACCATTGTAATGTATTGGGTACAAACCAATTTGGTTCTTCCAACCTTATATCTACTATCAAGACCATTCATAAGTCAATTTGAAAATATTTTTTTTACAAATGTGAAGGGTTTTTCAATCCTAATTTCAACTCATTAGACTACCAATGCATCGATTGGATTTCATTAACTGGTCCCCAACCTGTAGGTATTTCTTTAGATGATCCTCAACACGTGTCGTACATATCCAGAATATTCCACATATCAATTAGGAAATATTTCTTATCAAATATCCATATTGAATAAAGGATAAATATTTTTCATTATATACCAAAATAATTAAATAACTATCCCTATTAACACCATATTAAAATTGATATATGGTTAAATAAATAATCATATCCATGAAAATGATATGGTTACATTGGGGAAATTCTCTTTTAGGTGATCATAGAAAATTAAATATTTCGAGGGGGTTAAGAGGAATAAAGAAATTGGATGCGAATACAATCCATAGACAAATGAATCATAAACCACACATTGGAATATTGTGTATGTAATTAATAAAAAATATCACATGAGAAGTAAAAATAAAGGGTTATTGTCATTGATGCATAGAAATACTATAATAATATCTTTAAATTAATTATTCTCTAAAATAATGTTTTTTTAAAAAACATTCGAATAAACATTTCATTGAAAATCAGTTTTGCAAGAAATTTATTTCAAAAGTAACCATTTAACCATGAAAAGGAATAGTCAAAGAAATTATTGTAGGTAAATCCATATATATAATTTGAGTAAGAATAAATTTATTTCTCATAGTAAATGTTTTGAAAAATGGCTTCTTTGTTAACCGATAAGAATATTTCATTGAAAAATTGGTAAAAAAAATTTTGTAATAATTTTTTAGAATATAATTTAGAAAATGATAAAAAAATGAAAAATATTTAATAAAACATGTATTTTTTATGAAAATATGATCTCCAACTAAACATATAAATGTTGCAAGGTTTTCTTAAAATCATTTTGCAAAAACGTTTCAGTACCAAAGAGTGGGAAAATTGTACTAGTAGTTCAAAATGGTCATGAATAACAATAGTAGATTAAAATTTATAGTTATATAGAAAATTGGTAATATAATTTTATCAAGTATATAGAACGTATAAATAACATCAAAATTATTATTGAGTAAAATAATCATTAATCATTCTAAAGTTTCACATGACACATTGAATCATTTTAAATCATAATACTCATAGAGAAATAAAATTAGTTAAATAGTTTTTAATAAAATGAAGATAAATGAATTCATGATATAATATATCATAATGGGTAGCATATACACAACACAAAATAAGTAAATGATGAACATAAAACTTCTCTCAAATATGAAAAAAGTGAGATAAAAATTAATTACCTTGCATCTAACTTGTCTTCTATGTGTTTTTTTCATGAATAAAAACATATGTTAATAATTCACTTTCATGATAACAATTTTCAATTTTATCATATCGTTTAATTCACTTCTTATCATTCCATATAAAACAACATGAATAATTAAGTTTACATGTAGTGTTTTGACCAAATTTGGTTTATATGTCAAAACCAACTTTTCTATGTCAACAATTGTCAAAGGGATCATTATATAATATATCAAAAATAATAAACAAAAAATGATTGTAATATTTATACATAAATTACACTTTTAGGAACAATAATTAAATATGGTAATGAAAAATGATCAAGCATTAGAATCACGAAGATGGTAGGTTTTACGTATGCATGAGTAGAGGTCCAATTTTGGGATAATCATTAATGAAAGAAGGTATGTAACACTATATATTCATATAATGATAAATATATATTAACAAACATGTTATATAATCATATTTAAAATGTAATAACATTTTTTTGAGGACGTGGTAGTCCAGACACCCACGATTGATGTAATAACTTTTTAGTGTTTCAAAGGATAATAAAGGAATATATATATATATTATATATATGTAAAGGTAATAATGTAATTAATATCATATACATGTTTTATAGGTGACATATTTTTAATTAAAATTATCTTTTTTACATTCCTTGTATTATGTGAATGAATCAAATTTCTTTGAGGGGGCAGATATTCACACTCTACAAATGATGTTATAGTTCTTATAAAAAAAATGTAATGTATTAAAATTTGCGTTGTAAAAGAATCAAATAATCTCATATACTTAATAAATATCAAATACATAATATATATAAATATATTTTCCATCATTATTCTCAACCATGATAGGTGGGAATATGAAAATAATCATCATCATTTCCTTAGAAGGTAGTTTGTCATACACACAAAAGTTTGTTAGTTACCCATTAGATGGAAGAGTGTCTGGGTTTAGGTAGGAAACATAGGTTAAAAACAGACTATTATATTGAATATACATTTTAATTATATAATCATGGAATAATAATATTCTAGAGGGTGAACAGTGGAAATAAAACTAAAGAACTTAGGGAATGTTGTTACCTCTTAAACATGTAACCCCTTTGGGTTTGAACCAATGAGCTTCCTTGGATAGATTTTAGACAATGATTATTCTTCTAGGTTGTGTTTAGTGATTATATGGAGGTATTTTGGTAATAAATTTTCAAGGAAATTTTGATTGATATGTGTGAGAAAGTGGGAGGGGGAAGCTTTCTAGAGTGAATGGAAAGGAAATACATGGTATTTTTAAAATGAATTATGTGTTCCACAAGTATTATTTATTCATGAAGTGAAAAAATTGATAATTATATAACCTTACAAGTTTATTAGACTAAATTATGGAAATAAAATAGGATTTGGATAACTTTATGGGTAATTTTTACCTTTAATATTAAGGTTTAGTCCATTGTTAAGCTTAATATTACCATAATCGATGTAATTAATTTTAAATAATTTCAATATTATTTTTTATCAAAAACTGAGACTAATTTATTATAAATTATAAATTATTATAATATAAAATATGGAATCCATATCTATACTTTCAAATCACAATAGTGGAATATATTAATTTGGATTCAGTCCAACTGATGGGATAATAATGCTGGTTTTTAAAGTAAAAACCTTCAAAAGTTGGCAATGTTTTTATATCAAATTTCAAATTGAAATTTATAAAAATTTCCTAAAATGTATTAATTTAAATAATTATATAATTTAACCTTTAAACCAATTTTAAATATAATTTTACCTTATATATAATTTTATTAAAAATCAATTTTTTGTTAAAATTCAGTATTTTTCACAATTCATTCAAAAAATAGTACATCATATAAAAATACAAACAACTCTCCCTAATGTTATTTTTATTTTAAGCCTCAAAATATTATTATTATTTATATATATATTATTTTTAAAAGATACAATAATTTTATTCAAAGTAGGTTCTCCATTAAAATGCTGTAAAGGTTCCTTAAAAAATGTGTTATTGTAATCTTAAAATTGTATACTTTTTTATTATAAGACAATGAGTCCATTTGGTGAATCTCAATAATAAAATGTTTAATATATAATAATTACATTACATAATTATCTCTCACTAATTATAATTACATTAAATTTTTAGGATAAAAAAACATTATGAGAATATGATCTATTTATAAAAAAAATAAATGTTTTATACTCAATTTGTTATTATATTCATTTACAATTAAATAGTAACCAATGAATTCATTTACTGTTAATTTAAACTGAATATTTGAAATTTTTTGTTAATAATATTCATATCCACTAAATTAATGGATTAGTAAAATCTTTTTGTTTTAAATAATAATATTTTAATAGTATATTATTGTTCGGTGAATCTAAGTCTTGTGTGTAGCACAACTCATTGAAGAAAATATTTTTTTAGTGTGACATAAACTAACTCAGTGTCTCATTAATTTCATTCTATAAAGAATAATTAATTTATTTAAAATAGTAAATATAATATAAATTCTTTTGGATATTATATTCCCTTACGCATATCTGTTCTCTTCTTCTTCTCCTTAGATTCATATCCACAAGATCTAATATCCACAGTTGGGATGACTATGCATTAGTCAGAACTTCTATTTGATAAATACACTTGAGGGAATAGTATATTAGCATGATTGGAGGAATTTATTTTTCATTAAAAATGATGGATTTTCAATGGTACCATCCACCTGACAATCATATCATAAGAATTTTTGTTGCTGTATTACATTCTCATCTAATATAAACTACATGACTCGATAAAAACCCATATTATAAGTTACTACCACAATTCAGTTCAGCTGTTATACATATTATTTAATGAGTTAAATCCTTAGATTGATATAATCCATTTCCAGAAATGTTTGTGTTATAATATTTAAAGAATTATCTACCATCAACTTATTCCATAAATTTTGTAGATCCTTTCATCTATTGACTATATTTTTGTAATAAAAGGTGGCATTACACCCATATAATAATAAAATATTCCCATAAATATAATTACTCAATAATTGATCATATGATAATGGAACAAATAAGTGAATATGAATCCCCCATTTCCTATTATAATACTATAATTTTTTTCCTGATTGACCACTTTGAATTAATAGTAGGAAATGAGATCACTAAATTCAGTTATGAGCTTGATCCTTTTAAATGGCCTCTAATCACACATTTAGAACCCATATATTCTTAAGTAGGAATGGGACAAGTCACCTTTTTATAGAGTAAGATCCTAGGGTTCTAGATACAAATGATATTCATCCCAATACCATAATCCATTAGGGTATTTCAAACATCAATTTTATCGTGATATCTTAAAACTTTTGATTGTCTGAAGTTCACTGTATGGAAACATAAAAGTCATATTCCATACAATTAATGGTAATGTAAAATTTTGTAGACACTGTCACTTTACTATGTATCATGGATTAGAATTTAAAACTACTAGGAGATTAAAATAGACTCCATGATAGAATCCCAAGGTTATTTGATTGGATTTGGGTATCCAAACTATTGATTTTGGATAAATGAAAAATAATAAGACTCAAAATGTCATATTTTTTTTTATAATGATTTATAATTCAATCCCTATATATGCTCTCAAAAATTATGTATGGAGGACAATGCTAGTAATGTGTGATATTCATTTCCATTAAAATATTGTGTGAAATATTTGTGGTAAGTGGGTGGGACTTAGCTGAGAATTAATAACATTGATGTATAGTAGGAAACATCATATCTATGAGTCTCTATTGACATATAATTTGATCTGAATGAGACCTGGATGATTTAGGAATAGATCTATACTCCCATTGATCTCATTGGATTTCATAACATTTAGTTTCTACAATATATATAGAATTTGTAGAGACGGTTCCTAATTATTTGTGTCTAAAAAAATTTCTCCTTTCCCAATCTCATTATCCTCAAAGACCACCTCCCCATTTATGAATTGAGTGCATAGGTTTATATATGTCTTTATTTAGGGAGAAAGGGTATATCAAATGGAAAATGGATATTACCATTTTAGGAATCCTCATATGATGGGAATCCTACTTTGTAGGGGTGGTTCTTATACACCAAGAGATGGAAAAATAAATAATAAGATATAGTAAAACTACTTTGGTACCTGTGGTATTTTTAATTATCATACATTTTTAAATTAGCCATTATATCATTGAATGGTGGTTGAGGATAAAATTTGTAACCACCCAAGAATTAATGAATAAAATTCCCTTTATTTTGATATAATCAATTTTTTTTGATATAGAAAACACATTCATTTATTGTATTATATGAAATTGAATTTTAATTTACAGTTATTTATCTTTAATGTTAATAATATAGCCGTAGAATTGTGGTCACATGACTACTATAAATATATGGTTTTAAGATATAATTTTTGAATAGAAAAATGATGCAATGGCCCCAATCCGAAGGATTATACCCTATTAATCCCATTTATTAGAGCTTCCTAGTGAGATAAATTTTTTAGGTTTTCCCTATACCACTCCCAATATGATATCCAATAACTTAATCATGAGAGTAACCATTTACAAGATAAATTCTATCTTATCAAGATCACAACCCAAACCATATTCACTTAATGACCACATTGAAACCCCTCCATTGTGAACCATACTCTTAGGGTTTATACTGGTTTAATACAGGTATATGTATTAAGACACTTGCAATAGAAATATGTACATTATTTTTTTTATAGAATAATGAATATATATTCTTCCAATTATTGTTACATTGTAAATGAATTTTAAAGAACACAATGTTTTTTATTAATATTAAAATTCAATTAAGAAATCTATTTTGGTGAATTAATAGTTTTTTTAAATAAATAAAATTTTAATAAAATTGATAAATTATTATTTTTAAATATAAATAATCATTTAATTTTTAACAAATCAAATGTAATATTTAGTATGGTTTGAAAAACTATTATTTTTTCAAAACCCATGGTTTTCAATAAATATCACTTTTTACAATAAAAGTTCAAATTAACTAGTTTATAAAATTAAATTCAAGAAATGAAATTTATTTTTGGAATCAGGATGTTGAAATTATCCAATGGGGATTTTTTCATATTTTTATGAGGCAGTAACAATTTTGTGTAAAAATTAAATACTGTATAAATATACACTGAGTTTTATGACATACAATTTTCCCAATAGTGATATAACAATTACCATAAAAGGTAAAATCAGAGAAATATATTTTTTTTCCTTTAATATAATTTAATTTTTTCTTTATTTTATTTATTTTATAAATCCTTAGTGAATCCTCCAAGGATTATATTATATTTTATGATTTTAAAAACATTTCATTGATTGTTTGACTCACCTACACATATGAAAAGGAAATATTTTATTAACATTTTCCCCTGGACTTATAAAATTATTTAATATGATACCCTTTACCAGAAACCATGGGAAAAAACAATTATATGGTTAGTGTTTTTGAATATTTTTTTATTTCGTGTCCAAAACCAAAATAATAATGAAATCCCCCCCCCCCATTCCAATATAAACCCACCAAATATCTCAGTTATCTTAAAAAAATCCATGATGTTCATGAAAAATCTGCCCAATACTCCCTAGAGTCCTCTTAGGGAGCCCCCAGGATCCCATTAAGCATATCCTAAGACTTTGGATCCTCACATCTAAGTAATGGATTTTCTCCTCTCCTTCGAATTCAACAACCTACTTTGAGATTTATTATTTTAATTTTAAATGGTTATATTTACATTAATTTATAATCATTACCTTACGTTCTAATGGATGTAATTTATATTAGGTATCAGTTATTCCCCTTTATTTGGACCCTTACCTAAAATGTTACTATGTTGAAATTTTGTAAGAGATTCTCTCTCTAATCTTTTCATCAGGATCTTCGTTTATGATATTCGATTTGAAATTCCATTTTATTAAATTTTGATACATTCTTATCAATAACCTTAAAATTAAATATTATTTTTAAATGAGTATATCCTCTTTCACTTTCATTTGACGCCCATAATAACATTTATGTAAACACATTACCATGCAGAACTTTTGTAAGGAACATTCGATTGTCTTCTTTTTATCAAGAATTTATTTTGACTTATGCCTTAAAAATTCAATATTCATATGTTGTCATTTGTTATAAAATGTACCTTTTATTATTTTTTTCATGGATAAATGATTAGAGAACCCATTTTCTCTATGAACCCTCTTCTATGAATTTCTATATGACACCGTTATGTTGCCAAAAATGAACCATGATTTTCCAAGACAAAATCATCATGTAGTGAATACCATAACTATATCTTTGTCAAGGGTATTTACCATTCTTCACATATACATATTTATTGGGGATATACATGTCTTTATTATAAATTCCTAGAGCAGGTAATAAATTATTATGTTTAATGAATCCATGTTATATGATCTATGTGGCAGACTAAAACATGAGAATGAAATGATTATGAAGGGTGTTCCATGATGGATCTATGATGTATTGGGTAATTTTTAGTATCATGATACATTATGTGAAATGTTCCATGAGTAATAATACTCTATGTGAAATGGGACTCGACAGATTCTCTTTCATGTGAAATGGACGTCAAACCATGCTCCTCCATGTACAATGATCTTTAACTCATGACCCTCTTTATGAAATGAGTCTTGACTCGGGATTACATCATGTTTTATATTACATCCAAATTTACCATGTTATGATTATCATTTATAAAATTCCTTTTTAATCATGTTTCTTTAGGCCTCAATCAAAGTCCTTCTCAAACATGTAATATTATCACGATGTTATGTCATCATTATTAACTGAATGGAATTTATAGCTCACCCCATTTCTTATGTTTATACTTAGGTTATCCTTTTCTGTGTTATGTATGATGTCTTGTTTTGGTTATGTCAACGCCGTTTTCTAAAATGATGTTTAATTTCTTATTTAATGTTGTTAGGTAATATATAGAATTTCCCAAATAAACTATACCTCTCAATATTATGAGTTTTATTAAGTCAAATGTTATCTAATAAATCATGTTTAATTGTGATATAATGTCTAGGTTTGTTATATATTGTGTCATAGGATACATTTTTTAATTTTTGGAATTAGGATTAGAAAACCCTAGTGAATCTTGTTAAGGATAATACTATTCATAATAAATCATCCCTAAATTTTGGTAAGTGTAGAGTAAGATGTTTATCAAGAAAATAAATCACTGTTTGGATAATAAAAGATGATATTGTTCTAGAATAGATAAACCTTGGATTAACAAATCCGAAAACATGTTTCAGGATTAACCCCTAGTTAAATGGTGCACGACAGTGGGCCTTAAAACGCAAATTGTTTGACAGTCCTGGGGGATATGATTTTTTAAATTCATTATCTCATTACAAATCATTATTATGGTAACAAACCCCCCTACAAAATTTGTAAGGATATAGATCAAATATATCATAGATTGAACCCTAGAAACTCATATGTAAAGAAGATAAATGTAATTTGAAATTTTTCCCTTTATCATCATTGGATTACCCTTAAAGTGTTTTATATTTTAAGATACTCATCCATGAATTCCCTTTTATTCTAGACAATGGAGAGATATTAGATGATTTAGGTAAACAATCTATGTGAAGGGATATGTGATTATTTCGCAAACGATATTTCCATCACGTTGGGGGTGGGAATCAAAAACATTGTCATGATACAATCTTAGTTAACACAAGATCTTAATATAGTACTTGACAAGGAAGAGTGCACAACCTCACCCCCCCAAATCAGGGACCAATGTATTAATTCCAATGAAAATATATTCTCTACCCTTCATTGTTATAAAAAAATATGGTTCCCTTGGATTTTTAATGTATGTACGGTAATGATGGTAACTAGTGGACATTGATCAAGAATATTATTCCTATAGAAAAGATATATGCCATAAAGTAGATGGAATTAACCAAAATGTGTTTTGATAACTATTTTTCTGGAAACCTTCATCTTATGATGGAAACATATTTCCATTCACTATAGAAACATTATGAATAATATGTTTGGGTGTATAAGAAAAAAATCATCATAATTACAATATATGCCTCTGGTTTTGTCATCACCATAAAATGAAAGGTTGGCCGGTTCTTTGGTGGGCTAAAGCATAGTCTATGAAAAGGCATTTAAATCCACGAATTTAATATCTATAAGGAATATTTCTAATGTTCCATTAATGTAAAAATGTAGATCAGTGAATCTCAGGGGTATCCTTGGGATAAGAAGTGGAATTTAATTTTTGTAGTTTGATGGATAAATCCCACGGTTCTATGAAATCTTAGCATCCCACTTTTCAATTGAGTGGTAAGAATCACTCTAGAAATTTCCTGAAGCGAACATGAAAATTATTTTGGTGTTGGAAGGATAATCACCTAGCTAATAATTTTTTTCAAGAGAAACCTTCTATTGTGAGGGAGGAAAGGAATTTCCCAGTCAACATTCAGTACAATGTTCATTGATACAACTATAAGGAACCATGGAACTTTTAGAATCAATTACATATGCCTAGGGATTTTAGAGGCAACCAACGACCTCCAAGGTAGAAAATGATCGCTTTTTGTGTCATCACCGACAAGGTGGATCTTGAAAATGATGTCGTTTTAGGTACATTAGTTATTAATTCAGGAATAGGGGTCATACTTTTCTATTATTGTGAAACTCCTTCATTTATTTCACAAAAGTTAATGAAACTAGTCCAACACCACTAGAAATCATGTATGTACAGATGTTGGTGATGCTGAAAATTTAGGTATTTATTACATCCCACGTATACAACTCATTCCCCCTAACAATTTTTGGTTTGAAATTCCTGGTGAACATTGTCATACATTCCATTGTGGAATTTGAATTAATTTGACGATTGGATCAGATTTACCTATATATAGCCAACATAAATTGTCATAAGAGATAAGTCACTCTCCATATGGGGAATTGACTACTGATTCTATACATGTTCTAGGAGAAGGATGAACCTTGTTTACCCCCATCATCTCAATCATGGATTTTATTTCCCTATGAGCAAGAATATCGAGCTCAAATAATTGAGACTATGTAACAAATCATACTCGAAGATGTGCATATTTTGAGGGAATACACTGATGTGTTTCTTGAGTAATTTCAGGGTCTTCCCCTCAGACCCGAGGTTCAATATTTGGTCGATGCTATCCCATGGGTGTTTCCAATATCCATGAAACAACATAAGATGGTTATTGTGGATCTTGAGGAATTGAGGAAACAACAATTAGAGAATCTGGATGAGGGTTTTATAAGCCCATGTGATGCACTATGGGGTGTTTCGGTCCTCTTTGTCAAGAATACTGATGCATCAATGCACCCTTGCATTGATTATCGTGTTCTAAAAAAAACCATTATGAAGAAAAAGTAACATTCTAAATGAATTTATGACATCATTAGATCACCTATGTGGAGAATAATACATATTCAATGTTGATCAATGGTTCATATATTACCATGTAAATTTGAAGAAGGAGGATATCCCTAAGATTTATTTTCATATGAGGAACATGTATTATGAGTTCATAGTGATGCCTTTCAGAATCAACGATTCTCCCAAAATATTCATGGACTTGATTAAAAGAGTCTTTAGAGATTATCTCGACAAATTTATTTTAGTCATTATAGAAGATATTATAATAAAACTCCATTACCAAAGAAGAGTAATAGGATAATCTAACAACTATGCTAGAAGCATTGTGAAAGGAGATAATCTATGAAAAGTAAAAAATGCTTGAGTTATGACAAAAATAAGTCTCATTCATGGGTCATAACTTCACAATATATGGGATATTTGTTGATAGTTCAATGAAAAATGGAATTGATTTATGGTCGAGGAAAACTTATGACAAATATCTATACCTTCCTCGGGTTAGTGGGATAATTCCCTGAATATATGAGAGAATTATAAAAATTTTCAAGACATATTACCAAGAAAAAATGAAATGGAGTCAAGTTTACATGGAATGATAGATGAGACTAAAGATTCATAATGTTAAAAAGATGGAATATCACTACCCTCTCCCTCACATAACCAACAAGTGGTGAACTCGTAGTAATTTTTAGTGATTCCATGAATAAGAGATTGATATTTTTATTAAGGAAAGAAAAAAATCCATTATCTATGCTTCAAAGAAGTTGAAAATGCATGAAAAAAACAATACCTTGATTTCTCTTCAGTTGGAATTTTTGATCTTTGTGTTGAAAATATTATGGAATTATCTATTTGAGGAGATGTGTTAAATATATATTGAAAACAAATAATTAATAATATATTCAAGAAAAAAGAGCTGAATATGCTCCAATGATGAAGGTTGAAGCTCATAAATGATTATTACTAGTTAATTTGCTACCATCACATGAAAGAAAACAAAGGTGTTGGTTTACTAAGTAAAAAGGATCATGAAATTATAAGATCAATGAGAATTTAGAAGGATTTGGTTTGGTTATATTTGAATTGGACGGACATTGGAATCCTTAAAAAAGGAACATCTTCAATCCCTTCACAAATGATTTAACAACCACCTATTTTGGATTAGTTAAATGATTCTTAATAAGATGATTTGGAAATTCAAAAGAGAGTGGGATCTATAATGTAATATAAATCCACATTTTTTATTGTTAATGAATAAGGAATTGTGAGGTTTGTGTCAAGAGTATGTGTTCCACCAAATCCTATGTTAAAGAATGATCTTTTTGATTATGAAAATAGTTAAATATTGTATATTCACCATGGAAAAACAACGATATATTGAGATATCCATGATCACTATTGGTGAGATTACATGAAGTAGGAAATGAAAAATGTACATCAAAGTGCCTGGTATGTTAGAAAGTGAAGGATGAAAGGTATAAGTCCAAGGGGTTGATGAAACCATTACCCATAAAAATGTGGAAATGTAAAATTCACCATGGACATTATCACTAGACATATAGGGAAATCCATGGATAACAATTCTTTCTGGTTTATTGTGGATTTTCATACAAAGATAGCACACTTCATCAAAATTCTAAGGGATTTCTCATTGGATCAATTAGAACTAATATACATCAGATAATTGGTAATGCTACATGGAGTACCACTATTAAATGTGTATGATCAAGATCCAGTATTCACCTCTTAGTATTGAAAAAGTCTCCACCTTTTTCTAAAATAATGTGCTGATCTTCAGTACAACTTATCACCCTAAAAATGGTGTCCAATCTCATCGGTCTATACGAACACATGAGGAAATGATGAGATCTTTCTCATTGTACATCAATGGAATATAAAACAGACATCTTCCTTTGGTGGAGTTCTCGTACAAATATAGTTTCCACTTAAGCATCCAAATGTTCCCCTATAAATCCTTTTATGGGAACATGTTTAAAAGATAGGTATGTTGGGATAATGTTTGGGAATAAGAAATTATAGGTCATGAAATGGTCGAATAAATGATTGAAAATGTTAAGACCATTGACTAGCATAAAAAGAATATTAGATTCAACAAAGGATATATGATGACAACCATCGATGAGTCCTAGATTTTGATGTTGGAGACATGGTATTCCTCATCAAATCTACATGGATGATAGTGATGTGATTCGTGAATATGGGAATGCTTAATACAATGTATACTTTCTTTTTTGATATCCTTGATCACATAAGATAAGTGGCCTATCGACTAGCACCCCATCCAATACTATCTCTTGTACATGACGTATTCTACATTCCTCCCATGGCCATAAGGCCTACATTTTTTATTTATTTTTGACAATCCACCTTTCAAGGGGTGAGGTGGAACCCTTAAAAGGCTCGTATGAATAATTATTACAAGGTCCCTAGGCCTTAGAGGAATTAAACAGCCATAGGCTTCAAACATTATAAACAACCCAGACTATCTACATGGAACTACTCCTCCCCAGTATCTACATCATGAAATCATCTCTCCACCTACGCCCGACTGTTCAACTAGGCTCTTCCGTGCATGCAAAATCTTGTCCTAATGGAAGGTTCCATACCCTCTCATTTTTGAAATATGTTTAGCTTCTCTTACGGTGAATAATCCTTTCTCATCCTTCTTTTGAACCTTGTTCCTAGTTGGTTTTCTAGTTTTCATTTTCACTTAAGTTGGCCCGAAGGCCTTGAGGTGGCCCGAAGGCCTTACTTACCTAAGGGCCTGGGTGGCCTGAAGGCCTTAAAGGACTCAAGGAAAAAATAGGTGTCACGAAGGCCCAACGGGGGAATATTCCTAGATACTACATTTCCATATAGCGTCTGCTATAGTTCTTGCTACAGTACCACAAATTTCTATTCAGATTTGGTACCACTGGATAATGACATTCCCTATGAGGAGCATCCTGTGAAGGTCTTATATCCAAGGGAGAAAGTTCTATGAAATTATAAAATGGCCATCATCAATGTGATGTGTGTAAAACAAGAGTTTAATGTAGGAAAATGTTAACCATAGGAGGTGATAAATCAATGATACCCTCATCTATTTTAGTTTGGAAAAATAAAATTTCACAAGTGAAATTTATTATAGGGGGAAGGTTGTAAAAATCATAAAAATTATTAATAAAATTCCCTATAATATGATATAATTAAATTCATTGTGGATATAGAAAAAAATAAAATTATTATATTATATCCAATTTTATTTTAAACTTCTATTAAGTATATTTACCAATGATAATATAGTCGTTGAACAATAACCACATCATTAGTCTAAATATAGGGGTTTTAAAAAAAATCCTTTTGCCCCACACAAATAATACGATGGACCAAACCAGTATATTTTTACCCTCTAAAGCCCATTTACCAGAGCTTCTAAGGTAGATATAATTTTTTTGGCTTCGTCGTAGACCATTCCCAAGCGAATATATAACAACTTATGAAAAACAGAAACCATTTACATGATAATTTCGTGCTCATCGAATCAAGACCCAAATCATGTTCACCAAACCACCTCACAAAAGACCCACCATCATACACCTTACTCTTAGGGAGTATGCTAGTGTAATAAAGGAATATTTATCAAGACCCTAGAAATAAAAATATGTACATTATTTTTTTATTGAATAATTAATATATACTCTTTCTAATATTTTTACATGGAAAATGATTTTAAAATCCCAGATAGTATTTTTTTAATATTAAAATTTAATTAAGAAGTAAATTTTGATGAATTAATGGAGTTTTTAAATAAATAATATGTAATTAAATTTTTAAATATTTTTTTAATATAAATGATCATATAATTTTTATGAAGTCAAATGTAATATTTATTAGGGTTTGAAAAAATATTAACTATTAAAAATCCATCGTATTAAATAAATACCAGTTTATTATTTTAATGGTGAAAATATAAATATATAAAAAAATTAGAAGAAATAAATATTATTTTTTGAATAAGGATGCCAAAATTATCCAATATTAAATTTTTCCTAATTTTCTGTGACAATCAAATTTATGTGTAAAAATTAAATACCGTGTAAATATAATGTGTGTTTTATGATGTCATATTGTCTCAATTGTGATGTTACATATACTGTAAATGGAATCATTGAAAAAATAAATGATTATTTTAAAATAACTTAATTTTAGGTATATTTGATTTATTTCATAAGGCCTGAAAAATTCTTCCAAGATTTATATTATATTTTATGATTTTAATACCCTATCCTTGAATTTGTTACTCACCTCAACATAAGAAATGAAAATATTTTATTATCATTTGACCATGGAATTATAAAATAATTTAATCAAACCCACTTTTCTAGAAACCATGGGTGAAAACTAAGGGATGGTTTTTGGTTTTGATTATTTTTTATACAGTATCAAAACCCATAACAAAAAAAGAAATCCCCCTATTTTACTATATAAACCAACCCAATATCACATTTCTATTTAGTAAAATACCATTAAGATCACCAAAATATGACCTCTACTTTATAGATTCTTCAAAAGGCACCCCTAATCTCATTAGTATAATCTCGTAAGCCTTGGGAGTCACAAATCCATGTTAGGGTTTTATCTCATCTCTATTGAATTTGGTCACCTTATTTGAGATTAGTTCTTTTAATTTAAATTTATTATAAAGAAATTAATATATAATAATTATATTACTATACAATTGATGTTAGTTTTTTGAGGGATTGTTTATTCCTATTAATTTGGACCATTACCTAATTAGATATTGTGTGGAAATTCGGTATGGGATTCTCCCACTCCTCTTTTTATCAAGCGTATCATTTTTGATATTCCATATCAATTTCCTTTTTCTTATGTTTTGATACATTATCATCTATTCTCCTTACTTTACATTTGATGTTAAAATGTTGGGATCCCATTTTGATATCATTTAACCCTCCTATGAACCTTTATGTACACCTGTTACCATGATGAAAATTTATAGGGAATATTCCACCCTATTTTTTATCAAGTATTTATTTTGTGTCATGTCTTTTAAATTCCTTCTGACAATGTTGGGATATGATATAAAATATACCTCTTACTATCCATATATTGCCTAAATTATTAGGGATTCCTTTATATTTTATCATCCCATTTTATGAATTTTATATGACGTTGTTATGCTACCAAAATTTCAACACGGTTTTTATGCCAAAATCATTTTGTAGGGAATATCATACCCATTTCTCTATCAAGGGTATTGAACTTTATACGAATATATGTATTTATTTGGGACAAAAATGTATGTAATCCACATTCATAGATCATGGAATAAATTTTTAGGTTGAATTAATCAATGTTATATGACCTATGTGGCCCACTTAAACAAGAGAAGGAAATGATTGTGATGGGTTCATAGTAATAGTGCTCAGATGCATTGGGTAATGTTTAGTATCATGATACTCCATGTGAAATGAGACTTGATTCATGCTCCTCCATCTTCAATGGGCCTCGAGTAATGATCTTCTTTGCGGAATGGTTCTCAACCCTTTCTCCTTAATGTGCAATGTTCTTTGCCTCAAGTTACTCTATCTATAATATGCCTTGACTCATGTACACATCATTTTGTATGATGCTGCCACATTTCCCATGTTATGATTATCAGGCTGTATCATTCCCTATTAATCATATTCCAGTATGAATCATTTATATTCTTTTTCTATCAGGTACTATTATCCCATATTTTCCCTATTTATTCCCTTACTGGGCTTTATAGCTTACCCATTTTCTTATGTATGTTCTCAGGTTATACTATGTAGTGTTAAATATGTATTATGGTTTTGGTCATTTAAAATATTTTTTCAATAAATATATTTTCTTTCATATTTTATGTAGTTATTTTATGTAGTTATTTTATGTACCTAATTTCAAAAAGACTATAGACCTCTCTAACTTCTAATGTGTATTAAGTGTATTTCTTTTATAATAAACCATCTTTAATTGTTATATAAATTGATGGTTTGATACAATAATTATAGATTCAAATCTATTATGATATGGGGAACCATTATATCAAATATATATTTTAGTTGATCCATTATTATGGACTGTTCTGTGATGATCAATTATGTGTTCAACAAGTCATTAAATTTCAATATACATTAAATTTTGACTTCGATCAACTCCCCTAATTTTTTCGAGAAAGTAGAGACATAGATCATATGCTTTAGTTGTCTATATATGTTAAAATACAAGAATTAAATATATTTTGGAGTATATCATTTATGATGATGTTGTTCTAGATATTAATACCTAACAACTGATAGAAGGTAGAATAATCATGTGGTTATTTAAACTACATTCATTGGGTTTTATAAACTATTGTAGCTTGTGTAGGTTTTTTTCATGAATGTTATGTAATATCCATAAACCCACTACTTTAAAAATATATACAAATTATTCATAAAATATAAATACATAAAGTTACATTTTTATTTCTTCACCTCGTAATGAGGATAGTGTTTTTAATGTTACTATTTAAGAAGTTCCCTAACATGATACTAGGATTGCTTAGGTGTTGGAAAAGGTATGAATAGAATTTTGGGTAGGAAAAATAAAATTTATACTTCCCTATCTCACTTTTCATATTCTAATAACATCAGATGAGACATAGATTTGAATAGTTGTATGAAAAATCTCTTTGTTATGCCATAACAACAAACACCCTTAACCAACAATGTTATTATAAGGGAAAAATTAGTTTGTGTTACTTATCACATATATTTTCAATTTATATCTAGATCAAGACCACATATAAATGTTTTGTAATCATTTATGGGTAAATAATGTACATCTAATGATAAAATATTTGACCCGTTAATTTTAAAACTGTATACAATTCATGAGGTGAAGGAAAAATGATTTTTGAGATCAAATATAAATTGTCGAGGAAAAACATGCCAAGATCTTCCATCATCCCAATAGATTTAGCTTATTTTTATATATATCAATTTATTAATTTTCCTTCCATTTTTTTCCCCAGAAACATAATATTTTCTATGACTTTGAATTCTCAAATTCCAATCACGGTATATCCTAATGATATAAAATGTCTAAGTTTCTTCTATAGATCTCTAATGGGTTTGAATATATAAGAAAATTGGATTGAAGAAATAAATTTGACTAGGATTAATGTTCTCCCATTTTAGAAGTGGTTTCCTCTCCAGTTTCACTGTTACAAACCATACCTCAATGGATTTAATTTGACTTTTAAAGGATCTGATGTCCTCAATGGGATTTGGTGGGAATACTTTAGGTAATGACACTCATGTATTGGTAGTGAGAGTATATAGATATGGTCAAATAACCTATTCCTAATTCTAATATCCAACATTATTTTTCTTAAAATAGAATAAATGAAATGGATGTTGTTTCTATGATAGATGAGGGAACTATTGATGGTATATGACAACTAGAGTTTGGTAAATTCTCTATTTTCCTCCCTATTTAGCCAAATGATTTCAATTTTTTCTTATCAATTAATGAAATACATTTTCATTGAAATTTTATAGATGGATAATATTTCTCATTTTCTAGTATTATACAATGTACACATATTTCCTCTATGTTTTTTATTCTTGAGTAACCACATATATCCCAACATTACCTGATATTTAGTGATTATCTCATCCCTATAGGGAGGAAAAACATCTTTAGGTGGTGGGTGGGATCAAGATATAGCCACAAATTTTCCCTTATGCTTATATGAGGATCATCGATTATTTTATTGGTGAAATATTATAGGAGAACACAAGTTTTTACTTTTACTCTAATGATGGGTAATCACTCCTTTATTTTGTACATTGGTGTGGATGAAATTTTGAATAGAATCCACTTTATCATGTTTTTATGGATTTCTTTTATAATCTATAATATATATGGTTCTAAAATAATTTAAAATCACTGATATAAATAGTTAAATATAAGTGAAATCCCCATCCACATTAAAATAACTTGGGCTAGTTTATGTTAGCCATGCGAATCAAATCCAACACTAGTTTCCCTTGGGTTTGTGACTTACATCGATTAGTCATACTATTCATAATGGGATACTGTATCCTATTGTAAATGTACATAAAAAAATCCACCACATAATATATAATAAAATATTCAATGAAATATACCAATAGTAATATATAATAAATATATATGTTCATCAGTAAGACTTATGACTTCAAAAATAAGATCAACAAGAATTTATAAGGGAAAAATACATGACAAAAAAAGTCACTAAGATATAAAAATTAGCCAATATAAATTTTTATGCCTCTACATATCCTTGTTACTATAAAAATCTTTTACATTATTCTAAACCTTTACTCATGTAAGGTTAGTTGATTCCTCATCCACTAAGGTAGTTTCAAAAAGGTACATTGTCGGTATAATAAATGATACATAGAGGAAGAGTAACACTGTCGGATGATTATAATATTCCATGTAAGGTGACCCAAAACCAGAATGGAATGAAAAATGAAAAGTCAGATAATAAAATACTATAAATGATATATGGGGAAATAATCATTTTAAACACATATATTATTTGAGAAAAAACTAAACTGAAATATTTCCAAAATCTCCAATAAACAAAAATACCCATAATAGTCCCAATATATTATTTCATGTGTCACATCCCTTATATAAAATCCCTATTCGAGATCATTAGAGTAATATAAAAAATCCATTTCATTTTCATATTGCTCATAATAGATGAGGGTGGAATATAGAAATAATGTTTATAAATAATAAAATGTACATTAACGAACCACATAAAACATATGTGAGAGAAAGACTACAATTAGGTATACCACACATGATATGGGTTATGAGGTATTAGTCCACAAAAATCTTTGTCCATAATGCACAAAAAATATTTTCTATTCCTAGAATTTTACTCAACTGGAATGGCTATCTATTTTAGAAAACTACATCCGATTTATTTAAATATTGCATTTTTTTATTTATGTAGAAAAAAATTGGTTAGGTTATTCACTTGTCTTAAAAAACATTCAACGGAAAATTCACTACTATTTCACATTGTAAAATCTACCATATATGTTGTTTAAAATATGGATTTATAGGATATGAAAGGAAGTTATAACATGTGTATCTCAACCATGTTTAGGTTAGGATGGAGTTCAGGTTAAGATTGTGGAGATGAATCTCTTGTATGATTCATAGGATAGACTTGGGAGAATGGTTCAAATCCCTACCTATATGGTGGGACAATATACCACACCCTAATCATTGTGACCTAGGATTAACTAATGGTTGAAACTCTATAATAGAATCATGATTATTTCTCACCCTCTAACTTAGAAGGTTCTTGTCCCCCATGTGATACTGGTGGTGGAGCACAGAAAGATACATGGGAGGACTATAATGTCAAATTTTTATATCCAATGTGCAACATAGGAGGAATGAACCACATATTATTTATGTTTGTTCATGATATTAAAAAAAACCTTACACAATATTTTTATTGAGACCTAACCATAGTCAAAATTAACTGTTAACTCTACCTAGGTGTAAATGCCACACTCGAGATCCAATAGAAATATCAATTTTTTTTGAAAGACTATTAAAATTGGTATATAATGTTTTCACACATGAATTACATATTCATATACCTATTTATAATATTTTTATATATATTTAGTTCAAAATGAATGCATCATCATGTTGAATCATCGACATACCCAATAATATAAGTTGAGTGTTTTTATAATTTGAGAAAAAATACATTGTTCATGAAACTATCCTTTAAGTATTTTCATCCCCAAAAAGCTTAGAATACAAAAAATTCAGAGTAAAAGACCCATATCGGACCATCTCTCTCATATTATCTCTTATGAAGTTTACCATGCTACCATAGGACACACAATAGAGGAATAAACCACCCACAAAAGACTCTCTCATTAACCATAAATCATCATTAAGTACTATAAATGGTCATTCAATCGTAGAAATAAAACTCATCTCAGTCTATGATGTGGAAATAGTCATGCACATATTACTTTAACAATGCCAAATCAGATATGTCATAAACCCAATACAATTGTAGGGGTAGTGGTAAGTTGTAATCAACATTTCCAACATAGTTTATTATCTGTATCATACAATGGAATATATTGGGTATCTTACTGAGACATGAAATCTATAAAACCCACGTTGAGGAAAAACCATTAGTGGTAAATGACATCCATATATAAAATCCAAATGCCTCCTTAGTCAATCCACGTTTTACTTCTAATGAAACTATCTAGAACTTATCAACTCCTAGATGATATACATATCCTATATTATTTCTTGTATAATCTAGGGACCCATCTGTGACTTCACTCTGACCTCCTTCTAATAAAGGGGTGACCTCAATCATTTTCTGTATCGGACCATAAATGGTTCTATAGAAATTGTGGTGTGGAATATATAATTGGAGGTGAAATCCTATAATGGAAAATTATCATCCGTACTCCAACCAAAGTCAGTAATACAATCCCTTAGTAGATCCTTAATAACCTATATTGATATTTTGGTCTATCCACCCATCAATGGATGGTGATTTTTATTCATTTGTAAATAGGTTATAAGAATCTCCTAAAATATGTTTCAAATATTGGATGTGAATATAGAATAATGTTTGGATAGAATCATCGAGGGTACCTCATATTGTTGGATGATCTCTTTCATGTAATGAAATCTCATTGTTACCAATATAAGCACCTTCGAAAAAGAAAGGAATTAGGCTAGTATTGTTTTCTAAAAAATGATCCCTGTGATAGCCTCATGACCTCTCACTAAATGAGGGATACCTATCAAAAAATCCATTTATATTTTATCCTACTTATACTTTGTAATATCATGAGGATAAGATAATACTACTGGCATTTGGTTTTTTACCTTAGCTTGCTACTATAGGAGACATTGAGAAATAAATTCAGTAGAACTCATCATTATCACATCCCATGAAAGTCGGTTCTTATGGATGGGTTAAATATTTTTACCTATCATAATTTATTAAAATGGTGAAATAAGAGACTCTCTTAATACCATCTCATATGGCATGACATTCCACAATGTTTGTCCTCAAAGGAGGAGGATGTGATCCCCACCATACTATTATCTATTAAGAAAATATTTTTTGAATATATGATCACCCATAATCTCCCAATTGATGTTTACCATCAATGAATCTAGGATTAATTGATGAATTAGTGGGGTCACAATCATTAATTGTAGATAAAAGACTCCTCCCTCATCCATGATGGACAAATACAACGAGGATAACTACTTTGATCCATCCCACAACAACCGGGAAATTGGACTTCTTACTAGGGGAATATCTCATCAAAATTTCTATTCCCTAGTGTATATAATATCTCAATGTTGTAATACGTCCATTTCTATTGTAGATATTACTACCTTGGGTTTTGATATATCAAGTTAATGATATACCAAATGCTTTGATGGTCGAATTAGACTGTAATAGAGAACCCTTGGGATAGTTATCATGTATCAATATGGGAAACACTATATCTTCATGGTTCATGTTGTTATTCATTTAATTTTGATAATGGACTATCAACTACCAAAATACATAGGCAATCATTACCTTACCATGCTTGATCACATAATGTTCTGATCACTTCTCTAGGTTCTTTATCTCACACATAGTTATCGACTCCTACTTCTATAATGTGAAATATTTGAGAAATAGGTACCTTGTACCTCTACACTATAATAATTTTATAAATCTTCATAGATTAATTTAAAGGACACACATTGGAGTTAGGTTAGAAAAAGTGACCCAAATCCTAGGGAAATTTAGCATAAATCGCTAGTAATAATATGGAATACTCAAAAATCTCAAAACCCGAAACATGATCCTTGGAGATTCCCTAGTTAAAATTGATTCTAACTGCATGTATTCCATGAGAAATACACATTTAGATATAAAATGATCTAGGAAGTTGAAATATATGAGCTAGAGAATACACTTAAATAGCTTTACATATAGTTTTTTTCTCCCATAGTAATTCCAAAACCATTCTCAGATGTTTAACATGCTTTTACTCAATAATGGAATATATACAGATGTCATTATTAAATATAGTTGTATATCAGTCCCTGAATGGATATAAAAACTAGTTCATGACACATACTAATACTTAAAATGTTTTCATCATACCGAAGGGTATCAACATAAAATCTTTGTGGTCAAATTAAAAATTGAATGAAATTATATATATTTACAACTCATAAACTATTTTGATGATAGCCAGCCCTGTAGCAAATTTTGAAAACTAATTATCTCCATTGATTAGTTTTAATACTTCATCAATCCGAAATAAGTGATACATATTCTTGACATTCACATAGGATATGGCCATCAACACATGACCTCAATATTTGATCCATCTTTATGGAAAACAACACCCAATAAATCCATAGAGGAAGACATTGGTTCTGATAAAACCATTCTATATAAGGTATGAAAATTTCAAAATCAACTCCATAAGGTAATTTGTTTCTATCTAATAGGGTTTTGATGATATAACAATGTTCCCATAATGTATGTTGAATAAATAAGACACAATATCATGTGGGAAGCCTAGGAACCACTGGGAGAGAGAAATGAATTTACTCATCTACAACTATAGAGAAAATATATTCATAATCAGACATATTAAAATGATCCAAATTGTTTTGTGGATTGATAATTGACTAAACACTCCCATGAAAGGGGGTTTCTAATATAAAATAGATGTACATCTTACCCAATAAGGATAATATTTTTCCCTCATCTTGGAGACATCATTGTTAATAAGAACAGAAGTCAATTCAGGAAGACAATATTAATAGCTAATTCATACGAAATATGATATCATCAATCCTCCCCACATCCACCAAAGTATATAGAATAAAATCCATCATCACTGAGGTAAACTCACATAACTGATAGATTTGAGTGAGAATTGTATTTTCCCATATAGGTTAGTCCAATCGTACTGGTTAAGATATGGAATCTATTAATAAATCACTGTCATGGACCATTTTCTATTAATTAATGAAAAAATTATTTCATTATCTATTAGTATTAGATCCATTTTAGAAAAAACCAAGATCATTCCATTGTTTATTTTCGACACTGTTGGGCTATATCCCCCAATTTCCAAAAAATAACCATGCCCCGAAACTATAACACTAGGAGATATAGGTTGAACACCTAAGGGTGTTTGTGGTGGATGTGGTACATAATGTTATCTGAAGCTTGATCACCCCTAAACAACAATACATCCTCTTATTGGACAGCCACCCTAAACAACACCTAACACATTGTAAGGTTTTCCCTAATCACAATTATACCTCTAATATATCGTTCAAGCAAATATTTATTTTCTATCCTAATAAAAATGATTTAGTCTTTAATTCCAAAAAAATAATATGACTACTATTGTTGTGGAATGACTAATACCTAGGAAATATAATTTCTTTATATAACCATTGGTCAATTTATCCATATATCTATTACTCTTCCATATCAATATTCCCACACTATTCACCAACTCGAAATTTTGAAAAAAAATTCGTGTGGATGACTAGATCCTTTTCTTCTCACCTAGATCCCCTTATCCATAAACCTCTCTATAATAAGGGACCTTTTTAAATATTTACCATAAGTTTGAATACTGAATGTTCATACCCCAGATTGAATATCCCAATTCATATCCCACTCAAACTTATATTCCTGGAGGAATCTATAAAAGATCCTATCGAGAGACTATATCATGATGTTTTTATATCTTGACATGTACTTTGAGTTTATCATGTTACCGTTTTTTAGCTTTATAAGGTCATGAATATGCACTGAAAAAACATCATTAGAGAATCATAATATAAAAAAGGTTCTCAAACCCACACCATGGTTCAACCATATCTTAAAATGTATTGGTTGTCAAGCCCCACATGTGGAACGTCAAGATTTTATTTCACATTTCACTTTAATAACATATTATTTCAACATCATGATTCACATGAAAGAAGAACCAATAAAAAACAAAGAATATTATATAAACAATATAATGTAGATATTAAGTTGGAATATATATATAGTGGTATCCACTTTTTAAATATATGTATATATTTATATATGAAAACATATATCATTTTTTACTATAAGTAGAAAACTATTAATATCACCTTATAATAAGAAATATATTTTTTAAAAAAATTATCATATGGTGTGCTTTATTTTACGAAGATAAATATATTATACATAAAGTAAATAATTTATATGTAAAAAATATAATTTGATATGAATTATATATTAACATCAATTTTTTTAATAATTGAATGAAAATAAGATCTGGATCAGTAAATAATTTTTAATTTCTTTTCCCTTAAATATCACCTTCAATTTTATTTTAAAATATTATTTTAAATTTATGCTCTTAAATTTTATAATTTTAATTTAGAAAAACTATAATTTTATGGATTTTACATACCAGTATTATCTTATGATGAATTTATGATATCTCTGTAAAACAATTTTTTTCATGAAACGTTATAATTTGAGTTTTCTCACAAATGGAAACATTTATTACTTCATATATATATAATAATGGAATATATTTTACTAAAATATTTTTATTTTTCAAATATTTATTAATGTAATGATATTATTATATTTAAATACTATTTTTTTAATTTATAAAACGTTTTATTACCCTTTTATAAAAAAAGAAAATTTTTAATTTGAACAATTGTTTTTTATTTTTTTAGTTAATTAATAATTATTCAAGTAATACATTAATTTGGTATGATATTAAATCCAAATAAATATATTTTACAATAAACCAATATATTATTTTCAAAAAATACATTTCTTTTCCAATAAATATTTTAAATGCATAAAAATACATTTCCTTAAAAAAATTACACATTTTGAGCATTTTGTTTAATATTAACATTCTGAAACCATTGAAAATTTAAATGATAAAAATAATTTTCACTTTTTATATTAAAAATTATATTTTGTTAAGGACTCTAATTTTTTTAGAAAAAATATATTTAGAAAGTGTAAAAAAGATGTTATTGTGGAAAAACTAAATTTTTATAAAAATATAAATTAGAGGACAAATTCATAAATGCTTCAGAACAATATCTATTACATGTGTGTATGTGTGATGGTTTAATACATAATCTTACCACCTACATTATTATCCAGTTTTGGAGGCTCCATCCATTTAAAATTTCATTCCTTCATTAATAATTCATGACTATTTATAAAAATTACATTTCCTCTACATAGAAATGTAATTTTATGGCACTTCAGGTTACACATTTCACTTATGTTTTTTAATTAAATTATGAATTAGTCTCCTCCTAAAACTCTATAACGTTTTATTAAGCCTATGTTCAATATTCATTATCATGATGCCTAAATTTAAAAAGATATTTGTAAGACAACACTCAAACATTTGATATAAATATTACCTCCTTCAAAATATAGTATTCATAATAATGGATTTTAATACCTATTATATCTTTACTAGTATAATGAAATTAGTTTTATTGTTTTACAAATATTTTATTATTTAAAAGGAATAAATAATTTTTGATTTCCATTCAGTCACTATATAAAACAAAAGTGTAATTAGTGAATGATTGAAAACTATAACACCAACAAAAGTGAAGTCTTCCATTTTTCATATGACATTTCAAGTAAGGATTTAATGATGGGGTTAATGAATAAAATATATATATATATAATAACTTTTTAAAAAAAAAATCAATTATCATATATCATAATTCCCTATCATTCAAAGAGAAACTAAAATGTTAATTATTCATTGTGCATACTACTCCCACTAAAAATATATTTTTTGGTTTCATCATGATTTCAATTCTTTACCCATATCACATAAAATATAATTACCCAAACTAAGAAATCATATTTTTATAATCGTCCCAATTTTAATATGGTATTATAAACATTATTATCTATACACACCCATTGAGATATATTGTCTACATGTTTGGGTCGGTTTAACCACATACTTGAGTAATTTTATAAAACCATATCATGGATGACTATGGGAATATAAATATTAATATTAGTATATGTTTGTAGGAAATTAATGATTTATTTTTCATTCTATTATTTTTATAGTTTTTCAAATTATTATACAAATATCATCTTCCATATCTAAAATACCTGAAATAAGATGACACCTATTTAATTTTTATATAAACATAAAAATATAATAATAAAAAATATTACAAGATAATAATATATATATATTATATTAAATACTAAAGAATGTGGTTCATAAAATGGTATATAAAAAACATAATTGTATTACAAAAGAAGTTAGGAACTTGATTAGATTGAATCGAGAAAAAGGTAAGGGTTGGTGCTAACTCATGTTTATTCCATCGAGAAATGAAAATTATTATTAAAAACTATGGATTAATGTTTTTCTAAACTTAATAACTAATATTTTATATTTACTAATAATTTTAGAGGGTTCGATAATATTTATTTATTACTTAATTAATAATATATTATTTCTAAAAAATGATATTACATTGATGGGGTTTCTTGTTCTCAATTCCTATATCAGGGGGCCTACATCTTTTTACGCAAAAATTTAATTTAATATATCATATATGATGCCTATTTGTTACTTTTTATTCAATGTAATTGATATTTACTTTAAATACTTTTATACTTCATATAATTTTAATTAAATGTAACTCATTCAATAAATATTCATTTTGCAATAATATTTTACAATTATTGGCTCTCAAATTTGATAAACCCTAAAAAACTATATAGTATTTCATCAAATATCACAATAATTTTATTCCCCTCTAGTTATCCTTATTAGTATTTTCTCATTGTACCATGTTTTATATTTTTTCCCTAAAATTATTTAAATTTATGGGGTTTTTAATAAATGAATATTTGAAATATAAAAAATAAATTTATTTATAATCCCTGGTTTTATTTTTTCCATTATATTTTGTTGACATATCAATTTTTTTTAAAATTGAAAATTAGAAATTTTAAATACGTTCTTTGTCCATTCATGATGTGTTGATGATAATATATAAGAGGGGGGAGATGAATTGACTTTATTTAAAAATTAATACTAATTTTGAATTAAAGAGTGGAATGTGATCAACTAAATATTAAAAAATTAATTCACACGTATATAGGATAATATGTAGAAAATAAAATAAAATAACATAGAATATGAGAATAAATATTTTTTATAGTAGTTCTAATATAAAAGAGCTTACTCTATTATTCACCCCTATCATAAATGAGAGTGATGAACCCACTATTGTATATCTTTTTTGATAGAGAGTGGGAACTAATTATATACACCATTTTCAAACAAAGAGCCTTAACCCAAAAACCTTTACAATTATGGTTTTAGAAAAGAAACATCTTTTTAAAGGTGAATTCCTGACATAGAATTTTTCTTACTCAATCCTAACATTTTTCATTTTCTAGGTGTAGATGTAACCTATTATTTTGTGGGGGGGGGGGGGGTGAAATCTAATGTAGAATTTTATATGTGTATACCCAACTAATAACTTCAAAAACATGGTCAAAACCTAACATATGTTACACATGAAGAGGACCTGAATATTCTAAGGGGATATATAAAACATAGACTCTTAAAATAGTAGTTAATTCATCAATTATTTTATAGGTTTCTTTGGAAGTCTAACTATAAAGAGGATATGCTAAACTTAATATTTTAAGGGGATAAACTACCAAAAATACCTTTTTGTGGTAGTATTACTCCAACAAAGAGATATTTAGTGTGAAAATTAATCCTAAAATGTCACAAAATCAATTAAAAACAATCTAATTTAATGTAATGAATAATTTTAGATGAAGATGATTGTTTCTGGTTTTGGTAGTTCTTAGGACGTTCTGAATTTCGAACCAATAATATTAAGGGAACCCTTAGTTTACATCTATTAGTAGTTTAATGATAAAGCAATAAGGCATAGTTGTGAACTATGTTTCATTTATTTTGAATGAGGTATAATAGTTACCTCCTCTGACCGCCAGCATCATTCATTTGATAGACCAAATTAAAAATATCTATATTCATCAGATTAAATTCAAAAATTTTCCTTTATAAATTCCAATAATATAATCATCAAATTTTTGAACATATTTATTATATTTGATATAATTTTAAAATTTATACCATGTTATACATATAAAATATCATCATAACAATAAAAAAATAATTAACACATCTGCATATACATCTATAAAATTTTATCATAAATTCCTTGGAACAGTCCTTGAATTTATATGATACTAACTAATAATATTATAAAAAAATATATTTTGAAAATTTTTATTTTTATAAATAGGCATACCATTCTTTTTTATTTTCCAAATAATTTATTCAATTGTATTTTTCATAAAATACAAAAAATTAACATCCACATAAGTTTTATCTATATATTATTTAAAAGAACACATTTTTTACAATGAATCATTATTATAACAATTAATACATTAGGATACAATGAATATTAATATCCTTGATGAAATACCTATCAATATTTGATGTAAAATATTTATATTTCAATGAGTTTGTATTTAAATATATCATGTTCCAAAATTTCCATGTAAATATCCATACATGCTCATTCTTTTTCTACTATAATTATATTCTTCATAAAAAATATAAAACATCTTCTCATGGATTTAAAATAATTAATAAATAATTTTAGAAAAAAAATATATTATAAATATTTAAAATAAATATGAAGAAAATTAAAATATAGAACATTACATAAAACATAGAATAAATCCTATTTTGTTAACTATTTATAGAAACTCAAATATGAACATGGGTAAATTTCTAGTGGGGAATTGATGTAGATGAATTCATGTAATAAAATTTATGTAAAAAATTAGCATAATAAATTTCATATATGAAATTTCCCATAAGCCAATGCAAGTAGCCAATTCACATAAGTTAATCCACAAATCAAATTCACATAATTAAATTCACATTAGAATATTCACATTGCATATTAATGTAATAAAATTCACCTTATAAAATTTATATATCGAATGTATGACCTAACTAAATTCCCATATCTAGTAATTGACCTAGCTAAAATCTCATCAAAAATATTCTTGTAATTAGAATTATGAAATTTGTAAATATATTGACATATCAGATTTCAAGAATAAATAAAACCTTCTAAAAATAGTGTCATATTTGGGTCGAACTAACATATATTTTTAAAATTTCACTATCATTACAAATAATCATGAATTTCCTTAAATAAAAACATGGTTCGGATTTTCAAAACATGGATTTGGAATTGAATATGTGGTTATATCATTTTTCAAATATGGTAATTCTATAATGGCATTGTTGGAATAGTAAAAATCATATATCAATGATATTTAATGGTCTCAAATTACATATTGATCCCAGAAAGAATTTTGGTAACTTGTATAACATGTTGTGAACAATAAAAACATGAAATAAAAATATGTTTTCAAAAATGTAGATAATAATAAAAGTAAATAATACCTTAATCACTATATAAGATAATTTTTTAAACATAACACATAATTAAACGAGATTCAATTGTCATTACACATTTATAAATATATAATTAATTTTTTAATAATCAAAAGATGAAGAGGTTAAATGTGTCAATCAAAATTCTCCCAAATTTCCATAATTAAAATACCAATTATAATTTCAAAAACACTCCCATCTTTAAATTTTATCATAATGATAATGTTTTATAAAAATTATAAGATAAATTTTTTTTATAAATGACATTAAACATTACATTACAAAAAAATGAATATAAATATTGTATATAACTTTTATAAACATTTCCATTCTAAAATATGTGTTAAAAAGACTCTATAAATCCATGTAGTGTTAGAACACTTACTTATATACAGTGAGAAATATTTTAAATGATGTTAATGAAAAATATTGAAAAAATTATCTATAAAATAACATTTCATGTAATGAGAATTTAAAAAAAATAGACAGAAACTAGTATCTATGAGAAGTAATAAAATAATATGTATAGGTAAAAATTATAAAAATAAAAAATTATATTACTGTTTACTATAAATTTCAGTTAAATCATAAAATATTAGTATAAAAATGTAACACCCCAAGCTTTCACGATACACTTCTCTTTCAATAATGCAATAGCTTGCATTGTACGCAAGTTCGAGATTCTAACACGCCGCGACCAATCAAAGTAGCAGTTATGAATAGTAATACCCACTTTTTGAAATTATATAAATTTTATATTTCAAAATTGACTTCTTTTTTTTATTCGGAATATCGAAATTATCCTAAGTTGAATTTTTTGTAATTTTCTGAGAACATCCAATTTTCTATGAATATTTAAAAATACTTAAAAAAACATTTTTAATCAAAATAATTTATAGTGATAAATTATACTATTGAATGGTTTTAAAGTATAATTAGAATATATTTTTACTATTTTATCCAATGGTGGTCATTAGAATTAATTTCACTTTGAAATTGGACATAAACAATTGTCAATCTTTTGATATATATTGTTTCTTAAAAACACGCTATTTGTTGTGACAGCGGGAATTAATTATAAAATTAATTAATGAAACATATATGTTTGGAATTTTTTAAAATAGACATAATTTTTGGATTCGGAATATCAATTATAGCTTAGGTTGAAATTTTGGCATTGCTCGGAAAAACATCAATTTTTATGAATAGTGAAACCACTAAGTGGTAGTTAAAAAACTGATTTTTTGTTTAAATGAAACATTACCACTTCTGTGATTTGATTTTAAAAAATCTGGCATACACGGTTATCATTAGGATGTAAAATGTGGTTCAATGGGATTAAAATAATTTTTTGGTGAATAGTAACTTTTAAGTTTAATTAATCGCGATTAAAGGTAATTAGTGATATTTAAGGTAAAAATGATATTATAAAAATATGAAAATACCTTTACACTTGTCCTACCCCTATTGGATGTGTCATGGCCGACCAAGACAATCGATGGGTCAACTTTGGGACCCCATGGAGCCACTTTGGAAGGAAAATGACATAAATAACTTTTATTTAAAGTTAAAATAAAAATGTCACAAAGATAAGTTGTTTTAGTAAAACAATTTTTAAATGGGGTTATACAAGTCATATGTTTGACTATAAATATTAATTAGAAATATAAAAATATTTCCTACATCATGATAGTTTTTTTTTAATTTTTAGACATTAAATAAATTAAATTATTTATGACACCATGATGATGCAGCGATTACCTCATTAATTAACGATTTAAATAAAATGAAAAGATAATGTAAAATATAAAACTTAAACTTGTCAAAAAACTATTGGATGAATATATTTAGAACCCTTATCACCTTATACTTGAAATATATAAGTTTTGGACCTTTAGAATCCGAAAATGCATTTCATAATAAAGTAACATTTCAATCATTACAAGAGTGCCCCTCCTCTCCTCTTATAAAAGGCTCCCACCTCTACCACCTTACTCACACATTCAAGCCATTTGTCTCGGCCAAACTCTACCCAAATACTCTCCCAAATTCAATATATTACTCTTAGAAGCCTCACTTTGGGCAGAATTCTTCCCAAGGAAGCCTTTGGCTCAAATCCAAAAAGAGTTATCCAATTTTAAGGAAATGTCTTCTCTAATGTTGTTTTGTTTAATTTTGCTTCTCCAACCCCTTAAACTCTTTTTATTAATTTCTTTTGTAACAACAACAGTATCCTCAATATACTAGGATATTTTTAAAATAAGGATTCGCACTATACATACACACACCTACATCTAATGGTTAAAGAACGTACTATTTCTGTGGATGGCGAATTTCTGCCTCACAAAACGATGATTGTTCAACACTCATATAACACCTTCAAAGGTGGTCATTAAGATGTTAATATATTTATATATGATATATAATATGTTTATGTTTTACTTAAGCCTCTTTATTTTTCATTTTTCCTTACCTTTATGGTTTCCGTTATGGGTAAACGTGATATTTTCGTTTTAGGAAGTGCGGACTACCGCCCCCTCAAAGTGATTTGAATCGTTAATCCCATATGTGGGATGTATAAAGGATAGAGTAAATGATATTATATATGATATTATACTAGAATGATAATATACCTTTATATCATTATTATTTCATTAAATACGAAATAAAAATCAATGTAGCGTTCATGCGTACGTACGGCTTACCGTCTCCATGAACGGTGAATCTCATTTCTTACCTCTAAACGTTATGGAATATTATAAATGCATTTATATACTGGATATATATAAGATATATGGTATCTATATCATGAATATAATTCTGGATATAATGGATATATCACCACATGAACAACTTGTAATTATAAGAAGTTTATTTTTTACTCAAGTACCAAAGATCGACAAAACAACCGTTATTAACTTAAATAATTACATAATGATCATAACATGGTAATAAGTGATATAAAAGGAATAAAAAACTTGAAAAAGGTTCTTAAGAAATTATAAATTAACTCTAGACTATTATTCAGGAGGTTAAAGAACGGTCGAGTCAAGACAGGACACAAGGTGAGGGAACTTCTTAACCCAATTTCTATTCTTTGGGTTAATCTCCTACTTTCAAATTATGTCATGATATTATTATATCCTATATTGTATTTGTAATTTCATTATGTTTACTTATAGTTAATACACATAATATATCTATTTTATTTTAAAAAAATAATCTTGGTAAGGACTTCGTCTCAATCTCCTTTCATTGAGGCATAGTTTGTTTTATACACAACTTTCTTTTATACGGTGTATAAACCCCTTTGAATTTTATGTTTATTCAAAAAGAATATTTTTTATATGAAGCGTTTTACTAAACGACAAAAAGGAATGTTTTTCTTGTTGTACGTATGCGGCGACAACGACTTCTCCACCACCGTAACCATTATTTGAGTTTCGGTTTCTCTACAAGCCATAACTTTTTTTTAAATGAAAAATAAATACCAAGTTTTAATTTTCAATTATTTTGGTATTGAAAATGGTTTTGATAAGGTTTTTATTATATCAATGTGTTGTATTGATATCTTGTGATTGAAACGTGGAAATGTTATGTTTCCTTTATTCATGTTTTATGTGATACGATTATGTTATGGTTTATGATATGTTTAAACCTATTCATAAGAGGAATGCATTGGACTTAATAAGTGACGGGTGGAGCCCTCTATAGCTCCTCGATGCATCGGCAGGTCTCATGAGACAAACTAGAGTCTTGGCACGAGGCCTTGACAAAATCTTATTTGTGGTCTTGGCACGAGGCCTTGACTACGTGGTTATGATAGTCTGGCATTATGCTTTCCATCATTATGAAAGTGGTTATTGATATTGCATGGGATTATTAGACTAGTAGAATATCCATGTGAGTAAGTAAATGACATTATTTAATTTTATTTTTTCCATATCATGCTGAATTTCATGTTTAAACAGGTTTTTGTTTTAGTTATACATTGCCTTAAATGTTAATGTTTATTTATGAAAGCTTCCACAATATTGTTATCCTTACTAAGCATCTGAGCTCACCCCTTTCAATGTTTTAATATTTTCCAGGATGTGAAGAAGTATTTTATGAATGACCTACAGGGATAGTCAGAAGAGGATATGAGTGTGGACTATGGAGACTTTGTTATTGTATTTTTTCACTTTATGATGTAATGTAACATTTATGAATGTATCTAGTGTTTCCAAGGCTACTAAACTAATCGGTCTTTTGAGACTTGATCTTTTGTGATCATGCCAATGTTATGAAGTAATGCAACGACTCTGGGAAACTGGGGTCAGGGCATTACAGTTGGTATCATAGGCAGTTTATTACTAACCTTGGATGCTAGATTTAGATAAACTCTCATTAGAGCACATAGCCCGAAGATAGACTTTGAGGATTAGTATAGAAGAACTCACTAGAATTTTTGTATTATAGAGATTTTGTGAGTTTTCTAAGAAATACATCTCTATCTGGATACGAGCAGGTAGAGGCGGCTCTGGCACAGATGTACCTAGGGGTAAAACCCGAAAACACTGCTTTGATGGTGCACGACAAGGGGCCTTGCTGCACTCTTGGTTACGACACTCCTGGGGGATATCCTTAGGATAATTCTCGTTTCTTTACAAACCACTAAGAAGGGTTATGAGTATATACTTCCTCAAAGAAAACATTTTTATCATTATGGATTATATCCATAAATAATTCAATTTATGTTAAGTATTTTACAAGTATGGAATTATGTATTTTGATTCATTAACTAATCTAGTTTATGCCATTGTTTAGAAATGGCGCCTAGTGGAAGGAATGGAAACCGTATCAATGCACGCACTCCGTGTAGGGATTTCCCTCCTGCTCAAGATAATTATTATGGATCTGGAGATACAAGTGGTGCTGATCAACTTATTACCATACTGGGACAACTCACTCAGGTTATGAATAATAACCTTAATCGTTTGGAGCACCCTGATCCGCAACATAGAGGATCAATGTTAGACCTCTGCATGAGGCAACAACTGACAACATTTAATGGGGGTACAAATCCATTAGTAGCTAAGCAATGGATAAACTCTTTAGAGAAAATATTCCACGCCTTGGGGAGTAGCGAAAGGGAGAAGGTTGTCATGGAAGTCTACCGCCTCACTGGAGATGCCGATCAATGGTGGTCGCTGATTCAAAACAAAAAGGAATATGAAGAAGTATCAAGTATGGAATGGGGGGAATTTAAGGAAATTTTCTTAGAAAAATACTTTCTACATGACCATCGAGCAGATATGGAAAGGAAATTTCTGAGTCTGAGGCAGAAGGAGGATGAGAATGTCGCAAAGTATGAGGCGAACTTTACAAGGTTAGCAAGGCATGCTGCAGATTATATACCTAACCCAAGAAGTAAGATTGATCGTTTCTTTGATGGGTTAAAACTATTTCTCCATCGAGTATTAGTATCACACTATTTCTCAACGTACGAAGATATAGTCTCATGTTCTATCAAGACAGAAAAGGAATTCTCTAAGTCTTATGACAACAAAGTAAAGAAAGAGAAGAAGAGAATGGTGGAACAAGAGACGGATAAAGGGAGAAAGGGAAAGAATAATTTTCCATTATGTGATAATTTTGTGAAGAATCACCCCAGTACCTGCCTAAAAGGAATTGGAGTTTGTTATAAATGATAACAAAAAGGCCACCAGGATCATGATTGCAAGGGAAAGAAAGAGGCTATCAATGTTGAATTCTACAATTATAGGGAAATGGGGCATTATGTAAATCATTGTCCTAAGCGCGAAGGATACTTACCTCAGAAAAGGCCAAGGGATCAAGGAAAAGATTATGTTGTTGCTACATATGAAGTTGAATAATTAATATATTTGTGTTTTTGGAATCAAGGATTATATTCTGGTTATAAGGATAATGTGATATATATATATATATAAGGATTGTACTGCAGTACTTTTTGTTTTCATTAAGGTTTTAATATGATGAAGGTAATCATATTTTTAGTATGTGACAATAAGAGAATCTTTACTTTATTTGGGGAATCTGATGTTACAATTGATTTTGGAATTTAAAGACCTTTTAGAAAAAGTCTGGATAGAGGTATTTTGGATAACTAGAATGGTTGGAATGAATTAAGTTGAACTTTGGATAGTATTGTTTAAGGTTAAAACATTTATGAAGATTATTTTTGGAATATTATAATACTATAGTTTAAGGAAAAGGACAAACTTCAGGGTAGGACATAACCCGTCGCGTCGGACAAAGCTGTAGGAATCGAACCCACAACCATAGTGCGACAGGCCTTTATTACATACCACTAGCCTACAGGAAGTCCCTGGTTATTAAAAAATAGTTTTCCTAATCTAAATCGTATGTGGTAATATTTAGAACCTTATAAAACTAGGATAAATAGAATATTTTTGAGTTCTGTTACCATTTGGAGTGAAAGATGGGTTTGTGGTAAAAATTTATTAAGGAATGAAAGTCTACACGACAAGTAAGTATATTTCCTTACGTTCTTAGAAAATCTCTTAAATAAATTCCTCAACTTTATAAAAGGTAACTTAAAAAATATGTTGTCGGATAACTTTTCCAATTGGGGATTCAATGAATGTTTAACCAATCAAAGGTTTGTGATTTTCTTATTGTTAACTTTCTCATAATCCTATTTTCTAAAACTCTCCATCAGACCTTGCTGGTTTGTTTTTCTTCCATATCCATATTTTCATAGAATCCTAGTATGTGCTATCTCGGGTGACCTTTGTACTTTTCTTTCTTTCTTTTAATGTTATATTCTTATTAACCCTATTTCTGATGTGGGTTTCCACAAATGTATTTTCTATTTTCAACCTTCTATTTTCGAAGAACATTTTCAAATTGTGAGGATTCAATTTATTGAAGGAGGAGAGAATGTAACACCCCAAGCTTTTACGATACACGTCTCTTTCAAAAATGCAATAGCTTGCATTGTACGCAAGTTCGAGATTCTAACACGCCGCGACCAATCAAAGTAGCAGTTATGAATAGTAATACCCAATTTTTGAAATTATATAAATTTTATATTTCAAAATGGACTTCATTTTTGTATTCGGAATATCGAAATTATCCTAAGTTGAATTTTTTGTAATTTTCTGAGAACTTCCAATTTTCTATGAATATTAAAAAATACTTAAAAACAACTTTTTTAATAAAATTAATTTATAGTGATAAATTATACTATTTAATAGTTTTAAAGTATAATTAGAATATATTATTACTATTTTATCCAATGGTGGTCATTAGAATTAATGTCACTTTGAAATTGGACATAAACAATTGTCAATCTTTTGATATATATTGTTTCTTAAAAACACGCTATTTGTTGTGACAACAGGAATTAATTATAAAATTAATTAATGCAACTTATATGTTTGGAATTTTGTAAAATAGACACCATTTTTGGATTTGGAATATCAATTATAGCTTAGGGTGAAATTTTGGCATTGTTCTGAAAAATGTCAATTTTTGATGAATAGTGAAACCACTAAGTGGTAGTTAAAAAACTGATTTTTCGTTTAAATGAAACATCACCACTTCTGTGATTTGATTTTCAAAAATCCGATATACACGGTTTTCATTAGGAAGTAAAATGTGGTTCAATAGGATTAAAATAATTTTTGGTGAATAGTAACTTTTAAGTTTAATTAACTGTGATTAAAGTTAATTAGTGATATTTAAGGTAAAAATGATATTATAAAAATATGAACATACCTTTACACTTGTCCTACCCCTATCGAATGTGTAATGGCCGACCAAAAAAATCCATGGGTCAACATGGGGACCCCATGGAGCCACTTTTTTCGGAAAATGACATAAATAACTTTTATTTAAAATTAAAATAAAAATGTCACAAACATAAGTTGTTTTACTAAAACAATTTTTAAGTGGGGTTATACAAGTCATATGTTTGACTATAAATATTCATTAGAAATCCAAAAATATTTCCTACATCATGATATTTTTTTAATAATTTTTAGACATTAAATAAATTAAATTATTTATGACACCATGATGATGCAACGATTACCTCATTAATTAATGATTTAAATAAAATGAAAAGATAATGTAACATCTAAGACTTACACTTGTCAAAAACCTATTGGATGAATATATTTCGAACCCTTATCACCTTATCCTCGAAATATATAAGTTTCGGACCTTTAGAATCCGAAAAATCATTTCATAATAAAGTAACATTTCAATCTTTCCAAGAGTGCCCCTCCCCTCCTCCTATAAAAAGCCCCCACTTCTACCACCTTACTCACACTTTCAAGCCATTTGGCTCTGCCATCCTCTGCCCAAATACTCTCCCAAATTCCCTATATTACTCCTAGAAGCCTCACTTTGGGCAGAATTCTTCCAAAGGAAGCCTTTGGCTCAAATCAAAAAAGATTTATCCGATTTTAAGGTAATGTCTTCTCTAATGTTGTTTTGTTTTATTTTGCTTCTCCAACCCCCTAAACTCTTTTTATTAATTTCTTTTGAAACAAAAACAGTATCGTCAATATACTAGGATGATGTTATAAGAAGGATTAGAGCTACACTTACACACACCTACATCTAATGGTTAAAGAACATACTGTTTCTGTGGATGGTGAATTTCTGCCTCACGAAACGATGATTGTTCAACACTCATATAACACCTTCAAAGGTGTCCATTAAGTTGTCACTATATTTATATATGATATATAATATGTTTATGTTTTACTTAAGCTTCTGTATTTTTCATCTATTGCGTTACTTTATGGTTTCCATTATGGGTAAACGCGATATTTTCATTTTATGAAGTGTGGACTACTGCCCCCTCAAAGTGATTTGAATTGTTAATCCCATATGTGGGATGTATAAAGGATGGAGTAAATGATATTATATATGATATTATACTGGATTTATAATATACCTTTATATCATTATGATTTCATTAAATACAATATATAAATGAAAGTAGCGTTCATGCGTACGTACAGCTTACCGTCTCCATGAACAGTGCATTTCATTTCTTACCTCTAAACGTTATGGAATATTATAAATTCATTTATATACAGGATATATATGAAATATATGATATCTATATCATGAATATAATTCTGGATAAAATGGATATATCACCACATGAACAACTTGTAATTATAAGAAGTTTATTTTTGACTCAAGATCCAAAGATCGACAAAACAACCGTTATTAACTTAAATAATTACATAATGTTTATAACATGGTAATAAGTGATATAAAAGGAATAAAAAACTTGAAAAAGGTTCTTAAGAAATTATAAATTAACTGTAGTTTATTATTCAGGAGGTTAAATAATGGTCGAGTCAAGACAAGACACGAGGTAAGCGAACTTCTTAACCCGATTTCTATTCTTTGGGTTAATCTCCTACTTTCAAATTATGTCATGATATTATTATATCCTATCTTGTATTTGTAATTTCATTATGTTTACTTATATTGAATACACATAATACATCTATTTTATTTAAAAAAATTATATTGGTAAGGACTTCTTCTCAATCTATTTTCATTGAGGCATATTTCGTTTTATACACAACTTTCTTTTATACGTTGTATAAACCCCTTTGGCTTTAAAGTTTATTCAAAAGGAATATTTTTTTATACGAAGCGTTTTACTAAACAAAAAAAAGGAATGTTTTTCTTGTCGTACGTATGCAGCGACAATGACTTCTCCGCCGCCGTAACCATTATTTGAGTTTCAGCTTCCTCTACAAGCCATAACTTTTTTTTAAATGAATAATAAATACCATGTTTTAATTTTCTTTTATTTTGGTATTGAAAATGGTTTTGATAAGGTTTTTATTATATCAATGTGTTGTATTGATATCTTGTGATTGAAACGTGGAAATTTTATGTTTCCTTTATGCATGTTTTATGTGATACGATTATGTTATGGTTTATGATATGTTTAAACCTGTTCATATAAGGAATGCATTGGACTTAATAAGTGACGGGTGGAGCCTGCTATAGCTCCTTGATGCATCGGTAGGTCTCATGAGACAAACTAGTGTCTTGGCACGAGGCATTGACAAAATCTTATTTTTGGTCTTGGCACGAGGCCTTGACTACGTGGTTATGATAGTCTAGAATTATACATTCCATCATTATGAAAGTGGTTATTGATATTGCATGGGATTATTAGACTATTAGAATATCCATGTGAGTAAGTAAATGGCATTATTTAATTTTATTTTTTCCATATTATGCTGAAGTTCAAGTTTAAAAAGGATTTTTTTTAGTTATACATTGCCATAAATGTTAATGTTTATTTATGAAAGCTTCCCCAATATTGTTATCCTTACTGAGAATCTGAGCTCGACCCTTTCAATGTTTTAATATTTTCCAGGATGTGAAGAAGTATTTTATGAATGACCTGCAGGGATAGTCAGAAGAGGATATGAGTGTGGAGTATGGATACTTTTTTATTGTAATTTTTCACTTTATGATTTTATGTTACATTTATGAATGTATCTAGTGTTTCCAAGGCTACTAAACTAATCGTTCTTTTGAGACTTGATCTTTTGTGATCATTCCAATGTTACGAAGTAATGCACCGACTCTGGGAAACTGGGGTCGGGGAATTACAAAAAAACATTCTAACTCCCCCTTTTTAGATCATTAAATTATATTCTATATTAGTATAAAAAAATATAGAAAGTTTGTTTTAGATAAAACTGAAATATGTTATGATTTTAAAAAAGAAACTTTCATGTTTAAAAATTTTAAAATAGATTTTTAAAAAAGAAAAATGAACATTTCAATCTTGCATAACTTATTATTTATAAAAATAAAATAGTTAAATATCTATTTAAATTATCATGTTGTATAATAAATTATATTGGTAAGATTTCATCATTACAACGAAAAAATTACAAAGATATATTTTTTAGACAATTTTTATGAATACATATTTAACAAGATAAATAAGATATAGTATTTAAAATTTGTACATATTTGAAATATTATTTATATTTTAAATTAATTTACAAATAAACTAAATATATTTTCAAAATATATTAAAAAACAAGTATATTGAACAAGAAAATACTTCTGAAAAGGGAATAATTTTTAAATTAAGAAAAAAATATTTCTTTACCCCAAAATAACTATATTCTCTTATTTGGAAATATTAAACTATCTTATATGAATTATAATTAAAAAAATTTAATATAATAATATTTTATACTTAAATAATTTTATATATTTTGAAAAAAAAATATAAAACTTTTTATACTATGATTTATCAACTAAATAAATCCTAAATATTTTTGACAATCTCAACAAGTAAAAATCCAACTAAAATGCTTTTTTAATTTCAAAATAAATAAAATAAAAATGTTATTCTCAGAATTTTAATTCCAATAGTTAATACTACTATAAAAAGAAAACCATAATATAGAATGGATCTAAATAATAATTTAAAAAGAAACTAACTGATAATATAATAAATGTAAACTATAATATAAGACTAAAAATATAAATTCAATGTCCATAAATGAATACAAAATAGGTTATTTTTCACGTTAAAATACTAAATAATATTACATTAGGGATATGTATGATAAAACAAAATTATGCTCATGTTATACTATCTTACAAAAAGAATAATATTACTCATGTTCACAAAAAACAAATATGGTATCATCTAAAAATGATATAAGTTTTAAAAAATAATCCAAAATGAAATAAAAAATATTGTAATGGGCATGACAACATAACAAGAATAAAAATAAAATGACATGGATAAGGTACATAAGAATCCTAAATTAAAAATATATTACCTAGTAATAACCAATGAATTAATATCACATGAATTTAAATACATATATTTAGGTACCCGAATATTAGATGGTCTATTTAGTTTACCCATGAATTAATTTTTATATAGGAATGTCATTTTATTTCCAAGTGATAGTTTGAACTTTAAAGGGAAATAAGAAGAATAATGACATTAGGATCCAAATTTACAGTAATTAGATAATTAAATTCTTGTAGAAATATGGTTCACAATATTATATATAAACAATGTAGAATAAAAAAATTCAGAACCATGTCTATTACATTTATCATTGCATATCGTGAAATAATTAGTTTTCCAATATGGATATTTGGAGGTGATTTATTATAAATTGTCATTTTTACAGAACCAATTAAATTTTTAACTCTTTCCAATTCATTAATGAGAGTTTAATTTTCTTTCTGAACAAATTCAATTCATCACAAAACATTTCATGCGTAGAAGAATCTATTCTTCTAAAATTTTCATTTAACTTATTATTTTATTTCTATCCATTTATATTGTTTGGTTCATCATTCCTAATTTTAATAGATATTGTATTTCTTTTCACAAACCATTATATTTTTTCATTTCTAGGACACATTTATAAAAATTGATTTTTTTAATACCTATTCATACAGATAACACATTCCCTTCGTATTTATAAAACTTGGGTCAATATTTTCATAATTAATAGATTAATGGATAAAAAATTAAAGATATTCTCTTTAGTTATAATTTTTAGATATAAATTTCCATATTTATTTTATAGGAACCTAGATTACTTGAACATCATTTTAAAGGTTAATGTGTTACCTAAGAATATTTTTTATTATATTAAACAATACCAATTTCTATTAGACATTTATCCATTTTGCTTGATCATTCAGAATTACTCTATGATGCTTGATATTTATTTTATGTCTTCATGAAAATTATTTTATTTTTAAATTTTTTATAATTAGGAATAGTTAGTCTTCTCATCCTACAATCATATCAAATAATATTTGAACTACATAAATTAATATGTAAATTACCTTTACTGTTATATCCATATAGAAATAAATTTTTTCATTTTCATTTATTCTATAATCTATCTTCAAGTGTATGATATTATGATAAATAAAAAAAATAGATTTACAAGAATATTCTTAATCAAAGATAAGTTTTCTTGTTGTTTTGAAATTTATAGAGCAGTGATGAAACTAATTTTTTTCTAAAATATATCACGATAAAAACTAATAATGAATATTCATAACCATATAATTGAGTTTATACATCATAGTTTATTCTAACATTAAATAAAAAAGATCAAATATTGGTAAAACATAATATTGAATAAAAATGAACCAAAAATAGATTAAAAATAGACATTTCATATGCTTTTAATTAGAAATTACGCAAGGTATACTTAATCCCATTGAAATGTGATGGAAATTTCAGATTTAAACCATTTTTATCCTTATGATGACCATACCTAAAAGATATCAATCCCTTTTACATATTTATGAATTTCATAAAAAATAAAATATTTATTATAATTAATAAAATAAATCACAATATATGTTCCTGGGATGCAACTTATGAAACCAATTTAATGGTATCAAATAATATGAAAAAAATCATTTAATCAAAGGGTCGGGCTTTGAAACAAATTGTTAGGTATCATATAGATAAGATAACTAAACTTATCGTTATAAGATCCGAACAAAAATACAAATTTTTTCCTTAAATATGATATGTCAATGGGAATGTGGTGGGTAAATTAACTTTTTAAAAAATTTATAGAAATTTTGACATTAAATGTAAAAATTTAAGTGTAAAAAGATTATACATTTTAACTATAGTGATATATGAAATTAACTAAAAATTAAAATTAAATAAAGTAAAATATGAGTATAAGATATTTTATACTATTTCAAATATTAATTAACCTACTCTACTCTTCATCCTTTCATGAACTGAGATAGTAATAACCAAATGCTGTATATAACATTTTATGTATAGTTAAATCTTTTTACATAAACCATTTTCCCACATAGAGGCTTAATAATTTTTTATTTCCATTTAAGGGATAAAAAAAGACCTATATGTTTACAAGAGAATACATAACCTATAATTTTACAGGATCATTCCTAAACAATTTACTTTTTCTTGTTTGTACAGAACTAATTATTTAATTGGGGGACCCCTAACCAAGTATTGTATAGGTTTAGTCCCAACATTGACCATCACACACTCCATCATAATATTTTCTATATAACATTTCAAAAGGATCATGTTCCTTAATAGGGAAAAATAAAACAAGATTATTATAAGAAATTCCCTTAACCAATTATTTTATGGGTTAAGAAGAACTGGGTATTCTAAAGGGAAATACTACACCCAATGTTTTATGGGGAACATTAATCCTAGAAACAAAATTTTTATGGTAGTATTACCATATGAAAGATGAAATAAGTGATATATTATATCTCAGATAGTTATAAAATGAATTAATAAATAAGATTGACATAGATAATGTTCCTAAAATAAGAATCTAGTTTTCGGATCAGGTAGGGTTCATGTCCTTTAAGATGTTGTAATAATAAAGCTTGGCAAAAAATATTTTACATTAGAATGAATTTCAATGATGATGCTATAAGACTCGGTTGTGAACTATGTTATATGTAAGAGTAATGTAGAGTCACATATCTTTCCCTTCACTTCATACCTCAATCATTATGTACAAAAAAATAGAAATAGATATTTTTATCAGTTAAAACTACATGATTACACTTTAAAAATATTTACAATAAAATATTCACATCAAATCATATTTTAATTATATTGGAAAGTCAATAAAAATAAAACCCAAGATGTAAAAAAACATTATAATAATTAATAAATAATTTATGTATTAGTAAATACACTCAAAAAAGTCAATAATGAATTCCTTGGAACACCCTATGACATCATGTGAGATAAAATATTTATTCTCAAAAATAATTCTAATTTTTACTTTTCCCTTTTCCCTTATATTCTTTCGATTCATGATTATTTTCTATATTAATTATTGACATGAATTTATAATAAATGAGAGAGAATTAATATCTAAATTAGTTCTCTCCCAATACTATATAAAACCAAACACATGTTGTATTGAGGACAATGTATAAAGTAATTAATATAATAATTAATAAGAAATTTTAATAACTTTGAAAAACACCCTTTCAAAACATGAGGAAAAATCCTCATATTTCAATTGGATTTTATTATAATATCTCATCTTCCAAAATTTCATAGTGAATATCCATATATTGTTTATCCCATGTCAATATAATATAATTCTTCTAAAAAATATAAAATATGTTTACATGGATTCTAAATAATTACTTACTAAGTTATAACCAATAAAATTTGAAATATTTTGAGATAAACATAAAAAAATTTAAATATAAATTATTATGTTATATAGAGTATATTTTTTGTTTAATAAAAAAATATAAATTCAGATAAAAATGTAGGATATTTCACAGAGGTGAATTTATGTTGAATAATTCACATAATAAAAGTCATGTAGTTGGTTATCATAAGAGAATTCACATAAGATAATTCATATAAGATAATTCACATAAAAAATTAACTTTTTGATTTACATAAGAAAAATAAAATAGTGGATTCACGTATAATAATTTATGTAAGAGAATTCATTTTTTTATACAAGTTAGTTAATTCATATAAGTTAAATCATGTATCTAAAATTTGTAAATCTAAAAACAACATGAATAATAAGGTTTCAAACCTAAATAAAAACCTCAAAAAAGATTCAAATTTGGTCCTGATTGAATTATTTGAGTTAAATTTTATTCCCATTCCAAATAATCAGAATGCCTTTAATATGACCTTTTTATCTCATTCTATGTTCAACATAATATATACAAATTATTCTAAAAAGAATCATAATTTTGATTGAAAAGATTGTGGGTAATTGTAACCTAAGTTTGTACATAATAAATATTCATTCATAATTTTTTATCTTATATATATATATATTATATTTTCAATTCAATGACAATTACTCAATTATTACCTTTCTACACTGGTTAGGGTCAACAAAAACAAGGAAAATGAATTAAAAAATCAGTTGCATGGGTTGGAATTTGGCTATGTTGATTTATAATTGCCCTCATGTATTCCAATTTTTTGTTGTAGGAACCATATATTAGATTTTTGGGAATATTAAAAAACTATAGAAATTATATTACAATGTTATAAATGAATTATTTATCTATGTATTATATTCAGATACATGAAACTTTTAGAACATTTTTCACAATCAAAACATGAAATCAAAAAATATTTTATGAAAATAAATATAGGGATAAAATAAAATATATATATTCAATATATAAGATAAAAATAAAAATATAACAATTAATTATATTAGATAAAAGTAAATTAAATCATAATAAATATATATGATAACAACCCATTGATAACAACTAATTAAAAATGATAAATTTCCATCACAGAAATCAATTAATTAAGACTTCTGTTAACAAGGGAAAAAGAAAAGTTACAAATTTATTAATACTTATTACAAATTGAATAAAATAAAGAATTATTATTTTATTATCAAAACATGATGTGATTCTAATATCCATTCAATATTGTTCCCATTTTTGATAATTCAAAACGGAATAGTAATGTCAAAACTCTCCCCTTTTTTTAAATTATCAAAAATAAAAAATTCAAGTACAAATATAAACACACTATATTTTAAATTATATTTTCTAAAATAAAATGATATATAAATAAATAATGATATTGTATAAAACCTTTTTACAAATTTTTATATAAAAAATGATTCAATGTTCCCCAATAATTCCATCTGTTGTTAGATAATTGAGTTTTTATAGTTAATGGAATTTTATAAAATGTTTATGAAATATAATGAAGATATAATTAAGAACATTACCTTACATATAATTTGAATATTTAAAAAATAACCATTCATAAAATAGTATATATGAAACTTCTTACAATAATAATGTAATAATAAATTTTTTAAATAAATTAAAAATATTAGACTAGTAATTAAATATTCTCCATTTTAATATTGATTTCATGTATATATAATAATTTTAGAAAATAAACACATTCAAAATCACCATAAACTAGAGTGTTAAATATGATTCTATGTGAGTATAAGATAATAAAAAATGGATCTATAAAATAAAACACAAATCTATATATATTTTAAAACCATAAAAGTTCACACTTAATGTATATATGATAGGTATTAGATATTGAAAACTACACAAGTTCTTCATTCATAACTACTTATATTTAAAAATAAAACACTTAAACATACAACTAATTTATCATAATATTCACTAGTTTACTAATTTAATATTTCATTATGCCTACGAAAAATACAAAATATAAATATTGAATTCACCATTTAGTCATATATTGTTATCTTGATAAATCATTATAAAAATTTACAACCATTACCTATTTGAAATAAGATAACATATCCACATTTTAAAAAAGATCATAATAAAACTAAACAAATATGAGAAATATAATAAAAAATATATAAATTGAATATTTTAAAAGCTCAAAAGTTAATAATGAATTTTAATTTAAGAAGAAACTATTTCTTCCACCTTATTTTAGTTTTCCCTAAATCTAGGAATACAACACCAGCTCTTGTGAATTTAAAATATAAAAAATGAAACATTCGCATAATTTTTAATAACATATATTTTATTTTTTAATAAAAATATACATACAGAATTTAATATAACATTATCATTAATAGAAACATCAAAGATATAATTAAAATTATGAATAAGATTCTTCCCCATAAATTGATTATTTAGTTTCAAAATTACAAAAGAAAAGTATTATAATGATTATTTTAATTCTTGAAGTGAACACTCCTAGAAAACTCACAATTTATTGTCACATGGATCCATAATTTTTTTAAAAGTGACCAAATGATAATATGATACATGTAAATGAGAATTCACAACTAAAATAATATATTCAATGTCCAAGAAATAATATTAAAAGGATTATTGTTCATCTTAACATACAAAATAATTGGTGTTTAAATATATTTTAGAAAACCCATTTTTTAGTTTATGTCATCGAATCTAATAACATTCATATATTACACTTGTTCCCAAAATAAATAAATAAATAAATATTCTAGAAACTATAAATGAAAGGTGGTATTAGAACCTAGAAAAAATAAAATAATAAAGCTTTTAATTATCATTCCAATATGAAAAGAACAAAACAATAATGACTTTTATAAAATTCATATTACTTAGATTAAAATAGATATTTCATCGTTATAAACAATGACGTAATTTAAAATTATTTTGAATGCAAACAATAATGTAATGGTGAATAAGACGAATCAGGCTATTTTCCAAGAAATTTTATTTATACATGAATGTTCTTTTATTATGAAATGATTGAGTGAATATTAAAGGAAAATTAGTAGCATAATGACCATATGATGCATATATAAATAAATTAACCAATGAAATTACATCATATTACTTTCACACACATTGGGAACAAATAATCATAACTATTAATGTCACATTTATCATTATATTTCATCAAATATATAATCTTTAAAATATTTATATTTGGATAAAATTTATTAATAATTTTCCTTTTAAAAACCCATCAACTTAAAACATTATAAAATTCATTATTGGGAAATTCATTTTCATTTGGAAGAATTTATAAATAATTAAAAAGATTTTATTATATGTAAGAGGCTTTGATTAAATGATTTTTATTTAACATATCATTTTATTAATTATGATTTAAAATTTACAAATCTGTATTATTTAATTTAAGAGATAAATAATTATTCTTTTCTAAACATTTATAACTTTTTTTTCGTTACACATACATATGTGTATTTATTTTATTTTATTTTCATATTAATCACATATTTAATTCTGGTATTTTGTACATGGATCATAACTTCTATAATTGATAGATTTATAATAATTTGAATAAATACACTATATTAAATTATAAATAATCACATTTATGTCAAACTTTTCTATTTAATGATCCATAATAACTTTTAAAAGAATGCCTAGATAAATAAGTTACCATTGAATATTTTTTTCTAAATGAAACATTACAAGTTTCTATTATAATTTAAAACATGTCTTCGTATCTTTTATAATCACTCTTTGAATTCATAGATTTTATTTTTCCTTCCTTTCCTTCCTTTTATTTTCAGCTTGAAATAAAATGGTTTTATTTTTGCTTTTTTCCTGAAATCATAAATATTATCATTTGAAAATTTTAAATTCAAATATTATTTAAAAAATAGTGATATATCCTTCATGAAAATGGGGTTTTCTATTTATCTTGGGTGGATTATCGATTTTCATGTTTCCAAACATTCTATAATTATAGAAACTAATTTCTTTCAATATCTTTTATCAATGTTATTGGATTCATGCTATTTCAAAACTCTATGAGCACTACCGCAACTACATTCGTTGTCAAAAATATTTCAATTATAATAAAAATAAAAAATATTCATAACCCTTTAATTAATATCATATTTAACAATAAATTACCAATTCTATTCATTACTACCCTTTTTAGGTAAAACAATATATTTTTTCACAATATCTTGATATCCAATATCAATACTCTTTAGACAGGCCTCCAAAAATATCTACCAATTTGTATACTTACTTCCATTGAAATGTGGTGTAAATTTCAGACTTAAAACATTTTTATAATTCATGTAATCCAAAATATAAAAATATATTTCCATTAAACTATTTATGTACTAGGAGAATTTTTTTTCAAAATTAATAAAAATAATAAAATGATGCGTAATATATTATTAACATATAAAATCACAAAAACCAATATTGATGTATCAGAAATAGTGAAAAACTATCTTATCCTCAAAGAACCAAATTTGGACACCTAGAGTTAGCTATTAGATAGATATACTAAATAAAAATTTCTTTTGAATATGCAGGCTCTAATAGAAATTGAAACGTCTCAAAGGGTAATGAAAATGGAAAATATGGGGGGTGAATTACCTTTTATTATTTTATTTTTATTTTAGGCATTAATAATGGATTCTGACCTATAAGAATATTAAACAAATAAACCAAAATGACATAGTAAAATAAATAGAAATCAAAATTAATGAAAGTGAATGATAATCGTTATATATTTTTTATAGTAGTTCTAATATAAATGATCATACTATACTCTTCATTCTTTTCATGAACTAAGATATATGGAAACCACTCAGGTATATACATTTTAAAAGAGAGTGAAAACTATTTACATATGCATTTTTCACACATCAAGGTTCAACCCAATTTTATTTCCTTTTATATGTTTATATAAAAACCTAACCTCTACCAGGAGAAGACCAAACCTTGAATTTTTTTGACTCATTTCTAATATCATCATATTTTCATGAGTAGACAGAACCTAGACATTTTTTGTAAAATACTACCCTAGTCTTTTACAAGTGTAAACATGATATAAATTGTTACCTGATCCGTCCTAAAATCTTTTATATTACTGGTTAATAGGATCTCAGTATTATAAGGGGATAGACTAAACTCGATGTCTTATATGATAAAACCATTCCAATAACATTTTATAGGTTATGTAGAACCAGATCACATATTTTGATAGTATAAACCATGTCTTATATGTGAAAATTATGAACCCAAACATACATTTTTAGGTTAGTAAAACCCCATTCAAGAGGCACTAAATTTGAAAATACAACCCAAATAGTTATAGAAAGAATAACAGATAAACCAATTTAAATTAGAGAATTATTATTAATAATGTTGTTGGAATTTGGATCATGTAGTGCACCATCCCATCAAGATTTTGATATAACAAATCATATGAAATAGAAGTTTAGATAAGAAATATATTGAGTAAGGAAGCTCCATGACATAGTTGCGAACTATGTAGAATTCTATAGTAATGTAGATTCATACCAATCACTAATCACTATATTCCTTATTCCGTTTATGAACCAAAATTCCTATAATTACATTATTTATTATAAATTATGAAATTATTTTTCACAAAATAAAATAATAAAATATTCACATGGAAGAATATTGTAATTAGCATCGATATAAAATAAAAAAAATCATGTAATAAAAAAAAGAAAAATTGAAACAATAAATAAAAATTGATATAGTAGTAGATACATTCAAAAATGTTTTTCATTAATTTTTTTGAACACTCCATAATTTTATTTTAGTCTCACTCATTATGTTATAAAAAAACTAATTTAAACGTTTTACTATTTCTATATAGGTTTTCTAGTCTTTCTTATTTACTTTATAAAAGATTCACCTTTATTATTGATAATTTAGGGTAAATTAACATCCATGCATGTTTTATCTTGAAATTAAGTAAAAATAAAAAAAATTATTCAACTAATATGTTGGAGGAAAAAATATGTGAGGATTAAAAAGTCATAGAGTAAAAGACGAATCCAAAGAGGCTGCCTCATGAAGACCAATCGCGGAGCCCTACAGCACCATAGATGGCGCAAAGTGGACCCCCTTCACTGTGGCCACAGAGTAAAGAGGCGAGAGGCTCAACAACCCTCTTGACATATGAAAATCCACCAAAAATAAAATAGGCGGGAGGATATTTGTTCTATTTGATGTTCAAGAAGCTTCCACAGAGAGAGGAGGCGGGAGGAACCACATTTATGACAATTCACCACAGGGCTTCGCATCGATAGATCCCTACTTCACGCCGCCTCTTGCCTATAAATACCAGGCATCCCCTGATCCTAAAAGGCAGATACTCTATCCTTTTTCCTTCTCATCCCTAAAATTGAGATGCCCTTTATTATCTATTAAATGATCTTTTCAAGGTACATTATCATCGCAGAGTGCCTTTCGTTGGTCTTAAATACAACCCCTCTTCAAATAGGGATCCCCTTCACGAAGCCCACAGGACACTCAAATTGGAGGATATCCCTATGGGGGGTTAGGTCTTTGTAATTAACTCATACTTTGTGAAGTACCCTCTATGGACATTTGAACCACATTCTAAGGCAGGGTCACAGTGCTTCACGAGGTATACTATATAGTAGTACTATGCTTCACAAGGAACATTTACTTCATGATGCCCTACTTTTCTAGAGCCTTTCTGCTTTGTGAAGAACCCTCCATATGCACTGATTCCCTATGCCTAGGCTAGGCCACCCCACGTTGTGAAGCAAACCCCTTCTCAAAGCCCCTCCACTACATGTAACACCATATCTCTAGAATTCCCCTTCATGTGAACCAATTTTCTTCATAAATTCTTTTTCTGTACAATCCTACAGGTTAGTACGATGTGATTTCAAATTCCCTTGGAGGTGATTTACATTGTATTCCTTAGCCTCATGCATCTTCGCATAGGCACGCTACTGTCTATTATTTCTTCGCATAGCCACACGAATGTGGGACCCTAAATGGATCAATCTACGGCACCCCAACACCATGAAATTGATGATTCATTCCCTTCCCCAATGGTGGATAAGTATCGGTTATATAAGTCCTAGGTGTGTGGAGTGGACCCGCTTCATTTGAGATACAGGGTGTTAAACTGCCCAGGACCATTTTCCTTAGCACATGATGTTAAACTCTAGTATTTCCCCATGCATCACATGTGGGGTACCACACCTCGGACATTATAAACTCTCGTTCATCTCCACGGGAGTGACATCTTTGTCACATGGAATGAGATCCTGTTTAATGGAGTGGAATCTGTCAGCTAGGAAGGGAAACCACCATTGTGTAATCCCATATCATTTCATATAGGAGGAAACACCCCTAGTCCTCCTATCTTATTCCTTTCTATAGTCTAGGGGAGAGATGGGCATAAGGACCTTCGTTACCCCATCCCTCTCCCTCTAGGATTTTTCTACATTGGGCCTCCATCAAATATTAATTACCAATCTCCATCTCCGAGGGCTGTTAAAAATGCATAAGCCCCTGTTTCCTCTATGGGTCACAAATCATGTGTAAGCCCCCTTTCACATCCCACGGATGCACCATTCACGACGTGATTGTTAGGTCTCTACTGCCTGTTATTTATCACACAGAGGACGACTCAAGTGGGCTTAGAGTTAGCACCGACCATGAAATCATCTCTTTTTTGTCATAGCATGTAAGCCCCAAACCATTCTGGACTATGCATACTTTGACCCTTTCCAAGGCAAGGTATGTAGAAATAAACCCTGAGGTTCAATCCCAACACCAATTGGTCCCGAACCCTTCATGTCGGTTCACCAACCATTCGAAACTACACAAAGTTTTGTCTTTTCCCTGGAAAGGTACGTAGGAATCTTCCAAGAGTTTCAATCCAATCACCTATTTGTCCCGACACCAATAACTTTGAGTCACCAAAACCTCTTAAGAACTACATATTCTTTTATCCATGCCAAGGAAAGGTACATGGGAAGCCTCACTGAGGTTCAAGACCAAAACCTATTGGTCCCAACCCCTTCCAATCAGTTCACCACCCATTATGAGCTACATAGGCATTGATCATTCCCCATGGAAAGGTACTCCAGAAGCCTCCTTGAGGTTCAAGTCGAACACCTACCTCTCATGACCACTACATGTTATTTCACCTTCATCCCGTATGACGTTTAACTTCATCCTCCCTTTTCGTCCAGAATGACATTAAATTATACTCATTATAAATAATTGGGATTTTATCCTTTCCATGACAAGGTATATAAGAATCCTCACTAAGGTCTAACCTTGATCAACAGTAAGCTGTCGGAACCCCAATCCATAGTATGTTGTTCTGATATACATGTAGTGGTAAGCCGTTGTGTCCCCCCAACTAAGAGTAAGCCATTGGAACCCCAGTCGGTGGTAAGACATTATCAACCCCATCCAATGGTAATTTTTGGTAATCCCCTTCAATGGGACCCACAACTCTAGTCCTCCCCTATGGTGTCCGGCCATCTCGAGCTGCTAATCACACATAACCCCCATTATATCATCAAGACTATGTCGTCTACATGCACCCTGATTTTATTCACTCTTCCTGAACTATGTGGACATTGATTGCTTTCCACTGGGATATGTAGGAAGCTTTCCTAAGTTTCAATACCATCACTAAAGACTTATCAGGATCTCTTCCTCAAGCCTATGGGTTTCCGAAAGGTCATGTCCCAACCCGGAGGGTCCACTTCTACCGTGTTCCATCCAAATAGGTTTCCTCCTTACGTTTTCCATCACCCCACTGAACTACCTAGACATGGATTCCCTACCATGGGGATAAATAGTAAGTCTCTTCGAGGATCAATCCTCACATCACGGTCGCCCTCTAATCGGTTTAATATTACTCCCCAACCACTCTCAACAATCCATATCAATCGTGACTCATAACCAGGACACCACTTCACGGTTTTGTTATGCCACACACTTTCTCGCATCTCCTAAAAACATTCTGGTGACTAACCACACGTTAGCCCTAACATCAGTGATACCTCCGGGGGTCTCACAAACCTAGCCCACTTTCATCAGTGTTCTGATTAGTCCAATCTGTCTCTTCTAGATGTTAAACCTGCAACATACCCTATGATAAACATGGGATGTTGAGGGAAAAATTGGAGGCGCGCCTATAGAATATAATTCCCATCATTCGATATTGGATGACTCGGGATTCTTGAACCCTCAAGAATCCCTATCATAAGAGGAAGAAACCTGGACGTTCTAGAGTTCCAGCATCCAGATAGGCCAGTGATGTCCAACATAACTACTCTACCGATTGAAGTTTGTTTCCCTGACTGAACCCCTTGGAATGACTTAACAGAAGCAACGTAATTAACCACAATCTAGGAAGACATGGCACTAGGACGATTTTCATGAAAAACATCTTAAGTTTTTGAGGGAGACCCAGACTATGTGATGAGTTCTGAGAAGGAATCCACTGATGGAGGAACTGACATACCGTCATCCAGTTTCAATCAAGGAGAAAATGTCCCTGAATAAGTAGTAGATGTCGACCACCATTGGAAAGTGGTAATGTGGGGAAACAATAAATGTTACATCGATAGATGTATGTGTTCACCATCGAAAGAATTATAAATATAAATGGTGAACCCGACATAAAATTCATATCTTCAATGTAGATTTTAGTATCATTTGAGACATCAGTGGTCTAGCATTTCACAAGATCCAATTATATGGACTAGTTACTTCCAAGAAAATAGTCTGCCTGATGTGAAACGCACTAGAAGTTGGGGCAGTTTGACATTTGATATCCCAATCTATGATGTTGTAAGTTTATATCCTTCTTCCAAGCCATGGATTACGAAATGGATCCGGGGAATTGGACGTCGATTTCATTCTTGCATCACTAATGGTTTTATCTCCATTCCTTCGAGGACCCAAGCTGCCGTAGCAAAAACCAATCACCGCCTGTCTATCGTCACAGGGGAAGGGGAAACGTCATCACAGTAATTCCACATAGCCTCATTTCACTTATGGATGTCTCCACATCGACAATGTCTGGGCGCCCTGGCCCCATCTCCCCATCTGAGTTCACTCATCAATGGGTGAAAAACGACCACTTTCACCGGTAGGAGAAGGAAGGGATTATCCCAACCATAGAAATGGCTTAATATAACCTAGAGGCATCTATGCCTCATCTTCACCATGCCCCCAAGGGTTTCACATAGAGCCACTTCCCCCCAATCCGTAACACAACCATTTTGGGATCCTCAACCTATAATGATTTTTGACTCCCTACCCTACCCCGATGAGGTATGGGATGTCTGGGCCAACCCGACCGTGATCAAATTCCAGGGGCTCCAATGGAGGGCCACAACTAGGCTGTGATAGCTCTTCCACCCGGACCCATGACCTGAATAACAGTTAATCTATGCATCTACACTTCCAACCTAAGTCTTGTTGACCCGATGCAAACATCGAGCGCTAGTCAAGGAGGATTCTCACTGAGGGGATTTAATGTTAATGACTACCATGGCTCATTCCACCTCTAACTTATACCACATGTCACATGTTTATATGAAGCAGGGGGACTCATACACCCAACCTGGTTTGAGGACCCAAATGCACCATGAGCCGGTTGGGTCGACTATCCTGGTTGTCGGCATAGGTAGTGTCCCCTGTTGGCCGACCCACGACAACAACACCACGTTCGGAGGTTCTCCTTCTTCCATCGCCAATGGGGGCATTGGTCCATCCCGCTCCCAAGTTCGGTGTGGAGGTCCTCCCCATGTCACCTTCAGTCAAGATGAGGGTCCTCCCAACTATAGTGATGTTCAGTATGGATGATCCCTTCACACCCATGACCTCAAGTATGGATCCTTTCCTCCAATCATAGGTATTTGGTGTGATGATGTTAAACTTTCTGTCAACCTAGAGCATGGGGGTCTTCCCCATGTCCATGCAGGTGCTGACAGAGGTCTCATATTCCCTAAAACTAGAGAAGAGGAGGTTTTCCTTGATTCATTAACACTCCACACGAAGGTAATACCATTTTTATGCTCATCCAGTATAAAGAACCTCCTCGTGTCGATGCTGTAAAGGGACCCAAGCATGGAGGTCCTACCCATTTTCTAAACATCTCTAGTAAATGTCCTACCCACTCTGTCTATTCTCATAGAGACTCCCTCCGCACATTATCCAGTTTACATAGAAGTCCTTCCCATATTACATTTGAAAAATATCAATGTGCTCCTCACACCCCATCCCTCCCAGGTGTAAATCCTCTCCACCTGAGAACCAGTTTGGCTAAAGGTCCTCCTTGATCCAGAAATATACCTAGTCCCAAAGAGACATCCCATGGCAGGTGACCAGGTCATCTCCGCCATAATAATAATGATGAGAACATTCAGACTGATATTAAACATGTTTGATTCTTAGATTCTATGGAGAGATATGATTTGGAAATGGAACCCTCACCTAGATCTTATGTGTCAAGGGTTGGTGCAAGAACAAGGTGTATTAGCCTCATCCTTCTAGAAATCAAGGTCCACTAGTTATCAGCCTCACTCCACAAATACATCCATGAGGAAGAAAATTTAGCATCTCCCCAAGGTATGATCGTGAAATATCTAGCATCATCACTAGAAGCACTCTCTACCTCAACCATAGATCATAGAGTGTTATTATGGGGACCTATGGTGTACGAGAAACAACACAGTCCACCGCCAGTAGTCATCTTCCATGTGCTAGAAACTACGGTCTCCATCCCGTATTATCATGATGTGGTGGATAAGTCCGTACACTCTTCGGAGGGTAGCCTGAGATGTGGAGCCTTGTCGTCCCACTCATCGTATTCGCCACGGGATAGCCTACCGTCTTAGTGATCTGCTTCATTACCACTACTAGACCTACAGCCACTTCCTGATGATGGGTGGGGAAACCTAGGGACAGACCCCAAGACTGAGTCGAGGAGTTTGTGGGACATTCTTCCAGCTGACCATTTCCTATATATTTTTTGGCTAGTTGTAGTATCAAACATCAGTGCATTGGAATCGCTCTCCCAAGAGGAAGATGGATTCTTTTTCAAGACCCTATGGGTGAATCACATTCATCTTCGTCATCGATGATTGGCCTACCCCAAGAGTCAGGAATACATAGAAGACATTTTCCAACAATGGATTTTGATTGATATGGTTGCACACCACATTGCCTAGTTCCCTGAGTCACTGGGCCACCATAGGACCCTCCAACAATGATGTGTTTAGATATTTAATGGTCTCCACAAGATAATCAAGGAGGCTTCACCCCACGTTCAAATCTATGATTGGGGGTAGTATGTGGCCCTCCATTTTAGTTATATCCAGTGAAAGAATGACTATCCAGGAAATATTGAGGATATACCTCTAGGTAGAGTCACAGTTTACATGGCCAAACTATTGGAGGATGTGACAGAGATAGAAATCATTAGAGAAAATATACCCCTAGGAGAGTGCCACAACTTTTGGACCTGTTAGGAAGGGTTACTCCCCACAAGAGAAATAGACTAGTTCTTCCCATGCCTATCAAGGCACTGTTCCTCAGCCTAAATCCCAATAAGGGTAAGGACCACCTTGGAACCTTCAAACCCTTTGACCCATATGAATCAGTACAAAATATAAAGGGTGATCCCGAAGAACTGGTGTTGCATCAATAGGTCATCGGGCATAAGAAGATGGACAATTACCTCTCTATCGAACGTGCTATGGAGCGATGACCAGATAACGGTGATTCTCAGTCGGGGTAGCAAAGGAAGAGACAACTTCCCCCTAAAAAATTGCCTTCGAGTGACCCTGACCATCATGCCCATGCAGATCGGGTAAGGGATAGAACTCAGGGATAGAGGGTGTGGTATGTGTCTCCAAATCCACCAGCATGGCATGAAAATACCTAAGTGTTAGCTGAGGTACCCCTAATAGCTCTGCAGGTCTTCCCACGAGCCGCTTCATGAGTTGTCAGACCTTATTATATTGTTAACGAACCTTCCAATGAAATGGTAGTCAGAGATCCTCACCATGATATGAATCTCCACCCAGATGATCTGATGGCAGCACTCATTACCCACTTTAAGGCATTAGAGACATGGAAGGTGGAAATCCCACCTGATGGTAAGCCATATCTAGCATGGGTAGATGATATACCAGCACACCAGGTATTAGAGATGCCACTTTTCCCCCTTTAATGGGACATATGACCCACTGAAGCATTTGGACCACTTCATATCATGGTTTAGAACCATGCTGGGAACTCTAGTGTAGTAAAAGTCTTCCAAACTACGATGCTTCATACAAAAATTCGAAGGACCTTTGTTTGTTTGGTATAGCCAGCTACCAATCAGGTTAGAAGCTGACTGGCATGATCTTCTTAGGAAATATCATTACCAGTTCAGTTCCACCACTAGGAAGACAAGTATCAGAGACCTCTTAAAATGAAAACAGAGGCCTGGCGAGCATGTTGTAGACTTGTTCGCCTAGTGAAAAAGACTCAACTACTCTTTATACATTCCTTTGACTCAGGGAAAAATACTAAAAATGTGTGTGGGGAATGTCAATATCTAACTGGTCCACTATCTCATTACACATAATTACCTCAGAGATTCCGGTATTTCTCTAATAAGGTCTAGCACCAAGAGGAATCTGTATAGTAGGCCAAGCAGGCACAACTGTTTCCTCCTACAATTCCCACAAGATGGGATGAAAATTATTATCTCACCATGGTGGCCTAGATTGGGGCCTCTAGGCACTTGGTGTTTTTACCAGTGGAGCTACCTCCACAGCCTCATAGAAGCCCACCACCACAGGTGTGGCCTCCAGCCCAGTAGAACCCACCTTAGAACTGGTAGGCGCCCCTGAGTAATGTGACACCAACAACCAGATGAGGTAACCATGCTCCTCCTCCTCGATAAGCTCTTCTAGCCCCTTGTTAGGGCCAAGCTCGTAGATCCCCCTTCCTTAATAGGAGAAACCGAACCTACTCAATTAATGAGGCCTAGGTTCCCAGCTATTTCTGCAATGCCTTTCATTAGGTTCTTCAACACTAGATTGAATGTAGGAGACCAAAAGAGGTGAACCATACTGATCACCCCAACTAATTCCCCTATCACTAGATCCTAGGGAAAACACTCAAATAGTGCTATCTGATTAAATAATGGATTCAAGCCCTAGTTGATAAACACATTGTCAGGTTAGGCCCAGAACTAACATATGTAGAATGTTTCTTCATAAATCCAGATAGTCAAAGTGACCATGAGGGTGAAAGGCTTCAGGTTTCTAAATACAGGTCCCCGAAGTTTGACAACCCGATGGATCGTAAAATGGTCACTCTTGTCCATAGTATTATATGCACACATTTTAATCATCCTGAGCCTTTAGAAGATGATGTGTCATCTGAAACTACCACATATGTGTCTTTGTCACAATCATCCTCTTCCCAGTTGATAAAGCATCGATGACACAAGAGAAAATAAGGTCCCCTACTGAAGTCATCTTCATCCTGTACTCTCAGTAACACCATGCCCTCATAGGTGGTGAATATTCCCAAAATCTATCCAGTGGTGGATATTTTTTCATGTGAAATTCAAGGGTACTCCTCGTTTAACACCATAGAGCTAGAAAACCCCTACATGATTTTTGACAGCGAGGAATGCCAGGCAGATCCTCGCAATGTTCCCAACTGTCATCAGCATTGACGTAGACATGGAAATATTTGTTGTCAGAGTGACTCGGTCAATAATACCGACTATGTTTTTCATGCCACTTAAATGAGACAACAAGACCAGTACAGATCTCAATAGGTGTATCCTTCTCATATAGTTTCATCGGGTCATCCTTCATTGTCGTTTCTGTTTCGGGATCAGGCAGAGCTATCCAAACCACACCATGATCAGCAATATGTCACTCATCCAGTAATCACTCCATAGGCATTGACATGTGAGCAGAAATACATTCCCATCACCAATCAACCGTCGGTCCTGCCGATAGGGCCCTTCATACCTCCTATCATAGAGTGACCTCCGGTAAGAATAAGTTAATGCTTGGCATGAAAATATGATGTCATCAAGTATCTTTCCAACATTCAGACATGGCTCTCTATCCTTTAGGCTCTTCGTCTGTCAGTGGATATGCTTGAATCCCTTGATGAGACTTTATAATGCCCCCTCCAATTTGAGACGGAGGTAGAATCGGTAGAAGCCTTCCATGCCGAGGAAGTTGAGCATGAAAAATTCTAGACTATTATCTCGTTCTATAGAGAAGATGAAGGCTCTCTTATACAGATGAAAATCCACTCACTGTACAATGCCTGACCTTTTAATTGCATGGAGGTTCATCACTGCCTTGTTAAAATATTCTCTAGGTTCAACCTGATCCCAATCCAGACACTTCGGAAGATGGGGCTTCTGATGATGATTAATGTCCCTCTAACCTAAAATTCCATGGTTATAATAGGACTGAATAGAAACCGGTTGTAAAAATCTGTCTGATGACCCAGTTTGGTGGTCTGGTATCCAGCACCGAATTTATGGTTGTCTCTCAGGACATCGCCTACAATGTGTTTATGGGTAAGCCATGGCTCCAACAACATTCATCGGCCCCTTCATCATATCACCAGTGCCACAAGTACTCCCTTAATGGACGAACAGGGAGTACTTCAAGGTGAGGCATATCCCTTTGCCTCTTGTGAAGCCTGCTACCTGGATGCCATCTATTACAAGAGCATGGACAAGATGACTTAGGCTAATGAGGTCGAACATGCTACGGCTGTGACAGACCATTGGACATACCTGGATGATGCCTACATCTTTCCAATCCACTTATTGGAGTCTACGAACCCAGATATGGGACAATTCATTGTTTGTTATGGAACGAGGGGGGATCACATTCCCATTTCTATGCGACACCAAAAGATCACCTCATACTCTGACAAGAATTTGGATTGAGTGGTTCAAGATCCACCTACACCTATACGGTATTAGGTTGTCCTCCCCATTGGTATAGTAATACACCATACTTTTTTGTTTCACTGGTCTGGGAGAAACAGGCTAAAGAAGACATACCACTATTGCTTTGATATCATCAATCAAGTCCCCTTAGGCCGATGACAATATGGTATCAGATCAACAACTTTCATTGCTATGGTTTTACTAGAACATGAATTCTTCAATGTATTGTCTTCTTCCACTCAGGATGGTACCAGTAGCTCATCGGTATCTGTCGACTCAGATGAGACACCTCTTGCCGATGAACCCTCCTCCATAAGTGAAGAATTGGACACAGAGTATGCTCCTCCATCCTTCGAAGAGGTTGTCTCTACCACAGTTGATGTACTAGTGTAGGTGAACCTTGGTAGTAAGAGGGATTTGAAACCCACGTCGATCAGTTCTGGTATTCCTCTAATAGACTAACAACAACACGAGGACTTCCTTAAACAACACAGTGATGTATTTTCTTGGAGATATAAAAAAAATTCCATGTCTAGATCCCTAGGTATCCATCCACCGCATTGGTCTACCAGCAAACCACTTTGAGTTTAAGTAGCCTCCCTGAAATATGAACCCCTATCATAGTGCTATAGTCAAGGCCAAAGTTAATAAGCCCGTTAGATCCAATTATATCAAGGAGGTCTAGTAACCCAGATGGTTAGGCAACATTGTGCCCATCAAAAAAAAAAGAATGTATAAATAAGGTTCTGCATCAACTTCTAGGATCTCAACTTCCACTTTATGAAGGATTATTTTTCCCTTCCCATGATGGATTTGTTGATTGATTCCACTGTTGGGTTCCAAGACCTCTCGTTCATGGATGGGGACTCCGGGTAGAACCGAATTCGAATTTCCCCCAATGATGAAGATTATGCATCCTTCAGGGCACCACATTGTACATTTTGTTACTAGGTCATGATATTTGGTCTAAAAAATGCAAGTTCCATCTATCAGTGTTCCATGCATCGCATATTTAATCTGATCCTCATGACATTGGTTGAATTCTACATGAATGATCTAGTGATCAAATCTCTCCACCATTAGGACCATATCAAAGATCTTGAAAATGTGTTCGGATTCTTCTTTCTGACAACATGAGGATAAACCCATTAAAGTGTTCCTTTGGGGTTACCTCTGTAAAGTTTCTTAGCATAGTTTTTAGATAGAAGGGAATCAAGATAAACCCATATAATACCAAGGACATTATCCCTATGTATCCCTCGAGAAACATTTGGGAGCTTCAAGGCTTCCCTGGACACATAGCCTACATATGATGATTCATTGTGAATTTGGCTGGAATGTGTAATCCCTTGTATATGCTAATGAATAAATGCATTGTCTATCAGTTGGATGAAGAATGTCAGACTACTTTCAATGAAATCAAGTAATATCTGTTTCAGACTGCTGTGTTGATGCCACCCATTTCTAGAAATCCACTGGTCCTTTATGTAACAACCCTAGAACGATCCCTCTTTTCCTAACTTTCCTAGACGAACAATGAGGGAACATAGAATAGTCACTATTATCTCAGCATCATGCTCCTCTATAAGGATACAGGATACTCCTCTATCAAGAAGAGATGCCTTGTACTGGTATTCTCAGTATAGAAATCACGACATTACTTATAACACCATGAGGTACAACTGGTGTGGCGGGTGGATCTACAAATGTACATTCAAAACTGACCCATGTTGACTGGCCATCTAGCTCAGTTGTCAGTGATCCACCTACAGTTCAAATTCATGTTTGTTCCCAAAAATTCTATTAAGGGGAAGGCATTGGAAGACTTCTTGGTCACCCATCCAGCTCCTACAAACCAGTCCCCATACATTGATTTTCCCAATGAGGCAATCCTCTCGGTGGACAAATCCATTCCTTGTTGGAAAATGCACATTGATGGTTCTTCCCAGATCCCTACTGATAGAAGTATCATTGACCCTAGGCTCAAAATTGTAGGTCTAGGTATTGTATTCATTACCCCTTCACATGTCATTCATCCATATTCATTCTTGTTATCAGAAGGTTGTACCAATAATGAGATAGAATTCCAGGCTCTCATCACTGCCCTTGAGATGGAACTCGATATTGATGTTCTCCACTTACATGTGAAAGGAGACACCAGACTAGTCATCAAGAATATCAACAGTGAATATGTTGTCATAAATCTTGGGTGTATACCACTCTTGGAATGCACCTTCTTAGGTGAGGGTCCATTTACCAACTTGTCCAGAAGTTATTCATGTTACTCGATATCATAATGGTCGAACTGGCGCCAAGGCCAGCTTAGCTTCATCAATTGCAGATCCTAAACAGGATAATTTAATTATCCATGTAGCACACAGGAGATTCATCACCCCACCACTCCAGACGACAAGAATATCCTGATGGTAGGCCACCTTACAGCCGACGCATCCATGGTAGGACCCCTAGGTCCCCTAGATTTAGAAATTGAAGTGACTCCAAACTAGAGAACGTCCTTTGTCGAGTACCTCCAAAACATTGATCTCCTGGAAGATCGAGCCGGTGGAGAGATAATCCAACATCGCACACTATATTTTACCTTCTAGAGTGGTCCTGGTCTGGATAATATCCTCTACAAGCATGGGTTTGATGGGTTTATCATACATTTCATTTAAGGAGATGAGATTTTTCAAGTAATGTTGGAGGATCATTATGGTTCCTATGGGGCTCATGAAAACGAGGTAAATTTACCTCACCAGATTTTGAGACTTGGATATTTATGTCCCTCCATGATCTGTGACTATATTGAGTTTTCCAAGAGGTTCCATGCATGCCAAATTCCTGCCATCTTTGTGCATCAGCTGCAAGAGCCTCTCCACACTACCATGTAGTCTGGGCCTTTTGCAGTATGGGGACTCGATGTCATGGGACCATATCCACAAGTGGAAACTCTCCAAAATAGGTTCATTCTTACCACAATGGATATCCTTTCCATGTGGACATAGGTATTTTGGCTATTGGAGGTCAAGTCCCATTCTATCATTGAATTTGTGAGCTCCAACATCATCTATCGATTTGGAGTCCCTCACGCCGTCCTCACCGATAATGGCACCAACTTCTGGGAAGACGAGATGATGAAATTGTACAACAAGTACAATATTAATTATAACCAAAACTCCCACTACCAATCACAAGAAAATATAAAGATCGAGCCGTTCACCAAAACCTACTCCAAAATTCTGAAAAGAATTGTTGGTCCAAACAATAAGAGTTGGTCAGACAGGCTCCTCAGCACCCTTTGGGCTTATCAGATGATGACTCGTAATTCCGCACAGGTGACCCCATACTCCCTCGTGTATAGAATAGAGGCCGTCCAGCCCATCAATATTTAGTTTATATCATTACACATAAATGTCAATGATTATCATGCACATGTTAAGATAGCTGAAATCCATTTGACTGAACTGGAAGCAGTTGACGGGAATAGGCTTTGCGCCCTACACAATTTGGAAAGGCATGAGAAGAAGATATCTAGATAATTCCATAAGAAAGTTCTCATCCACTATTCATTTTATGTTGAGTTGGTGTTGGCCTTGATAACATCAATGAAACCTAGACAAAACCACCAAAATTGGTTCCCAATTGGGAAGGACCATACAACATTCACAAGGTTTACCCCAATGGTGTATACTCCCTGATCACCATGGATAGTGAGCGTATAACTCCCAACACCAATCCCAAATTCCTCAATCAATACATTTCAACAGTAATTTGGTCATACATCACCTTAAATTGTAATTTCCCATATGACATTAAACTGTATGTCATCTTGCATGATGTTGAACTGTACTTGGTCCTACTTGACCTTAAATTTTCATGTCCCGCATGACATTAAACTGTGTGTCATCCTGTGGGACGTTAATTTGTACCCGGTCCTATATGACAATAAAATATCATGACCCATACGACATTAAACTATACCCGGACCTACATGAACTTATACTATGAGGTCCCACTTGACATTTAATCATATGTCATCCCATAAGACATTAAACTATATCCGGTCCTACATGACCGTAAACTGTCATTTCCCGCATGAAATTAAAAAATATGTCATCCTGAAAGACATTAAAATGCATTTCATGAACTATGTATGGCATGATTCTCATCCTCATGGGATACATAGGAAGGCTCAGACACCTTGTTTAGAGTCCAACCCCCAGAATCCTCTTTTTTAGTACCTCTTGGTCATTTTCCTCTCAGAGGGTCCTACACTAAGTCATGTAGGATTCTCTAGCCCCACTCATGCTAGGATTACGATTATCACACCATTTTCCCTTCCTCATTCTTCTATCCTACCATGTCCACACCACCTAATGCTAAACTATATGGCCCTTTTCAGAACTATGAGTGGATTGATTTGCATCTTTATAGGGAATGTTTTAATGCCCATGCATTTCATCTATAGGCTCAGCCCCACATCAAAATATCTATTTGGGTCAAAATACATGGTGAGGTGTAGGATTTTCCCACATTCACTTCAAGTTCATCATGACTACACCACGTACTCCCCTCCTTCGAGATATCTTCCTCTTCTGTCAGCCTCCAGGACATTAAGCTGTGTAGGAATATTCATGCATCACACTTCCTATCATTTGGAATTATTTTATCATTAAATCCAAAAGAAGCCCCAGATGGAATGAATTCTAGTCCCAAGGGCTCTCCTACCATTTCATTCCAACATCATCAAGGATTTCAAGAGAAAAATTGATATAGGTCCCGCATTACGAATACGATCAGCAGTCGACACTCATTTTTTGTTCTAATTTTAGGTCACATGCTATGGACATTGTATTTTTAATATGGTCAATTACCATCATCTATCATTATCACCTTCCCTGTAAGTTCCAAATGTTTAGTTCAGTGAAACATTTAATCCTCGTAACTATTCAAACATCTATCTTCCTCAGGTGGGAGCCTTGATCTGGTAGGGAGAGACCCTTCCTGATTTTCATTTTTCACTACTATCCCCTCATGTGTTGGGGATATTCTAATCCTATTAAATTTTCCCATTACTATAATGGATCTTGTGGTCTTATGATCATTGATGAATTAATACCCTCATAATGGGTATTGTGTCTATGGCTCGCTAGGACTCCCCATCTTAGGTCGCTCGACCCTTTAGGTCCCCTGGCCCAGGTTCTCTTCTAGGATTATGTGATGTGGTATGGTCTTAAATCCTCATTGGACTATTTTTTCCATGCCACACATATCCCATTGAGACATACCTCCTTCATCTATCATCCTTCCCACAAGCATGAGTTCATCCACGCTTCACGTATCCCATCATTTGGGTTTCGGTCATCATCCATATCCAATAGAAACCCCGAATGGCATGGATGCTCAGCCCTAGGGCTCTCCTATAATTTCAGGTAAATGACATCATGGATTTTGAGCGACAAATTGATACATGTCTCATGTTTCAAATTATTTCAACTATCGATGCTCAATTGTTTTCCCCCACACCCTAGTAACATAAATACAAAAAATGTGCTGCAAACATGGTCAACAGTTATCCTCTATCATTATTTCTATTTTGTATCTTTCCATAGGTGTGATGATTCACCCTCCCCACTCACCTCTCCCTCACTCATGATATTAATCTAGGTGTCTATGGTCCGAGAGCTATGACCTTAAACTAAGAGAAACATTATCCTCACAACAAGACGTTAAACCAAAAACTGGTTGGGGCTTCCTGTCTTAGATAACACAACCTTTTCTGCCCCTAGCCCATGTTCTCATTTGGGATTGTAAGATGTGGTATGATATTATGTCCTCTTCACCTCAAGCTACATGTCATTCCATACATATCCCACATTGGGATACCTTTGCCCAATCCGTGTCCTTGACACATGACATAAAAATGCACAGAATCCTCCAGAAATACATGTGTATTGATTTCAATCCTTAGGGGATATGTCATACGGCCCGAAAATTTAGGGTTTGGGTCCAACCCCATGTTGTAGAAATCCCATTATTGTCATTGCCTAATAGCATTAGTCCTTCTAGTAGAGGGGTATACCGTGTGGTATGGGTTTATGTCCTCTTCCACATCGGGTTTGTAAAAAACACGCCACATACCTCCTTCTCATGAGAGTTATTCATCTTCCTATACTACACCCATCTATCGGAGTCAGATGCTCTTATGTTGGTCCCCTCGACCGTCTTGGGAAATTCACCAATTTTCCCATGAGTACTCTAATTTCATACCTAGAGTGACAGATTCTTCCAAGATGTGCTGTCATTGATTTTCAGGCTTTATATTCCCCTTCATTTAGGATTCCATAATCTTTAACATCCAAAAGGTCCCCCTAATGGCATGGATTATCAGCCCAAGCGCTCACCTACCATTTCAGGAAAACGTCCTCAAGACGTCAAATGAAAAATTGATACAAGTTCCAAGTTACGAATGTGGTCAGTGGACAATGCTCACTTATTGATTCTCTTTTCAGGTCACATGATATGGATATTATGTTTTGAACATGGTCAAAAGTTATCCTCCATCGCCATGTTGATGCAACCAAGCCCTAAATGTTGGTTTCATGATTCGGATCATTTTCCATGCCATCATGTCCAAGAAGAATTTTGAAACCCTTGGTTCTAACCATTAGTGTGCATTTGTACGTTAGGAGGAAAAATCCACAGTAAGTTTTCATTCAGGGATCCTCACCAAATTCCCCTTTACATGTATTCCATGTGCTGAAAAGACCTCTTCTTCCCTAGTTTCCCACACCAACTTTGACTCATGTGGTCATATAGATCGGTTCAAGGTGTACAATCACTTATATTAGTTTCTCTTCTCCAAGGTTCGAGATCTAACATCCAAAACTATGATATCCTTATATATCCTCGTCTTTCAATGCATTCAATTGTTCCCTCAGAACTTCATATAGATTGATCCACATGCTAATGGGATACATAGGGATGCCCAAACATCTCGTCTTTAGGTCCAACTCAAGTTCCACTAATTATATATTTTGTTCATCCTTTAAGGATAAAAAACATAGGGGATTTCATACTGTTTTGTGTGTGAGATTATGTTCTCATTCATGTCGGGTTTTCCATAGCCATACTACGTACTCACCTTTTATAAAATAGTCAATTATTCCCCTCATCCAACCAAACGTTAACATGCACCTTCAACACTACATATGACTTGATTACCATCCTCATGTGATATGAAGGAACACCAAGATGACTCATCCATGGGTCCATCCCCATATTTTCTAACCATTTCTAGATCCAAGGCCCAAGGATTCTTCAACGGAATTTTGCATGTTGTGGGGTGGACCTCGTCCGCATTCACGTCAAGTATTCCTTATCGGACAATGCATGTTCTTCTTTAAAACAACATTTCTTCTATATATGTCCAATCTGTATGATGTTAAGATATTCCTCCTGGCCCCACATGACATTAAACTGTTGCATCTTTATTTCATGACATTACAAATCTTGGTTGGTCATATCATATGACCATAAACTATGACTTTATCATCTTGTCCGCATTATGAAAAATGGCACTGCATTATAATGTCCTCACTGAAGGGGATATCTTTTTGGGTATTGGTCCTCCTCCTTAATTTTGGTCAATTCCTACATATGGCCTAATTCCTATAGAGACACCTGGATTCACCAACATTGTTTTATCTCTTCACAAAAGAAAAACACACATTCATTCGTAAATAAAAAAAAGGATTTATCAAATGCCACTTCCTTTGGTACATGGGCCAAACTCGCACAATATTATTGTCCCTATCATGGGTATTCTACCACGCTTCTTCTAAAACTATATATGTCTTGATCTCAATCACAATTGGGTATGTAGCAACACCCAGGCACTTGGCCCCAGGCCTAGTCCAACTCTCATTTTTGGTCCCTCGGCCTATGATTTCCCAAGGGAGCATATGGTGTGGTATGGGATTTGGTCCTCATTCACACTGGGTTTTCAGTTACTAAACCACATGTTTCCCTCCCCCCATTCTATTTTTATTCTGATCTCTAATACCTTTAAACTAAGCTCCAATCGTCTTGGGTGCAGACCACTAAACTATGTGACATCCTCTAGAACTATGTATGGCTTGATTCCCACCATCGAGGGATATGTAGAAACACCCAGACGTCCTATTGGTGGGTCCATCCCCAATAATTTTAAATCCTAAAACCTTTATTTTTTGGCCCCTTGTCCCAAATTGTTTTGGGAACATGTTGTGTGTGGAGTACCTCTTAGGTTCTCATTCACGTCCGGCTTTGCAACAGTTTCACCATGTTCCCCCCTATCTTTTCCCAACCTGGTCCGAGTTCTACGACCCTAAACTCAGATCTCCCATGGGGACTACACATTGGGTTTGGGAACATCGTGGCCCTGCGCACAGTCCATCAAACCGGGTCCCCCGTTAATGGTCTACTCTGCGACCTTATGCTAGGACCATGAACCCCTAGCACCCTTGTCCCCAGAATGGAATTCCAATTTCACTACCAATCACGTCTCATTGGTGTACTCAAATGCATCATGAAAAATAGCCAAAATTTTGGATTTTCACATGTATATTCCATCGTTTCATGACCAAGCTTCATGTGTCCTTTATTTGGATCCACATCCCCTTTCACATCTGAAAGGACCCTCTTTACGGACTAGTCTCATGACACATTGGCTCACCTACCATATTGGGATAATGTCCCTTAAGACCTAAGAAAACATTTTTGAAATGTACCTCATTTCTTACATGGTCAGTGGATGACCCTCATTTATCTATCCCCATTCATAGTTAACACAAAAAAGATGATGTGTTTCAAAAATGGAAAATAAATATCCCTTTTCTCAATGCCACCGACATTGTGATCCAGATCTCGGGTGCCATTATTCACAACATTCTACCCTCTTTTGTTCAAGTGGATTTCCAGCATCCTCAGTTCTACACCACCATGAATCTTTGTGCATTAAGTATGAGAGTCAATAATCTTGGGATATCACTCACCTAGCATTCCCCTACAACTAATGTGTGCCTTTCTGTACCAGGAAAATATCCCCACTACTCATTCTTTCCCACATCGAGCATGAATCCCATTGGATTAATAGTTTTGGTGGGTTATGTTCTGGTACTGCTACGCCACACATGCCCTTCATCATGCATGACTTTAAACTGAACTCTCAGAACCGTGTACAGTTTGATTCCCATACTAATGGGAGTCATAGGAAAGCTTGAATTCTTTTCATAGGGCCTAACCTAACTCTCACTATTGGTCCTTGGACCTCAAACATTCCTCAAAGGATATGTTGTGTGGATCAGACTCCTTATGTCCACATTCACATCGGGTTTACATCTAGTATGTCATGTACTCCCTTCGTCGGATCTCCCCATTCATTCCCCATCCTATCATATGATGTTAACCACACGAGTTCACATGCCATCAATGCATGACATTTAACTACAGCTCTACCCTAAAGAATTTCACGATTCCCCATAATAACTATGGGATGCATAGAATCCCTCTCCAGAGCTGATTTAACCTATTCACATTGGTCTCTAGCCACACTATGCTCAAGAAATATGTTTGGCAGGATTCTCATCTTCCTGGTATACGCAGTGAAGTCCAGGTGATTCCCCTTGGGCCCAACACTAGGGTCATTAATCCTTTATTCCCCTTGGACATGATTTTAGTCCAGACAGTATAAACTTTAAAACTATGTGCACCGTCCTCACCGTACAATGATTAAAACTATGTGTCTATCACCATTTTTGGGATGCAAAACTAAAGGATGTTCTAGGTCCTTACCTGAGAGGACCTGTTCGGAAGTAAGTTTGATCCCTGGTTAGACCGATGCACCAACCAAATGTGTTTCAACCATGGTGGTGTAATTTCAAGAGTGTTGGACTCCATTCTTACAACCCATCACTCCACCCTCCACCCTTTTCATGCCCATTATTTGGACCCTCTTCCACTTTCACGTCTAATTGAACCGTGTAACTGTATGGGTGCTCAGCCTATATCTCACCTATAGTCCCGGACTAATGTTTCGGAAGACCAATAAATAATATTTTGAGTCAGGCCCCATGTTTGAACATGGTCGGCAATCAGACCTCATTTGTTGTTCCTGTGATAGGATAACGCAATAGGGATATTGTGTTTCAAACAGTATCAATATTTATCCTTCATTGTCACACCACCTTCACAACATTACAATTTTTGGGTATCATGATTCACACATTACACTCCCTTATGTTCAGATGGATTTTGATTCCCCTAGCATTTCCCCCTCATGTATTAGAGTACATTTGGAAAACGGTGGATTGACTATCCCAAAAACATTGTCTTCCAGTCAGGCCTCCCTCTTTATTCCCAAAAATCTCGAATGGTTGTTCAAACCCTGGATGCCTAAAGCATGGTCAACACTCTCACATTTGGGTGAAATAACAAGGTGTTTATCCCTTTTTTATCACATCGTCCATGACCCATTTGATCTTAGGGATTGATCTCCATAATTTTCATGAAATTGAAGGAAATGTGGTAGGCTGAAACAAATAATAAAACTCATTCATGCATATAGCATAAATAATCAAAGAATGAATGTACGCTAATAAGTTGCATACGTTACAACACCAGAGAATAAACCCTTCCCACGGACTGGATGAACCTATTGAAAGAGTGTTTCAGGTTCGCAAATCTCTACTTTGTGGAATCTAAGATTCATTGTTGTCTATTTAGTTCCCTCTCCTCTTTGGTAGAAATGGTCCGTAGTTCGTCAGCCGCGGTTCGGGCCCACTCCTCATCGCTCCGGATGATAGCCATCACCTCTAAGGCTTTCATTTTATTTTGTTCATACTTTTCCAGTTGGGCCTTTGAAAAAAATATAATCTCTGATTACACATTTGAGGAAATTAGAATGTTCACCTGCCCAAACCTATAGCAGTTGAATCTCATTTTCATCCTCCTTGAGCATTTTTTGTACACTGCTTGTCTCATCTACCAACCCACACCAAGTCCACAGTCATATTCAAGAATATTATCTCTCATGAGATCTCAGATGAGAATGTGAGGGAATTGGGCATCCACTCCCCCAACATATAGTTTACACAATTGGTAAAAATCCTCCCTATCCGGTCTACCCATTGTGCTTGATAGGGCTCACAGATTAAGGGCTTAATCATCTTCGATGACCGATGATGTATGATTTTTTATATTCTCTTCACCAGATGCGGTCTCGTCCCGATCCACTGGGTTGGCAGGTTCATATTTAAAAAATCCCCCAAGAACTCATCAGGAGGGTTTTCATTGGGTCTCTGATTGGGTAGGTCAGGATCCATGTCATCCAATTGATCCCCATCATTGGATTCCACCTAAATGACTTCTGGTGTTTCCCTACTGACTGTCCAACCTATGATCGATAGTGACATAGCATGGCTAGTCCAGGTGTTCACTTCCATGACCACCGGTATCCCTCTTGGAGAGGCTCCATCAGGTGCTATGACCAAACTTGCCAAGGCATTATATTCCATTTGAAGAACTGTGCATATGAGAGGCACATAAGTATCTATTAATCTGATCGATGGATGAATGTTACGTATAAGGTGAAGGTTAATTACAGGGTTGAAAAATTTACCTATTTATGGGTATTTTTCATTCAAAACCCTAAATCATGACCCTCCATAGATTTTTGGGAAGGCTAACGGTTCTGGGAGGACCACCTTGGGTGTCACGGTACCTCCCGATATGATGATCATCATAGCCATGGGCGCATATCCTGATCTTCATGCAGTTGTATCTACTACATAGTGCGATCAAGATTTTCTTATGAGGCCCTTCTAGATAGGTCATGTGTTAGTTGAGAAGTCTGACACATCCTGAGTGAAGACTCTTGTGAAGTGGTTAGGATTTTACCTCAAGGGCCTCCGTGAATTCTTCCAGATCTCGGTCTGAATCGTCAAACTCACCTTCCCCCAATGTGATCCCTCCACCCGCTTCCTCCCCCCAGGAGGATTCGTCTGAATCTTATGAGAGAGGAAACTGTTCTATTAATTTAGTGGCATGTCACGAACCATTCCTTGGGGCCCGTGTCGTGACTACCCCAAGACCGCCATTCATTGGCTAGTGGATAGATACTAGAACCAAAAAGGCATTTCCCTAAAACTGGGAAGGCATTACCTTCTTAACCTTCAACTCATGCAAACCAGGCACATAGAAAAATAAAATCCCAATGTAAACATTATATTAAAAATAGTGTGTATAGTATGTAAAGGGAGCCGAAATAAAAGCCCAACAGGAAAGTACAAGTAAAAATGAAAATAGCTCGTGTGAACTCCCACTAAGGATTCTGCCTGAAGGGTAGGTACAACTCTCGAATGGTTACCTCTGCGGTACATCTCATCTAACGTTCCACCTTTGAGTAGCCTCATGTCTTAGTACCATCTTCCTCAATCAGCGATGTTCATCATCTGCACAATACACAACAAGGTGCGGGCATATCCTGTGCAAGGGTGAGTATAACAATACAGAGTAGGGACTCCAAGACCCCCGAAGGTCACTCAAAATCCACAAAGGGTAAACCAAAAATCACGAAGACAATAGTTAACCCTACTTAGGTATTTTACTATACATATACCTATGTTATCAAGTATACCAATTTCATTATTTATGAAATAAAAGGCACGAATCCTTAGCCAAAATCTCTACTTTTCCACAAAGGAATGAATACAACGAAGGAAACACCACAAAGGTAAGTACCAAAAATGAAATTCCATACAGAAGAAAACCACATATGTATCACCACGAAGGTATGTCAGATAAAGGTAATGCCACAAAGAACAATAACACAATGGTATCCCCATGAAGGTAAGTACCACAAAGGTAACACCACGCAAGAGAATAACACAAATCCATCACCACACAAGAAGTGTACCATAATGGTAAAGACATAGCTTACTCCAGGTATAACTTATGTATGGAAGAATAGATGATTAGTCATAATCTTGATCATCTTACTTAGTCGAGAAGCTCTACTATTTACCCACACATGATTGAAGATTACCCACATAGGATCTGAAGATGTCCCACACATGATCTAGAGATGACCCACACAGGATCAGTATGCACTGACCCACACAAGATCGCTAAGCGCTGACCCACACTGGATCCGAAGATGACCAGCATCGGATCTGAAGACATCTTAAGTACAACCAGCTATAAAGTTCTTCCACTAAGCATGCTTGATTCTGTAAGGTTGCACACCACAAGCCATTAGTCGATACATAAACTACAATGAAGTTCCATGAAGAAGTATCCCAAAGGTCTATCATGTCATAAGAGACATAATGCGATAGACATCGCGTCAATCAGACACCCGATCTGTATGTTATTAGAGTTTCCATTGCGAGGCACCAGTTGGATTCAGATTCAATCCAACCTGGTCATACCACAACATTATCCAAAACATAGGGGGAGTATACCAAAATGAACAGTTCGATCCAAGGATTCTGGAAGCTTATATAGTTCATCAAACGGACTCCCGATTCTCAAGATATGGAAAAAAGGCGTATCTGGGACCGGGTCCGGTTGAACCAAACCATCCCGACCCTGCCTGGGACGACTTGAACCGTCCCATACCAGATCCAACCTAGCCTGTTTGGATGTGGTCCGACTCGGCCCGTGAATGGGGTGGTCTGCGGTGAATCCTGCGGCCGGGGTGGCCCCTTGTGGCGGGGTCCGCCCTAGCCGCCACTTAAGAGCGGAGTTTCCCCCTGGTCACCCAAACAGCCCATAGAACGTTCGGTTTTGGTCAAATAGGTGCCCCACATGGTGCCACTAGCTGGGACGTGGGACCCTTCAGAGGTGTCTCGCTCAACATGATGCGGCTGGCCAAAACAGCCAACCCTCATTATAGCGGTGCAGATGTGAGTCGCTCCTCCACCGCGGACGGCCAGATGCCGAACACCTTCCGAACTTTTATGTGGCCAATAAGACAACTTCCCTAGCTCTGGAGGTGCGGACGAACGTTGCCACTCTTCCATAGAGCTGGCCGCCGTGCCGACTTCCCCCTGCTCTGTAGAGGCCGACGGGCCATGACCTCCTGCTCAATTGGCAGCGCGGATGCGCGCCTCCCTACCTCCATGTGGCCACCCAGCGTACTGGATACTGTCCTCCCACCACCACATCCAATGGTCAACGACCTCCTTTGCTACCGGTGGCATGGACGCACGCCGCCCTGGTTCCATGCGGCCAGCTAGGTTCCAGCCACCACCAATCTTTTAACTCTCCCATGAAAATATTAAAAACTATCTTCCACCCTCGACCAACTGTGGTCGAGGTGAAATTCTATTTAACAGAATATAATCACTACAAGTTCAACAATGTCCTCGGATTTCAATTCCATGCACGAGTTCCAATGTTACAAAATAGTACTTGCGCGGTTACTAATGGTACCTAAAAAAACTTAGAAAATTATTCTGGGCACACCGAGACTCGGAATCACACATCGTCAATTTTCCCAAACTCATAATATTTCCACATAATTAAAAAAATACAAGGAATAAATCTGGGTCTTTATATTCTACCCACCTTAGGGAATTTCATCCCTGAAATCCAAAACACAATCTAGGGAAAAAAGTGGGGGTACTAAGCACTAACTTCAGCCTCTCGCTCCCAAGTACTCTCCTAGAGGTTCTCGTGTTGCCAAAGTACGCATACTAGATGTATTGATCACTAAAAAAAGACTTCCTCCTATCGATCCTCAATATGTACTGAAACCTCCAAAAACATCACCCCATCGTCAATATCTAGCATGACATGGTTGATGATGTGTAAAAGATCATGTACGTATTTTCTCAGTTGGGATATGTGGAAAACGTTGAGCACCTAGTGCAACTGAGGTGGAAGAGATAAAAGGTATGCCACCTCACCAACTCTGCTGAGGACCTGAAAGGGTCTGATGAACCTTGGAGATAAATTGTCACTCTAAACAAATCTCCTTAAACCTCATCAAGGTGATACCTGTTGGAAGACATGGTCACCATCCTCGAAATTGAGAGATATTCATCTCCTGTCAGCATAAGACTTCTTCCAGCTCTATGCCATTTTCATCCGCCCCAGGATGACCTCCACCTTCTCTGTGGTAGACCATACCATCTCTAGTCCCATGAGTGCTGACTCCACACAGTTAGTCCAACACAAAGGTTATCTGTAAGGCCAACCGTACAAAGCCTCAAATGATGGAATACTGATGGTGGAGTGATAACTATTTTTGTACAGGAACTCCACCATGGGAAAGTAATCCTCTCTGATGTTGAAAAAATCAAGGATGCAAGCACGCAACATGTCATTGAGGGTCTAAATGGTCCAATCTGACTTGCCATCTATCCGAGGATGAAAGTAAGTGCTCAACAAAATCTGTGTCTCGAACGCCTCGTGAAACCCCTTCCATAGCCAGGAAGTAAAACATGTATCATGATTGGAGGAAATCGTTGATGGAACCCCATGAAGACACACAATATCATGTACGTAGAGGCGTCCCAAGACCTCTACATGTCCCTACTCTCTGAGTGTTATGAAGTGGGATGAATTGGTGAGTTGGTCAATGATCACCCAGATAGAATCATGACCCATGGATGTGTGTGGAATTCCTATCAGGAAGTCTATGAAAATTCCATCCCACTTCCACTCTAGAACCTCATGTGGCTGATCTAAGCCCTCTAGAACCTGATGCTCTACCTTCACTTGCTGACAAGTGAGGCACTGAGAGACAAACTCTACTATAGAATTTTTCATTCTCGGCCACCAGTGTAGATGCAGGACGTCTTGGTACATCTTCTACACTCCTAGATGTACCGCTAGAGGGGATGTATGGAACTCCCTCAAAACTTATTCCCATAGTGCCACCAGTACCATAGTACGCCCTAAAAAGAGGATGACATGCTACCCAACTTTAAAAAATACATCAGTTGCCTATCCTGTAAATATCTAAGCATGTTGATCCTCACAGTCAGTGTCCCCAAGTTTCACCTCCATGACTCACTAAAGGATTGGTGAAGAGACTATTTGAGACTGAAGATAAGCTTCTCCATCTCTATCCACGTAGGATATTTGAAAAGGTTCCAGCTACGTCATCGCCTCACTTAGTAATTGTATTCCATATCACCTGATAAGTGCATATACTACTAAGTTCCACTTCTCAAGAGTACAAGATATCTTGAAGTCATTATCCTGGAGGGACTCAAGCCAACACTATTGTCTCGTTTTAAATTCATTCTGAGAGATGATATACCTAAGACTCTTGTGATCATATTAGACTGTAAAACGTTTTCCCATCATGTAATGTAGCCACATCTTCAAGGTGAAGACCACTGCTGCTATCTCCAGGTTATGGGTAGCGTAGTACTACTCATGTTGTCTCATCTATAGAGAACCAGACATCATCACTTATCTCTCTTAAATCAGGACAAATTCAGGACCGGTCCCTGAGATGTCCCCATAGACTACATACCCAATACCTTCCTCGGGTATCCTCAAGATGGGGGCACTCATCCATCACTACCTCAGCTTCTGAAAACTTTGTTGGAATCTCTTCTACCACACCAAGGGTTTCTGGTTCATTTTTAACACTGATAAGGGTTCCAAAACTCTAGAAAGGTCAGCCACAATCCTCTGGTAGTAACCAGTCTAACCCAAGAAACTCTGAACTTCTGTAATACTCTTGGGTGACTCCCTAGTAAACACAACCTCAATATTTGTTGGATCCACCGCAAATCCAGCCCTTGAGATGAAATGTACTAAAAAGTGGACCTCTTGTATCCAGAACTAGCACTTCAAGAGCTTACCATAAATTTGATGCTCCCGGAGTGTGTCCAGATCTATCTGCAGATGATAGGCATGTTCCTCCTCTATAACAGAGTACATCAAGATGTCGGCGATGAAGACTTCCAGAAAGAGGTCAAGGTATGGCTGGAGGATCCAATTAATGAGTCCCATGAACACCACTGGGGTGTTGGTTACACCAAAGGGCGTAAGAAAACTCATAATGTCCATACCGACATCTTAAGGTCATCTCATTTCATACCCTAAGCTGGTGATAGCCTGATATGAGGTCTATCTTCGCAAACCGTTGTGCTCCCTTCAGATGATCATAGTGATCATCAATCCCCAAGAGTGGGTACTTGTTCTTCATGTTCACCTGGTTTAGGTGCCGATAGTCCAAAAAGAGTCTCAAAATCCCATCCACCTTCTTGGCAAACAAAATCGAGGCTTCCCAAGGAGAAACACTTGGCCTAAGGAACCCATTTCTCTAAAAGTTAGTCAGCTATACTTGTAGCTCTCAAAGCTCTATGGTAGCCATCTGATATACAAGTGTAGATATCTGTGTTGTCCCGGGGTACACATTGATATAAAATTCCACCTCTCTACGATGAGGTAGTCTTGGAACACCATTCGAGAAAACATCAGTGTACATGTCCACCACTATAGGATAGCTCGGACTCTCTACATCAACCACTTTGTGGGTAAGTCTTTCCAACTGGTGTGTGATAAGCTGGACCCTCCTCTGGGTAAGTCCACCCGATTCTGGAAAGGTTCCCTTCTTGCCAGTGAAGTAAAAACTAGCCCCATCCTCTTGGTCACAACGCACTTTGTGCATAATAGAGTTGATCTGAGCATGAGATGTAGATTACCAATCCATATCCAAGATGACGTTGTAAGGCCTTGATTCCAATAATAAAAGATTCCAGCCGAAGATCTCATCTACTAGAGTAATATCACACTACCGACACCAGTGTGTAATCATCGAATCCTCTCCCCTAAGAACCTCTAGCCTTATGGATTGAGCCAAGGGCTCCACCAGAATCTCTGAGCTCTGAACGAGGGTCATAGAAATAAATGAGTGACTAATACTTGTGTCTATAAGTACTATAGCTAAGGTGGAGTAGACACAAATCATACCTCGAATCATCTTCAGAGTGTCTTGGTTGTAGGCCTTAGCTACCAGGAGCTGAGCTCATCCCTATCCACTTGCTCTCTATGGTCAGGGTGGACCACCTAGTGGTGGTGGCCATAGATCCACGAATCACCACCAACTGCCTGATACACGACCATCTCCTCTACTACGTCCACCCCCTTCCTATGTACCTCCTTGATCGAATCTTTGCCTCTAACCAGGTGGTCCTTTGACCATCTGATGGTTGTCTGTATGGAGGGTCGAGCATTCACAAGCCATGTGACCCTACCCACTACAAGAGTAACATTGCCTACTCCTCACCTGACGTACTCTGTCTCGAGAGTCCTGTACAACTGACTCTGTATCCTGCGGTCATCCACCTATCGATCTAGTCCTCTAAGAGCTCTACCTCATCTATCGACTACCAACTGTAGATGACTCTTCTATGTGTCGTCTGGTGGTGACTACTCAACAAGGAAGATCTCCAATAATAGTGTTCGCTCAAACACCCGCTCATGTGTCAGGATGCTGAGGGAAATCATCATAGCTCTAATCTTTCATCTGATCCCTTTCTCAAATGTTTGGGCCATGAATAAATGGTCCCACACCATGTAAGTGGAGTAACGTGAGAGGTCGGTGAACCTCGCTGAATACTGAGCCACAGTCATGCTTCCCTACTACAAGCAGAGAAACTCCTGTATACGTGTAACACCCCAAAACATGTGTCTCCTATTATTTTAATATTATGCTTTTATTTAGGATAAAATTTTCTATTAACTGAACAAAATTTAAAATATAAACACAAAGATATTTATTTAAATAGAACTCTGAAGTGTTTGAAATGTACCAAGATCACAAGAAACCATTCTACCCAAAAATACCTACTAAAAACTCTATCACAGTTATAGGGAGAACACACAAAACAACAAGAACCCCAGGAAGATAATATGGGTCCTTAGAATCCGTCATAACAAACCTATGAATGGCCAAAGCCACTGCAGACCAACTAAGAACCAATGGTATGACATAAACCATATTCTTATTTTTTTCTTGTGTTTTAGGAAACCCTATGGCTTGGTTTTATAAGACAATAATTTGACCATTTCCTTGGGTGACCATGGAATTATAATGGATATAAATATAGTAGTTTCCCTTTTTGTAGAATTAACTAAAAACATGTTAGTGCAATCTCGTTTTGCAAATAATTATGTTATTGATTTAAAATTATAAAACAACCCCTAATTATGATGACATGGTATAATATTTTGGCTTACACATAACTCATTTTTAAATGTGATGAAAAATTTAAAACACTTTGCAAATATTTTAAATATATTGTAAACATTTCCATTTCTAATTCATAAAAAATTTTGGAATTAAACTATGTTCAATTTCTTGTTGGGATATGCTCTGATTTCTATTAAACTGATAAACGTTTTCATATGGATATAATGAAATAATGATTATGATTTAAAACATTAGGCTTTATAAAATAATTTAGTGATACTCTTAGTTAAGACATTTTAATTCCTTATCCTTTCAATGTTTAAATAAAAAACATGTTTTGAAAAAAAATTCTATATATTTGATATGGATGTTTTAATTTCTTTATGATTTTACAAGATTTTGAAAGTAAGTTTTTTTTAAATTAATCCTATTAGGGCCATCCCATAAGACATGCCGAGGGAGGAAGCCCACGCTAGGTGGATGAGCCTATCCCTCATCCCCATCCCAGGTTGGCCCGAGCGTGGTCATAGTTTCCCCGAAGGGCTCATAAGAGCGCATGGGGATTTAGAATATGCCACCTTGGGCATGAGGTCACGGTGAGGTGGGGGTTGGCCGAGGCCTGTGGGGTGGGAGCCCATGAATAAGGAACCCTATGTGTGTGTTTTATTCTTTCTAAGCCATTTTTTGGAGGCATATGCTTATAATGGGGTCTTGAAGGTCTCGCCGATTCAATGTGGGATGATTTTTTTCAGGCGAAATGGGATCTGGGCTTTTGGATCGCGTCACGCATGATCAGCATCATGGATCTTGATCCAATGCTCGACCCTCATCAACTGCAGAATACCACCACATTTTTGTAAATCGTTTGATCAACTTTAGATCTAATCTCAGTCATCTGAGAGTTTTAAAATTCCAGGTCAATCCAAGGTCGTCCGATCACAGGTGAATTTAATCTGAGCCACCCAACTTTTTTTAAACTTTGGATGCGCCCCAGCCATTGGATCAAGTCCAGATTTGATCCTGACCATCCGATATGCTTACAACATTCATCCCATAGCACTGTCTTATTCCCCACAGCGTGCACTACACTAGTGCCCCTAAACCCTATATTTCTATGTTTTCTTCACCCTTGACAGTGGTTGGTCCCCCACTTTTCACACGGTTTCCACAAATACTATCCCCTAGTATTTTTATAATCAATTTGGGCCTCAGATCCCATGAAAGTTGCATTAAAATATTATGTGTAGGTATAGCTTATAAAAAACATACCCGAGAACCTCAAGAACCTCTTGGTTCTTTCCACTCAAGCATCCAGCAAACCACAACATGTTTTCATCAAGATCTATAGAGTTCTCCCGAGCTCCACTTCAACCCCAAGATAATGTAGGGGATTTATATTGTCTTTCTCAATGAGTTTAAGTTGTATATTTATGTACACTTATATATATATAAATGCATCTTGTAGTTTGAGTTTGAACCATTCTTTAACTGATTTAGAGCCTCGAGATTTTGAGTTATAGAGTATTAGTAGACCTCAACCATAAATAAATCATGAAAACTTATTTTCCTACCTTATGTACAAAATCAGTTTGGTATATATATATGTATATAAATATATGAATATATATCCCCTCATATTTATATAAACCCCTTATGTCTAGATTGAAGATTTCTAAACATGACTTTCGAAGTTAATTTAAGAACATCAAAATGTGAAGAATTGTATTTTGTATGAGAAATTTTACCCGAATATGTATTTTCTTAAATATATATGTATAACCATACGGTTTTAATGGAACCTCCTCGAGGATCAATTTCATGTCTTCTATACTTTGAGGTTCAAGGATGAAATAGAAATTTGTTATATTTTCATATATATATATATATATATATACGGTCACACATGTTATAAACCTAACATGGTTTGGTTTTTAATCAACGGATAATGGTGTATTAAATATGTTTTAAATTATTTATTACTTATGATAAATTATTAATACTAGTTTAATTAAGAAAACTCATATATACACTTGGTGTATAGTTTCAAAAACCCTAATTTCATGTAGTTATTATTAGAATTTAATTAATGTATTGTTGTCATTAAGACTTGTGAAGCTTTAATGATTATCAGTCTCGGTGTAAGCCAAACCAATAGGTATTTTTGTAAATATGTATTTCCTAATACATAAAGTAGTTTAAACTTGTTTTAGTTAAAGAAAATTTAATGATATTTTCATTATTATAATTTCATGTTTCAAAGGTATTATATGATTCATCTTGTTGTGATTTTTGATTAAAAATAATATATACTTTTGATTTGAGAAAAATATACTAAAGGATAAAAGGGTGTGTTGAACCATGAAATCAAGTTATGCTCACTTAATGTTATATCAACAATAGTGATTTTTGTCAGTTAAGTTGTGATGTAATCTAATTGCCTGAAAACGGACACATTAATCAGCATATTAAATAACATGTATTTCATTCATGGAATATGGATTTTAAAATAAAGAGTTATCATTTTAACATCTTATATGGTAACCCCCTTCTCATCCACTATTTGAGGTTCTTTAATAATTGTATCATGCACAAAGAATTTATAATAAACCATGTATGCATTCAATAAACTTTTATTTCCATATCATCAATGGTATATGTCATATTATGTATTTTTGGATTAAATTGCTTCATTTTCGATTTTATTTATAGTTTCACTCAAGGATGCATGCATGTGGAAAACCATATTAATGAGATAAGAAGTTAAATTACTCAATGTGGTATGGGACACCTTGAGTAATGTGAAGTAATATTTCAATATTCATAGTGGTAAGGACACCTTTAGTACCATACATTACTAGAAATATATCAAATGTATTGGAATTGTATGTTCTGGGTTGGGGAATGGTAATAGTAAGCCCGTCAGTTTGGGGTCCCATTATAGTAGACCCTCCAGGTTGGAGTCTAGTACAGAGGCCTTCCGGGATGGAGTCCGGTTACAGAGGCTCTCTAGGTTGGGTTCTGTTTATGTTAAGCCCCTAGGTCTTAGCACGGTCCCTTGACACATAAATTAATGTCCAATATTATAAATTCCCTCATTTTGTGTATGATAATTAACTAACCAAAGGGATATTCCACTAGTACAATATCCAAGGTTAAGAGCCAGTACTTATGAGTATCAGAAATGTTAATGTTTATGGCATGACATATGTTTTGTACTTAGTGATTTAGCATTCAATGTATGAAATTGGATTATTTCCCTTTACACGCAATTCTAATTATTCATTACTCTTATCTATTTAATTTGTTCTTACATATTAATATTTTATACTTGTTAGAATGTCATTTATTTATTACTCCAAATGAGGATGCCTATAAATGAATGATATACCCCTAAAATTCTGTTATCTTGTTTTTAATGAAGCACTTTTAAGATACGTTACATGTGTTACAACATTTCATTAAGAAAAATGATTTATGGAAATTTTTAATGAGTGTTTTCAATAGTTATATTAGTTTATTTTAGAAATCCTTATTGGGCATTCATATTCTCAAACAACATTTTTTATTAAAAAAAATTAGGTATCAGTTTGAGCTAAAGAAGTATGATAGAAGTGGCTGGTTTCCCAAAACCTGAAGCGAATTTGATCCTCCATACAGGGCATGATGTTAAATTTATTAGTGAATGTTTTTTTGAATAATTTCACATCATTATTTGAAGGCACCGACACCCAGTTTTTTGGGGTCGGGTCCTCATAGTTGGTATCAGAGGATTCATTTTAGATAACTCTAGAAAACAAAAATGTAAACAAAGAAGAATTTACATAAGAATTTTTAAATATGAGGTTCTTCTTAATTTTCAGATTGAAAACGAAGGTACTAGTCTTCTGTATCTTCTCAATGAGGCCCTAGAAACCATAATTTCCATAGCCAGCCATTAAAATTTTATAAACAATTCCCATATGCGTATGTCATGCATACATCTCTATACCATATCCAACTCTCCCTGGTACTTCAACTCTACCGAGTTGTGGGTTTGGACTACATATTTATGATGTGAAGACAATTTCCATCCTATGCACAATGGGGAATGTACTATGAGGGACTTATTAGATTCTTCACCACAACGGAAGAAATCCAGTCACTTATGGAGTTCCAAGAAGTTGCAGCAGTGGGAGACCTCCCCGTAGCATATAAGTGTCATGTCTTGTCCTAAGGAAATTATGGTCAAGTAATGGACTTTGAAATCATTGAATATGAATCCTCATGTTCTGTGTACAGACATCAAGTACATACTAATGTCTCTTGACTATACAACCCACATTCCAGACTCTAGAGAAAACACAAGTGCACCCACGAGATTGAACCATACAACTTGGTTTGAATATGGTTCCTAGAGATTGAGAGTATTGAAATTGTTTGGGGGATTCGTGTATTATGGATCTGTAGAAACCATTTTCCCTTTACCTTTAGGTACCAATGGTTATATGAGGATACAACATGTTATATATTCTTTTTGGTATCTTTACTTTGTTTATACTTTTCGATGGTTTTCATCAGTTGGAATTTCATAAAATGTTTCTAATGGAAGGATGAACCCACATTTTATCACTCCCTATTGAGATATTAGAGGTTATTATGGTCAAAAACCATGAGTAAGATTACCTACCATTCACAAACTTATGAATAATTTGAACGAAACATTACAATATATCAAACGGTATGGATATTCATTGCTCCTTCAAGAGAAATGCTTACTTATACCACTGCATACACATGGTTCAACTGGCTCAGTAGAGGCGAAGGGGGAAATACCATGAAGGAATTTTCCAATGTTCCACTCAAGACAAAAATTTTACAGCTAGAGTAAGGTTCCAAGAGGATTCTTTGGAGGGAATCCTTTCTGCAACCTACATGAACCAACTCCCCAGTTTCATCTTATATTACCAAGTCTATAATTTAGATGATATCAATCATGAGTTAATCTGGTATGTTGATAGAGACATTGTCTATTCAGACATCTTTGAACCTTCCACTGTCTGAGCCACACACTGGAATCCAGAATTCACTATGCATGAGTTCAAACCTTTCTTCCCAAGGTGTGTTTTAGATAGGGAAACAGAAGAGTTAAACACCAATATAGGAATTCACCTAACCTCATGGAGGATGTGGTGAAGATTTTAAGGGAGTATTTTAATGAGGTTATGTGAATGAAATTATGAGGACCCAATTATTTTTAGGGGGAATATAGTAACACCCCAAAACTTGTGTCTCATATAATGAATATATTATGCTTTTATTTTGGTCTGAAATTTCTTTTAACCGAACATAATTTATAAGATAAACAAAAGGATTTTTCTTTAAACCAGACACTAAAGTGTTTAAAATGTACCAAGATCACAAGAAATCATTCAACACAAAAATACATATTCAAAACCCAGTCAAAATTATTCGGAGACCACCCAAAACAACAAGAACCCCTAGAAGATAATATGGGTCTATAGAATCCTTCATAAGAAACATAAGAATGGCCAACGCAACTACAACCACACTATGCACCAATGGTATCATGTGAATTATCATCTTTTTTTGTCTTGAGTTTTACGACACCCTATGGCTTGGTTTTATAAGACACTGATTTTATCATTGCATTAGGTGACCAAGGAATTTATTTGGGTATAAATACAGTGTTCAGACTTTTTGGAGAACTAATTAAAGACATCTAAGTTTAATTTAGTTTTCAAAATTATTAATTTATGGATGGGAAATTGTAAAACAAACCCTAATTATGAAGACAAGGTATAATATTTTGAGGTACACTTAAGTGATTTTTGAATGTGAAGAGGAATTCGAAACACATTTCATATATTTAAAAAATATTGAAAACATTTTAATTTCTAATTTTTAAATAATGTTTTAATTAAACTATGTTCGATTTCTTGTTGAAATACTCTCTAATTTCTATTAAACTGATAAAAATTTTTCATATGGCTATAATGAAGTTATGATAATTCTTTAAAATGTTAGGGTTTATAAAAAATTTTAGTGATACTCTTAGTTAAGACATTTTTATTATTTAACCATTAAATTTATAAATAAAAATCTTGTTTTGAAAAATATTTTCTATATAGTTGAAATGGATGTATTAATTTCTTTATGAGTTTACATAATTGTAAAAGTTAGTATTTATAAAAAATTAATCCCACTAGGGCCATCCCATAAGCTAGACTGAGGGAAGCAGCTCATGCTAGCTGGCTGATCCTAGCCATCAGCCCCAGCCCAGGCCAACCTGAGTGTGGGAATAGGTTCCCAGAAGGGATTCTAGGAGTGCATGGGAGTTTATAGAGCGTCACCGTGGGCACGGGGAAACGACGAGGCGGGCTAGGTCGAGGCCTTTTATGGTGGGATCTTGTGTATAAGGCTCTCTATGTGGGTAATGTGTTCTTTCATAGCCATTTTTCTGAGGCTTACACTTATAAAGGGGTTGAGAATGTCTCACTGATTCGATGTGGGATGGTTTTTTTTGGGAAAAATAGGATCTGGGCCATTGGATCACATCGCGCGCGACTTGGGCTTTTGATCTCGATCCAACCCTCGACCCTCAGTAACCACGGAATACCACCATGTCTTTTTGCATTGATTGATCAACCTCAGATCTAATCTCGGCCATTCGAGAGTTTTAAAACTACATGTCGATCCATGGTCGTCCAATCAAACTCAGTTCAAATATGAGCTGCCCAACTTTTCTTAAACAGCAGACGCACCCCAGCCATAGGATAAAGGCCGGATTTGAACCTAACCATCAAAAATTCTTCTAGATTTCATCCCATAACACCATCATCTTTCCCATGGCATGCACTACACCAGTACCCCTACACCCAATATTGCAATGTTTTCATCACCCTTGATAGAGGCTGGTCACTCTCCTTTCACACGATTTCCACAAAGACCAATCCATTGTATTTTTATAATCCATTGGGGCATCAGATCCCTTGAAATTTGCATTAAAATATTCTGTGTAGGTATAGTTTATAAAAAAAACCTGAGGCACCCCAAGAACCCCTCGGTTCTTTCCACTCAAGCATCCCACAAACCTCAAAAAGTTTCTTCCGAGATCTCCAGAGTTCTCCCGAGCTCCACTTCCTCCTTGAGCTAAGGTAGGTGGTTTGTATTGTCTTTATCGTTGAGTTGAAGTAGTATATTTATGTACACATGTATATATATATGCATTTTGAGGTTTGATTTTGAAACCTTCTTTACCCAATTTAGAGACTCGGGATTTTGAGTTATCGGATATTAGTCATCTTGAAACATAAATACCTTATGAAAACAAATTTTTGTACCATATATACATAATCTGTTACGTATATATAGGTGTATTTATGTATTTAAATATATAAATATATAACCATTCAGATTTCCATAAACCCCTTTTGTCCCGATTTAGGATTTCTAAACTTGAGCTTTGAAGTTAATTTAAGGACATCAAAATGTGAAGAAATATATTTTGTATAACACTTTTTATCCAATTATGTCCGTTCTTATATATATTTGTATAACCATACAGTTTTATAGGAACCTCCCTGGGGTTCATTTTCATATCTTCTATACATTGAGGTTCAACAATGAAATAAAATTTTTCTATATTTTCGTATATATATATATATATATGGTCACACATGTTATAAACTTTACATGGATTAGTTTTTAATCAAGTGATAATGGTGTATTAAATATGATTTAAATTATTTATTACTTATGAGAAATTATTAAACCTAGTTTAATTATGAAAACCCATATATACACTTTGTGTGTAGTTTTCAAAACCCTAATTTCATTTATGGATTATTAGAATTTAATTTATTTATTAGTCTAGTTAATACATGTGATACTTTAGTGAATATAATTCTTTGTGTAAGCCAAACCAATAGGTATTTATGTAAATATGTATGTCATAATCCATAAAGTATGTCAAACTTGTTTTAGTTATAGATATTTAAATGATATTTTTCTTGTTATAATTTCATGTTTAAATGGAATTATATGATTGATCATGTTGTATTTTATGATTAGAAAGAATATTTACTTTTTATAAGACCAAAATATATTAATGTATAAAAGGGTGTGTTAATCCATGCATTCATGTAATGCCCAATTAATGTTTTATCAATTACGGTGACTATTGTTAGTTAATATGTGATGTAATATAATTGCATGATCACTAAATGTTTTATCAGAAAATTAAATAACATGTATTTTTATTCATGGAATAAGGATTTTAAATTAAAGAGTTATCATTTTAACTTCTCATATTGCAAACCCCTTCTCATCCATTATTTGAGGTGATTTAGTAATTGTATCATGTGAAATGAATGTGTAATAAACCATGTATGAATTTGATAAATTGTTACAACCATATCTTCCATGTTATCTGTCACATTAGGTATTTTTGACTAAATGGTTTCATTTTCCATTTTATTTCTAGTTTCACTCAATGATGAATGTAGGTGGCATATAAAGTTCCCAGCCAGGATCCAAGTATCACTGAGAGGGGGAGGGGTTAATCAGTGATATCTTATTGTTTTTATGTTTCCCACTTTCTGAAAAATATCCGCCTCCTCTTAAAGAGTTTTTCCCTGCTGAACACACACAACCACATAGACAAAATATTTACAAGGTTCACTACTCGACAAGAGTAGCTACATACTTGGTATGGTACAGAAACAATCTAGTACCACACAATCCACTGGAAAACAATCATTTTATGTGGAATAAAACGAGTAGGATAAACACTTACACTCTTGTAGCACTTTGAAAACAATCCAATAGTGTGTGTTCTCCCTCTTAGCACAAATAGGGTAATGTAATGATTCTGTGATTCTTAATGAACTTTCAAAAATCAAATCATTCAAAACAATTTTTCACATTCCTACCTAGAAGCTGGTAAGAACCTCCTGGTGAAAATAGCTTACATGCCACTACCTACTTGCATTCCTCCCTTCCTGCGCACCACCTGTTTTCATGCCACTCAGGTTTCGCGCCACTTGCTTTCGTACCACCTGCTTGTGCGCCACCCAGCTTCTGCTCCTACCTACTTGCGTGCCACTAACTACTTTCCGGTCATTATTGTGAACAACTCAAAACGTGCATGGCACTTTTGGATTTTACACAACACACTTCTTGAATACACCTACCTTCTTTCACACCTCTGAAAACTTTCATGCCACATCTTCTTGTGCGCCACCCTACTGGCGTTCCACCCTACTTGCATGCCTTATAAGTAACCCTCATCTTGCACGACACTTTAGCTTGCGCGCCACTTAAGTTTGTGAGCCACTTTCTACTTCTTTCTGGATCAGAGATCAAATTTTTTCTTAAGTTTCTAGCCTTGAAAAATGAGGAGTCTAGTTCTCTATTTATTGGAATTTTGTTGACTTTCGTGCCACATACACTTGCGGGACGCTCCAGCACTTGCGTTCCATTCCCGCACTTGCATTCCCCTCTAGTACTTACATGCCGCTCCAGCACTTGTGTGTCATTACATCACTAGGGAGAAACATTATTTCCTTTTGTATATTTTGATATGATGATGTTGAAATATGACTTGCGTGAAACATACAATTGTGCGCCACATATACTTGCATGCCACACTTGCACGCCAATTTTGACTTCTCCGCCACTTTCTTTATTTTTCCAAAAAAACATCTTTACACTCCCTAACTTTAATACGGCTTGCGTCACAAGTTCTCCAATCTTAAGATATTTGTGAAAGAAGAATCATCAAAGCATCTTCATAGTTACAATGGAATGTACTGAAACTTGCCTATCTTCCAGCAGCATCATTCCTTTAAATCAAAATTGTATATGACTGGCATCATCATTTCTACCTCTTTACATCGTAAGGATTACGTCACAAGGTATCCTGACATATTTTATTTGTGAAATACATACCATCAAAGCACCCTCTGGTTTACAAGTCCTTTACAAATTAAAATGATTTAACTTCATTGACAACAAAAAACAACACTTTGTAACAGAAAACTCTTCTTTCTTCCTTATTTGTCCAACTTGGTCCCAAAAATCTATCCTTTGGATTTTGTTATCAACCAAGATTCATAAATCACTAAACTTTTTAACCTTAAGGAATGGATTACTTATCATCAATTCTAAGCCTATGTGAGTTAACTTGTTGTAGGAAAAAAGAATTATGGATAGCCAAAACCATGCTGTCCAAAAGAAGTGACTATGAAATCTAAAAGCAGTCACTATGAAATATAATGATCGTATCTCATAATCCTTTTTCTGAACATCTATCAAACTTCCCTGTCATCATTATTCACGTCTTCAACGTTCCTATAAAATAACATTGTTTCCTACAACAACTCCAACAAACATTTAGACTAGTCCACACGCATACATACTGGATTCACAATTTACCCAAAAATCCCCCTTTATGCATACTTCTATAAGGATAAATTTATGAAATAGTTCTCCCCATTGAAAACACATTCCAAAGGAAAGATGAGAGCTGGGACAGAAACACGTACCGTATCTATGATGAGAAGGAGGTTTGACACCCATGTTCAACTTTAATTTTGAAAATTGTTCCTTCAGTAATGGTTTTGTGAATATATCATCCACTTTTTCAGATGTAGGAATGTACCCCAACCTCAATTCATTCTTCTCCACCTGTTCTTTGATGAAGTGGTACTTTATATCAATGTTTTTTAATGGGAATGTTGTACCATATTTCTTGTAGGATTGATCGGACTCCGATTATCACAACCCAAGAGAAATGGTAGCTTTACTTCAACAAGTAGATCTTCCAACTGAGTCTTCATCCACATTAGTTGAGTTACAGCATGAGTAGAAGCAACATAATCAGCTTCACTTGTGCTAAGAGTTACTGAATTCTATTTCTTGGAATGCCATCTAACACAAATTTTTTCAACAAAGAAAACTCCACCAGAAGTGGATCTTCTATCATAAACATTTCATTCCCAATCATCATAAGAATACCCGAATAGATCAATATTTCATGAACCATCATACATGATTCCAAAATTTGTTGTTCCTTTTATATATCTGAGAATAATGTTTCCAGAAATCAAATCTGATTCTTTAAGAGCACTCTGAAATGATGCACATAAAGTGATAGCATAGACGATGTCATGTCTTGAGGCAGTCAAATATTAAAGAATTCCAATCAGCTTTTGAAGCTCTTTTTGATCAACTTCTTTGTCTTCTGCATCTTTAGACAACTTAGTTCCCACTAGAAAAGGTGTGGAAACTAGTTTCAAATTTTCCATGCCAAACATCCTCAGATGGTCTGTGGCATACTTTTCTTGAAACAGAAAGACAAGATTCCTTTTCTGCAAGATTTTTAGCCCAAGAAAGTTTTTCATTTCACCCAACATGGACATCTCAAATAACATTTTCATGTACTCAGAAAATCTTTGACATGATCTTTCACCATTCCCAGCAAAGATAATGTCATCAACCTAAACAATAATGATCAGTGAAAACTCTTGACACTGCTTGATGTAAAGATTTTTAGAAACACTACCATTATTAAAATTAATCTTCTTCAAGCCAATATCTAATTTAGAAAACCATTCCCTCATAGCCTTTTTAGCCCATAAATTTCCTTCTTCAACCTGTACACATAGATTTCATCCTTTTCAATAACAAATCTACAAGGTTGATCAATGTAAACTTCCTCGTTAAGGTTACCATTCAAGAATGTGGATTTTACATCCATTTGAATGATTTTGTGACCTCATTGTTCACCAATGGAATGAATGATTCTGATTGATTGCAATCTTTCCACTAGATCAAAGGTTTCTTCAAAAACAATTCCTTCAATTCATTATTACCCTTTTAAAAACAATCTTTCTTCATTTCGTATTACTTTACATTCTTCGTTCATCTTGTTCCAAAAAAACCACTTTGTACTGATAATGCTATTATCGTACGGCATGGGTATAAGTTCCCAAGTATTATTCTTCTCTATCTGATCATGCTTTTCAATCATTGCATGAACCCATTTTGGTAGCTCAAATGCTTTATTTACATCATTTGGTTTAACATTTTAATAAAGAGAAGTATGTGATATAGAATTCATTTTTCTTATTGTTTGAACCCTCTACTATTTCTCTCCAATAATATTATGATCCTCCACTTTTTCCTAAAACTAGGATGAGTTTTTAGAACATCATTCTCATCACTCAAGATTTATGAGTCAGATTCCTCTTCACCGGTCAGATTAACATAGCCTGTAGCATTATTAGAATCATTAACAAAAGCTTCTCTATCCTTCCCAACATCCACATAAACATATGATTTCATTTATTTATCAACATTTTAAAAAAAATTACATCTAAAGAAAAAATAAAACTTTTTATTTCCTTGTTGATACATCTATATCATCTTCCTTCTAGAGCATAGCCAATAAGAATTCCATCATCTCCTCTTTGATCAATCTTTCCAAGTTTTCCACCTTTCTTCATTATAATGCATGGACTCCCAAAAACTCTTAAGTGTTTAGGACATTGAGTCTTTCCATAGAACATTTCCTATGGAGTCATATCTGAGTTTGGTCTAAAGAAACATCGGTTCTGAATATACACAGCAGTGATCGTGGCTTGCCTCCAATAATAATCAGAAATACTATGCTCAAGAAATATATTTCTCCCCATTTACACCAAACTTTGATTCTTTCATTCAACAACCCCATTTTATTGAGGTGTGTATGGTGAACTGAACTAATGCCAAATTCCATGATTCTCAAGACAACATTCAAACACTTCATTCTTATACTATCTACAATTATCAGTTATCAACTTCTTCACTGAATACTCACATTCCTTCATTAATTTCCTCCTGAAACTATTAAACATTTTCTTATCATATGACTTATGTCTCATGTACCTACTACAAGTAATGAGAGTAATGTCATCAATGAATGTAATTAAGTACTTATCTCCATTTTTTGTTTCCTTTCTCAATGGTCCACATATATCATAATGTATAATATCCAAGGGTTGTTTTAAATGAATTTCAACTCTCTTATGAAAATAGTTTGTAATCATCCCTTTTCACAAACAGTGCAACACCAATCTCTTCTTCTTGATAAATCTGGCATATCTTGGACACTATATCACATTAATAACATAGACATATTTCTCTAACAAATATGTCCCAGCCTTTTATGCCATAATTTAGTTTCATAAACCATACCCATGTAACAAGAATTTTGTACATCACCAAGTTGGAACAAGTTTCTTTTTGTACATTGGCCTCTTGTAACTATATCTCCATCATTTTCACATTTCACAATGAACCCATATTTTCTGAATATAAATATGTCACCCTCATCACATAGTTTTGAAAAACTAAAAATATTATGTTTCAACCCATCAACATATAATGTTTTCTTAGATTTCATTTTTCTTTTTCGATGATGGCTGATCCAACAACTTTGATTCTCATAGATTCATCATTTCGAAATGAAATGGTTCCTTCTTTTATTTCATTCAAATTCTTTAGCATCTCTAAGTCTCCTGTCATATGAGAAGAACACGCACTATCAAGAATCCATGAACATTATCCTTTTGTAGATATCATTGTATTTTCAACCAGAAGAGGTTTTAGTTTTTCATTTTCCTTAACTTTCTATTGTGATTCCTCTAATTTTCTTATGAGGTCAATGTGTTCTGGCTAGACAACCAAGCACTATATCATTTCAAACTTATTAGACCTATCCCTTTTATCTTTTAAAAACTCTAGCTTTTGAGATTTACTAAGAATCTTGTGTTGCTCTGGTAACAAACTAAGGAAGCCCATTGCAAGATGTTTTGGTCGATCACATCTTTCACAAATAGATTCCAGTGGTTGGAACCTATTCTCATCTTTGACACCTGTATTCTCATATATCTTCTGAAATTTATTTGGAGACTTTCTATTTTTAAAGGATTGACTCCCCATCAATCCTTGTCTTTCAAAACTTGTAGAATAGTTGAAATGTTGTTGGTTGAACCAACACATATTTTCCATGTGTCCAAATCCACGGCAATACCAGCAATAACCCTAGAAATAATATTTGCCACTGAAACTTCTATACTGACCAGATTTGTCAACACGCTTATCAAAAACCTTCTTAATAGAACTATGTTGACCATCAACCTTCATGTTTTTATATGTAACTCCCTTTCTCAATTCAGATTTAATAGCAACAGAAATATTAGAATTCATTCTTGACACTTCATTTTTATACACTTCTGATTTTTCATCATTGCTGACTTTGACCACATACATGGTCTTTCCATCGTTTTTCTTCTCAAAGCCAGTTTAGTCTTTCATTTCGACCTTTGAAGATAACTTTTGTGGATCCTTGTTTGGTTCATTCTTACTGGAACATTCACCAACTTCTGAGATAGAATTTTTGAAACAGATATTCATTTCTTTAGGTTTATAATGTTTCTGTTGGACAAGTTCCAACTCTTCTTCTTTTTCCTTCAGCTTTATATCAAGATGATCATTATGAATCATTTTATTCTAAAGATAGATTTTCATATCATCAATCTCCTTTTCCATCTTGATTTTCTCATTAGTAAAACCTTCTTAATTTTTTAATGTGAAATTTTCATTCATCAGCTTGTTTTTTCCATCTCATGCATTCTGATCTTCCTCAAGAATTCTTTCAACTCTTCCTTTAGATGATATTCTAGTGGAGTTTCTTCTTCTTCTGAACTATTTCTATCAAACTCTTCATTATTCACTACATCAATAAAGGTATTCTCTCTATTTTTTCAGAAAATAATTTCTCAAATTCATCTTTATTGCCTTCATCATCATCATGTTTAGATAAAAAGCTTCCTCTTTTTTATTTGAAGAACCTTTTATCCTTCCCCTTTGAGAAATTTTTATCTTTGTCAGATTGTTTCTTCCACAACCTTCTTGGACTTATGTTATAATCATCATTGTATTCTTCTTTATTATTTTGAGGACAGTTAGCGGTAATGTGACCAACGGCTCCAGACTCAAAGCATTTCAAGGGAAGTTCACCCTGGTATTTCCCTGTACCTCTTTTCACATTTTTTGAAAACAAGGATAAAATTTCATCAAAATTTTTACATACCTCATCTTTAGAATCAGATTCACCAGCATCATCATCAATAAGAGTCTTCTTTGACTTCTCTCTCTTTGTATCCTTGAATAACATTTCTCTATCAGCATTTATTTTTCCCTTCATAGTCTTCTCCTTTATAATCTCATAAGTAATGAGAGGGCTATGAAAATCATCCAAAGATAATCTTTTAGGGTATCTATCTTCTAATGAAGACACTTTAGCATCAAACTTTTCAGGAATAATTCTCAAGATATTTTTGACAATTATAGAATCCTCCAACGTTTCACAAAGACATCTGATTGTACTAAAAATATCATTTTCCTGGTAAAGAAATCCCCAATAGATTCAGATTCTCCCATTTTCAAGTCTTCATACTTCAGTATCCAAATTTTTAGTTCATCCTTCTTCACTTTTGTATTTCCTTCATAAATGTTCTTCGGTTTTTCCCAGATTCCATTGGTCGTAACAACACCCTTCACTCTTTAAAATAAACTCTAAGAAAGTGATGAGAGTAACGAATTTTTAGCTCTTCCATCATTCTCTAGATTCTTCTAATCGACAGGATTAAGAGGAACCTTGTCATCAATAGCAAGAAATCCATCTGTAGTAGTTTCAAGAACTTCATATCAAAGAGAAATAAGATAAGGCATCATTCTGTCCTTCCAGATGTGATTTTTCTTCCCATAAAAAATAAAATCCCCTTATTGTTCACGCAAATTAGATTCTACATCACAACTTCTCTTCAACCACTTCAGAAAAGAATAAACGAATGGAACCTATCCCTCTAATACTAATTGATGTACCCTGTAAGGATCCGAGTATCACTGAGAGGGGGAGGGGGTGGATCAGTGATATCTTTTTCTTTTTAAGTTTCATTCTTTTTGAAACAACCTTCGCCTCCGGTTAAAGAGTTTCTTCCCGGCTGAACACACACATCCACAGGAACACAAGATTTACAAGGATCACTACTCAACAAGAGTATCTACATCCTTGGTATGGTACTAAAACAATACAGTACCTCACTATCCACTAGAAAACAATCCTTTAATATTGTATACAACAAGTAGGATATACCCTTACACTCATGTAGCACTTTGAAAAGAGTAAAATAGTGTGTGTGCTCCTTCTTAGCACAAATAGGGTAATGTAATTATTCAGTGCTTCTTAATGAAGTTTCACAAATAAGAACTTTCAAAATAATTCTTTACATTCTTACCAAGAAGCTGGTAAGAACCTCCATGTGCAAATAGTTTGCACGTCACTCCCTGCTCGCACACCTACCTACATGCACGCCTCCCTAATTTCACGCCACAAATTTGTGTTCCACTTAGCTTGCACGCCACCTGCTTGCATTCCACCTTCTTGGGCGCCACTCAGCTTGTGTGCCTACTTTCTTACACACCACTAACTACCTGTGAGCCACCATTGTGCAAAGTTCACAACTTGCATGCCACTTTTGGCTTATATAAAACACACTTCTTAATGAAACCTCTAAGATTGCATGCCTTTGAAAACTTGGGCACCACTTCTTCTTGCGCACCACCCTACTTGTGCGCCTTATAAATAACCCTATGCTTGAGCGCCACTTCAGCTTGCGCGCCACTTCAGGTTGTCAGACACTTTCTACTACTTGTGTGATTAGAGATCAAATTTTTTCTTAAGTGTTGAGCCTTGAAAAATGATGAGGGTATTCTTATATTTATAGGAATTTTGGTGACTTTTGTGCCACATACACTTTCACACCGCTCCACCACTAGAGCGCCGCCCCAACACCTACACGTCGATCCATCTCTTACGCGTCATTACATAACTAGCACGACACTCTCTTTCCTTTTTCATATTTTGATATGATGATGTTGAAATATGGCTTGTGCGTAACATTCACTTGCGCACCACATATATTAGCATGCCACACTTGCACGCCACTTTTGACTTGCACGCCTCTTTCTTTAATTTTACAAAAACACTTCTTTAATATCCCCCTCCTTCATAAGGCTTGGATCACAATTTCTACAAACCTATGATATTTTTGAAATAAAAATCAGAAATGTATCGTCATAGTTACAATAGAAAGTATTGAAACGTCCCTATCTTCCTACTACATCATTCATTCTAATCAAAATTGTATATGACTAGCACCATCATTTATACCCCTTTCCATTGTATGGATTTCATCAAAAGTTCTTCTGAATTATGATATTTTTGAAATACATATCATCAAAGAATCATATGCTTTAAAAGTCCTTTACAAAGTGAATTGATTTATCTTCTTTGACACCAATAAATAAAACTCTGTAATAAAAAACTCTTCTTTCTTCCTTATACGTCCAAATTGGTCCCAAAAACATACCATAATTATGCTATAAGAAATTAAATTACTCAAAGTGGTATGGGATACCTTGGGTAATGTGAAGTAAAATTTAAATATTCCTAGTGGTATGGAATCCTTTAATATCAGTATTTACTGGACATATGAGGAATGTATTGGACTAGTATGTTTCAGGTTGTTGACTAGTATTAGTATGCCCTCTAGTTTAGGGTCCGGTTATAGAAGAACCTATAGGTTGGAGACCGGTTAAAAAGGCCCTATGGGATGGAGTGTAGTTACAGAGGCTCTTTGGGTTGGGTCTCGGTTATAGTTATACCCTAGGTCCTGGAACGAGGCCTTGACATAGAAACTAAAGTCTAGTATAATACATTCCCTCATTATGTGTATGATAACTAATTAACCAAATGGATATTCGACTAGTAGAATATCCATGGTTAAGAGCTAGTATATATGAGTATTATAAAAGTAAATTCTTATGGCTTGACATATGTTAACACTGAGTGATTTATTAATCGATGTATGAAATTGAAGTTTTTACCTTTATGCGCAACTCTGATTACTCATTACTCATAGCTATTTGATTTTTTCTTACATATTCATATGTTATACATGATATAATTTCTTTTATTTATTACTCCAAATTAGCATGACTATAAATGAATCATTTATCCCTATAATTTTTTTAGCATATTTTTAATTATGAAATCCTATGATATGTTATTTCTGTTACAGCATTTCATTAAGAAAAATTATTTATAGAAAGGTTTAAAGAATGTTTTCGAAAGTTATATTGGTTAATTTTAAATCCCATTACTTGGAATTCATATGAACAGCCAATGTTTTTTATTAAAAAAAATTAGGTATCAGTTTGAGCTAAAGAAGTATGACTAAAGTGGCTAGTTTTCCAAAACCCGAACCAAATTCGATCTTCTGTATTGGACATGATGTGTAATTTATCAGTGCATATTTTTGTGAAGAATTAAAAATCGTGCATTGAAGGCACATACTCTGGGTTTTTCGGGGATGGTTCCTCACAATACGCATTGAGCGTAAGGTTGTTGGGATGAACTCTGCCCTGAAATGTTTCTCAAAGTCCTTCCAGACGAGATTGACCTCATCTTTAACCCGATGCATCAAGATCCTCCATCTTCCCGCTGATTCCTGAAGAAGATAGGTGGAAAGGATCATCATGAGATCAGCTGGTGTCCCTACTAGTCGAAAATCTCTAACCATAGCCTCCGGCCATTCCTCAGCCACTTGTGGATCCAAATCAACCCGGAATCTCAGTGGCCTCTGGTGCTAAAACTCGTGAAATGAAATCATGTAGTGTGCATACTCTCCTACTAGGTATGGTGACATCAGCTTCCAATTGTTATTGGTGCTACTAGTACACCACCCGATGGTACAACTACAGAAAGGGGCCCCTGCACCAAAGCCTCGTCGCTCGGTGGGCTATCATCAAATACTCTTCTGTGAAACCTATATGTCAGTTTGTGTAGAGGCCCCCTGAAATAAAACAGTTGTGCCACGATTATTAAGTTATACCTGGTGAGATGACTACAAGTTATCATAAAGAGTTATTTTCAAAAACACACACGTAATCAATGTTTTCATGCACTAAGTCAGAAATCAGAAGTCAGGTCCCTAGTGAATGGATACGTTGGTCGCCGCACCAACATTGGATTCCCCAAACTGAAAACCACACTTATAACACTTAACACTATTACAGATTAAATGATCAGATTCCATGTTCTTTGGTAGAACCGACTTCTCTGAAACCAATTTCTCACAACCGGATCCCAGGGTCCCATTCCATAACTACCCCAAGTCTGTCTTGTATAGGCCAAGGGCTGGCGACTAGCTCAGGAAAGGCATTTCCCCAAAATCAGGAAGGCATTGAATTTTTAAAGTACAACTCATGCCAACCAAGCACACAGAAAGATAAAAGAACTAGGTAAATTATAGTAAAAAGAGTGTGAATAGTATGTAAAGGGATCTGGAATACAAGGCCAACTAAAAATTATAAGTGAAACTGAAAACAGCTCCTGTGAACGCCTGTAAAGGCTCCTACCCGAGGGTAGGTACAACTCTTGAACAATTGTCTCTATTGTACATCTCTTTTAATGGTCCACCTCTGAGCAGCCTCCAGTCCTGGTACCATTTTCCTCAGTCAACTTTGTCTATCGTCCGCACAAGACACAATAAGATGCCGGAATAACCCATGCAGTGGTGAGTATAACAATACTCATTAGGGACCCCGAGACCCCTGAATGTCTCTCAAAATCCCCAAAGTATAAACGAAAAAGCATAAAAAGAACATTTAAACCTACTTAGGTATATTCCTATACATATAACTAAGTTATCAAGTATACCCATCTTATTCCCGAGGAAACACAAGTCCCATCTCTTTTTCCAAATGCACAACTGTTCCACGATGGAAATAATACCATGAAGGTAACACGACAAAGGTATGTAACACAAAGGAAATTCCAAAAATATTAATACCACATAGGAATCACAATCAAGATAAGTCCCACAAAGGTAATGCCACATAGAAGGATACCACAAAGGTATCACCATGAAGGGAAGTTCAACAAAGGTAACACCACACCAGAGAAAACGAAAAGGGTATAACCACACAGAAGTGTACCATAAAGGTAAAGACTTAGCTCACACCAAGTTTAACTGAATTACAAAGGTATAAATGATTATTCATAAGATAGATCATCTCACATCGTTAAGAACCTCTACTGTTGACCCAAAAAAGATCGAAGATGACCCACATAGGATCTGAAGATGACCAACACATGATCTGGAGATGACCCACACATGATCATTATGTACTCACCCACATAAGATCATTGATCACTGACCCACACAGGACCGGAAGATTACCCACACAGGATCAAAAGACACCTCAAGTATAACCAGCTACCGGGTTCCTTCACTAAGCACACTTGATTTTGAGAGGTTCTGATCCACAAGCCATCAATCAATAATTCAACTTCCATGAAGTCCCATGAAGAAGTATCGCAAAGGTCTGTCACATCATAAGGGACCCAACACGATAGTCAATGTGTCATTCGGACGCCTGGTCTGTAAGTTGTTTGTATTTCTCTTCCGAGGTCCCAATTGGATTTGGGTACGATCCAACCCGGCCATACACCAACATAATCCAAAACTCTGGTGTAGTATACAAAAGTAGATGGCTCGATCCAAGGATTATAGTTTCATATATGGTTCATCAAACAAAACTCTGTTTTTCAAGATATGGCCAAGAGGTTTATTTTAGTCTGGATGGCCCCTCATCTGCTCCATCCCAGCCAGACCCAGCCTGGGCCAACCAGACCCGTTTCGGGTCGACCCGACCTGACTCATGAAGGGGGAAACCCGTCCGAGCCCATTGGGTGCTGCCCACGGAGAAGCCCGCGGCTGGGGGTGGTCCCTTATAGTGGGGTCCGCCCTAGCCGCCACCCGGTAGGGGAGGTGCTACCCCTAGGTCACCCGAAAGGCCCATAGGCCATTTGGTTTTCTCCAACCAAGAGGTACCATGTGGCGCCACTGGCTGGTATGCGGGGACCACTAGAGGGGTCTCACTCAGTGTGATGCATCCGACCAAAAGAGTTGGCCCTCCTTCCAGTGGTGCGGACATGAATCTATCCTCTATTGAGGCCGGACATATGTCATCCACCCTCCGACCTCCGCCACATCCAAGAGGCTGCTCTCTCCAACATTGGTGGTGCGGATGCCCGCTCCCAATTCACCCCACATTCGGCCAGCATGCCGGCCGCAATCCTGCTCCGCCGCGACTGACAGGTCGTGGCCTCCTGGTAAATCGGTGGTGCGGACACGCGCTGCCCTACCATTACGTGGTTTCCCAACATTCTAGCTACTGTCCTCCCACCACCACGGTCAATGTGCCACGAACTCCTTCGCAACCAGGGATGTAGAGGCACGTTGCCCCGGTTCCACACGGCTAGGCGACACCTTCCTCTACTGTGGCCGATATGCCGCGATCTCATTTAGTGGCATGGTTGTGCCACCACAATCATTGTGACCCATGAAGAACAAGATAATAATGAAGGATTGAAGAGGGATCGGGTCTTGTTCATTTTTCCCTCACCCTCCGCATTATGTTGGTAGTAGGTAGTTCAATAGAATTGAATCAACATGAAACCATGAAGATATTAATAAAAAATACCTACATCAATCAATTGTTGGAGACGACCTGAGGAAGATGATGGTGATGATGAAGATGCTGACACCTATATCTCCCCCAACATGCTCCAAGGGCGGTTCCATGTTTTTGATCCGTAGAAAGTTCTTCGTTGGAGAAGTTCTTCATTTGCCGGATATTTCTCCAAGGCTCTCCTTTGCCAATGATTTCCCCCAACCTCAAGAAAGGTGAGGAGACAAATAACTTAATTAGTAGATCAAATAATTGTTGGCACATTAATTGGGATAAATGAAATGGTTTCCTCACATTAAAGGGGAGTTCAGGTGGTCCCCACCACCAAATACTCAAATCGGAGTTTTCCAATAAAAATAAAATTTATTTATTTATTTATTTTATTTTTCTTTTGACTCTCCCATGAAAAGATGAAAATCTAACATCCACCCTCGACCTACTATGTTCATGGTGAAAGTATCCTTCAGCAAATATCGGCACTGTGACTTCAACAGTTTCCTCAGATTTCAATTCTGAGCACCGGTTCAAAATTTACAAAACATTGATCATGCGTTTACTGAATGTTCCTAAAAAATGTTCAGAAATTTATTCTGGCCACACCAGGCCTCAGAAGCACGTTCCATCAATTTTTTCAGACTCGTAATATTTCAATATAATTAAAAAAATTACATGTTAAAATCCAGGTCTTAACATGGACGACAACTGAGGAGGTATCGTTCGATCCAAAAAAACCTTTACAAAATCCATCATTAGACGTATAGCACTCTGAGAGTGCACAATTTCCTCCATCTTAGCTAGATATTTCTACCCCTCCTATAAGGATACTACAATGCCAAACCTATCATGGCCGATCCACATCAAATCCATCCTACGATGGTTCATGTTTTGCCACATCTCAGACAGGATGAAGAATTTCTTGTTGACATCCCAGATGTCCAAGGCCTCTAGGAAGAAAGAGTTCTTCGCTATGTCTATATGGCTCAACTGCTTCCCTATGGGTGGATAACCTGCAGAAATCTGTAGGTGGCCTCCCCTCCAGATGACTCTGATCCTCTAGGACAACTGAGTCTGCCGATACTGCCTCCCTTTTGACTGGTGCGACCATCTCCGCCACTACAGACCCGTGATCAAAAGATGTACTCACCTCCTTCTGGCCCCAACCTCGAGGATGGGGAGACACCATATCACTGAACATGATGGTCTGCTTCTTCATCATCTCCCATGGGTATGCCGACTCCTAGATCTTGGCATATTCCTTCACCATCCTAAAGATGGCCATAGGTGGGGGCATCTCATTCCTCATATTCCCAAAATCCCATGTTAACATGATATATATCTTCCTCATCACACACATTCAATCCTCATAGTTCCCCATCAAATTGACCTTTGGGGTCAGCCGTTTCATGCCCTGAAATTGGCTCACAAAACAGTGCAGAGTATACAGCTCATAGGGGGATTCATGGTCATCTTCCACCCCCAGGATGCCACCCCGAAATGACAAGAGGTAGGACCAATTCTCTTCTATTCCCTAGCCATCATTACTGAAAACATACGTTGGTAACGAGAATAGGTGCAAGTTGAACTCATCTGCCTTCCACACCTAGTTTAGCACCAACTTCTGGGTCATCTTAGTCGAAAAGCTCCCCATCGCATTCAAAATGGCTAGGAGAAAATTCAATCCATAATGGGAGATGAGGTTTGGATATTCATATATACTCCAAACATGCACCGCTATCAACCTGCATAAAAGGTGGAATGGCCCGCATATCCTCTGAAATTTCTTCCCCTCACTGATGTACCACAACATCTTATACAACATGGTGAGCATCAGGATCCTGAGGTTGACACGTCCCCCTATCCCCAAAATGGACACCATAATGAACGTGCTCAGTTGCACACCCATGTTTGTGTCCCTCATTGGTAGGATCCAACCACAAGATAAGCACCACAATGAATGGATCCAACCTAACCATTGGTTGATGCTTGGTCAAGACAATAAACACTCATATTTTCCACTGGACTTTCTCCAAGAGTCTACAGTATGAGTTCTCTTTTCCTCATTGAACGCCCTTCGGGCAGGTCCGAGGCCTCACAGGGAACTTCCCATCTTCCAGGATGATCAGAAACTACTTCAACCACAACTTTAAATGGACTTCTCTCAATGACAGGTTATCCTCTCCCACCACCAGGTCCATCAATGCCCACACAAGTAGTGGAATTTGCTTTGTATTCTCCCATGAACTCGCAATGGGGAGGAATTAATCATACATATCTCCTAGTATTAGGACCCCCAAAATCTTGTGCAAGTTCTAAAGGATGATATCGACCTCTCGATTGTGAAAATGGAAGGTTTTGATCCTCGAAGACCATCTTCTCAGCAGCTCTGGCTTCAACTATTTTGGTTAGTATATATGGAATTGGGAAACAAAAGACACCTCATATAGGCCCACTTCACTTAGCTCTACCCTGAAATACTTGCACGAGTAACCTACCCTGTAGGCCCAAGCCCAATAGTCTATAATGTTTCAGCCCTAGAGTAAATCCCACTCATCTGTCCACCCCTTCTCCTGGTGCCACAAGGCTGCCATTAGAATATATTGCTACACTGGGGGAGATGTCTCTTCTTGAAATGCTTTCTCGTCAATTTAATTCACATGGTTCTATAGGCAATCATCATTGATGGGTGAGAAATCCTCCCATGTGTGGCCGTTATCCACATAGAACCATTGGTGCTAGCTCATCGTGCTCCTAAACAAGTTAGCTAGTTTATCCTAACTCGCTTCCAATATGAGAACCTCATCCCTAAGACCAGAGCCGTATAGAGGTAGACTTTTTCAATGTGGGCAGTTCTTCAGGATCTATGACTGTATAATGACTAGAGAATCATAATCTAAATTGATTATAATTAATTCACCAATACCTGAGATATTCATCATCTCTTCCCTCCGAGCAACATCTAAAAGGACCCCCCTCACATATTCTGGGTGAGCTATTTAGTTTTCAAAATTTGGACACTTTTTTTTCTCGTTTGTGAAGCTCATTAGCAGAGCTCAATCGTGGAGCTTGGTCATAGGCAATAATCATGGAGCCCATCCCAGACATAGAAAACACAAGCCTCATGGTTCACCCTCACAGATTTAAAGGACACGTAGCCCACCGTGAAGCAGATTGTCTTGATTCATAGAGAGAAACCAAAGAGTGCACATAGCCTCAAAAATCGAGATCACTATCAACAAAATTCAAATTTGAGAAAGGAGAAAATAGAGGTCAAACTCCCCAATTAATTGGTGAAACCCCCTTGTGATTTACGGTGTATCCGGCCTCGGAGAGCTTCGTATCCCTCTCAACCTGCACATCGTCTATCTACATCACGACCCTCCTTCACAAGCCTTCTTTGCAATTGACCGAATGTTTTGGTGATTTAAAGTCAGAATGAAACCCTCATTTTATTATTGGATCCATGTAAGAGGTGGGGGAATTTTTTGGCACCAAAAATATGTGCGGAGGAAAAGGATGTAGAGAGAAATTTGAATCCAAAGAGGCTGCCTTGTGAAGACCAATCGGGAATCCCCATAGCACTACAACCAGTGCAAAGAAGACCCCCTTCTTAGGCACTATGGAGGGAAGACATGTGAGGCTCTAAGAACTTCCTGATGTTTGTGTAGATGACATGGAGCAAAGAGGAAAGAGGATCCTTGACCCTCTAATGGTTCGTGAAGCCGCTGTAGAGCAAGGAGACTGGAGGCTTCATAGTTACAAAAAACCGGCACATGGCATCGCATCAAGTGATCTCTGCTTCAATATGCCTCATGCCTATAAATAATAGGCTTCCCTCGATCCAAAACGCTGGATACTCTGACCTTTTAACTACATAGATCTCAAATCGCAAAACCCTTTCTTCTCTGTAAAAAATGAGCGCTTCAAGGTACTTTAGCATCGCAAAGTGCCTTTACATTTCTTTAATACAACCCCTTTTCAAACAAGGATGCCTTTCGCAATGCCCACATGACTTTTCCAAGGAAGGAAATCCCTACAGGGACTCGGTTCTTCACAAATCACTCATGCTTCACGAAGTACCCTCCATGAACAAGTGAACCACATGCTATGGCCGGGACACTGTGCTTCATGAGGTATACAGATTCTCTTTGCTATTCTTCATAAGTAACCCTTTCTTTGAAAATACCTATTTTGTGAGGGTGTTTCTACCTCAATAAGCACCTTCATGTGATCCTATTAGCTATTCCTAGGCTAGTCCTCACGACTTTGCGAAGCATACCCCTTCATAAATCCCCTCCACTACATGGAGCGCCAGATCTCCATAAGGACTCTTCATGTGAACCAATTTCCTCCACAAATCCATTTACCGTACGATCCTCTAGTTTTGTATGAAGTGATTTCAAAGTCCCTTGGGTAGTGATTTACGTTTCATTGCTCAGCCTCATGCTTCTTTTCATAGGCATGCTAACGACTATTGCTTCTTCGCATAGTAACGATAATGTGGGCCCCATAATGGATCACTCCACAACACCCCAACACCACTGCATTACTAATGCCTTTCCTTCTCCAATGGTGGATAGGTATCTTTTATGTATGTTTTAGGGGTGAGGAGTGAACCCTCAACATTCAAGCTGGAGGATTCTAAACAGCCAAGCACCATCGTTCTTAGCACATGATGTTAAATTGTGATCTTACCCTATGCATCACATGCGGCGTACCCCACCTCAGACATTCTCCACACCTTTTCATATTCACGAGAGTGAGATCTTCCTCTCATGGAATTAGATCCCCATTGTTGGATTTGAATATGTCTATGGGAATGGAAACCACCTTGGTGTAAGCCCCTAACCTTTCTTGTTGGAAGCTTCCCCCTACTCCTCCTCTCTTCTTCCTTGCCAATGACCATGAGAGGGATGGCCATAGGGACCTTCATTACCCTGTCCCTCCCCCTCTGGGATTTTTCACCATCAGACATCTATCCTGGAGTAATTCCCAATATCCATCTGATAAGGCTACTAACCACGCGTAACCCCCTGTTTCTTCTTTGGTCCGCTAATCACATGTAAGCCGGATTCCATTTCCCACGAATGCACCTTCCATGATGTGATCGTCAGGTCTCTGTTATCTTTTTTTTTCTCACAAAGAGCATGACTCACGTGGGTTGAGAGTAAGCAGGGACCATGAAATCCTCTTTGGTCCTTCATAGAATGTAAGCCCCAAACCATTCTGAATAATGCAAACTTTGATCCTTACCAATGCAAGGTACGTAGGAAGACTCTCACAGGTTCAGGACCGACAACTATTTGTCCCAACCCCATCACGTCGGTTTACCAAATATTACTAACTATGTGGTCTTTTATCCTTTACATTGTAAGGCACATAGAAATATTCCATGAGGTTCAAGCCAAACACCCATTGGCCCTGACCCTATTCATGTCGGTTTTCAAACACCTCTTCTGAACTACACTAACTTTGATCCTTGCATAGGGAAGGTACATAGGAAGCCTCCCTGAGGTTCACACCCCACACCTATTGTTCATGACCCTATCACATCGGTTCACAAACTATTCCATACTACAGAGGGCTTGATCTTTAAAAAGGTAGAGTATGTAGATAGCCTCCCTGAGGTCCAATCCCAACACCTACCAGTCTTGGCCATTACATGTCGGTTCACCTTCATCCAACAAGACATTAAATTGCATCCTCATTATTCATCACACATGAAGTTAAACTGCACCCATTCGAACTACATGAGCTTTGATCCTTGCCAAGGAAATGTATGTATGATGCCTTCCTAAGGTCTAACCCTGATCGACAATAAGCTATCGAAACCCCAATCAGCAGCAAACCGTTTTGATCTCTATAATGTGGTAAGCCATTGGGTTCCACAAGTAGTGGTAATCCATTGGAACCTTAATCTGTGGTAATCCATTGTCAACCCCATACAAGGATAATCCATTGTGATCCTCTTCACTCGGACCCACATCTCTAGTCCTCCCCCATGGCGTCAGACCAACCTGATCCACTTATCATGAATAAGACCCAACATATCATCGGGTCGTTTTCCTCTACCTATACCCCGATTATATACCCTCTTCTTGAACTATGTTGAGTTTGATTTCATTTTATGAGGATATGTAGGAATCCTCCCTTGAGGATAAAGCCCATAGATCATGTCTTGTAGGGATTACATCCTTGATCCTATAAGTTTCAGGAAGCTCATGCCCCGACACGGAGGATCCAGTTATTTCGGTTCCCATCCATATGGGTTGGCTCCTCAATTGTCCCATCACCCCAATGAGCTACGTGGACTCTGATTCCTTGACACAAGGATATGTAAGAAGTCTCTTTGAGGATCAAGCCCAACGCCACTGTCACCCTCATGTTAGTTTCATATCACACCCCAACCACTCTCAACTATCCATATCAATCTTGACTCATACCCAGGGTGCCACATCCTAGTGAAGTCATAACACCCACATTCTTAATGCTCTTAGCAGCAACCAGGTAATTAACCCCATTTTAGACCATACATCAAAGATCCTTCTAGGGGTTTCACCCACCTGGCACACTCTCCTCTATATTCTAATTAGTCCGATCTAACTTTTCTAGATGTTAAACCTATGACACACCCTGTGTTATACATGGGAAGTTAAGGAAAACCTCAGAGACATGCCAATGGAATATAATTCCCTGTATACGACATGGGATTCCTCGGGATTTCACACCCTCAAGAATCCTTATCATAAAGGGAAGACATTCAGACACACCAGTGCTGCTACATCCAGACATGCCAGTGATGTCCAATGTCAATACTCTCCCGACTGAAGGTTGATTCCCTAACCGGAACCCTTTGAATTTCCTGACAGAATCATCTTAAATAACCGGTTTCCAGGAGGACCTGAATGTGGGAATAGTTTCATGAACAACATCATAAGTCTATGAGGGAGTCCCGAACTAGGTGATGAGTTCCAAGGAGGAATCCATGGAAGGAGTAACTGACATCCCACCATCCTGTTTTGATCAAGGAGCACAAGTCCTTGAATAAGTGACAGATGTTGCATACACTTGAAATGTGGGAATACAGGGCAACAACCAGTGCGTCCTCGACAGACGGATGTGTGCCCTGGTGAAAGCGTCAGAAACATAGTCAAACTTAGATTAATTAACATATAAGTTAATATTTAAGATTTATATCCCAGAAAACACCCTATGATTAATCAAGAAAATCTCTTCACATTTCAAATGGATTGTATTTTTATATATCAAGTTCCATAATTTCAGCATGAATATTCATACACAAAAAATGCAACAAAAATATCATATAATTCTTCACAAATAAATATCTAAACCCAATTCTCAATGATTCTAAACAGTTTATGAATTCTTTTACAAAAAAAATAACATTGAAAATTTTAAAATAATCTTGCAAAAAACTAAAATATAAAACATTACGTAAAATAGTTCATTTTATAGTTTTGTAAACAACATTTAGAAACTCACATAAAAACATAGTTGAATTCATATAGGTAAATAGATATTTCCTAATTAACATAATATAAATCATTTAGGATAGCATCATAATTAAATACACACACACACAATAACACACACACACACAAATATATATATATATATATATATATATATGTATATGAAAATTCACATAAGAGAATTCATTAAACTTATTCACATATGGGAAATAATGTAACTGATTCACCTAAGTGAAAACACATATGAAACTTCACATAGGTGATTCACAAAATAGAATTAAAAATACAATGAATTAGTAATAAATAATTATATTGAAATGATTTTTTTGTCCAACATTCAATATAGTTAAATTCATATATCCAATATTCACGTAAAATAATCAAAAAACAAAAAATATATTGACTTATCTTATATTATACCTAAATCAAACCATTTAAAAAAATATGAATATTTGGTTCCCATCAACTTGTATCTATAAAGTTTCATTATCATTAAATTTAATTGAGGATAACCTAAATCTGACCCTATATCTCTTGTAATAACTGAAATACAGTAGCTAAATAGTTCTAAAAAATGAAAAATTCAGATTAAAAACCATGTTTGGACATATAACCTAAATTTGGACATGATAAAGATAGATTCGTTAATCAATGTATTCTAATGAAATTTAAATAATTATAATTGGCTTATAAATCCAAAAGATTAACTCAATTTAGAGTTATGTATCAAATTTTGGTTATAAAAACTATGTCGAGAGAGAAAATAATATATCCCCTAAAGACAAGTATGTCACGAGCACTAGAGAGGGACATCATAGAAATTAGTTTGGAAAACCTAACACCAATGTATGAAATTTTTTAGATGTGGTTTTCTGCTGATCTATCAAGCCGAATGAAACATCCCATCAATCTAAATGATGATATATTCAATGAACCAAAAAAGTTTTTACAACGAGGTTACGTAACAATATAATGTCCATCAAATTAGGTACACCTTATTTATTCATATATACGATTCAAGTTTATTGAAAATAATTCAAGAATAAGACTTCATTAAAATATTTAAGAATATAATTCATTATCATTCGATTTGATGTTTTTCACATTGGGTTTAGGAACTCCTTGAATGTTTTATAACATTTTTATTCTGATAATGACTACTAGCGTTTCTTGATGAGGAGCTCATGGGTTTTTGAGGGCTTCTCCATGAATTTGATAAAATGGACCCCATATTTTTATCCTAACATAGAACCTCCCATTAATCCACTTTGGTTAGGAATTGTTGGACTTCAACTTCACTTTTTCAATTGAACAACCTTGTTTCCAATTTCTTACTAAATTGGCCTACCCCTAAAACTGAACACTACTACCAAAAATATTTTGTGACCCTCAATTGTGATGGTTTTTTAATAAAATTGATCTATCTCAACCTCATCCATCATATATTCTTATGAAAAATAGATATTTGGTTTTTTCCAAGAGGTGTCTTATAATAATATACCATACTACTACAATAACTGTCTCAATATTGGTCATTCATCCAATGTTTGTGGTCATGAAACAACAGTCTGATTCCCTATTTATTGTAACAAGTAAAAATGGGTGGAAAAGGATGTTTATAAGACAATTTTCAAATAAATTAAAGATCACTATTATAGAAACATAGGGAATCATGTGGCTACTACTAGACCTGATGAATCCAAACCTCCTCAAAACATTGTGCTGATGGATAACTCTCAAATAGGTCCTAAAGAGATGACTATAAGTACAAAAATGAGGTTCACATCCAGTAGGTATTTGGTTGTTCTTTCTAAATATCCCCATCCTTTGAGTCATAATGTTGATGCCTTATCTGACTTTTAGGAAGCTGTTAATTACACTCATCCAATTTCTATTACATCACATGTTTCTCCTAGTAAGAAGGTAAAACAAGATACTCAATCTAACACTGGTGAATCTGACTGAGATACACTACATCATGTATTACATATGAAGGATGACTACCTACACTCAGGTGATAAAAACTGTCAGATGAAAAGTATAAAATAAGATGGATTCATTGCTCTACAACCCCAAAAGACATAGAAATGTATAGACTACTCTATGTTATAGTGAAATTTTTTTACCATATCCTCGAGGATTCAATTGAAAAAACCTACTATCTCTCCCCAGAAAGATGATGGTAAAGATCCCTCCTCTTCATCGAATGATGATGGTTACTCCTCCTCATTGAATGAAAGGGATATGAAGGATACCATTATGATTAGAAATTGAACTGGTGTTATTAATGAAGGATATAAAGAGGAATTATACCAATGGATTGGGGATTAGGAGAGTCATTCCTTTGGAAGGTATCTTAAAAAAATAACTATGGATGTCTATCTCTGTATCATAGAGCGGATTTTTAACAGGGTTGAATTTGAACTAGATAAAAACCTTGATTTTTATTTTTTACACCTTTTGTAGTGATAGATACATTGGGAGAGAAAAACTTGGTTATTGTTATGTTGGTCTCTGGTACATCTATCCAATATTTAATTACACTTTACATTACATTGTCATTTGGCCACAGTTGTAGCACCCCAAACATTTCATGGTATGTTTTTCATTAATAAATTCTAGTTATAGCCTACGTTTCATGAATCAATTAGTCTATATGGAAAACAATATGGTTACTTATAATAGATATCCATAACCTATCCATTAAACTTAAAGTTATCAACTCTATGATTTTATTTTTAAAAATATGACATACACGGTTGTCTTCAAAATGATATTTAGAGTCTAATAGAATTAAGATAATTTTTGGTGAATATTAACCTACCAGTATGAATAGTAACCTAGAAAAAGGAATTTTAACATAACTTTATAAATAGTAATATGACTCTTATGAATGGTATCCATTCCCTTGAAGGTATAAATAAATTTAGGCACCTTAAAAAGGAAGATGGATATTTTGTGTTTATATATTTCGATAAAATAATTATTTTATATCAATATTTATTTAATCATATTTTGAAAATTATTTCATTAATAATGGATATCATTTATGGATTCTACACATCTAAAAATGGTTAGGGAAAATTTTTATGATTTTTCTGAAATACTAAATTTTTGATGAATAGTAAAATGTGATAATTTATTGTAAATGCTAAATAAAGAATATATTGAGTCATTGAAGATGCTCTCCTACTATAATCCCAATTGGTTTGAAGCCACATGGATATTTACTGTTCTTGGTCATGGAATACTCACTATTGGTTGTCTTGAGATGAAATAATAAATTAATGATATAATGTAAAGAAAACTCCTCTCCCCTTTACTATATAAACCATCCCTCACCCCCTCTTCCTCCCACACCACTTAAGATTAAATAATTTCCTAAATTCTACCAAATACTCTTACCAAGACCTCTCCCCATGTCCAAGACCTTCTGGTCTCACCAAAAGGCCAAAAAAACGCCTTAAAGAGATTTGAAAGGAAGTGTACTCAAGAGCCGAACCTTCATTCACTTTTATTTCAATTTATTTTACAAGGTTTCATTATTTTGGTGAACCTTCTCACCTCCCCTAACCCAAATTCCAAGATAATTAATGTACCTTGGATGTACTGTATTTTTATTTTTCTAATAAAATATTTCATCATAATCTTTCTTTTCCCTCCTTTAATACAATAAATTCTAAAACCGTCTGAGATGTGAAAATTTATCACACTCAAGGATGATGAGTTTTCAATTTGTATTACTATATTAAATACTAGTCATGAAACATTTTCAATGGTTGAAACAAGTCATAATATATGTATTTTATCTTGTTTAATGTTCTAGAATCTTTACACATTAATAATATGTAATAATAATATAAAACAAGTTTATTGTGCACAAAAACGCCAAGCGAAATCCAAGCATTTATTTTAACTCATTAAATGAGTCATCCTTATGGTATATAACAAGAAAAATTATAATATAATTTATATATCTTTAATGTATCTAATAATTTATATTAACAATTCTAGATATTTAACCACATTTTAGACGAACTTCCATTAACAAATACAAGTAAACAAATCATGAAACCATGTAAGAAAATGCTTCCAAAACAATAAAATTGAATCTCTTAAACCCATCACAAAGTAAGTTAATGAACTTAATAAGGTTATACCATATCAATTAAATGTTTATGAGGTTCTTTAATTATTAATTAACGAAGCTTAATATTATTATTCAGGTCATTAGGAACAAACAAGAACACATTTTAGCGTAAGGTAAGAGATTTCTTAACTCAATTTTCTTTCTTTGAGTTGGACATCAATTTCATCAGTTACATTTCTCCAAGAATATGTGTGAATGACCTATTATTGTTTTATACTGTATATCCACTTATATTTTTTAAATTTTTATTTGTCACACATAAATATTTCATTGATTTATCATCACATTAATGACACATTCTTTGTAAGGGATCCTCTCTCTCACATTTTTTCAAGAATATCCCCTATGTTGTGTGCTTTTATTTTTAGTTCCCAATGATGGGTTATGTTTTATAACCTCCCCCATACATCCCTTGTGACATATAAATAATTTAATACCCTTTTACCTCTCATTAATTCCTCGTAATAAAATGCGCGACCATGCTGAAATGTTTGTAAGGGGTTTCTCATCTCACATTCATCTCTGTGAGATTTTCATTGTTCACCACTTATTTATTCTATGTGGTATATGTGTACTACCATATGATATATAATTAAATGATTCATTTTATATTCATTTTATTAAATGATTCTTTTGTGGGTTATTATGTTCTGGTCATATTATTCGACTGATTACATTGTGGTAAGAGACTTTGTCTCAACAACTATTTTGGTGTGACTAACTTTTTATAGTGAACCTAATAATCTTTATATGGTAAACCTACTTACCATTTGAGATCAACTTTTATTTGAAATTATATTAAAATTATATATCCATAATCTCATATCATGGATATGTTTTTTGTGTAAACCATATACCATTTTATATACGGTATTTATTTGGAAAGATATTTTGATTATGGAAATATTGATGAATCTGTATGCTCTACTCTATAAAGATATTGAAAAGAAATATTGCTGTTATAATGAATCAATTAATAAAGAATTATTTTGAAATTCATAGGTGTGTGGGTCCCACTATATCCCATCGATGCATCAGTAGGTCTCATGATACAAATCAGTTGGCGAAAAACCCTTCGAGTTTGTTTCCAAAATCGGAAGGGTTTCTGCCCAAAAAACTAAATAGCTTTAATAGTATTATGGTTTCATTTTCCATATACATGAAATCCTATTAATAAGAATTATTTTTTTCATTATTAGTTATTATTATTATTATCCATGAGGTTTTGACTATGAAAACACCTATAGATGTAGTTTCATTTTCAGTTTATTAATGGCATTAGTTTTTCATATATAACAATGTCATGTTGATTATGTATGATTGATTATGATTCGCTTATTATTTTAATCATGCTTCCACCATTTTTAACCCTTACTGAGCATTTGAGCTCACCACTTTCATTGTATACCTTCAATAGGTTGCAAATAGGATATCATTTATTGAGTTCTTGTGGATGCAATTTTTAGTTTTTGATTTGTATTGTATCTTGTAAACTTCTCCAATGTAATTTGAGTAACATCTTTGTATCTAATTTCTTAAAAAAACCAAACTGATCGCTCCATTGGGATTTTTCATTCCTTTAATCCGTGACAATATCACATGTAAAGAACAAACTCCAGCCTAGTGCGGTTGGGGTGTTATAGTTGGTATCAGATGAAGTTTAGTAGAAAACATGGAAACTTGAGTAGGAAATGCATTGTAGGGAAAAAAGATCTAAGGTAGAATTTAAGGATAAACATACAATAATGTCCGAGTATTTTGGTAAGGAATAGATTATGTGGACATTTTAAGCAATACATCCCTATCAAGATAAGAGCAGGTAGAGGTGGCTTTGGAATAAATGTAACTAGGGGTAAAACCTGAAAACACTGCTTTTAGCTAGACTTGAACGGGAACTGGTGCACAGTAATGGTCCTTGCTGCACTCTTGGTTATGGCACTTCCAGGGATATGCTTATGATAATTCACATTTTATTTACAATCCATTATGAAAGAGTTAAATTTATATTTTTCCTCAGAGAAACTATGCTTATAAGATTATCTATGCATAGAATTCAATATATGTTGAGTGATTTTATATTTTAGAATCATAAACTAATCTAGTGTCTCCCATTATTTAGAAATGGTGTCTAACGGAAGAAGGGTATCAATACTCATGGGAATGGTAGGGATCTCCCTACTGAGAAAGTCAACACATTCAATGTTGGAGTAGATTAGATCATGACCATAATGGGGAAACTTTCTCCGGTTGTAATGAATAACCATTCCACACCTGTGTTGGATCATTTCATGCAGAAGAATCCCCCATCCTTTAGCGGGACTACTAACCCAATGGTTGCAGAGAAATGGATCAAGTCCCTTGAAAAGATATTCATGGCATTAAGATGTAATGAAAATGTAAAGCAAGTATTGGCAGTATATTTTCTCAAGGGCGATGCTGTCAATGGTGGTCCTTGATTCAGAATACCAAGGAGGAAAAAAAGAGAAGATATGGAATGGAGGACTTTTAAGGAAATATTTTTCAAAAAATATTTATATCGTGAGAGAAAAACTGAATTGAAGAGGAAATTCCTTAGCATTAAAAAAGGGAAGAAGACAGTGTTGCAGTGTATGATGCTACATTCACAAGGATGGCCAGGTGTGTTGTAGATTATGTATGCGACTCAGCAGACAAGATTGATCATTTATTTGAAGGTCCTAAGACAAGTCTTCAAAGGTCACTATCTTCTCAATCATTTTCATCATATGATGAAATTGTATCAAGTTCCATCAAATTAGAGAAAGAATTTTATAGATCAAATATTTTCAAAGGAAACCAAGATAAGAAGTGATACTCTAATAACGAAGGAAAATGAGATTCACCAAAGAAGAGGAAGGGAACAAAGCTATTCCCATTATGTGAGAAATGTGGAAAGAATCATCAAGAAAAATGATTGAAAGGCATGTGATTCTACTATAACTTCAGAGAAAAGGGTCATCGATCTGATGAATGCAATGGGAAGAAACAATTCAATGATAAGCACCAAGGAAACAAGCCACAGAAAAATCTAAGTGAACAATGGAGAGCCTATTAAATTACAACCATGGAGGTTGAAATTATTAATGATGTTGTGGCAGGTACTTTAATTGTTTCCTCAAACACAGCCAACACATTATTTGATTATGGGTCATCGCATTTATTTATATCTTCCCAATTTTCAATGAAAATTAGATATGTCCAATTTGATTTAATAAAGGAGTGGTCAGTTAGAACTCCTAAAGGAAGTATCATTGCAACAAAGTCTTGCCGACTAGTCCCCCTTTAGAAACCCAAACGTGCTTTAGATTATAACATTAAAATCATACCAATGAATGAATATGATATAATTCTTTGTATGGAATGGCTATCAAATTATGAAGCGAAGAATTAATGTAAGAAGAAGGAATTTACAATTTTTGAAAATGGTGTAGAATCCCTTGCCTTTAGGGTAGATACATCACCACCGGATTCTTCTCTAGAACCACCCCGAATAGCTCTATTGAATGCAATACTTGGAGAATAAGATAAACAAATATCTATGGGAATGGTAATAAATTTTCAAATTGAAGATGTTCACATAGTGCAAGAGTACATTGATGTATTTCTATAGGATTTACCTGGACATCCTCCAGAGCGAGAAGTTGAGTTCTCTATTGATTTAATTCTTGATACAAGACCTATATTGATGAATCTATAGAGTGGCCCCTGTGAAATTAGTATATATCATGAAACAACTAGATGATTTGAGTGAAAAAGGATTTATTTGACCTAGTGTTTCTCCATGGGGAGCCACTGTATTCTTTGTCAGAATGAAATATGTATCAATGAGTCTTTGCATTGATTACATGGAAATAAATGCTATTAAAATAAATAATATGTATCCTCTGCCCTGAATTGATGATTTATTTGATCAAAATCATGGTTCTCGATAATTTTTTAAGATTGACCTTTGATGCGGATATCATCAGTTGCATGTAAGGAAGGAAGATATTCCTATGACAACAATTTGGGCCAGGTATAGGCATTATGAGTTTACAATAATTCCTTCTGGACTGACAAAATCACCCTCTCTTTTCATGGATTTAATCAATTTAATTTTCAAGGAATATCTTGATAACTTTTTTTGGTATTCATCGATGATATCCTCATACACTAAAAAAGCTATGAAGACCTTGAGAATCACTTCTGGGTTATTCAGAGAACTCATAGAGGAAATAAATTATATGGGAAGTTTAGCAAGTTTGAATTCTGGCTTTAATAATTTTATTTTCTATGCCATATTGTCTCCATGTATGGAATCCTAGTTGATCCTGCAAAGACAAAGGCAATACAAGAATGTCCCACACCAACAAACATAACTATGGTATGTATTTTTATTGGTTTAGCAGTTTACGATTGGCGTTTTGTTTAGAATTTTGACCGACTGTCTAACCCGCTTTCCAAGCTCACACATAACAGAGTTAAGTTTGTCTGGACAAAAGAATATACAGAATGCTTCGAAAAATTGAATAGAATATTAGTCAACGCTCCAATTTTTACTCTTCAACTTGGAAGTGGTGGATTTTTAATATACAACAATGCATCAAATAATGGATTGGGTTGCATCCTTGTAAAAAATGATAAAGTTATTGCTTATTCATCATCATACTTGAAGACTCATGAGAAAAATTATCCAACTCAAGATCTTTAGTTAGAAACCATATATTTTTTCTCTGAAAATATGGAGGCATTATCTCTATGGAGAGAGATGTGAGATTAATATAGACCACAAGAGTTTGAAATACATTTTCTCACAAAAATAACTCAATATTAGTCTAAGGATATGGGTTGAGTTACACAAATATTATGATTGTTCAATACACTACCACCTGGGAAAGGCAAATAAGGTGGCAGATGCATTAAGCAGGAAAGATCATGGACTTATGACCCAAATGAGGATTGATAGAGATCCTATATTTTTGGATCTACTAAAGATGGACATTATAATTGTTAAGAAAATGGAAACATCATTCCACTTTCAAATGATTGATAAACCATATTTATTAGAGAAGATAAAAATATCTCAATCTGATGATGAGAATCTGAATAAGAAAATTAATGTTTTCAAGGATGGGAGACTGGATGACATCGTGTATGTAGAAGGTGTTCTAAAAATTGGGAAGAGTTTTTGTGTTCCATCAGTACCTGAGCTAAAAATCTAACTATTAGATGATGATCAAAGCTCAAATTTCTTTATAAACCCAGGTAGCATCAATTTGTATAAAGATATGAGGTATTATTCTTGGTGGGATAATATGAAGCAAGAAGTTGCTGACTATGTGTGAAGATTTCTAGTTTGTCAACAAGTGAAGGAAGAGAGACAACATACCAAAAGAGTGATTCAACCTCTACCTACTCCTATGTGGAAGTAGGATACCATTACAATGGATTTTTTCACTGAACTAATATGGACGACTAGAAAGAATGATGCAATACGAGTAATTGTTGATCATCTCACAAAATCAGAACATTTTTTTCCTATAAGAGAGGGCTTTCCACTTGAGCTCTTGGAAAGACTTTATATTAGTGAAGTTGTAAGACTTCATGGTGAACCTCTATTGATTGTATCCGATCGACTTCCCCAGTTTACATCAAAATAATGGAAAATTCTCCAGAAATCTTTGAATACTGAGCTTTATAAGAGTACTGCTTATCACCCCCAAACTGATGGATAGTCTAAAAAGACTATTCAAACCTTATAATACATGTTGAGGTCATTCACTCTTTACATAAAAGGTTTGTGGGATCAATACTTTCCTTTGTTAGAATTTTCCTACACCAATAGTTTACATTCAAGTATTCAAATGGCTCCATATGAAGAATTATATAGAAAGATATTTCGAACTCCAACTTGTTGGGACCAAGTTGGTGAGGGGAAAATTATAGGCCCATAACATATTGAAGAGACCATAGAAAAGGTGAATACAATACAAGACCATATTAAAGCATCCCAAAGTAGGTATAAAAGTTATGCTAACAATTAGAGAAAGGATTTGGAATTCCAAGTTGGAGATCATGTATTTTTGAAAGTATCTCCATGGAAGGGTGTCTTAAGGTTTGGTAAAAAAGGGAAACTGAGCCCCAGGTATATTGGACCATTTGAAATTCTAGAAAGAATCATAGATGTAGCATACCATTTAGAAATGCCACCAAATCTCTCCAGAGTTCATGATGTGTTCCATGTGTCATTGTTAAAGAAATACATCCCAGACCCAACAAATGAACTCACATATGATGAAATTAAACTAAAACTTTATTTTTCATACTATGAAAAGACTATCGGGATTCTTGACATAAAGGAGAAGGTATTTAGAAATCGGACAAATCGTATTGTAATGTTTCTTTTGAGAAACTGGAATATGGAGGAATCAACATGGAGACCTAAGGATGTTATGAAAAAGAATCACCCACATATTTTTGGGTAGTTTCATACATAAAATTTCGAGGACGAAATTTCCAAAGGAGGGAATAATGGAACACCCAAAACACTTCATGGTATGTTTCTCTTAAATACAATCTATTTATACCCTTGGTTTCATGAATTAATGTGACTATATGGAACAAAATATGGTTACTTATAGGAGATATCCATATCATATCCATTAAACTTAAATCTTCTAACTCTTTGATTTGGATTTTAAAAAATCTGACATACACAGTTGTGTTAATGATGATATTTAGAGTCTGATAGAATTAACATAATTTTTTGGTGAATAATAACCTGCCATTATGAATAGTAATCTACTCTTATGAATAGTAACTTACCATTATGAATAGTAACATGAATCTTATGAATGGTATCCATGCCCTTGAAGGTATAAATGAATTTAGTTACCATAAACATGAAGATGAATACTGTAAATGTTATATTTTTTGATTAAATAATTAATTTATTTAAATATTTAATTAGTCATATTTATAAAATTATTTTTGAGAAATAGACTTCATTTTTGGATTCTACTTGTTAAAGAATGGTTAGGGTGAATTATAGGTTTTTTTTCTGAAATACTTAAATTTTTTATGAATTGGAAAATGCTGTAATTTATGATAAATGCTAAATAAGGAATTTAATGAGTCATTGATGATGATCAAGTGATGTAAGAACAAATGGTTCTAATTGACATGAATATATTACTATTCATGGTCATGTAATACTAAATATTGGTTGTCTTTAGAAGAAATAATAAATAAATGACTATAATATTAAGAAAACTCCTCACCCCAACACTATATAAACCACCCCTCACCCCTCTTCCTCATACACCACTTAAGCTTCATGATTTTCCTAAATTCAGCCAAATACTCTTCCCAAGACCTCTACCCATGCCAAAGACCTAAGTGTCTCACCAAAAGGCAAAAAACAAAGGCCTTAAAGAGATTCTCGTGGAGGAGTACTCAAGAGGTGAACCATCCTTCTCTTTCCTTTCAATTTCTTTTACAAAGTACCATTATTATTTTCTTCCATCTCACCTAACCTCATCCAAAGTACATGATAATTATAGTAACATAAATGTACTATATTATCGTTTTTCTAATGTAATATTTCATCATAGCTCTCTTTTCCCCCCCTTTTATACAATACATGAAAACACGATCCGAGATGTGTAAATTTATCACACTCAAGGAAGACAGGTTTTCAATTTGCATTACTATCTTCAATAATTGTCATGAAACCTTTTAAATTGTTGAACCAAGTCATAATATATATATTTTATCTTTATTAATGTTCTGGAATCTTTACTCTACCATAATATGGAATAATAATACTAAACAAGTTTATTGTGCACAAAACCGCCAAGCCAAATCCATGAGTTTATTTTAACTCATCGAATGAGTCATCCTCAGGGTATATAAGGAGAATAATTATAATATAATTTATATATATTTAATGTCACTAATAATTTATATAAAAAAATATTGATATTTAACCAAATTTCAAATGAACTTCCATTAATGAATACAAGTAAATAAATCATGGAACCAAGAAAGAAAATTGTTCCAAAACAATAAAATTTAATCTCTCAAACCAATCAAAAAGGTCATTAATGAACATAATAAGTTTATACCATATCAATTAATTGTTTATGAGATTCTATAATTATTAATTAATGAATCCAAATATGATTATTCATGTTGTTAGGAACAAACAATAACACCTTCTAGCGTAAGGTAAGGGATTGCTTAACTCAATTTTCATTCTTTGAGATAAACATCTATTTCATTGGTTTCATTGTTAAATGATTATGTGTGAATGACCTATTATTGTTTTATAATGTATATCCACTTATATTTTGTTGATTTTTATTTTTCAAACATAAATATTTCACTTATTTATTATCACTGTAATGACACAATCTTTGTGAGGGTTCCTCTCTCTCACTTTTGTTCAAGAATCTCCCCAATGTTGTACTCTTTTATTTTAAATTCCTAATGATGGGGTATGTTTTCACACCTCCACCATATTTTACTTGTGAAATATAAATAAAGTAATACCCTTTTAACTCTCATTAATCCATTTCAATAGCACTCGTTACCATGCTGAAATTTTTGTAAGGGTTTCTCATCTCACTTTCATACCTGTGAGATTTACATTGTTCACCACTTATTTTGGGTATGTGGTATATGTGTACTTCCATTTGATTTATAATAACATGAATCTATTTATATTAATTTTCTCCAATGATTCTTTTGATGGTTATTATGTTTTGGTCATATGATTTGATCGATTTCATTGTAGTAAGAGACATTTCCTCAACTACTATTTTGTTGTGACTAACTTTGTATGGGGCACCTAATAATCCTTATGTGGTTTACCTACTACCAATTTCAGATCACTTTCCATTTTAAATTATCTTCAAATTAAATATCCATAATCTCATATCATTGATATGTTTTTTTTCAAAAAATATATACCATTTTACATACGGTGTTTATATGAAATGTTATTTTAATTATAGAAATATTGATGAATCTGTATACTCTACTCTATATGGATATTGGAACTGCATATTTCTCTTGTCTTTAATAAATTTATAAATAATTAATTGGACATGTAGTTGTGTTTGGGGCCTGCTATAGCCCCTCTATGCATCGGTTGGTCTCATGAGACAAATTAGTTGGCGACAAACCCTTCGAGTTTGTTTCGAAAAATCAGACGGGTTTCTACCGACAAAAGTAAACCGTTTTAATGGTATTATGGTATCATGTTTCAGATACATGACATCCAATTAATAAGAATTATCTATATTCACCATCATTTATTAATAGTATCCATGAGTTTTCCACTATTTCAAAACCTATGGATCCAGTTTCATTCTCAGTTTATCAATGTCATTAGTTTTTCATTTATTAACCATGCCATATTGGTTATGTGAGATTGATTATGATTCACTTATTATGAAACTCATTATTCATCCATTTGTAACCTTGAATGAAAATTTGATCTCACCACTTTCATTTTTTATGTTCAATATGCGACAAAGAGGAGTTCATTAAAGGATTTCTTGTGGATGCAGTTTTTAGTTTTCATTATGTATTGAATTATGTAAACTTCTCTAATGTAATTTGAGTAACATCTATGTTTCTTGTTTCTTTAAGACTACTAAATTGATTTCTCCTTTGGTATTTATCATTCCATATAACCATTCCAATATCACAAGTAATGCACCAGCTCTAGCCTAGAGGGGTCAGGGTGTTACAACAATAGTTCATGTTGTTTTTTCCTTATAAATTCTACTTCAACTTTTGCATGATGAGATATTTTTTCCTGGACCATTTTTGTATTTTCTTTGAATTTGGTCCTTCTTGGTAATTGCATGAAATTTAGTGATTATGTAGTGGTTTATTTTTTTCTATATATTTATGATTTCAAAGTGAATGTTATTTCATGGAATTACATTTGGTTTTCCCATAAGATCATTAGTCATTTTTTGGTGATGTGGATAGAGGATATAAAAGTATTAGGGGATTCTCACACTGACCCCTCTCTATTTCATTATGATAATATACCCATTCATATTTACGAGGGTTATTTGGAGATGTTTCACGTGGTTTTATTTTGATATGTATTGGAGGGAAATGATCCTTGGTCTCATGTTTTGGGACCATTATTAAGAAAAAACTACAGTGCATTGGGGTGCATATGACTTCTCTTGAAGGATCTAAAGACGTGTTTTGGTCGGAACATGATGCAATGAGATCAATTGTAGGTTATCTACATTTATTAGACACTTATTAAAGGTATTTTATCATTTATATAGATCTGAGTTTGGAGTTGGGTTGGAAATTTTTTTTGCATCTGTTAGTAGAGCATTATTTTTTTACACTACACTACAATTTGGAAGGATTGATTTTTTAGGTTCATTGAGCCTGGTATGCATGGGGTCTTACATAGTTCACATAATTATTGGCTGGTTGAGGTATGTTTTTTTGTTTTAGTGGATAGAACAATATCATTTAGATGAGGGACAGTTCACTAATGTGCATGTGATGCATTGTATGTTTCTCCTCTCTTTCAATTTCTTGTTTGTGTATGTTCATTACACATATTGTATACACCGATATTTAATTTTTATTTAATAATGGTTTAGGGGATATGGGTTTGGAAACCGACTCATATCTCAGATAATTTGGTGACTAAGGATAGTGAATTTGAAATTCCTCTATGTAGTTTGGAACTTGGCTATGCAGATTTACAATTGGTTACAATGTTTTTCAATTTGGATATATTGGAAAAGGACATTGTCTTTGTATGAATAGAAAAATCATATATAATTGAAAATTAAAGGCCCTGAATTACCTCTTTATCTTAGGAACACATCACAAAACTTTTTGAACATGTTATAAAAATCGAAACATAAAATCAGAAGATATTTTAAGAAAATAAATTTAAGAATCAAATTAATTCTTACCTTAATCATTTTATAAGATAAAAACCTAATGATACAAATTAATTATATAAAAAACATAAGATTTTCCCTAGAAAAAATATATGATAAAATCATATATATAAAAAAATTTTAAGATATGAGAAATTAAAATTACACAAATTAGTTTATTAATATATATGTTAAAGGGAATAGAACATGTAAATTTTAATTTTTTACTAATTATGTAAAAATGGAATAAAATTTTTAATGATTTATAATTATGAATAATTTATGTGAATCATTGATCCACTAATCACTGAATACCTTTAAAATGTTTTAACATAAAAACAATACATTTTATAGTGTTAGGAACATTTTTGAAAAAAAATTATTTCTAATATTTTTAGTGTGAACACATATTTCTACTAGATATTCCAATTCCGTTGAAAGTTACGTTATAATAGTTACTATTTTTTAAAATAGAATATTCATATCCTTGATTAAAAAAATATTTCTATTTAAATACATATTTTTTAAGGGTGATGAATTTTTTTATTTTAGATTTTTTTTTTCAAATGTCAAAAGTATTGTTTTCTATGTAATTATCATTTCAAATATCTTATGGTCGATCCTAGATATTTTACAAATGTTAACTCCAGATTTATTTCTATATATGGAATAAAAAATTTTCTTTTCCTTTCAATGGTATGAAAGTTTATTTCATTTATCTTATTAACCATCAATCATGAATTGAATTAAATTCCATTTTTTTGGATTAACAATATATTCACATAATTGGATTGAATGGTTTTTAATAAGATTCCATATAATGAATTAATTGGGGGAATTATTGAATTAACCATACCATTTATGAATAAAATGTAAATACCATATGTTTTATAATATAAAATGAATAGTATTTACATAGAAATTTTATTAATTCCATTGGATACCCATTTATTCCCATTGGTTTATCATATCCTGATTATTTATGGAATTTTGAATGTTTTTATAATCTGATTCCATTTTCAAAGGATATATAACCATTTTATATATTGTGTAGAAATGTGTTTTATGAAATTATGAATCTTTTATATATGGTGTACTTATTCATGTTTATAATATGTTTTGATTGGTGGGATAAAAATTATATTTCCCTGAAATGTTTGGGGTAAATATTTACATCTCCTGAGTTATTATATAAATGAATAGGGAGCGAAACCATTCCACAATGTGACTCAAAGTACTGCGATAATGGGTATATAGAGTGACTCCAATCCACCATGGGACTTTTTACACTTTATGATGATAATTTTGTGAGTGAAACTGGAATTATGTTTATAATGTCATGTATTATGTTATTTCCAAATTTTCAATTATTCCATGAACATATGATGTATTTTCCTAATTTCATATTTTAGTGTATGTGATAATACACTATTTTTATTTCATATTTACTCTATATTACATGTTCATGTTTATTATATACATTATAATAACCATATGTTTATCTTATTATAGATCATGAAAATTGGTTTTTATCGCTTATGTTTTCCATAAAAATGCATCAGATCTCACTTATTCTTTATGTTTCGATTTACCAAGGTTTTGATGAATATTAATGTACCAGATGTTTCTAGAAAAATATATTGAGTGGAGGATTTGTTAGAAATGGTGAAATATTATTATAGGTTATGATTTTTCTTATATTATGGAAGATGTTTTCATTTGAAATAATGTACATGAGTTATATTAATTAAATATTTCCCTAAATTTTCAAAAATAGTAAACATTAAAAAGTCCATTTTTAATATTTTTTATTATATGTTAATTATAGATGTATAATAAATCATGTGTGTATAAGTTGTATTTTTTGATAACGTAATTTGGGTGTATCGGTCTTGTGGGGCCTCAATTGGAATATGTGGAATGTTTATGATAACTTCAGTGTTTAGAATGTTAGTTGACTTTAATTTCAGGGTTGACAATTTAAGAATGATTGTAATTTTCCAAGGAATATATAATTCATTAGGATTTTTGGGTTTGTAATGAATATTTTATGGGTTGGGATTAGATAACATTAATAAAAACCCTTGGGATAAGTATATGTATACAGTAATATCCTAAATTATCATCTTTTTTGAGGAATTTGGTTTTTCCATCAATAAAATTAGTTTTTTGATTTTATAAGTGTATGTAGTCCATCATATAGATATTAAATATGGTAACAAAACTAAAATGGAATATTTTATAATAAATTTATCATCATCCTGTGGATGGTGAAATGGTCGAACACTACACGTAGTTTGAACTTAATATGGGATATGATTTGGTTAATCATATGCACTTTATGAACCACTACAATGGATCGATGCCAACAATATTTCTAGTGATTAGGTTAAAAATTATGATAAAAATCAACCTAAAGTGACCTTGGTTGAATAAAGAATGATATAAGTGGAAATAATAGTGATAAAGGATAAACAAAAAGATGAATTTATTTACATGATAATATTTAAATGTAGTATATCTTATGGTAAAATTTACCATCGATATTCAGGATAATATTCTTATAATTTTATTTTTTTCCCTCATTATTGTAATCATATTTTTGTTTTAGTAATGCCAATTAAAACAAGGGATCATGTGTGTGAGTGGAATGTGATGATTAACTCATTTAAACCCCGTAAAAAAGGGATATATATTAAAAAATAGTATGATTATTCAAAAATAGAAATAAAAAATATATTACTAACATTCAGAATATAATAGAAGTCCAAAACAAACAAAGGGAAGGAAATATAAATTCATAAGGAAATTCTTGTGAAAATCATATTAAACGAATTATGATTCAATTACTTAACTTTAAGAAATATAAAAACAAGAAAGGGTAAATTATCCCTTAAAGGATTAGAGGATTCTATAATTGTGAAGGTAAAGGGTAAAAAAATAAAAGTGTCAGGAAATGGGAGAAGACTAAAAAATCTATTTCTTGAATGGAATTGAAATTGGATATTATGCAAATAAATGATCTAATTAAACAAAAAATGATGAAAATAGGTTCAAATAATTAGTTAGACCAATAGAATAAGGATAATCCTAAGAAACAACTTTTTGAGAAGTATTAAGGATTTTCAACATTTTGAGGTATAATTATTATATACATATTGTATGGATTTTTGTGATTTTCTGTGGAATTTAAATCAGATGGATTTATCTCTTGTCAACATATTTGATTATATTGATAATGACTTATCTCTTTCTACAAAGGGGGTAATATAAAATTTCATATAATAAAATATCTCATCACATCTATAGAAATTCATGGAAAACTATCAGAATATCATTTATGATGAGATATATAGATAAATTAATTATATTATGTTAGTTTTAAAATTGTGATGGAAAATATTAGTTTTGTGGGGAGAATATAAAAACTTTTTGTTTTAAATTATACTTATCATAAAAAAACTAGTGTAGCAAGTAGCTTTCTTTATGCACAACACCAAATATAACAAAACTAGATACATTATATATGTATTATAATATATCATCTACTATGGTGGGTATAAATATTTGTAACAACTTTATGCATAATTTGGGGAAATAAATTTCATTATTATTAGATGATCTAGATAACTAATAACACCATCTAATGGTAGAAAATATATTTTTTTTAAAAAAAATTCATTTGATTTTTTAATAAAAGGAAATATATTATTGATTACATATATTATTATCGTGAGTAAAAAAAATTTACATTATAAATACATAAAAACTTTATTTATTAATAATACATAAGAAATAAATATAGGAATCATTAATTTTTGGAAATTTAGTTTTTATATAAAACTGTCTTCTCACTATATTTAATATTTTTTTGAAGTTAAATACTATAATTTTAATATTTAAAATTTCAAAAAACTAGATTCATTTACTGATTTAGTTTATCAACATTATCTTAATATTTTTTTTCTTTGTATTTTTTTTAAATAATTTATTTTTAAATATATAGGGATAAGTACATGTTATTCAAAATCAACTAATTTTAGTACTATAATAGTATATAAAAAGGCCTATAGTTTTATGATAAAAGATAATGATAAAAATATTTATTCTATGAAAAGACATATGAATATTGAATATGTTATTTTAATTTATAATAACTATTTTTATCCAAATAGAAAAAAAGAAATATTTTAAATATAATAAATAATTGTTCCTGGAATTTTCAGTTAATTAAATCTTATTTTTGTAAAAATATAATTTTACATCAATTTAAAGTAATATAAAATATTTCTGTCAAATAAACTAATATATTTCATTAATTTCAGAAAAATTAATTATTTTATAATTTAAATAACATTTCTGGTAAAAACCACAATTTTCCAAGAAAAACTATTTTTAGTAATATTAGGGTTCAATTTATAAATCACATTTCACTCCAAATTAAATAATAATTAATTAAATAATATTAATATTTTCAATAATAATAATAACATCAGTTAATAATTCTATTTTAAATTTGAATAAAAAAGTTACCAATGGGGAATAATAGTTACTGTGATAAAAGTATATTACTGTAAATAGTATATTGAATTAATGATTCATAAATAACAGGAACAAATTTTCTCTTACTTGTGTGGATTGGATTTTAGTTGATTGATACTCATATCCACTATATTAATTTCTATTTTGAGAGGAAATTTCCTTTGAAAATGTCATGCATTCATCATTAAGTCGTTAATATTTATAATAATTTCATTTTCTTCACTTTTAAAATGTGATATTTCTACTACATAATGTCAGACATTTCCAATACAATTTCGTAATTAAATTTTAACATTTTCACTCTATAACTCTCCCCCACTTCCATACATATATGGTAACTATTATTTAGTAGTAAGACTCCATTTCCAAGGATATTTCTAAAATAAAACTCAATATTTGGATAAAAGTATCATCTTCTTCCTAACAATTAATTATTTGTATTACTATTTATAACAAATAATATGAAAAAATATTTAATGAAATGAATATTTTTTATAGTGTTTTTTATAAGAATATAATAACCATTATTTATTTCTCTGTATCCCATACAAATAATAAAATTGTTGTTAGTGTGTGTGATTGAATTGTCTCCATAAAAAATCAGAATATTCAATGTTTTTATACCACCTCTCATGATTAAATATAATGATGGGATTGATGAATAAATATAATATAAATAATACTAATTTTATTCTAAATATTTAAATTATCATATACTTAAATTCCCTCTCATTCAATGAGAAATAATAATGTTTATCGTGTGTCATTCATACTATCACATCCATGAACCAATGGTTTCCATTTTTTATCATGATTTCCATTATTTATCGAGATAAAATAAATTATTATTCCCTAAATCTGAAAATAAAAATAGTATATTTATATATCTATTATAATGAAATTATAGGCGTCCTTAAACATACTCACTCCATGTGATAAAGTGTGTTCCTGTTTGGGTTTGTTTAAACACCCAATTTAATAATGATACATAACACAATACTGTTTTACTCTTAGAATTAAAATAATACAATTATTATAGATCAATAATAAATTAATAAATGGTTTTATAAGTTTAATATATCCATTAAGGATTTAACATATTATAAAAACATCATATTTAATCGTTAAAATATCTTATATAAGCCAATAATAATTCAAATATACATAGAAACATAAGAAGAAAAAATTAAATAAAAACATAATATGATTCCAATTGGTTCATAATAAACTAAACACATGAATTTAATATTTATAACTTGCTGTCTAATAAACATAATTTTATTATTATAGATGTTAGGCTCAAGTATAGAACAAATCTGGAACAAGGAATTTCTTTCTTCTAAATGAATTTTCTTTAGTTGAGGTACACATATTTTTAATGGACTTTTTTATTTCCAGAATTCATATTTTAACTAAGGAATATTCATTATTTTAATTACTTTATGATTTAGAGTTTTAAAAAATTCCCATTTATAACCTAATTACCAAATGATTATTACCCAATGAAAACGTTATGTGAATGAGGTATCTTATTATCAATAATAATTTATTGATGCATGCTTATTAAAATTTATAATTTTAAATTAATATGGTGGATATTATACATATTTGTTATCTTTTATTAAAGGTATTTTATGTTAGATTTCCAGAACCCTCTCATTATTTGGTTATTATTAAAATGTCTCTCTTGCAGTATTGGTTCTTTTCCCAATCCCATACTAAAATCTAGGTCTCTCAAATATGTGAACACATCATGGAATGTTTTTATTCTATATACTAATATCATAGTCATCTTATTACCCAATAGTTAATCATGGTGGGATATTTTTATCTCTTTTCCTTTTTATAGTTTTAAATGATTAGAACCTTCTAAATTAATGTCTTTTTAAAAAAAGAAATAAAAACAATATGGTGATATTTTAACATCGAAAGCTCTTTTTATAGACATACATATATTTTTTTGAAAATAAGGAAAGTCCATTTCCAACCCTTTTGAAATCCCATTGATTTTTTTAAATTAAAATGAATTTTTCATTTTCTACAAGGTATATTTTTGACCAAATATTTTTTTTCTAAAATTTTCCAGTGAAAAAATATTTTTTCTATCACTAATGTTTTATATGAAGCTTAAATTATATGATGTAATTTTATTCTAAAGAAAGTATGTGTTCTTTTATATAATTATATATTTATTTAAAATATTTTTAATTTTGGTTATTAATTTTTTTTACAAATGTATTTTTCATGTAAATCAAAAAGGTGATTTTGTAACTTTTTTATTGTATATTTAAATATATTATCCTAGATCAAGGATATTATTCAAAATTTTCCATTATCCTACTTTATTCGGACATATTTTGCAATGTTCTCTTCTAGCAATGATATTATCCATCAATGAATTTTTCTTGATAACCTTGAGTTGGCATAAATTTTCTTTCAAAGCCTATTTTTTATAAATACTCTACTTGAATTTCCATTTATTGATGGGTGTTCATGTTAATTCTATACATTGATTATTCTCAGGAAATTTCTGAATTCAATATACATCCATTACCAATATTGTATATATACCATACACTTTATTATCCCGATTGAATGTTATTTTCCTAGAAAGTTACCTAATTTCAACAGATACACTTTTATTTTCAAGAGGTTAGTAATATTATGATTATTTATAGAATGATGAAGTTTTATCATATACATGGATCCAATTGAAAATTATATCACATAGATTTATTTCTTGGATAATATTTATTTGATGATATTATAATAATTTTCTCTATAGAACTATTATTAATGTACAAAATATGATGTGAATAATGGGACTAGAATTTTATTTCCCTCCAATGCATTCGGTGAACTATATATCTCATGAGACATTACATATGGGATTTGGGAGTGAACCTATTACATGTTGGATCTTTTTTTCACTTTGTCTAGTGGAATGGATATTGAACCAAATCAACAACATGCCATTTTCCCTTTATGAAAATTTTCATTTGAGTGATTATTGACTTTTGTTTATGATTTCATGTTTATTTTGTATTCACATGTTTTATGATTCCATACATTTATAATATCAATTTTTTTCATGTTTCCATGATTATGAACCTTATATTTTTACTAGGTGTTAATTTTATATTTTATGATTATGTTCATTATTTATATTCTCATAACCATATGTTTATCTTGATTTCAATTATTATATTGGATTTTAATATCTTATGTATACTCATGTTGGGACGTAGATATCACCTCCTATTATGATTCAATTTACCTTAGTTGATGAAGAATATTTCTAACAATGATATATCTATAAGAGTATATTGTTTGGATGCTTTTTGGAAGAAGGTGGAGGATTATTATGGATTAATATGTTTCTAATATAGATGAAAAAATGTCATTTTGTTACAAAAAACATGTGATCTACTAGTAAAATATTTTTAATAATTCTATAAAAATAAAAACCTAAACAATTTATTTAGTTATCAAGTTTGAATTCTTTTCTAATTAAGGATGTGTATCCAAGATACTATGTACATTTTAATTATTTAGAACTATAACTCTGAGTGCGGGTCCTGAGGTGCCACACAACTGGAAACCTACCACGTTATGAAGGATACATTTAGAAAGTACCACCATCAAGTGTATATGAATCCAAACAGGGGAAAATCCCATACTATTATCTCTATCTATACTTAATTTACCCAAGTATTTTACTCCCACCATAAAATGACACATTCAATATACACATATTATTACAATATTTTTCATACATCAATATCCCACATATACAACCCCAAAGAACATGGGGCTATGTGTGTTTCAGATGCTAGGTTAATAGTATATCAAATGAAACTAAGACATTATATCCTCAATTTATTATCTATAATGATATCCTAAATCCATTTTATATTCTGAAACAATGTAGGATAACAAGAGGAATACATAAAAAAATGGGTGATATAAAAATACAAATAATGGAATAAAGAAGATAGGAAAACATAACACATGATCCCAATATATTACTTGATATCTTTAAAGTGTAGACTCATGAGTAATAAAATGGAAGAATAAAATAAATAACATCATAAGATAAGATCATAGAATCATACGAAATTTAGAAGAAACATATAACATTACATGAACCCAAGTCAGGGTTCACTGAATAGAAAATACCACATGATGAACGAAGTCCCATAATGGATTTGGATTAATCTTTATATTTATACACGGAACCTCATGAGACTAAATATTTACATTATTTATTAGAGTACTATCTAGGTGCATCCTTTAGAACATGATCATGATCCATGTGTGTGAAATAATGTAAATAAACATTAAGTCATAACATAATAAATACCCATGCAAATTAAACGTTTTGTATAATCTTTAATTATTTCTTAATCAAAAAATATTTCATAATATTGGAATTAGATAAAGTATCATATAAAATGTATTGTCCTATAAAATAAAGGAATATAATCTAGTTATTGGAACAATAGATGTTTTCCAATAATTTTTAATCATTCCATAACATTGAATCCATTTGTCGTTGATGAGTAGTGATACATTTAAAAAAGATAAATATCATTATTGAATAATAAAACCTTTCCACTTTAAAAATATCTATTGAAAAACAAATATAAATAAAATTTTGTTGAAATAATTTAATTTTAATATAAAAATATTTAATAATAATTTAATATTCAAGGAATATAAAGTACATCAAGTTGAAAGATAAAATTAATTTCATATTCATAAAATTAATGACTCCTTTAATATATTCATTATAAGTTAATAACTACAACATTCAGATAAATTAAAAGAAGAAAACTTTTAAAAAATCATCTAATATTTCCACAATATTAAATATCACCCTTAAAAATATAATAATAATATCAAAATTTTTTTTTAAAAAATAATGAAAACATGCTCATGGAATAGAAAGGGTTTCCAACGAAAGCGATAAATGATGGAAATTTTACATTGAAAAATTCCCAATATTTTTATATTTAAAAAATAAATGATATAATTTATTGATTATGTAATGATTGATAGGAGGTGGAAAAAAGTATTATTTTTATTATTCAATGATAAAATAATTTTGAAAAATTAAAATTCTATTATAAATAATCCCAACTAAAATGATATAGAAATATAAACCCCTACCTCTTTTGAAATTTCAAAATCATAACCTCTATAAATGAAGGAAATGAATTATAACATAAAATAACATGAATTATTATGTATTCATGATATAGTATTTAATGGGTTTGTATTTACACTATATAAAATAATCATTGTTCATATAAGAACTTGTGTCTCAAAGAAGGATGTTTTGTGAAAGAAACTGTTACCTTGAGTCCATACTTTTCATGTATGTATTTTATCACCCGTATACTAATAATTTATAATTTATTTGATTTTAATAATATAATAATTAATTTATATTACTATAAATTTAAAGCATTTATTTAATTTATTGTTAAATATATATTTATTTACGTATTAAATTATGTCCACATCAGGTGTTTTGATGACGCTTAGTTCATAATTTTAAAATGTAATCACTATGTTGACCACAGTCAAAGGGTTCATTATTCAATAATCTTAAAATCAATAATATTGAAATAATTATACTTTTTATCATCAATTTTAATTTTAAAATAAACCATGAATTTTGGTTTGGAATAATAATGTACATTACAATCGTAGAGATCATAGGCCATATGTACAAATGAGTAACGTTTCAATTTTCAATGATCCTAAAGGAAATAAGGTATGTTCTATTTAATATTTACATTGTAAAAAAATTTAATATAAATATGATATTATCTCATTAAATTATCTTATTTATACATTCCATGTTATGTGGTAGTGAAATAAACAAATCACTTCACTTCGTGAGGCGATCGTTTGTCGTACACATGATCAACAATATCATCATCAATGCAAGGAAAGGTATGAATGTATATGTTATAGAAATTTTCTATTATTACTAATATTTCATTATTAACTTATAAAAATATAATATCATTCATTATAAACGTCCATGATTGGAGATGATGGAAAATGTATTACATCTCTTCGCGAGGAAGTCATCCTCCGTACACTTGAATGATGGAATCATTTCATATATGATTTAGGAAGAAATGGATGGATATAATTAAATCATCATAATTATTCAGTTCATATACTATATACTATTTTCATTATACTTTATATTTAAGACATAAGTTAATATTGAAAATGATGAAGGAGGATGGCCTCAATGAATATGATTACCATCAATTATATGACCTTTATTTTGATATCTTATTATTGAACTTCAGGGTAATATTTTAGAATGAAAAAAAGATACATAATATAGATAATAAAGTGATGGATTATTTTTTAGGGTTTGGTTGAGACTAATGTAATGAGAAGAGTGAATATGTGTGGGGAAGTGTTCCCTTTAATAATTGAGGAGGAGTGGAATCCTTTTAAATACGCAAACTATTCAATAATTTGAAATCACTCCCTCTTCAAGTTCCTAAAACTTGATAATAAATGGCTTGTACTTATGATATGGTCGATACTATCCTCCAATAAAAATAATTTTGTAAACGAGTTGTTCTATAAATTTAATGTTTCCTTGCATTTACATTTTTAATACACTACACGAAAACGGAATATTTGCGACGGGGATCCGTCGCAAATCACCCGTTGCCGAAAACGGCATTGCAAATCGGTGTTTTTTCGGCGATCCCATCACAAAAATAGTATTTGCGACATTATTTTTTGACTTTCACAAATTGGTTTTCGTTTATATATAAAAAGGTAATTGCGATGGGCCGTGACAGATATATTAGTTGCGACGGGTTTCTGACCCGTCACAAATGGGAAATTTAAAAAATATTTGTGACGTAGGTATTTGTGACAGACCGTCGCAGAAATAGTTTTTACGGCGGTTATTCTTCCTGTCGCAAATGGGACAGTAAAATTTTTTTTATGATGGGACAACCCATCGCAAATACTCCCATCACAAATACTAAAAAAATAAATAAAACATAAAATAATTAATACAAATCGTATAATATTATATAAAATAATAATAATAATAATATAAAAAAATTCTATTATTATAATATAAATAAAAATATATAAAATATAATTATTAAATATTAATATAAAATAATAATAATATGAATATAAATAATAGAATATTATTTAATAATACTAATATTAATAATATAAGAAACTAATATAATAATAATATTATTAAATTATGTATATAATAATAATATTAAAATTAATAATATAAATAAATTATATTATTATAATATTAATAATAAAAAAATATAATATAATTATGAAATATTAATATAAGGCCCCAGCCTTAAACCTTACTTAATATTGAATTAAAATAATAATTCACGTTGAGGATCTTTTCAGGTTTAGAGTTTTAGAGAATTAGAACATAACTATTACATCTCAAAAGATTACAAAGTAGACACTTCTACTAAGTTTCCATAATAATAAAAAAAACTCTTAAAAAGAAACATGTCTAGTTCCATGTTTTATATAGGATGACATTCCCTTGATTCCATCCTTGACCTTATTCCACATTAAGTCCTGTGAAAAACATTTCAAAAAAATTGGGGTGATCATAAAAAGCTCAGTAAGGGATACAGAAAGAATGAAAACTGTTAGTTTTTCAAACATAAAATAAACCACATATACTCTATCAAAGTAATACCTTCACCTTCATGAAGTAGTAAAAACTCTTCACTGAATAAAGTATCATTACTTACCTTTTTATAACCAAAGGATTATCATAAAATCCATAAAAAGAACACATAACATATATAAAGGTAACTTGGGACATAAACATACTTAAGTGGAATAACCGTACGGTCGACTTCCACACATATCACTTAATGGAATATCCATACGGCCAATTTCCATACATACTTAATGGAATAGCCATACGGCCGACTTCCATACCCAATGCATTGGAGGTTATAACAAAACCACCCGTCCTGGTATTCACGGCACCACCCGTCATATGGTTTATAACGTAACCACCCCTTAAAATGTCCAAGTATCAGTATAAAATCATAAAACATAAAACCAATATAAAGGAATGATAACATTTCCACATTTCAATCACAATATATCATAAATATAATAGAATCTTTTTTCAAAACCATTTTCAATACCAAAATACATAAAAGAGTATATGGTATTTATTTTATTCTAAAAACATTACGGGTTGTTGAGAAAGCCAAAGACCAAATAATACTCGTGGCGGCAGAAAAGGTCAGTGTCGCCGCATACGTTAAAAGAAACATTCCTTTTTTTCGTTTTGTAAAACGCTTCGTAGAAAAAGATTCCTTTTGTATAAAAGTAAAAGTCAAAGGGGTTTATACACCGTATAAAAGAAAGTTCTGTATAAAACAAAATATGCCTCAATGAAAGGAGATTGAGACGAAGTCCCATACAAAGATCATTTTTTTAATAAAATAGATCTATTATGTGTATTCACCATAATTACACATAAATAAAGTACAAATACAAGATAGGACATAATAATATCATGACATAATTTGAAAGTAGGAGATTAACCCAAAGAATGGAAATTGGGTTAAGAAGTTCCCTTACCTCGGGTCCGACTTGACTCGATTGTTCTTTAACGTCTTGAATAATAAACTTGAGTTAATTTATACTTGATTAAGAACCTTTTTCAAGTTCATTATTCCGTTTATATCACTTATTTTCATGTTATAAACATTATTTAACCATTTAAGTTAATAATGTTTGTTTTGTCGATATTTGGTTCTTAGGTCGAAAGTGGACTTCTTACAATTACATGTTGTTCGTGTGGTCAAATGTTCTTTATATCCAGAATGACATTCCTGATTTGGATATCATATATATTATATATATCCAGAATATACATGTATTTATAATATTACATAATCATTTAGAGGTAAGAAATGAAATGCACCGTTCATGGAGGCGGTAAGCCGTACGTACGCATGAACGCTACTTTCATTTCTTTGTCATATTAATGGAATTAAAACTAAATGAGAGGTATGTATATTTTAATTCCAGAATTATATTCACCATTTAGATATATCATTAATTATATATATCCATTATATACATGTACTTTTAATATTACATTACATTTGGGGATAAGAAATGAAATGCACCGTTCATGGAGACAGCAAGCCGTACGTACGCATGAACGCTATTTTCATTTCTATCTCATACTTTAATGGAAATAAATAATAATGATATAGAGGTATATTATAATTCCAGTATAAAATCATATATAATAACTTTAAATCCAACCTTTACACGTCCCACATATGGCATTAACGAATCAAATCACTTTGAGGGGGCGGTAGTCCGCACTTCCTTAAATGAAGATATCGTGTTTACCCACAATGGAAACCATAAAGGTATGCCCAAAATGAAAAATACAGAAGCTTAAAGAAAACAAATAAACATATTATATATCATATATAAAAATAGTGACATCATAATGGCCACCTTTGAAAGTGTTAAATGAGTATTGAACAATCATCGTTTCGGGAGGTAGAATTTCGCCATCCACGGAAACCATATGTTCTTTAACCATTTGATGTAGTTTTGTGAGAGTGTAGCTCGAATAAATCTTATAACAACATCCTAGTATATTTAATATACTGGTGTTGTTACAAAATAAGTAAATAAAAAGAGTTTAGAGGGTTGGAGAAGCAAAATAAAACAAATGAACAAGAGAGAATGAATTACCTTTAAAAGTGTAACTCCTTTTGATTTGAGCCTAAAGGCTTCCTTTGAAAGGATTCTGCCCAAAGGGAATCCTCTAGTATGAGGAGAGGGATGTGGAGAGAGTAAATGGGCCGGGGTTGGCCGAGCCAAAGGCTTGAGGAGTGTGTGTAATGTGGTAGAGGTGGGGGCCTTTTATAAGAGGAGAGGAGGGGCACTTTTGGAAATTAAAGAAATATTACTTTATTTGAAAATGTGTTTCGGTTTTAAAAGGTCCCACATTGATAGAATTAGTGTATAAGGTGATAGGGGTTCTAAATCCACTCATCCAATTGGTTTTGGACATGTGTAGTTTATAGATATTACATTATCTTTCCATTTTATTTAAATCGTCAAATAATGATGTCATCGCTGCATCATTATTATGTCATAAATAATTTAATTTATATAATTTCTAAAAATTATAAAATAATTACTATGATGTAGAAAATCTTTTTATCTTTCCAATTACTATTTATAATCAAAATTTGGACCTGTTTAACCCTACTTAACAATTGTTTTAGTAAAACAACTCATGTTTGTGTCAATTTAATTTTAACATTAAATAAAAAGTTATTTATGTCATTTCCCAACAAAAGTGTCTCCATGGGGTCCCCAAGTTGGCCCATGTCTTTTCTTGGTCGGCCATGACTCACCCAATAGGTTTAGGACAAGTGTCATGGTGTTTTCACATTCTTATAATATCATTTTTACCTTAAATTACACTAATTACCTCCAATCGCGATTAAGAACTTAATAAGTTACTATTCACCAAAAATTATTATAATCTCATTGAACCACATTTTACTTCTTAATGACAACCATGTATGTCAGATTTTTTAATTTCAAAACACAATGATGGCAAAATTTCTTTTAAACGGAAAATCAGTCTTTATAAGTACCACTTAGTGGTTTCACTATTCATCAAAAATTGAAGTTTTTCAGAAAATTACCAAAAATTCACCCTAAGCTATATTTGATATTACGAATTCAAAAATGAAGTCTATTTTACAAAAATAAAAACATATAAGTCACATTAATTAATTTAATAATTAATTTCCGCTGTCAGAGTAAATATCGTGTTTTTATGAAACAATAAGTATCAAAAGATTGACACTAGTTTAAGTCCGATTTCAAAGTGAAATTAATTCCAACGACCACTATTGGATTTAATGGTAAAAATATTTTATAATTTCACTTTAAAACCAATTCAAAAGATAATATAATCATTTAAATAAATTAGATTAAAAAGAGGTTTTGAATTAAAATACAACATTTTACACTATTCATTAAAAAAATGAACTTTATCAGAAAGGTACCAAAAATTTACACAAAGTAAATTTTGATGTCCCGATTCTAAAGAAGACTTATATTTAATCCAATAGAATTTATAAGATCGATCAAAACTATATTTAATGACGGTTCTCCGTCAAAAGGTGATAAGTGGACCTTTCGTGAAAATTAGGGTATAAATACCTAAAATTGAACTCTTTCCGTATTTTAAGACTTTATCTTTTATTGGGTAAATGTAAAAACATTTAAAAACATTTATAATCATATTTTAGTTATTTATGTCCATTCCCGCCAGTACAACGGCTACTTGTTAACTAAAATTTAAAATAATATTATTTTATTACTTGTGTGCAACATAAGTTTTCAAAGAAACTCATTGTTGCGTATCGAGTACGCTATCAAACGTAGAAACCCCTTTTAATTCAAATTAATATTTAATTCGTAAATATTAATAAATATGAAAATTATTTATTCTTTAATTACCTGGGATGTTACATCCTTCCCCCCTTTTGGGAATTGCGTCCTCGCAATTTTATTCACTTATCAAAATAAGAGGGGGTATTTATCCCTCATAGCATTTTCAGATTCCCACGTTGCCTCTTCAATCACATGGTTTTTCCACAAAACCTTTACCTGATGAATCACCTTATTCCGTAACACTTTCTCCCTGTGGTCAAGAATCTGGACCGGTTGTTCCTCATAAGATAGGTTCTCTTCCAGCTGAACTACCTCTGGACTCAAAACCTGAGATGGATCTGGCATATACTTCCTCAACATTGAAACATGAAAAACATTGTGTACCTAAGATAAACGCGGAGGTAAAGCCACTTGGTAAGCAACTGATCCAACTTTCTCCAGAATTTCATATGTTCCAATGAACCTTGGACTCAGCTTTCCTTTCTTACCAAATCACATCACACTTTTCCTTGGTGAGACTTTGAGAAAAACATGATCACCTACCTCGAAAGATAGATCCTTCCTCCGGTTATCCGCATAACTCTTCTGCCTTCTCTGAGATGTTCTCATGTGCTTCTGAATCAACTGAACTTTTTCTGCCATCTCTTCTACCAATTCTGGTCCCATCAGCTTCCTTTCACCCACTTCATCCCAAAATGCTGGAGTTCGACACCGCTTCCCATATAATGCCTCAAATGGTGCCATCTGTATACTGGAATGAAAACTGTTATTATAAGAAAACTCAACCAAAGAAAGATGTTGGTCCCAACTTCCCTGATAATCCATCGAACAAGCTCGTAGAATATCCTCCAAGGTCTGAATTTTTCGTTCTAACTGCCCATCTGATTGAGGATGAAAAGCTGTACTAAAATTTAATTCAGTACCCAACGACTTCTAAAGGCCTTTCCAAAAGTTAGAAGTAAACCTGGGATCATGATCTGATACAATGGAGAGAGGAACTCCATGTAACCTGACTATCTTTTTAAGATACAAACGGGAAAGTTGATCTAGAGAGAAAATATCTCGTATAGAAAGGAAATGAGAAGATTTGGTCAAGCGATCAACAATAACCTAGATTGCATTATTACCTCGAGATGTCCTCGGTAATCCCACAATAAAGTCCATGGATATGTTTTCCCATTTCCACACTGGCACTGGTAAAGGCTGAAGCATCCCTTTCGGTAACTGCCGCTCTGCTTTAACCTGTTGACATGTCAAACACTTCACAGTAAAAACAGCAATATCTGTTTTCATTCCATCCCACCAGTAATACTCCCAAAGATCTCTGTACATCTTAGTACTGTCAGGATGAACTCAAAACGAGGAACTATGAGCCTCACATAATAACTCATTCTTCAACTGTGAATCACAAGGCACACATAACCTCTTCCCAAACCTCAAAACACAAACACAAACTTATCCAAGAACTCATGGAAAATTTTATTCATAAGGTCCATGAATACAGCAGGTGCATTGGTTAACCCAAAAGACATAACTACAAATTCATAATGGCTATATCTAGTACGGAACGCAGTCTTCAGAACGTCTGCTTCTTTTACTATCAACTGATGGTACCCCGACCTCAATTCAATCTTCGAACAATACTGAGCTCCCTGGAGATGATACCACTTCATTCGATGGCCCAACATCTACTGAAGTTGTTGCAAAGGATTTCACCACCCCTTTCTACTTGTAGTCTGGCTGTATTCCCCCAGTTGAGTTCTTCGTTGGACACTCGTTTTCATAATGACCCATTTCAGTACACTTAAAACATCTTACCGTTGGCTTTTCATTTCCTGCTTGATCATCTTCCTTACAGTTACGAGCAATATGACCAGACTTACCACACCGAAAGCACTTACCAGACTTGGATAAACATTCTCCAGGATGCATTTTACCACACTTCTCACAGGATGGATATTTGGTTATCTTACCTCCTTGCTACTTTGATGAATTCTTCCCCTTTTCCTGCCAACTAGACCTCTTATTCTGTTGTTTGTCATAGAACACCTGATCATCGAAAACTCCATTTCCACCTTCTCAGCACATAGAACAAGCTTTTCGTAACTTTTGAACTCACGAGAAGCTAAAGCCCTTCTATACTTTGGCTTTAACCCTGAGTAAAAACGGTTTATTTTACTATCAAGATCTCGTATGAAGTTTTGAGCATACCTTGCCAATCGAGTGAACTTTGCTTCATAAGCAGCCATTGAATCATCCTCCTGCCTCAATTCTAGGAACTGTTTTTCCATCCTAAGACGAACCACCTTAGGAAAATATTTCTCAAGAAACATACCTTTGAATTCGTCCCAGTGAAGATCCTCAATCTCATCACTATCCCTAATATTTTTCACCATCGACCACCACTGATCAGCTTCACCTTCAAAACGGTAAACAACAAGACTAACCTTTTGATGTTCGGAACACCCCATGACATCAAAAATCTTCTCCAGTGCTTTAATACACCCTTCAGCTTGCACAGGGTTAGATGATCCTCTGAATGATGGGGGATGTTGCCTCATGAAGTGTTCCACCACTGACATGTTTCTCTGCGGTTGATCTGGCTGATCTCGTGCATGGATACCACCACCATTTATAGCCTGAGTCAACTATGCCATCACTACAAAAAACTGTTCAGTTCCGATTCCGACCATCTCAGGTTTCTGATTTGGAAGGTTATCTTCCTCCTGATGTCGTCCCAACAAAGCTGCTTTGTTTCCTATGCGGAAAACCATTCTGAACACAGAAATATCTTAGGCGAAGCAACGTGGTAATCCGTAAATGCAATATCATTTCAATCATATTATAATTTAACACTTTTCTAACTCCTAATGTTGTCTAAACCGACCTCTGATACCAACTATAAGGCCCCAGCCTTAAACCTTACTTAATATTGAATTAAAAAAATAATTTATGTTGAGGATCTTTTCAGGTTTAGAGTTTTAGAGAATTAGAACATAACTATTACATCTCAAAAGATTACAAAGTAGACACTTCTACTAAGTTTCCATAATAATAAAAAAAAATCTTAAAAAGAAACGTGTCTAGTTCCATGTTTTATATAGGATGACATTCCCTTGATTCCATCCTTGACTTTATTCCACATTAAGTCCTGTGAAAAACATTTCAAAAAAATTGGGGTGAGAATAAAAAGCTCAGTAAGGGATACAAAAAGAATGAAAACTGTGATTTTTTCAAACATAAAATAAACCATATATACTCTATCAAAGTAATAACTTCACCTTCATGAAGTAGTAAAAACTCTTCACTGAATAAAGTATCATTACTTACCTTTTTGTAACCAAAGGATTACCATAAAATCCATAAAAATAACACATAACATATATAAAGGTAACTTGGGACATAAACACACATAAGTTGAATAACCATACGGTCGACTTCCACACATATCACTTAATGGAATAGCCATACGGCCAATTTCCATACATACTTAATGGAATAGCCATACGGCCGACTTCCATACCCAATGCATTGGAGGTTATAACGTAACCACTCGTCCTGGTATTCACGGAACCACCCGTCATATGGTTTATAACGTAACCACCCGTTAAAATGTCCGAGTATCAGTATAAAATCATAAAACATAAAACCAATATAAAGGAATGATAACATTTACACATTTCAATCACAATATATCATAAATATAATAGAATCTTTTTTCAAAACCATTTTCAATACCAAAATACATAAAAGAGTATATGGTATTTATTTTATTCTAAAAAAATTACGGCTTGTTGAGAAAGCCAAAGACCAAATAATACTCGTGGCGGTGGAAAAGGTCATTGTCGCCACGTACGTTAAAAGAAACATTCCTTTTTATCATTTTGTAAAACACTTCGTAGAAAAAGATTCCTTTTGTATAAAAGTAAAATTCAAAGGGGTTTATACACCGTATAAAAGAATGTTCTGTATAAAACGAAATATGCCTCAATGAAAGGAGATTGAGACGAAGTCCCATACAAAGATCATTTTTTTAATAAAATAGATCTATTATGTGTATTCACCATAATTACACATAAATAAAGTACAAATACAAGATAGGACATAATAATATCATGACATAATTTGAAAGTAGGAGATTAACCCAAAGAATAGAAATTTGGTTAAGAAGTTCCCTTACCTCGGTTCCGACTTGACTCGATCGTTCTTTAACGTCGTGAATAATAAACTTGAGTTAATTTACACTTGATTAAGAACCTTTTTAAAGTTCATTAATCCTTTTATATCACTTATTGCCATGTTATAAACATTATGTAACCATTTAAGTTAATAATGTTTGTTTTGTCGATATTTGGTTCTTTAGTCGAAAGTGGACTTCTTACAATTACATGGTGTTCGTGTGGTCAAAGGTTCTTTATATCCAGAATGACATTCCTAATTTGGATATCATATATATTATATATATCCAGAATATACATGTATTTATAATATTACATAATCATTTAGAGGGAAGAAATGAAATGCACCGTTCATGGAGACGGTAAGCCGTACGTACGCATGAACGCTACTTTCATTTCTTTGTCATATTAATGGAATTAAAACTAAATGAGAGGTATGTATATTTTAATTCCAGAATTATATTCATTATTTAGATATATCATTAATTATATATATCCATTATATACATGTACTTTTAATAGTACATTGCATTTGGGGATAAGAAATGAAATGCACCGTTCATGGAGACGGTAAGCCGTACGTACGCATGAACGCTACTTTCATTTCTATCTCATACTTTAATGGAAAGAAATAATAATGATACAGAGGTATATTATAATTCCAGTATAAAATCATATATAATAACTTTAAATCCATCCTTTACACGTCCCACATATGGCATTAACGAATCAAATCACTTTGAGGGGGCGGTAGTCCGCACTTCCTTAAATGAAGATATCGTGTTTACCCATAATGGAAACCATAAAGGTATGCCCAAAATGAAAAATACAGAAGCTTAAAGAAAAAAAATAAACATATTATATATCATATATAAAAGTAGTGACTTCATAATGGCCACCTTTGAAGGTGTTAAATGAGTATTGAACAATCATCGTTTCGGGAGGTAGAATTTCGCCATCCACGGAAACTGTATGTTCTTTAACCATTTGATGTAGTTGTGTGAGAGTGTAGCTCGAATAAATCTTATAAAAACATCCTAGTATATTGAAGATACTGATGTTATTACAAAAGAAGTAAATAAAAAGAGTTTAGAGGGTTGGAGAAGCAAAATAAAACAAATGAACAAGAGAGAATGAATTACCTCTAAAAGTATAACTCCTTTTGATTTGAGCCTAAAGGCTTACTTTGAAAGGATTCTTCCCAAAGGGAATCCTCTAGGATGAGGAGAGGGATGTGGAGAGAGTAAATGGGCAGGGTTTTGCCGAGCCAAAGGCTTGAGGAGTGTGTGAAATGAGGTAGAGGTGGGGGCCTTTTATAAGAGGAGAGGAGGGGTACTTTTTGAAAGTAAAGAAATATTACTTTATTTGAAAATGTGTTTCGGTTTTAAAAGGTCCCACATTGATAGAATTCGTGGATAAGGTGATAAGGGTTCGAAATCCACTCATCCAATTGGTTTTGGACATGTGTAGTTCATAGATTTTACATTATCTTTCCATTTTATTTAAATCGTCAAATAATGATGTCATCGCTGCATCATTATTATGTCATAAATAATTTAATTTATTTAATTTTTAAAAATTATAAAAAAACTACTGTGATGTAGGAAATATTTTTATTTTTCCAATGACTATTTATAATCAAAATTTGGTCCTGTGTAACCTTACTTAAAAATTGTTTTAGTAAAACAACTCATGTTTGTGTCAATTTAATTTTAACATTAAATAAAAAGTTATTTATGTCATTTCCCAACCAAAGTGTCTCCATGGGGTCCCCAAGTTGGCCCATGGATTGTCTTGGTCGGCCATGACTCACCCAATAGGTGTAGGACAAGTGTCATGGTGTTATCACATTCTTATAATATCATTTTTACCTTAAATTACACTAATTACCTCTAATCTCGATTAAGAACTTAATAAGTTACTATTCACCAAAAAATCATTATAATCTCATTGAACCACAATTTACTTCTTAATGAAAACCATGTATGTCGGATTTTTGAAATTCAAAACACAATGATGGAAAAATTTCATTTAAACGGAAAATCAGTCTTTATAAGTACCACTTAGTGGTTTCACTATTCATCAAAAATTGAAGTTTTTCAGAAAATTACCAAAAATTCACCCTAAGCTATATTTGATATTACGAATTCAAAAATGAAGTCTATTTTACAAAATTCAAAACATATAAGTCACATTAATTAATTTAATAATTAATTCCCGCTGTCAGAGCAAATAACGTGTTTTTATGAAACAATAAGTATCAAAAGATTGACACTAGTTTAAGTCCGATTTCAAAGTGAAATTAATTCCAACGACCACTATTGGATTTAATGGAAAAAATATATTATAATTTCACTTTAAAACAAATTCAAAAGATAATCTAATCATATAAATAAATTAGATTAAAAAGAGGTTTTGAATTAAAATACAACATTTTACACTATTCATTAAAAAATGAACTTTATCAGAAAGGTACCAAAAATTTACACAAAGTAAATTTTGATGTCCCGATTCTAAAGAAGAGTTATATTTAATCCAATAGAATTTATAAGATCGGTCAAAACTATATTTAATGACGGTTCTCCGTCAAAAGGTGATAAGTGGACCTTTCGTGAAAATTAGGGTATAAATACCTAAAATTGAACTCTTTCCGTATTTTAAGCCTTTATCTTTTATTGGGTAAATGTAAAAACATTTAAAAACATATATAATCATATTTTAGTTATTTATGTCCATTCCCGCCAGTACAACGGCTACTTGTTAACTATCATTTAAAATAATATTATTTTATTACTTGTGTGCAACGTAAGTTTTCAAAGAAACTCATTGTTGCGTATCGAGTACGCTATCGAACGTAGAAACCCCTTTTAATTCAAATTAATATTTAATTCATAAATATTAATAAATATTAAAATTATTTATTATTTAATTACCTAGGATGTTACAATTAATATCAAATAATAATAATAATATGAATATTAATAATATTATATTATATAATAATAATACTAATATTAATAATATAAAAAATTAATATAATATTGTTATTCTTAAAACAAAGATACATATTTATGGAAAAATAATATTAATATTATTAATATTAATAAAATTATAAAATTATAAACTTCTCAATATTAACAATAAATATAAAATATTAAAAATAATATTACTAAAATAAACAGACATTTAAAATAATATTAATAAGTAATGAAATATTAAAAATAATAAAAACAAATTAAATCATGCAATATTGTTACCAATATGAAAGAGGAATTGTAAATAGTTAATATGACAATAAACTAAGAACTGAAATGTTTATTACATGTAAAAAATCACTAGGGGGTGGATAATCTGGAGGACCTGGAGGAGGTAGTGGAGGAAACTCCATCCCAAAACTATGAGTCAGACGACGCATATACTCCATCTGCTCCTGATGTTGCTTCTCATATCGAAGCCTCTCCTCATCCTCCTGCTGATGCATCTACTCCTACCATCGACGCATCTCCTCATCGTGCTGCTGACGAATCTGCTCCTTCCCCTAACGCAAATCCTCTATAAGCTGACTCTGAGAACGCAGCTGCTCCTGTTACTCTGAGGCAGAAGATGATGTCTCTCCACGAGCTCCTCTCGATCAAGACGCCAACATCACAAAAATACCATAATAGGCTGTAAGAGTCAAATGAGAGACGATACCAACTGCTCGGCCCTTTTCGATGCCATACTGGGTCACCAACATCTATGTCGTCTCATCAAAACAGTGGGCACTAGTATGATCACCCGTCTTGTCTTGACTCTCATCCAGTGTCTGAGAGGTCACGGCCTCATATGACTCCTTATTTTTCAATTATAAATTAAAATAATGAAAATATTATATGCATTTAATTTGAAATCTGAAGAGAAAATAATACTGACCACAATCTGACAATGGCGGTCACCTCTAATCTCTCCAGTAGCTGGATCAGTGTACATCCTCCAATAAACGTCGTACGTCGTAATACCGGGCAGCTCGGCTTCCTATATGAATATAAAAAAACTATTTATATTTAATGTTTTATAAAATATTAAAAAAAAGGACTTACCAGATGCTCTCTATGCGCACTGAATGTATGACTACAGGCTCGATGCGTCCCCTCTTGTCTCCCTGATTCTGTCGACCGAATTCAGATCTCCTCTGAAACCCACCTCCCAAACAGTGTGTACATAATCCATCCAAAACGTGAGATAAAATGTACTCTGGTCGGTGGGCTCTACATGACTCATCAAATTCTGTCAATCTGGCTTTCCTCACAGCCAACTTTCTCAAATTACGCAAAAACTGATGGAAACGGTCACACATAGACACCACCCATGCTGTGTGGATAGTGGCACAAATTCTCTCATTGATGAGATACCATAAACCCTAATATAATGTTATTAATGAATTATTTTTCAAAATAAATAATATTTAATTACGTACCAGCAAATGATCGAACATTGCGGCCTGCACATCAGCGGGAATCTTATCCCATGTGAGCCAGGGCTGAGAAAAATAATTGTGCAAGATAGCACTCCCCTGTCCAATAGCTATATGCGTAAAAATGATGAAAATGAAAAGTAATAAAACAATTATAATATAAATAAATTATAATGAAATATAACTCAAATACATAGGTTACTATACCACCGCATGTGCGCATCAAATCCAAGAGGTGGACGTCGCTCAGGGATAGGATCTGGAATCATCAGTCTGGCAAGACCACGCCCCCTCCGAGTGCTCCCTATAGTGCCAATAGCCTGAGGGTCAGATGACTTAAGAACCTCATCATCCATATGTAGCTCAGCCTCTAGCAACTGACGATATGTTTCTGAGTCCATCTGAAACATGAAATGATTGTTATTAGCAAACAGTTGAAAATAAATATTATGTATAGATATATATTTGTTTTGATTATAACCTACATTTTACTGTGTCAATGTTCATCCTCATCACCATCTTCATATTTGTCAATGTCAATGTCTTCATCTTACTCATCAACAACATCAATTTCCATATTAGTTTCACTTTCATCATCTCTTGTCAATTCAAATTCAGTTGTAACATCATTAACAACATCATCACCATCGACCCTTAACTGTGGGGTGTCATCCTCGATATTCATGTTTCTTTGTGAAAAAGATGTGTTTTTAGGAGTGTCCTAAAAAATTTCATTTCCATTCCTTTATGTGGAACCACAATCAGTTTGAGTAAACTGATTTTCTCGAGATTTAACTTTTATTATACTCCACCAATCATCCAACTCTTTGCAGTAGCATAGTATTTTGCATAATAAATTTGATGTTCCTGATGAGCTAATAAAAATGGTTCATTTACATCAAGAAAACTTTTATGTTTAATATCAACAATTCCATGAGTCGGATGAATACACAAGCCTCTCTCAGTATCTAGCCATCGACATTTAAACATTGTTACATAATTCTGTCCCAAATAACACAGTTCAATAATTTCTTCAAGCATGCCATAAAAGTCAACTTCAATATCTCTATGATGTGATCCCCATAAAAAACACCATTATTCATTGTTTTCATTGATTCACCATATGCACGTTTATGAAAGCGATAATCATTCACCACATATACATTATAAGATTTAACCATTTTGGATGGTGGGTTACTCAATATATGCAATCGATTATCAATCATATTAGCATGTATAGATACCTGAAAATTTGTAAAATATTTATTTCTATTAGAAGTAATAAATTGATTTTATATGTAAAACCAAAAAAGAATGTACGTTACCAGTTTTTGAACCCAATAGGAAATTTGTTTTTGCCGACGTTCTTCTAAGACAGCTGATGTAATTTGTGGAAATTGTATCTTGATATGATCATCATATAACCTACAAATACAATATAATTAATTTACTATAAAAGAATCTATATAATAAGGGATAGGAGTACTCACTTTACAGTTGGTTAAATTTCTTCATAGTTGAGTAGAACATATGTATGAGCTCTATGATGTTCATCATCTGAAAGCCATCTATCATGAACTCTACGAAAGCCAAGTTTGGGCTGATTGACAACTGATAAATGATTTTTCATATCATCATCAACATTCCCCTCATTCTGGCCCATGTGGTTAAATTTTTAGGGAAATTTATATTCAAAATAATGAGATCAGAATAAAGAAATTTCCTCTTGAAAATAAGCTTCAGCAATTGAGCCTTCAACTGATGCTTTGTTACATACTTTTTTCTTCAATTTCTACATGAATCTCTCAAATGGGAACATCCATCAAAACTAAACCACACCTCCACATTTTACTTCATGTGGAAAATGTAATATCAAATGTTCCATTGAGTCAAAGAAAGCCGGTGGAATGATTTTTTCCAGTTTGCATATAATTACAACAACAGCTTCTTCCTGTTTTCTTAGTGTATCGTAGTATGTTTTCGCCACACACATGTCTCAGAAAAAATATTATATATCTGTTATCAAATCCCAAATCCTAGAATTCAAAAAACCTCTTAATCTAATAGGCATAAGTCTTTCCATTATAACATGACTGTCAAGAATTTTTAATCTGGTAATATGACCATTTTTAACACATCTGCCCATGTTGGAAGCACAGCCATATGGAAGTCTCAAATCTGAAATCCACTGACAAAATAATAAGCAACTCTCTTTGGTCAGTGTATAATATGCTATTGGCTTCATTAATCTCTGTGATATGATATTTTCAAACAATTCAAGTTCTGCTCGCCTGCAAATCTGGGCAAAATCTAATCATGCCTTTACATTATCTTTGGTTTTTCCCGGTGTATCCAAAACTATATGAAATAAATTATCAAAATAGTTCTTCTCAATATGCATGAAATCCAACATGTGTCGGACCAACAAATCAAACCAATATAGAAGATTCCAAAAAAATGCTCCGTTTTTTCCTGTTGTGTTCTTTCCCGAAGCCATGAATTTTCTGTTGGTTTATTATCGGTCTAAAAGTGATGGAAGGTAATGATAATACAACTGATTGTAACTCTGTACCCGAGATCATTTTCGGAGGTTAATCTCTTTCAATTTCACCTTTTCTGAAATGAGATTTATTCCTCCAAAAAGGATGATCGATTGGAAGAAATCTGCGATGATAGTCAAAATATCAAGGTTTTTTTTCCATTCACGAACATAAATTCTTTGTTTTCTCCCATACAGTAAGGAAATGATTTTGTACCATTAGTAATCTAGCTATATAACATTCCATATGATGGAAAGTCACTAATTTTCCACATCAAAGAAGCATTCATTACAAAATTCTGTTTCACAGTAGCATCATAAGTACCAACACCATGACTCCACAATAAATTTAACTCATCAATCAATGGTTTCAAATAAACATCAATATTATTTTTCATATGTCCTGGAATTAATAATGTCAAATATATATAACTCTCTTTCATCATAATCTATGGAGTTAAATTGTACGGAGTTATAAATACAGGCCAACAGGAATACTGACTACCCAATGATCCAAATGGACAAAAACCGTCAGTAGAAAGACCCAATCGCATGTTCTGGGATTCTAATGAAAAATATGGATGCACTTGATCAAAATGTTTCCATGAATCACCATCAGATAGATGAATCAAGTTTTTACCATTTGAAATATCGGTTTTGTGCCATGACATCATTGTTGCTATGTTCTGAGACATAAATAAACAATGCAACCTAGGTGTAAGCAGGAAATATCTCAACTATTTTACAGGAATCAATACAGACTTCCCTGATTGAGCTTTCTTATACCTAGATTGTCCATATGTGGGAAAACTATCCAACAACTCATTTTCACCAAAATAAAAGATGAAATCATTTGAACATGCATGGATCTTCTGATAACTAAGGCCCAGATTATGAACCAGTCTCTTGCTCTCATAATAATTAGCAGGTAACACATTTCCTTCAGGTAACAGTGCTTTAACCAAATAAAATATATGTTCAAAACAGTTATTTGACATTCCATTATCTGATTTAATAGCCATAAATTTTGCAACTTCTTCTAATTTTCTTATTTTGAAACCAGGATATATTGCATCCCTAGCAGACCTGAACAACTTACCAAATTCAGATGGTGCCAACTCGGGAGGTAAATCAATGTCATCCTTGATTTCAGTTTGTTGAACGGATGACCCTGCAACACCATGTACTAAATTCTGAAACTCTGATTGATCCGGAATCAAATTATTAGTATCTTCTCTGGAACTGTGTTCATTGTGTTGATACCAAAAAATATAATCTGATTGAAAACCATAATGCATGAGATGTTGCCCAACGATGTCAAATGTCTCAAACGTTCTCAGTGAACATTTTTTACAAGGACACTTAATTTTCCCTTCTAAAACAAATTCCAGGTTTGATGATGAAAATGATTAGAAAGATTCTACACCATTAACATATACATGATTTAAACTAGAACTGTTTGTATTTCTATGGTGATTTATCTAAGCACGATCATCTAATAATGATTGATGTTGATTTCCTTGTTCCATATTCATATATATGTTTCTACAAAATTTAAAACCATTACTATTGTTAAATAATTTGATATAAGAAAAACAATATCCTAAAAAGAGGAGATACATAATTACAGTTATTTATTAGTAATTACCAATAATTATAGGTGACACAGTTAGTTTGTAGTCATCCCCACTAATTATTATTAATTTAGAAATACTTATCAATACATGGAAAAATTAAATATGCTTGAATAATTAAATAAATTTTTTTAATCGTCATTGTGGAGATTATATTACTAATTATTCTTATTTGTTTCTAGTGGATTGGTAGAAAATCTTTTGCCTGAAAACTCATCTCCTTGTAAGGAGATGATTCGTCAGGGAAAAGAGCCTTTTTTCCGACGACTCATCTCTTTTTATTTTTCTCCCGATTGAAATCAGTATGAAAAGCTTGCTCTGACATACATTAGAGCACATTTTTCATACTGATTTCAGGGGGAGAAAGTAGTAATGATATGAGATGTTGAACAAAAGTTATCTGCCAATCAGTTGGAAATTATGACAATTTATAACCACATACTCGAATTTATTTGATTTTTGATTAATTATTACTAATTATTACTAATTGTTACAAATCTCAATATTTCCAACATATTTTTATCTATTCTTAACATGTTCAAATATTTTATGTTCTTTAATTTATTGGTCATGCCCAATATAATGTTTGCATCAACCATGTACAATGTAAAATCTATAATTGTCCTTGCATGGTTGATCACCTCGCATGTAGTGTTGAAATAGGACAACACAAGAAATTTCGTTCTCATCTTTAAGAATCATTTTGCATGACCCTTTACATAGATCATTCTTCCTTGAAAAATTAAGAGAACTTCAGTATATTTTCCTTAATTTTTCAAGAAATAATTTTATATATAAAAATTCATGTGATATGATTCTTATAGATGAGAAAGACCTGACTTGTGTTGTCCTATTGTAACGTTACTTGCGAGGCGATCAACCAAGAAAGAACAATTATAGAGTTTACATTGGACACAGTTGACGCAAACTTTTTATTGGGCATGACATGAAAATTAGCGACCCTTTAAGATTTGAACATGTTAAGAATAGAGCAAAACTTGTTGAAAATATTGATAATTGTAATATTTTTTAAATTTTTTATAATTTCAATAATACTAATATTTTTGTTATAAATACTAAAATTTTAATAATAAAATAGTTATATTATTAGTATTATTTAATTATTAATATTAAAGTAATATAGCATTTTAGATTAAGTTATTGTTTATGTTACTAATTAATTTACTAATTATGTTACTAATTAGTAATGCAAATATATGCATATAGGTCGGGTGGTTTATCAGTCATTGAATAGAAAAACAAACGTGATTGACCGCTCATCTACCTCAATTTTCTTTTCATTTTTGTGTTGAGGTTGATAGGAAACTTCTGCCTCTACATGTAATATTTGCTTTTACTGTCAAAATTATAAACCTCCTCACCTCTATGCTGGCAAGGAGGTTGATAATTTTGACAGTAAAAGCAAATATTACTAATGGGGGCAGAAGTTTCCTATCAAGCCACGACACACAAATGAAAAGAAAATTTAGGTAGATGAGCGGTCAATCACGCTTGTTAATTTTCCTAATTTTTTTTATTTGTCTCCTAATTGTTTTATTTTTAATTTTTAATTTTAATTGTTTCCTAATTATTTTTAATCGTTTATTTTTAATTGTTTCCTAATTATTTTTAATTGTTTATTTTTAATTGTTTCCTAATTATTTTTAATTGTTTATTTTTAATTTTTTCCTAATTAATTTTAATTATTTCCTAATCATTTTTAATTATTTCCTCTTATTTTTAATTTAATTTAGTTATTTTATTTTTAATTATTTCCTAATTATTTAATTTTAAATTGTTTCTTAATTATTTTATTTTTAATTGTTTCCTAATTATTTTATTTCTAGTTTTTTCCTAATTGTTTTATTTTTAATTGTTTCCAAATTATTTTATTTTTAATTCTTTCCTAATTATTTTTAGTTTTTTCCTAATTATTTTAATTATTTCTTAATTATTTTTAACTGTTTCATAATTATTTTATTTTTGATTATTTATTTTTATTATTCCCTAATTATTTTTAATTGATTATTTTTAATTATTTCCAAATTATTTTTAATTATTTCATAATTATTTTAATTGTTTAATAATTATTTTAATTGTTTCCTAATTATATTTAATTGTTTCTTAATTATTTTAATTGTTTTCTAATTATTTTAATTGTTTCTTAATTATTTATAATTGTTTCCTAATTATTTTTAATTGTTTTCTAATAATTTTTAATTGTTTCCTAATTATTTTTAATTTTTTCCAAATTATTTAATTTCTTCCTAAATATTTTAATTTTTTCCTAATTATTTTAATTATTTTAATTATTTCTAATCAATTAAATCTAATTATTTCCTAATTATTTGATAATTATTTTAATTAAATCTAATTAAATATAATTATTTCTTAATTATATAATAATTATATAATTATTTCTAATTAAATATAACTATTTCTAATTATTTCTAAGTAAATATATTTATTTCTAATTATTACCAAAACATCCTCCGGGAGTGTCGAACTAAGAGTACAGCATTGCCCATTGTCGTGTACCAGGTTACCCCGAGTCAAGATCGAAACACCTTGTCAAAGTTTTCACTCCTAGGTACATCTGTGCCACATCTGCCTCTACTAGTTCGTATCCAGACAAGGATTATTTGGTACAACCACTTAATGTAATTATACTATATAACTACTAATCATTCTATTAAAAAATATTAAATTAACAATTAAAAATAATTTAACAATTTAAAATAATTTAAAAAAAATAAAAAATACCTTCGATATTTTGAATTAATTTGCGCCTCCTAACTCCATCTCTCCTCATCTTTTAAGAAAAAATTAAAATGAACGAAATTTTCTACTTAGAACTGGATGTTAAAGAGATAGAGGAAGAGAGATCTGGATGATTTGGAAAAAATGGGTGGGGTTATATATAGGTTAGATTATTTGCAACGGTCTTATTTGCGATGGGCAACCGTCGCAATAACTAGGTATCAGTGACAGGATCCCATCACAAATACCTTTGCCCGCATTAATTATGGGGGGCAGTTAAAAGGGTTTTTGCAATGGGACCGTCCCAAATAGATGCCTGCCGACATACTATTTGCGACAGGCGGATATCCCTGTCGCAAATTCATATTTACCGCCACCGGTATTGGCGACGGGCCCTGTTGCAAATACCTTCTCCCGCATTAATTACGGGCGGCGGTTAAAAGGATTTTTGCGATGGGCCCATCACAAATAGCTGTCTGCCGACATACCATTCGCGATAGGCAGATATTCTCGTCGCAAAATCATATTTACTGCCGCCGGTATTGGCGACATGACCCGTCGCAAATAAAACCTCCTTAATATTTTTTTACGACAGAACAATTACCCATCGCAATTACTATTTACCATCGTTGGGTAGTTGCGACGGGTAGAAGGAGACCATCGCAAATAGGCTTCCCGCGTTTTGGCGCACAAACCAAGCCATATCAATTGCGACGGGTCCTGTATTACTGTCGAAATAACTGACCATTTGTGACGGGAATATATTCCTGTTGAAAATACGCTTTTCATCGGTTTTTTTGAGACGAGAATACAGCCCGTCACAAATACCCCATTGCAATAATCGGTTTTTCTCGTACTGATATTCAATACGGTTACCATCATTTTATCCATAATACATATCACTTAATAATAGAAATAAATTTATGGTTATTAGATAATATTTCCAATTGGTTCAAAATATATAATCCAATTTATAATGGTATCAATGTTTTTTTAACAATTTATGGGTCAATATAATTTCTATAAAAGGGCCATTAGTCCATAAATGGGCCATTATTGATATTTTTAAACATCCACCTATAATTTAGAAGTATATATGATTATTTTCGAATGTATATAAATTAATAAAAACATTATTTATTTTAAAGTAACAGTATTGTTAAACATTACAATTTTCATTTAATTTTACATTTTAAACATTAAGACTAAGGTGTAATTCAAATATATTCCTTTAAAACATGTAAATCATGTTATATTTATCTAAAATTTCCATTAAATAAAATAAAACAATCAATTTTATTACCATTATTATTTTTAGTATCCATTATTTTTTAGTATTAATTATATAATTACTATATTGGTATTACATAAGCATTTAAACTAATTATATAGTCACTAAACAATATAAATAATAGGACAACATAAAAATAATTTCCTAATGCTGAAAATAACCATTAATTTCTACAAATATTTCTTTTTTTCCCCACGTGGACACATAAATGATATATAAAATCAAGAAGGTGACTCTTGTTTTTTTCAACACTTAAATTATAAAATTGGACAGTCTCATAGGAGAGTCTCCCAAAAGAAAAAAAATCGATCATAATGCAATTTTGGAAACTTTATTATCTGAAAATAGGAATTAGATAAGTTTCTATTCCAATTTTACAATTAAATTGTTATTTTAACCCCTGATAACCTATTATTATCATAACAGTGATAATATAATATTACTTTTTTCACTACACATTATGGTGACAAATAAAGCTGACCATATTATATAATATAATTTATGATAATTAAAAATATGGGATATATTATTTACAATTTAATCTCATATAAGTTCAATGATTGAATTAAAAAGTTTACTTGAAAACATGTCAAAAAACTACTTTTCAAGAATAACAATTTTCACAAGTATAAGATTATATTATAATAATTATTTGAAATGTAATAATATTTAAAGGAATTTAAATTCTAAAATTTATATAAAATATATAAATTTTATTTATAAAATTTCACATTAGTGGTTATTTTAATTAATTGAAATTTTGAAACATTATTCATATTAAACATATTTATGAAAAATTTGTTTTAGTGTAATAAATCTTATACAAAAATATTGTATAAATTTATTTTACGATTTATAAATAATATTTGATATAATTAAATAATAATTATTTTAAATTTAAAATATTTTAAAATTATAGTTGGAATTTGGAATAGTTTAATTAATTTAAAATAAATGAAATTTTTATAAAAATATGTATATTTTACTATTCACTAAAAATGTATGTTCTTAAAAAATTCCAAAATTTTACACTATGTTATTATGAACATGATTATTAAAAAATGATTTTTGTTTTTAAAATACAATTTCTAAATACTCTAAAATATTAATTAAAAATTTTCATAAAAGTAATAAAAAATATTTTTGAAAGAATTATTTTCTGATTGAAAAAAATATATTCATTAAAGCAGAGATCTTATTTATTTCTAAATTTTTAATGAATTTATTTTGAGTAATACATAGATATATATATATTAAATTAGTGAATACTATTTATTCCCTCTAATTAATCATTTAGGTTAAAAAGATCATATTGAAATAATAAAATATTAATAATATTGAGGGGTTCATTTAAAATCAATATTTCATGAAACATAGACTTTCATGGAGATAAAATATATTTTTACGTAAATATATTATAAATTATTAGTGGGTTACACTCCAAAACCCAACATGCATGGTCATTGAACCACTATCATCACACTGATCCCATGTTCATTCTCATCAAACCCAATCAGGATAATTGACAACGGAATATGATGAGAATTATTTTTATTCATATAAATTTTATCTTACAACTATATCTTACATATGGGAAAATGTCACTCCTCACTCTGATGGTAAGCATTATAAACAAAGGCCTCATCACTCAACTGATCCTCTAATATGGACATAATGATAGGAACAAGTGCATTAAAGACATACCAATGAACAATGGATAGATGTTTAGGTGTAAAAATCCTTTAATAAAAAGGGAAAACATGTTCAAGAATATATATTTTTACCTTTGAATTAATGAAAACATTGAAATAAAATACCCTATCTTATATGATGCATGTTTCAATACCATATTTCTAAAACTGATTCATCTGTGCACTAAATAAAAAATTATGTTATTAGAGTCTTGATAACCAGATACGTCTACCACCAATCAATCATGAGATTCTTTATCAAGAGTGATAATACAAATACACATGAACAATAATTTGCAAATCCCACCAAACCAATCCCCACAATACACCTGGCTCTATCACTTTCTTTTGTACTTATGGATTTGATACCACAGTAACATGAACCAACATAGCTAGAATCCTCTTCTGTAGTTGTATATCCACTGTGACACCCTAAGCACACCTCTATTTAGTCACGGTATTTTGAAAATAATTGATTAGTAATACTACTCACAATAGGAGGCCTTAACCATATGCATCCATAAATGACAAACACCACTACACAAGGTGTAGTAAAGTAAATAAAATAAAAGGTATTAATAGTAATATATAATTAATAATAACGTTAAATAATAAAATCCATGAAATCAAAGATAATTATAAATAAATAATACATAGGAAAAGTACAAACCCAATGATAGTAAAAAAATATATAAAAACTAACCCTAAAAGTAATAAGTACTTATCCATAAATACATTCTCTAATCATGATCTACACTACTACTGGATAAATTAAATCATTATGATATACCTAAAAAACAAATGATTAGTTTTTTAATAATTCTGAAATGGAGACCTGAAGGAAAAGTTATAGAGATTCTACAGAAGCGATGCCCCCATCCATTTAGTTGGCCCCAAAGTGTGAAACATGGAATGTTGTAGTGAAGTGAATATATAAAAAACAACATTACTAGGTTAGTTTGGGAATAACTGACACGTACATCTCTACTACCAACATGATATATGGATTTCCATGATATGTGGAAAGGTCATGGGTATGGCATGAGTAGGCTAGCCCCTTTCTCTGGATGTCATACCATCCTGTGAGGTTATTCTTAGGAATTATCTATCTAGAGAGATAATTATCATTTCCCAGTTTAGTAGGGACCAGAAATCAAAAATACATTTTGTTCTATAGTGGTACCACATTTACACATTATGAGGTGGTTCTCAATGTCATATTCGCCAATATAATATTTTTCGCTGAAAGTAGTCAATCATAGGGGTGGAATATAGTATTAGATTTCTCATTTGAATCTTCACTTATAAGTATTTCCATATTTCTTCAGAATATAAATCAATAGATAAGATAATATTATTATTTAGTTTAAATATTTTCATTGAGATGTAAATCCACAAATATTATCCTTTTTCCCTACCTGGTGGTGAAATAAATATTCCAAATCTAATAGAGCAGTAAAATAATTTTCTAAATATCACTAGTATGGGTATGTAATTGTTTTACCCATGAAACATGTTCACACAAGTATATTAATATTTAATATATATTTCTATATATCAAGATCTGAATACCGTACATCATAGTATAGACTCCTCGTGACTTCCCAGACTAGGATACCACTTAATGGGTGCCTCGAGCCCAGTGTACCACATGTCCTCAAACGTATCTCCCCAAATGCCATTGGCTACCAACTAGTAGTGAGGGCCTTGAGTATGTCTATGGGGATACTATTCCATCATTACCAGAGTGTATCATAGTTGATAAAATAAAACAAAGGTAAATATTATAGAAAGAATAAGTAAATAGAAGGAAGAATAGAAAATAGATACAATAATAAAATTAACCAAAATAACTGGAATAATTTATGTTGTTATGTAATCTCACATGAAAACTAGAATCATTTATAAAATACAACAGAATAATATTTTCCAAAAAATTATGAAGGTAATAAAATAATATCCCAAACCTCCCAAGCATCAGCTCAGTAATTTGTTATCATGATCTATCCTAACCATAAAGTAATCAAGTATTCCAAGGCATATGAATCCCATTTTCAACACCTGTATTTAGGTAATAAGCCCTAGTTACCAAACGACACCCATATAGGGAGTGAGATAAATCTCAATGGGATACGATAAAGGTAATCTATAACACTCATCCTGTGTAATAGATATGTAACAGTGTGCAAGGATGCATAAATAATGTAAATAAATAAAATGTAACTATATACCAAAGTACCTTCTTCTACCATTGGCTATTGTTTGAACATGTAATGAGATCATTAATTGATTGTTACCATTTTATAAATAAGTCACAAGTTAACAATAGTGAAGGTTAAAAGATATAACAAGGAAACCAATAGTGATATTTAACAATGATGTTCCAAAGTAATAACAAAGGTAATGTAGACCTCAAGGGTCTCCAAATCAATAATAACTATATCATAAATAACGGTATGAGTGTAATCCTAGGATCACATTCCAAGGCATTCCCCAATAGGATGCATACCGAATCCAAGGTGATCTTCCAAGTTAAAATGGGGAATACCAGTGACTGTGCCCTGAGATATTTAACCATGGAACCTACTAGTCAATGATATATATAAGGATTATATCGATGGAATACTTTAATACTATGTGAGGGATCCAACTATGTAAGACTAAGCATCCATGAATAGAAAAGGATCACGATCTAGGTGGGTCTAGACCTAAGTATGCCACATCCTTGAATCAGAATGGGGTTCTCGAGTGCTCAAGGAATTCCCTGATACAAATCCGTAGTGATCTCAATTCATACCACTTCTATTTTATAATTAATTCATATATAATTTCAATAGGTTAAACCCTTTACATTCTTTAGTGGGATAAATCCCTGTTTCGTGCAACCCTTTAATCAATTCATAATTTTTCAATAATTTGGTTTGGTTCAAGCCTCACCTATTATTAGTGTGATAAGGATATGTACCATTCCACCATTCATTTAATCCTTTTATGAATATTCAATAATCAAGGTTCATTCATCTACCTTATATTAATGTGGTATGTGGTTCTATAATCATGGAACCTATTATTCATCTACATTTAAGGGAAATTCATATACTTAGTGTACATGCCAATTCCCATTATCCATTTAGTTATTAAATTGAAGCACTTAACTAAGGTGGGTAACATGATGAGAATACATAGTACATAACATTAAACAATTCTATGAAAAAAGCAATTTAATATAGAAAATCTCACCCTTAGTGGGGTCAAGTCATGGCACACTCAAGCTATGAATCAAACACATCAAATAATAAATTCCCATTTATGGAATAACATCTTACATGGGATGTATGATGTTGTGGGAATATCTAAAAAAATAACATATATATAATGTTCATAATCATACGGTTCTAATGACTATATTAATAACATATAAATTCCATGAATGGAAGTCAATGAAATTGGGGGGCCCACACGAAAATTCCAAAAATAAATGAACATGAGGGATGAGTTATAGTCCACCCACCATTGGATTGTAGAATCCTTCTCCATCAATATCAGATGATAATTCATCTTAGGATGGAGTATATCTGAGAAAACATAAAATAAAACTCACACATCGATAATTAGGTTGAGAGGAATAGAGAAGAAGAATGGGTAAAAAGAATCATGTACCTACCATTGCGCATCAAACTTGATTAACGAAAGATCAATTAGATCCCATATGATGAAAATCCTTCAATCCCAACCATAGAGCTTAAAATAGATCCAAAATATGAGAAAAAGGTTAATCCCACCAGAAGTTTGATTAGGGAATAAGGATGTGGTTGAATAATATCATGATGTGAAAAATGGTAAAATTACCTATAAAATAGGATGTTGATGGTTTTTTTTTGCAAGATTTGAAAACCTATGCACAAACTATGCATGAGTACATGGGAAAAGGGGTACTCACATGTTTAAAAAAGGTTAGGGTAACCCTATTCCAACTATGTAGTAAGGATATGCCAAATAACATACTACCTATATGACTTTCTCAAACCCTACAACCTCCACACATGGTTTACATTATACAGTGCGTTAAACCTGTTTTCCCCAAAATGATGAGTTATGGTCTCAATAAATTCCCATGACACCCTAGGGATCGTCAATAATTAATTAGGCCTCCAAAATATGTAAAAAATAAGGAAAGTGGACGAAAATTTAAATAATCCATACATGAGTTAAAAATGTGGTTCTTATAGTGTTCCTCCCTTAAAAAATCATGTCCCCACTATCACCTTCTATGGGTGGAAAAAATGTCTGATAACTACTCTGGACATTGGGCACAGACGCCGGCCTCCCTCTCACAAGTGTCATCATTTATGCATTCAGTCATCCATAACACCCTTACAAGGGGGATAGGCCAGAGTCGAAGATTCGTCATTCATTGGTCAACGATGTGCATTGGGTACTCCCTAAAGGCATAATTTTCATCCATCTAATATTAATTGGGATCAATGTTATGATATGGGTCAGTATGGTATTGAAGAAGTTGTGAATCATGGAATACATCATTCATGGAAAGGTTTAATTGAGGTAGTAGCAAATGATATGCTACCATCTCGACTCTCTCTATAATATAAAATGTCCCTTTATAATGGGATGACATCTTCCCTTACTTCTGTAACCATTTATTCCATATCCTTATAAATAACTAATGAAAAAATGATCCCCAACCTCAAACTCAATTTCCCATTAACAATGATTAGCATGTAATTTGTATCTAGATTAAGTAGTTGTCATACATTTTCTGATCAGCTGATGCTACTATAATGTCTCCCAAAAAAGATGAGGACCATGTACGACTATCTCACCAACCTCTATTCAGCACAAGGGAGAATATAATGACCTACTGTCCATGGATTAATAAATGATATATCTGAGTCATTTCTTAAATGATGTTATTATTAGGGTACTCAATGAGATGGATATGCTTCTCCCAAGATCCACCAAAATCTTAAACACATGCTCAGATCATATCTTCTAGAACAAATATTTCTCATTACAATTACACATTACTCTAAAGGTGAAATGCTATGATTAGAAGAACTAGTATTCTCATAGCCTTCAACAGTCCCTTCCATAATTATGTTGTGAAACAAGCATCCCTGTATAAAATGATATTATGAGGGAATCAATATAGATGTATAATATCACACACATGTTCTCTTCCCATCTCATCAACTAAAAAATAATCCTAAATTGTTATGATGTGAGCAACATTTTCCAGTCTTTGAGTGACAACCCAAATGATGATATACATCTTGGTGACCTAGGATAATTGACTAAAAATTCCATGGAAACATCTTCCCATTTGCACCCCGAGACATGAAGCCTCTATAACAATCTTGAAAATCTCGGGTTATCCACTTTCACCTACTGACTACTGGAATAAATACTGATAAATTATGCAATCTGATGGTTCATTTTGATCCACTAGTATTAGTGTCAAATATCTTGATACATTTGGGAGATGCATGGATGATCAACCCACAAATAATTTTTGGACTCATGCATTATATTATCTATCATATCTATTGGAAACCAAACACATCCATGAATATGAATAATTTTAACTTTTTTCATATACCAATCCAAAGTTAGTTCATCTATAAATATACTCTCATTGTGAACCAAGCCTTCAGGATTTGAAAAATTTCTACTCATAACCTTATTATGGAGGGAATATGTAACTACCAAAGTTGAGAGATAAGACTTCTCATGACTATCATGAAATTCTAGAAGCAGATTGATGAAAATTTCCATAAACATCTGTTCACCACTAGATTCTTGTATGGCTTGTGTTTGAGTTGTATGAATCACTACATCTATAACCACATTTCCCTTTCTAGGAAAATAGGCATTCTCAAAATCAAATCACTCTATAAACATAACCCATCTTCTCTTTATGAGGTTCAAGTCACATTTTGGAATGCTATTTTTGAGGACTGTGTAGTCTCTTTACACCACAATGTGATCACCCAATAGATAGTGTCTCAAAAAATGTATGTTCTAGAAAAATGCTTCTAGAACAATGTTGTGTGTCGGGTCACTTCTATCATGAGTTCTCAATCGTTGAGTTCTGTATGCAATGACCCTATCTTCCTACATAATCACTGCTCCTAGGATGATGAATGATGCATCACCGAAGACAGTATAACCTATTCATGGATCCGGATGATTGGAAATAGTTTATGATACAAGCCTCTCATTCATCTCTTAAAAGGCTTTGTCACAAGCTACTGACCACATGAACCTAACATCCCTCTTTGTAAATTCTATAAGAGGTGATAAAACATGGAAAAAGTTTTGTTTTAAATTACTGTAATATCTAGCATGTCTTAAGAAACATTGTATGCAAGAAATTATCTTGGGATGCTACCAAAAAAAAACAATAACCATTTCATGGTCAATAGATAATCATGATTATGATATTATATGACCCAAGAAGTGTACATTTTCAATCCAAAAGTGTCTCCTAGAAATCTAAGTTTAAATATGATGCTCACTTACTGTACTCAAAATGACCTCAAGATGACTGGAATTCTTATTAAGAGTGTGAGAATACACCAATATGTTTTCTTAAATGACCATGATATAAGAAACCAAATATGGGTGGAACAACCTATTCAATAGAGCCATTAAATTTGTGGGTGAATTCATAAGACCAACTATCATAAAAAGGTACTCTTATAGACTATACCTACTATCGAATGTAGTACATGGTAAGTATGACATACTAACTCATGCCAGATGATAATCTGATCTTAGGTCAATTTTGGAGAATACCTTAGCTCCTAAAAGCCTATCTAAGATGCTATCTATTCGAGGTAGTGGATATTGGTTTTTGATTGTAATCTTGTTCAACCATTTGTAATCTATGAATATATGTATGGTTCCATCCAACTTCTTGGTTAAAAGCATAAGATAACCCCACGAGGATGTACCGGTCCATATAAAGGATTTCACCTCTAACGCCTCTAAATTTTTCTTGAGTTGCTGGAGTTCAGTAGGTGACATTCTATTTGGAGGAATGAAGACAATATTGAATGTAAACTCTACCTCTCTCTAAGGATGTAAATTGAAAAAATTATCAAGAAAATCATCCTTTATAAAATCTACTACTAAAGGTAAATCAGCTTATCGTAACCCCTGATCCTCTAGGAAGATATGTGAAATCTTGGAGGATAATCCACCTTACCCAAAAAGCTTTGGTCCATCTCTGCCAGCCAAGAAATCACACTCACAATAATGTAGATAACATCTTTCCGAATGTTGATGTAAAGGATACCCTATGATTATAGAAGTCTAAAAATGAATTATACTGAACCAACCAGTATTTCATGAGTATGAAATAAAATCCCATTGTCTTAAAAAAAAGTGGTTCCATAAGAAATGGTAACTGACTAGCTGAAGTGGACTATCCCTACATTTGTGTATTCCCTGTAAACGTATCCCAAATGTTGTATCTAGCTTCATTAAACCACAAAAGTAATTATTCTCTAATCCAAGAATTTCAATAACATATATAGAGATGAAAGAGTTCAATGAACCTTTATCAAATAAAGAAAATTCAATATAAGATTCTACTTGAATAGTACATCATACAATAGATGGTCCTGCAACCTGATCTTTTGGTATTGGTTGTAGTGCATGAAACTGACCAGATTTACAGCCCTTTGTGAGAGTTGGACTACCATGATCATAACTGATCTATTGGTGCTACTGGTGATCAGGGGTCCTGATACCATGGCCACATCCTCCTCCTCGACCCGATATAATTATGTTATTCCAAATCCCTTGTTGAAATGGTGTAGAAGAAAAAACTCTTGAAGATGGAGCTGGCGCGGATCCTTTTCCACTCAAGGCTAGTGGAAGGGCCCTACATTTACACTAACTATTTCCCATATGATAGCTATCCATAATCTCAATTGAAGCTCTATCATAATGAATATTTATGTTCCCCCATTTCCACACTGATGAAACTCTTTAGATATATTGAAGTGGGAACTCTGGTTGTCAATGTCTTAATGGGTATACATGACGGCATGTTTTCTTCCACTAAGGGAACTATTAGCATGTCAGAAAACTGATCCACCAGCTCGGTGTTGTTACTATATCTCATGTTTCACTTAGTTATAATAGACTGATTTATGATATAATAAAAATAGGGGAGGCGATATGAATTCTCATATGTACATATGGCATATTTGATCCCTTCATTGATGTTCCTAGTACATGAAAGCTCATCACCGGATGGAAGTAGTGAATAGTTATGTAACTCTATGAAATGCAATAAATATTACATAACTAAAATAGAGACCTATTTGAGATGAAAAAACTCTATGGATCTTTCAAGTCTCAACGTCTGAGGAATGAATTTCCCATTGAAGGAAGTATGGGATTAAACCCATAATATAACCTAATGGCGACCGGCTTGGGATGTCACATCTCACCAACACATGGACGAGTCCCAAATAATGTATATAGAATGTTTAACCCTCCCCCCTTGAGGCTTCTCTATATTCTAAAATATAGATGGAGTGTCTTTTAAGAAAGACATATCATCCATTTTACCACTATCCCTTGATTGGGTAAGATGATGTTGTAGGTGGAACTCATGAGTCAGATCATTCATCATAGGTGCAACATGTGGAGCACCATGAATAGAATTCCTCAGACATAGGAAACAATCATGTACATGGACATCAATTCCCAGATCAAGTGAGATATAAGATGCCTCTAGTATCACTCCTACAAGTAATACTAAATGACCAGGGACCACTACATCTAGATCATGGTCCTCTCCATCCTACTAGAAAATAATACGAGGATATCAGGGTTCGTTGGTTTATAATTTTGAATTACACACCTTAGATAAAGTATTAAATAGATATAGCATCACATACAAGATGCTATGAAATTAAATATTACAAACCAAGGTATACTACCACAACTACCCGCATAGATGGGTAGGTATTTGTAAGTTTCATGTATATGATTCATTTTATTTTAAATTTAATTACAAGGATCAATCATTATCTTTCATAAACATGACTTGCTAGGATAAGGACCATGAAGCTATTTTATATTATAATTCTTGTTTCAAATTATATTGGATATCAATTTCCATTAAATCTCAGCCCATACACATCATGAATGAAAAGGACACCCATTTAATTATTTAACAATGTCTCTACTTAGTAATTATCTCATCCCATCACATGAGGTCCCAGACACCTTGTCAATTCAGATAAGCAATCACTCAATCAGAATAAAGATCAATAAAATCACAACCTAACTACAATTGAAACACTTAATAATCATTGACATATTATGTGATGAAAATCAGTTAAATGAACTTATATGGAATGGAAATATTTATAACATAAAAAAATTAGGTGCCTATAATAATGTAGTTAACAAATATCATTTCCCTCATATCATCATCCCAAGGATGAAATGAAATCCATAATATGATTAATTATAATCAACTATACACATCATGCACATCACCCAATGGTGAAATAATATCAAATATAATAGAAAAAATAAAAAAATAGTTATAATTCATGAAACATGTTTTTACACTAAACATGGTTTCGCAACACCATGAATGGATAATGACCAAGTACCAAGAGTTCCTTAGCTCCTGGTTATTGTTTCCAAATAGTAAGGAAATAATGGAATGCCTCTTATATGAAATTCCGATGTACCAGTCCCAGATGCCACATAATGGGTGCCCCTAGCCCGGTGGTCCACATGGCCTCCAGCATATATCCCAAAATTCATAAGGCTTCCGACTTAAAACGATGTCATTAGTTTTGTTTTTGGTGAGACCGAACAATAGAAAATAGATACAAGAGTAGCAATAAAAAAATTAGAATAACTAATGAAGATATGTTTATTCACTAGAGGACTCAAAAACATGGATTCAACACCACATATATAAAATGTTTTACAAAAGTATATTGGAAATGAAATATAATCCACATAAAATTGATACTTAGATTAGTAATTTCCAATCAGGATCCATCCAAAATAACAAGACATTATGAGTTTGTAGCCGTATTCTTACCTTTTTCAACACCTGCATTCATGTAATTTACCTCAGGTACTAAACGAAACCTAGAGAGGGTGTTAGATAAATCATAGTAGTTCACCACCAACGATGCCTATAACATCCCAAACGTGTAACAAAATTGTAACAGTGTGCAAGAATGCATATATAATTTAATGCAATACAATGTAACTAAATACCCATGTACATTCTTCATCCATTGGATAGATACTTAATATAAAACCAATTTTATAGTTTATTGTATCCAATTTTTAAATAAGTCACATGTTTACAACAGTGAATGTTCCAAAATGCAACAAGGCAACCTATAATGATATTTAATAATGAGGTTCCATGTTAAAGTAGACCGCAAGGGTCATGAACCTAGTAATAATTGAAGCTTGTTTAAGGATAAGATTTTACACCCAGGAGAACATTCTAAGGCAGTCCAAAATAAGTTGTCTATCGAATCAATGATGATCATCAAAGGTAAAACAAGGCTATGTAGTGACTGGTCCATATAAAATTTTACCATGGAACATACTTGTCTATATTGGATCCAATGATTGTATTCAAGGAATCATTTAATAATATGCAAGGAATAATACTATTTCATATAGGGAATCCTATAATATAAATGGATAAGCATATAGTTGGGTTTTAACCGAATAAAACCACACACTCGAATCAGAATGGGGTTCTTGAATGCTTAAGGAATTCCATGATTTTTATACAAGGTGATCCCAATTTAGGAAAATAATATTTTATAATAAAGTCATATATAATTTCAAATGGTTCAATAATTTACTATCATTAGTGTGATATGTTAAGGCAGGTTTCAACTCTTTAAACAATTTATAATTTACCAATATGTCTCTCAGGTTCAGCAATTCCATTCATTACTATTCTAAGGACATGTAACAGGAAACCATTAAATTTATTTATTTAATCATATTAAATAATTAAAACTCATTCCTATAAAACTAATTAACTTTGTAAGGGTGCTACAAAAATGCACCCTATTATTCATTTAAATTTAATTTCAAGTCATATACATAGTGTACTTTCAAATTCCAATTTCACATTTACTTTTCAAATTAAATGACATAATTTTGGTGGGTAAATTGGTGAGAATACATGTCCCTTACTATTATTAGATTATAAATTTAAGAAAAACCATTTAATATATAAAATATTACCCTTAGAATGATAAATCCAAGGCACACCCAAACAAAAACTCCAACATGTTAAATAACAAAAATCCAATTATGAGATAACATCATACATGGGGTGGATGGAGTTGTGGTCATAACAACTGAAAAATAAGAACATGTTTGGAAAGAGAATAACCATATGGTCATAATGAGTATAATCATGAGTTGTTAATTCAATTAATGGAACTAGATGAAATCGGTGGGCCCACATGGAAATTCCAAAATCAAGGAACTCAAGGGATGAGTTATTGACCAGCCAACGTTGGATTTTAAAATCCTTCTCCTATGATATAGGCTCTTAATTAGTCCTAGGATATACTATATATGATAAAAGAAGAAAAATTATCACACCTCGATAACTAGGCTGAAAGTAAGAGAGAAGAAAGGCTCAAATAGACTCGAGTACTTACCGTTTCACATCTTTCATGATGAACAAATGGTTGGTCAGATCTCGGAAGATGTATAATTTCAAATAACTATCATAGGCCTTAAAAGAGCTCCACAATGATAGAGAAAATCATAATATTTTAAGAATTGGTATTTAGTAAAATTGAGGTGTTCAAATTAGATCATTAAGGGAAAAATGGTAAATTTCCCATAAAATAGCCTATGCACTGTTTGTCCACATAGTTTCAAAAAACATGCACAGAAGTTGTACGATTACCAAAGAAAAAGTGTAACTAGCATGATTATGGATCTTGGATAGGGAGACCATGTTCTGACCATTTGTTCAGGCTCTTTCCAAAAACATACTACCTATATATTCCGCTTTAACTGTGCGGCCTCCAAGTACAGTTTACTATTATCCATGAACTAAGCCTGTTTTCCCAAATAATATAGGTTTTGGACTTTGAAAAATTTCTAAACACCCTATGTATCATAACTATTTCATCAGGCATCCAAAATATGTCTAAAATAATGAATTACACTAAAATATAAATGATCCATACGTGAGTGAGAACCCGAGTTCTTAAAGACCTCAAAATAATTAGACACTTTTTTAAATATTGTTACAGTCCAATAAAATCATGTATAAATACATAGGTAACATACATTACATGTAAATTGTGGGGAATATCAAGAATAATAATAATAACATTCAACTTAGTAGTCTATTTTGAAATTCATCCCCGACTAGGTTTCACTCACACTCCTTCGTACTCCCCCAAAAGTATTTTATGAAGGGTGTCTTAAGCGAGTTCTGAACAACATCCACATGTTCACAAAAAATTAATGGGTGTTGATAGTGGAGTAATATGATATTAATATTATTGTGAAAATACTATATTATGTAATACATAATTACTTAGTTAATGATCATGTAATAATTCCCCATTCCTAATGGTGCGGGGTTGAAATTTATCAACTCCATCATGACATCTATTTTATTTTTGGATATAATCTTCCTTTATTTGGTAGTGGTGATGGCTAAATTTCCATCATCCCTTTGGTTGATGTTTCTCTTTTAAAACTGTTGGAGGACATATTACCTCATCCTTTTTATCCCTTTGGGATTCTATTATAAAATAGAATGGTATTAGTGAAAATCATACGTATGTGGAACTCACCGTAGAGAGATTCCCCAGGAATGTAAGTTTTAATTTCTAAAAATTATAATATTTAATCATCTTCATTGTAGTATAGTTTAAACATCAATAAATATCCTACTCTGACTAGGTATTACACTTTTTTGTTATTAGGATGATATGATTTTGTTGTACATAGGGATTGGTATACATATGATCCATTCATGAGACATTTATGGATGTGATGATATTGAATAATTAATTTATAAACATTTCTTATAATCCCGTGAGAATTAAGATGTATCGAGATCCATATTTTATCCACCCTATAAAATACACTTTTGGTCGGGTGTTAATGATTAGTTGGAGAATTGCATTTATACTATAGTGGTAAAAATTTTGGAGGTACTCATTCTTCTTCCCTAACATAGGGATCATATATAGAACTACTATTTACATAAATATATATTACTTATTATAGATTAATATTAATTAAAAATCCAAATTTCATGCCTTATAATCATAATAGATTAGGGCCATTGGCGACTATGTACACAAACATCTTATTTTTTGAATGATATTCAATGTTACCCATTAAATCATCCTATTTAGTGAAATTCATAGACATAAAAAGTTAAAAAAATTTATCATAACACAGGGAATGAATATATATGTGTGAGATCAGATCCATATTATGGGTCAAGAAGTAAAAATACATAAAAAATATGGGAGCATCGGGATATGATATTGTACAAATAAAAAATCAAAAACATATCATACGTATTAGAGAACAAAATATAGGGTCATGGATTAAAGGATTAATGTTCATAAGTCATAAATAATAAGGAAACCAGAAAACATGATCCATGAGAGCATAAAATTAAAATAATATATATAATTTTTGAATACAAAAAATTATATGAAATAATTTATATAGTAGTCAAGGCTCACTTCCAATGCTATCATAGTTGAATGAGTTTACTACCCAAACCATCAAAGTAGTCATGGTTCAATCCATAGATAATCTTAGTGTACAATTTCATTTAGTGAACCATGTTTACTACCCATTATAATCCGTTAGAAATCATGACACAAAAATCATCACCCAATGAATTAGACGGAAATATATGTCCAACCCATCACATAATGAAAATCATATATACATGTACATATAAATACATATATATATAAATATATATATATATCTCTCTGTGTGTGTATGTGTGTTTTTTAAAAGGCCACAAAACATTAATTATATATGAACTCTAGGAATGAAATGGGTTTCATAAACATTTAACTATAACATAACATGTTGAAAAGAGACCGATTTCATAATAGTTTCATCATTTCATGATAAAAGAACACATGAAAATAAGGGTGTTTCATAAGCATTTTTTCGTGGTATTACATTTGGAAGAAAAATGGGTTTCATAAAAATATTCTCATCATAAACTTCAACCATATTGGGAAAGAATAAAAATGGTATCCTTGGATCCTATCCACAATAAATCACAAGTCACACCCGAATATTTAATCTTAGATGAAAAATGTCTCTGAAAGAAACCATGGAGCATTTCATGATGAAAATTAAATTAATTTGAAAATAAATTTTAAAGAAATAAAACATTTTGAAAATAATTTTATATTAATATAACCATGAAATATTATAAATGATTTTTTATAATGGATTAAAAAAATTATTTGGGAAAATTACATTTATGGTTTGAATAGAGATTTTTGAAACATCGATCATTTTCGAAGTAAATTTCATTATAAGTTACCTTGTAATGTTATGAAGAAAACATAATTTTAATGAATTTTCTTGATGGTAGATAATTATATTAAATACACAAAAATTAAAATGAATACTACTTTCACATTATCAAAATAATCCATTAGTTCATTATTTGGAAAATGACATGAATATTCCATTCAAAAAATGATGGAAAAAAGTCAAATATAGGTAAAAATTCCTTTAATAAATTTTTTAGGTGATGTTGAAAAAAATTTTAAAAAAAATTTAAATAACTTGTTTTTGGAATAAAATAGCTTTTTTATGGAAGACAGAAATGAAAATGATTTTAATTAAAATCATTAATTTTATCGATTGAGTTAAAAAATAAAGAAAAATGAACGGAATAAAATCGTTACCATAATATTACTAGAGTAGAATAAAATTCATGATTTTTTTGGATGAAAATATTTTATCATAAAAAATAGTATCATAAACAATATCGATAAATTGTGAGTTTATAACATAAAACCATTACAACATTGGTGGGATTAAATTATAATCCTCATAAATGAATTATATAAAATGAAACATATAAAATAATTAATAAATTATTATTAATGATATATAATTTCATAGGGGAATAATATAAACCTCACAGTAGTAGATAGGATCATAACATAACTTATATCCCCAATAATTCATTTTGAGACGAAAATCCTTTACCACTTTTGTAACATTTTTACCACAGACAAAATGAAAGAGAGATACTAAAATCGTTATTTAAATCCAAATAATATTAAAGAGAATAATCATAAAATAAATCTATGTAAGTATTCACACTGCACAAGTGAAATAGGTGATTAATATGTCCCTTGTCTTAGAAAATAAAAATGTAAGACAAAAATACCTTACTATAAGTCTCAACTTTAATCGTACATGTTGAAAACTCCAGTAAAATGATATATTTTTATTATAAATATATTATATATCCATAAATAAACACACACACACACACACAGATATATATATATATATATATATATATATATCAGGCCATATATGATTTAATTATGACCATTTATTTGTTGTTTATTAATGTTTTCATGTTACTATCACGCTTCTTGCAAGAAATGAATTTTTTAATGTATTTTATGATTATTTATTTTTTTCCTCTTACTATGATAATGGTTAATTCATATTAATAATTTTAAAAATTATATAAATATATTATATGTGTATATATGGTAATCTATGACATTTAGATATAGAAAATTTAATAAACAACTCATGGAGTCAACATGTTGTGTGAACACATTAAATCTATTTATATTTTCCCAATAGAAAGAAAACTAGGGATAAAACATATTTTACCATTATAGAATTATTTTTTATTTCATATATTTGTATATATAATATTTTTACTAAACCCATCATTATTACCTTCATTTTCAAGGGAGAATAAATCACACTGCATCATGATGCGGTAGTCCACCGTATACATGATTAACGCTAACTTATTTCTACATAGTGTAATGTATGAAGGTATATGTGATATAAAAATTATAGATATATATTAATTTAATTAATATAATATATAAATATTTATTTAGTATGTATATCAATCCAAGTGAGGTGGTGATTGAAAACAAAAAATATCAGTTTGTGTGACGGTAGTCCACCGTACAAATGACTGATAATTTTGGGTCCCATTTATTTGAAAATTAAGTGGTTTAGATAATGAAATTAAAATTAAAAAAAATATTTATATTTAATATCATTGGGATATTATATAATAATGGTTTAAAAATAATTTATTGAAGTGTATGATGAAAAACATAAAAATCTTGTTTAGGCATGTTACTTATTCATCCGACAATTTCTATTCCTTATCAAAAAATGAATTCATGAGATTAAATTATGAACAAAAAAGGAATCTATTATGGTTTTAGTGAATTAATGAATATAATTTTTATTCTCTTTTTTGATTCAAATTCTTTTCGATGTATTAAGTGGATATGAGAAGGGGTATCCTTTTATAAGTGATGTGAGTGTCATACTTGTATTGTTTTTCGAATTGATAATTATGTAGAAACATATTCCACCATAAAAGACTAAAAAGTAAAATTATCAATAAAATAATATATAATGGTATATTTAGTCCCATAATGTTGGCGTTGGATTGGTTTTCGGACATTTTGACCCTTATCTTTTTAGAGTAACCTCTAGGCAAAAAAATATGACTTTAACGGTGACAAATTTTTTTTACCAATTTTAATATTTATTTTGTAAATAAATTGAGTTGAACGTGTTATATAGTACAAATAATAATTATTAAAAATATTTAATATATTATTTCTAATTAAAATAACAAAATTTGAAATTTTTTAATTTAAAATTAACCCCCAAAACGCAATGAGAAATTTGTTTTCCATAGAGAAAATGTTCAAATATTTCAAAAAAATTTATGTCAAAATTCAATATGAAATTTATTTAATAAACTAAATGTTATAATTAGATATATAATTTAACTAATTTTATATTTAAAATGTTATGAAATTTTTTTGGGTGTTTGTAAATTTTATAAAAAAATTGGAATTCTTAATAAATATTATACTTTTTCATTAATCATCAAAAACATTCTCTTCTCATAAAACAAAAAAAAAATTACTCAAATATATTTTCGAAATAATTATTACAAAAACTAATTCTAATTTTAAAATAAATTTTATAATAGTTTAAAATATTAATTTTAAAATAAGTTTCTAGAAGATGAATTTTTTTTTAAATATAGTTTTTTAGAGAAAAACGAGATTAATTCTAATATATTTTCAAGAGGACATAGTAGAAGAATTTAAAATTTTTATAGAATATAAAATATATAAATTTGATTAAAATAATTATCCCAAAGTTATTTGTTTAATTAATTATGTCAAAAAATGTTTTTATTCATTAAAATAGTTTTCTAGAAAAAGATTTCATTTATATTGAAATGGTTTTTTATTTTAATTTCTAATTAATTAGTTGCTAATATATTTATTTTCTATACATGTATAAAAAATATATTTTCATATTTTTTTAAATCCTTTTTAAAACCTCTATTCCCGAAACTAGTTGATAACAATCATATTGAGAAATAATATGTTATTAGAACTTCGTGGTTCATTTAAACTCTATGTTTCTTGTAATTCAAGATATAAAAAGTGTTTCATGTTATAAAAGATAAACTCAATGTTAAGTTTAATTCAAGAAAAACATGGTATTCCATGTTATGAAAAAATTAAAGTTGAATAATATTATTTAAAAAATGTAATTCACAATATCATAGGGTTTTACATTTTAACAATTATATAATTAAAATTCTTGCAATTTGAACCTTTTCTTGGTAAATAGGGGTTTAACATTTGAAATAGCATTATGGTAAACCTGAATCATAAAATGTATAAATAAGAATTTCTCTTAAAAAGAGATAAGGGTATGTACTATGTTCCTATAAAATAACACATAACTAGGTTTCCATGTAGGAGAATATTGGTGGGATTTTAATACCAGGACATTAAAGATAAAACTAACACCCAAATACTGATGGAGGGTGATATAGAACATGGTCAAGAGAAGGTTAAAAACCATAGATCCATAAATCTAGGATATGTGAAAGGACCATTAATTTCTACAAGATGAAATGAAATGTTTAACATTTTATTCAAAGACCCTTTTTACAAAAGAAGTAGAATTTTCATGAAAATGTAAACTTACTTGATTTCATTCCATCCCATATGCACAATACCATCCTTTGATTGTGCTTGGATAAATATCCACTTTATCACTTTTAGAAATAAGTCAGGATAAATCATTTATCCCTAAATCAAAAATGGTTCAAAAGATCAATAAAATAATGATATTTCTTTCCTTCCATCTCTAGTTATTATCACGAACAAAAAGCTTAGAAAATATTATACAATATACATTAATCTACATAAGGTGAATTTATACATTAATATCGAAAAACTTATCTAAAGTCAACATAAACAATTCCATAAATGTTTACCCTCAAGAAACATCAAAAAAACTAATAAATAATTGCATAAAATTTCTAAAAATGCAACGAAACAATAATATCAAAATATAAATAAGTTTATATTAATAGACAAAAAAAATATGGGATTACATTGGTCATATATTCTACTAAATCAATGTATTAAAAAAATTGGCATTAAACCCAAATAAAAACATGCATGCTTTCTCATTCTATGCATAAAAACATGGATTTTTTTAATATATTCTATAGATCTAATAATTATATAAACTACATCAATGATGGAATAATCTACATTTTCCACCAATCATTAATTTTCTCAAAGGAAATCAATTCTATAAGATTTTATTTATTCATATCAATCATATTTTTCCAAACTAATCATCGTTTATCAAAATCAAGATCATATTAAGGGTTACCATACATTTATAAAAATATCACATTGCCATTAAATAACATTTTTTGGCGAACAAAGCCATTTAATATTTTTTTCTATAACTCCTAAATGAAAAACTATAATGGAAAAATACATTGTTTTTTTTATAATTCAAATAACCAATATACCACTTATAGAAATTTTATTCTTTGAATCACAATATCAAAACCCACCAATCACTCTACATTATACATATACTTTTATCCATATTCTTTGAATCACAATATCAAAACCCACCAATCACTCTACATTATACATATACTTTTATCCATGCTTCATTATCTGATACCATAACACATATTTCCTTTCATATTTCACTGGAAGACTCTTCATTATCGTCAATATAATCATTAATCATACAAGCATGATGATTCACTTTAGGAGCATTCTATTTAGGACAATGATTTATATAATGTACACACCTTCCAATGATAAAAATGAAATCATCGATGTTGCAGTAAGGAGACCATTATTATCATCCATTTTGTCAACTGGACATTTCATTTTTCATATTTAATTATATTCTTTGTGGTACTCATTCCCATACTAAAAAAATTGTCTCATTTGTTAAAGACATTCCTTATAGTTATTTTTTCCACAATCATGACTTATGGGATTCTAAATGTTCTTTCCTCTATGGTCTCCACTATCGAACTCTCAATGAACTCTATCCTTCTATTCCTTCATTAGTTCAAGGGATAGTTAAGGTGCATGTTTTAAATCATATTTCATTATATATAATTTGGTATAAAATGAATATCATTCATTCAATTTGAAAAACCATTTTCTTTCAAATTAACAAATTGTCTATCACATACAGTGTTGATATTGTTCATTCTTGTAACAACCATTTACTAAAACCTAGAAAACATAGCATGTGAAATAGTAATCATATTGGTGAACCATGTAATCATTGAAATCCCATATAGGATGTCTAAATCATGATCCATTTTTTACAATATATAGAACCTTGTGTTTATCCTAGCTTACTTGGGGTAATTATTTAAATCCATTTTGATTGTTTATAAAAATATTATGAATTTACAAAGAATATCTCATAGGAGTGTCAATCTTGGAGTGCAGTAAGGCCCATTTTTATAAACCAGGTGATGATGGAGTCCAGCTTAGTGAACTCATTTTAGAGTTATTAATACTAGTAACTTCTCTATTAGAACAACATACACATTTATTATCCCTACATAGATGTAGTTTTATTAAAACCACTCACTATATCCTTTAATGAAACTCAGTGAATGTTTCTTAAAATTTGACTTTTCATTGGAATTATTCATGGACATGTACTTTGGGATCTCACAAATGTTTTCTCATCCTAGTTTTCAAGGGTTAACTAAACATTTCATCTAATACCAACTATATATAACCATAATTTTCATATATAGACACTACATATTTTTTATTACTATTCATAAGATAACCCAAACACATGAAATTGAATCATAATTTTTTAGTGACTTTGTAGACATGGTTTATGTTATAATTATTTAGTAAAATATCTTCAATCTTTCCAATAAACATATAAATGTTTAGTACTCTTCATAGAAATACACTAATTAAAACATTTCTTAATAACGTGGGGACAAAATACCTAATAATGGGTGATATCAGATGCTTAGTAAGGGTAAATAGGATAAAAAAGTAATCATAACATGATCATAAAGGTATTATATTCTGAATAAAACATATCAATATCTTACCCTATATATGAAATATTAAAATATTGTGTCATATCATATGGATTGATGTTCGTATGACAATATTCCTAAGGAAATAAAGTATGATGAACCTTATGAGCCTAACATTGACACAATACTAGGATTTTGTTTTGTAAATAGAAGTATAGAAAATCATTTTCATATTAGTCAAGGATCACTCCAAAGGATATTATAGTTGAATGAGTTCAGTCTCCAAACTTTCATAGTTGGCATAGTTCACTCCCAAGACAGTCATAAGGGAAAATTACCCTTACTAAAGAATGTTCACTTATAATGACCCATATATTCCATATATTTCCTTTTAATTATATGGAATTATTAAAAGACTTCTAAAATGGATGGTGCCGACTTCTTAGGACCGGTGTGTCCAGAATTAATTTCTAATCTTTTTTTCTGGTACGTTCAGTAAACGCGTGAGCAGCGTTTTCTAACTTTTGAACCATTTCTCAGAATAAAATTCAGTGGGAACCATTGAATCCACTGCCCTGTGATTCTCTTATGGGAGGTTTTCCATTGACCATAGTAGGTCTGGAGAAAAATTTATGTTTTGTGACTTTTTAAAAGAAATGAAATAAAATATTTTTATTAATTTGTTTTCTTCTTTCAACACCAACGAACAAGCAGATTGTGGGGCCAATGATGTGTCAATCCAAGAAACGGCTTGACCTGTCAATATTAAGTAACAATGTCTTTGGGGAATTAGGAAGGTCTCTAATTAATGATCCCCATTAATTCCCCACATCATTACATACCATTTCCCTCTAATATATATATGGAGTTTGGGGATGGGTATCAGAACAGCATCACCAAGCAGCGAAGTGTTGAAGGAGTGATGAGATTCCAAACCCTTAGAGGACAGAGCCGATACCAGTGGGAGGTGATGGGAGACACCAAACCATGAGCTGAATGATGATGTAAAAGTGTCTTCAATGGAAACTGGTTGCGGGAATGGAGAACATGATCCACCTTTAAGTGAGGGAGATATCATACAGGTTTACGAGGTTAGGGTTTTGATTCTAATTTATTTCAAGTGAATTTATTGTACCTTTCTATCCACCCAATTGTTTACAAGCTAACAAGTAGGGGTTGGCCTAATGAACGTGGCCCAGACCCTCTGTAATATTTGATACACCCATTTGTTCTTTGTGGAATACCGCTAGTGCGACGATAGTAAGACACTATGAATAAGGCATGCGCCAACGCACACCGCAAGAGGAGGTCCCGACAAAAGCCGTGGAGGTCATTGGAATGGAAGACATCAGCCAGATATAGAGGAGTTGTGACACACTGTCGTGGGCTGCCAGTGAGCAAAAAGGGGATGTGGCTCTTTAGATGTGAATGAAAAAGGAGGTGCGGCGTGATGTCATATGCCACTGATGAGAAAAGGGTCACGGCTTGTCATCGATGATGATAAAAGTTGGCAGATGACACTTTGATTGTTAATGGATGGAGAGGAAGCGTAACCAATGTGACACCGAAATGTGGGAGGCGGCGCCACCAGCGCATTACCGGCAGACAAGATGCCACGACCAAAGCCATGACAGAGGCTGAACACGCGCCCCTCGTTGGCTCCGCGGTGACCGGGTGGCATCGATGTGATTTCTCCGCTTCGCAAACTGAATGACCTCTGGGCCATTCCATAGTTCTGGAGACTAGAGGGTCACACCAACCGTGCCGTCTAGGGAGGACCCCACAACGGGCCATGCTCCCCCTTGGACCGGACCAGACCCCCCATCGGGCCACAACATGCTCTTCCTCAGACCGGATCGTTCCCCTCCTCAGGCTGGACCATGCTCCACCATGTTTGAGACATCCCCTTGTGGTCCGCCCATCGCGGTTAACACCATTGCGGGCTGCCCCCATATGGGCCACCCTTCACGGGTTTCCTGTTGTGGGTCGGGCCTCCGTTGCATGTCGCCTTTGTGGGCCACCTTTGTGGGTTGTCCCCTTGTAGGCCAGGCCTAACCATGGCCCAGTGGGCCAAGCTCGCCACTTCACTACTTAACTGGGTCGGGCCGGGTCAGTTCGAACGGGTTGGACCGAACACTGGCCCAACGGGCCCAGAAACACATAAAAGGTTATATCATGAGAACGGAAAGTCTGGTTGATGAAACATCTATGGTGTTGGGATCGTTGGATACAGATGGTCCTTTTGGAATACAACAAATGAGTTTTGGAGATAGTTGGAGTACAACTGTGTTGGATCAAACTGGAATACAATTGGGCCCCCGGAACTAAAATTCTAATAATTCATAGACCGGGCGTTCGATTGACGCATCATCTGTCGCATTGGAACTTTTGAAACATGTTGGTTCATTGGGTTACTCATTTGTGGAGCTTAGTTTCAGTCGAGGTATGAACGATATATTGAGGGCTTATTCTACGAAACTCCAGCGGACCTGGTGCAGGGAATACAGTGGCTGGTAGTGTCATGAAATTTGTAGACAGATCATATGGAGGTCATCGCTCAAAGATTCTATGTGGGTCAGTGCATACCGATCAAGTGTGGTTCAGATCCTTTGTGAGTCTGCACCCATCGATCTAGTGTGGGGTCCGCACTCAACGATCCTATGTGGGTTAACACATACCGATCTTGTGTGGGTCAAATCATGTGGGGGCCAGCGCTCAACGATCTTGTGTTCTTCATCGCATACAGATCCATTGTAGGTCAGATCCTGTGTGGGTCAGTTGGGTTTAGTTACCTATCGACTATATGTAGGTCAGATCTTGTGTGGATCATTTTTGGGGGTTAGTATCTATCTATTTTGTGGGGGTTAGACTCCGTATGGTCAAAATTAGTGCCTCTTGATAGAATTAGTTGATCTAGCTTTCCGACTAATCAACTATAATTCTATACTTCACTAAAAACTGAAATTGAACAAAGACTCTTTTGAGCAGGGTATATTGCGTCATGCTTTGTGATTGAGATCATGCTTTGTGGTTTTACTTTGTGGAATTCTAAGAGGCCATCAGGGGTCTCGTGGTCTTTACTAGGTATTCGTATACTCACCCCTACACAGGATTTGGCTACACCTTGTTATGTCTTGTATAGAAGAAGAGCAGCTCAGCTGAAGATTGAGGGAGCCAAGACCAGGTGGTTCACGGAGGAGACAGGTGTACATGGAGTTATAAGGAGGCGATATGTACCTACCCTTTAGGTAGGATCCTCAGAGGACCACCCCTTATATTTTTACCTTTTTTCTAGTTCTATTGTAATTTATAGATGTACTTTTACTTGTTTAATTGGGGCTTGTATTCCAGCACCTTACTTTAGACAATCTTTTACTACAATGGTTACTTGGTGGGTTCTTCTTGTTGCATTCTAGTATGTGTGTTTGTATAGGATTAAAAGAAATGCCTTCTCGTTATAAGAATATTACTTTTCGGTGATAGTCATGAGTCCCTGGCCTTTGCATGGCGGTCTTGGGGTAGTCACAGCATGGGCCCCAGGGGATGGGGCGTGACAATTTGTTATTAGAGGAGTCAGTTCTACGGAATAACTAGTCCTCTGATATTTTCAATTTAGCAATTGTGTTAAGTGTTATGAGTGTAGTTTTCTGTTTGGGGATTCTGGTGTTGGTGTAGAAGCTGAAGAATCTATACACCAGGACCCTGAATATTTATTTCTGACTGAGTGCAGAAAAAGAATGATTGTGTGTGTTTTTGGAATGTTATTCTTGTCATTTTTTAGTCAGCTCACCAGGTATATCTATATGACTAAGGCACACCTATCTTATTTTAGGAGGCCACCACATAGACAGCCATCCATGATTCTTATGAGAGTACGTATTGATGGCCCACCGGGAGATGATGCCTCAGTGGATGAACCTCTTATGGAACATGAATCTTTGAGTGGTGTACCAGTAGCACCACTACTCATTGGCCAGTCGTTCCCACTTTCCCCATTAGAAGAGGGTGCACAGATACTAATCATGATTCACGAGTTTCAGCGGCATTTGCCTCTGAGGTTCCGTGGAGAGACAGACCCAAAGGTGGATGAGGAATGGTTGGAGGTTGTAGCCAGAGTTTTCATCCTGGTTGTGACAGAAGCTAACATTATGGTGATCCTAACAGCCAGTCTCTTCAAGGTAGTCGTAGGGAGATGGTAGAGAATGATGCTTTAGATACTTGATGAAGTGACCCTAGTCTAGGAGGACTTATAGAGAATTTTTAGGGTCTAGTTCATCCCACCGATATTATGCTCTATGTGTATATAGGAGATGTTGCACCTACAGTAGGGTACTATGATTGTGGCCCAGTACCCGGAGAGGTTCACTGATATCTCCCACTACTCCACCGACACAGTACAAGACCCTTTCTTCAAGGAATGGACCTTTGATTGGATCTTCGATGGGATATCATAGCATCGATGGAATCACTAAGCATACCAACATAGGTTGGGGTATTTGAGAAAGTGCCTTCGGTGGAGAGCTTCATAGCCAGGCAGGCACGATCAGTGAGACCCACCACTGAGTGACACATAGCAGAATCATCTATGGCTGGTAGTAGTCATATGAAATAGATGTGCAAGCGGACTAGAACTTCTTGTAGATTGCCCTGGGACACTGGGTTAGAGGTGCGGAGATCATGAGGTAGAAGAGGTTTTGCGAGGCACATGCAGTGCTACACGTGCTGCGGGTAGGGTCACATGGTTTGCAACTGCCCAACCCGCCATATGAATGACCAACAGGCAGTTGAGGGACTTCCAAGGTAGAGGCATAGGTTTGATTGAGAATGTATGGCGGCCGAAGGCAGACGTGGTAAAGGAGCTGGCCATGGAGCAGGCGGTGGGTGGTGATATGAGGTTCTTCAACCACCACCACCAGGTGGTCCACCCCAACCACAGGGAGCTGGTGGACAGAGAGAGCTCAACTCTAGGCAATTGATTCCTATGACAATGATATTTCAGAGATGATTGGAGGGATGATTTTTGTCTACTTCACCATAGATGTTTTACTTACAGACACATGTTCCATAGACTCTTTTATTCCCATGACCCTCATTTAGAGCTCCGAGATTCTGGTAGAGCTATTGGATAAATCTTTAGGGATAGATACTCCTACTGGATATGATTCGACGATTACACACTAGTGTCGGAAGTGTGAGCTTACTCTAGAATCTGAGAGGTTCGACTGGGATATCCTATTAGAGGCATTGAGGCCTTATGAAATTCATCATCGGTTTGGACTTGTTGTCCACAGTACATACTTAGATTGAATACATTAGGTGCAAAGTGCAGTGTGTCCACATAGATTGGACGAGGTTTTCTTTCATCAGAGAAAAGGGATCCTTTGCAGCAAGGATGGACTTAACCAAAGGAGGGTGCAACTGATTACACATCTTTTGGAAACCGTTACACATGGAGCAATAGATTCTAAGAGTTCAAGCTAACATGTAGAGGTGGACCAGTATGCTGATGCCTTTCTTGATGATATTCCTAGACTACCTCTATATAGATAGGTAGACTTCCATGTCGACCTATACCCCAGGACGACACTGATATCTATGCCAGCATATGAGATGGCTCCCGTAGAGCTTCGTGAGTTAGAAGTATAGTTGGGAGACTTGTAGTGAAAAGAGTTCATATGGCCCATTGTTTATCCATGGGCATTCTAGATTCTATTCGCTATGAAGGAAGATGGGAGTTTGAGACTCTATGTGATCTATTGGCACCTCAACCAGGTGACCATGAAGAATAATTATTGACTGCCGAGGATTGATGATATTTTTGATCAGTAGAATGTAACTCGTTGGTTTTTGAAGATATACCTCAGAGAAGGCATTCATGAACTCAAAGTACGAGATGGGGATTTGCAGAAGAGGGCCTTTAGATGTCTTTATAACCACTATTAGTTCTTGATTATTCCATTTGGCATGCCCAATGCCCCGGGAGTGTTCATGGGACTCATGAACATGATATTCTAGCAACACCTTGATCGCTTTGTGGTGGTATTCATCGATGACATCTTAGTGTACTACGCGATGGAGGAGCAAGCCTATCATATGCAGATAGTTTTGGATACACTCTGAGACCACTAGATTTATAGTAAGATCTTGAGGATCCTGTTCTGGATACAAGAGTTCCACTTTCTGGGACACGTTTTCTCGGAGGCTGGAGTTGTAGTGGATTTAGCGATGATAGAGTCCGTGCTTTTTGGAAGCCAAAAAAGAGTGTCACTGATGTTTAGATATTCATGGGATTGGCTAGATACTACCGAAGATTCTTTCATGAATTTTCTAGAGATTTGGAAACCTTGTACACTTTGAAGAAGAAGGTAAATCCCTTCTTATGGATGAAGAGATGCCAATAGGGTTTTTATGAGCTAAGGCAAAGACTGACGAGTTCCCCCAAAATCGAGGCTATCAAATGATGGAATTGGGTATGTAGTCTTCTATGACACATCCAGGACTAGACTTGGGAATATCCTGATGTAGGAGTGAGCATTGATATCCTATGGCTCACGATAGCTAAGGAAACTTTTGATGAACTATGCTACCCATGACCTAGAGTTACCAGCAGTGTTCTTCACCTAGAAGGTGTGGCGACATTACTTGATGGGAAAATGTTTTACATTATACTATGATCACAAGATTCTCTGGTATATCTTCTCTCAGAAGGACCTAAACCTGAGACATCAGCGAGGGCTTGAGTTCCTCCTAGATTATGACTTTGAGATTGTCTATAATTTTGGGAAGGTAAAAGTTGTAGCATATGCACATAGAAAATGGTCTAGTATACAGTTGTGGAGTGAGGCAACAGAGCAGCTATCCATGTTGTAAACATCTATCATAGATATAAATGATTCATCTTACCTCCATTCCTTGGCAGTCACACCCCTACTCCTTCAACGAGTTTGAGAAGCACAACTTGGGGACTTTGACTGTGAGGCTTGACATGATCAGATATCCTCAAAACAGGCACCTGAATGATTTTATGAAGGTGGGGAGCACGTCATCTTCATTAGTGGACATACCGTGGTACCGGTGGTTCTATTTGAGGAGGTGTTAAGGGAGTTCCATACATCCCATTTGGCGGTACATCCCAGTGTAGCGAAGATGTACCACGACGTTCGGAATCCACACTAGTGTCCAGGGATGAAGAAGGCTATAGTGGAGTTTGTTTCTTGGTGCATCACTTGTCAGCAAGTGAATGCCGAGCATCAGGTTCCAACAGGTTTAGCATAACCACTAGAGGATCCAGAGTGGATGTGTGAAGGGATCTCCATGGGATTTTTTATAGGGATTCCATGTACATCTAGGGGACATGATTCCATCTGGGTGATCATTGACCAACTCACCATGTCGGCCAACTTCCAACCTATTCATCAGCAGGGATTTTAAGCGGGCATGGAATGCCTCCGCATAAAAGAGATTGTATGACTTCATGGGGTTCCATAAATGATAGTCTCTGACTGTTATGCTTGTTTTATATCCTGGTTGTGGAAGGGATTACAGGAGGCATTCAGGAATAAACTATGTTTTTTAGTATCGCATTTCATCCTTCGATGTATGGTCAGATGGAGCGGACCATTCCGATATTGGAAGATATGGTTTGTGCATGCATCCATGATTTTTTCCACTGTTGTGAGGATCAATTTCTCCTGGTGGGTTTCACATAAAAAAATAGTAATCACTCCACCATCAGTATGGAACCATTAGAGGCCTTGTACAGTCGACCTTGTAGATCACCTCTATGCTGGACAAAGCCAGGGGGTCACCACATATAGGTCCAGAGTTGGTACGGGCTACCACTTAGAAGGTGTAGACCCTCCAAGAGTGGATGCAAAGAATAAATGTAGGCATACGTCTTATGTTGACAGGATACAGAGATATTTGGATTTCCAAGAGGGGGACCATGTATTATTTCAAGTCTCCCTTCAATGGGGACTACAGATATTTGGCCATGGTGGAATGTCAACACGGAGGTTTATCAGACCTTTTTTGATACTTTTTAGGATAGGTAAAGTGTCATATCACATGGAACATCCATAGCATTATGATAGGGTGCACAACATCTTCCACAGATCTCAGCTGAGGAGATACGTGCATGAACCATCTCACATCATCGACCACAACGAGCTAGACTTCAATAATGGGGATATGTTTACTGGGGTTCCAGTGGATATTGAGGATCAATAGGAGTGTGTCCTTTATGGGAAATCAAAATTTCTATTGCGCATTCTCTAGCAGCATGATAACCTTAGGAGACCACCTGGGAGTGGGAGACTCAAATTTGTGCTCAATACCCCCATTTGATTCCTTAGTCTTTGTTGGGGCTTTCAGGGAAAAAAATACCTAAGGTGGAGAGAATGTAAATACCTATATTTTCTATGCAATTTTTTTAATTAAATATAATTATTTCGAGTCTGTGAAGATTGACGATGCTCGATTCTGAGGCATAGTGTGCCCGGAATAAATTTTTCAACTTTTTTTAGGCACGTTCAGTAAAAATGTGAGCAACGTTTTCTAACTCTTGAACCATTGCTTGGATTAAAAATCTGAGGGCAACATTGAATCCATAATGAAGATACACGCTTATGGGAGGTTTTATATTGACTATAGTCGGTCGTTAGAGAATTTAGAATGTTGTAACCTTTTAAAAGAAATTATATAAAATAATTTTATTAATTTATTTTCTTTCTTCTATACCAATGGAAAAGTGGGGTGTGGGGCCAGCGATGTGTCAAGACAACAAATGGAATGACCTGTCAATATTAAGTAACAACGTCATTGTAGAATTAGAATGGTCCCTAATTATTGAGAAACCATTAATTCCCTAGGTCATTACATACCCTACCCCTAGTCTATATATATGGAATGTGGGGCGGGGTATCGGCACAACTTATCTAACAACAAAGTGCTGAATGAATGTTGAGATGCCAAACCCTTAGAGGATGGAGTTGATCCCAGCGAGAGGTTACAAGTGATACTGAACCACGAACAAATGGACGACATATGAGTGGAATCAATGAGAGAAGGTTGTGGGAACAAATATCCTGATCCACCTTCAAGATCGGTCACTCTCCAATGGGCTGCTGAGGTAGGGGTTTTGATTCTCATTTATTTCAAGTGAATTTGTTGATCCTCTCTATCCCCCCTTTTGTTTACGAGCTAACGCGGAGGGGCTAGCCTAACAGACATAGCCCAAACTCTCCATAATCATTGCTACACCCTTGCATTCTTCGTGCAATACTACCAGCACATCGACATTGACCGGATACGAAGAAGGCATGCGCTGATACACACCGTTAGAGGAGGTTGTGGCACAAAGTCACAGAGGTTATCGGAATGGATGAAAACAGAGGATGTGCGGCACTTCTTCATGTGCCATAAGTGAGTAGAAATTGTTCATGGCTCATCATACATAGTAGAAGAAGGAGGTGTGGTGTGCCTTCACACACCGTTGGTGAGTAGAGGTTTGCGACTCGTCAGTCGTGGTGATCGTGGGAGGTGTCTGGCACTTCAGCCAGCCGCAAATGAAGGGGAGACGTGAGAAAAGCGATGCTAGAGAGTGGGAGGTTTCACAACTAGCATGCCACTATAAAACAAGAAGTCATGGCCTAAGCCGCGAAGGAGACCAAACCCACCCTTCGCCGGGTTCTGTGATGACAGGTCGGCGGCGCCGCTTCGTAAACCAAACGGCCTCCGGGCCCTTTGGAAGTTTGGAAGACCGGGGGGGGGGGTCTCACCCCCCACACAGGATAGGGATGAACCCATAGTGACCAATTTTACTCATTAGACCGGACATAACCCCACCACCACACCCTTGGGTTAGGCTTCACTTCACATCGGACCGGACCACGCCCCACCTCGGGCCAGACCGCGCTCCACCATAGCGGGGCCGCCCCCCTTGCGAGCGGTCCTTCACAAGCCTCCCCATTGCAGGCTACCCAATTATAGACATGCCTGTCCTTGTGGGATGCCTTTGCAGGCCACCCATTGTGGTCCAAGCCCACCACGACCCAACCCAGACTAGGTCCATCCGACCGGGTCAGACCGAACACGGGCCAACCGATCCCAGAAACACTTAAAGGCCTTATCATGGGAACCTGACGTTCGTTTAAAGAACCGCCTATGACATTAGGATCCTTGGACCAAGACTGTCCTTTTAGTATACTCCCCTATAGTTTTGAAGACAATTGGAGTATGGCTGGGTTGGATCGAACCCAAATCCAACCGGACCCCTAGAACTAAATCATTTATAACTCACAGACCGAGCATCCGATTGATGCACCATCTATCGCATGGGAACCCTTACGACATGGCAGTTTATTGGGATACTCTTTTGAGGAGCTTCGTGGTGGGTGACATATGTCCTATATCTCAAGGGTAGATTATACAGAGCTCGACCTTACTGGGTGAGAGGAATCTAATGGCTGATAGTGGGGTAGAGGTTGGACAACGATCATACAGAGGTCAGCGCTCTGCAATCCTGTGTGGGTCAATGCATAACAATCCTGTGTGGGTCAGATCATGTGTGAGTCAGTGCTAAACGATCCTATGAGGGTCAGCGCATACTGATCCTGTGTGGGTCAACTATCAATAATCATGTGCGGGTTAGCGTATACCGAACCTGTGTGGGTCAACAAGGGTTAGTTACCTATCGATTTTGGGTTGGACAGATCATATGTGGATCATTGGAGGGGATAGTACATACTATTACTATGTCCTTCAGACTCCGTAAGGTTAGAAGCAATGCCTCTTGACAGAATAAGATAATCTAGCTTCACGACTAATCATCTGTACTTATATAATTCATTGAAAACTTTGTTTGAGCATAGACACTTTTTATCTGTGTTATTGCTTTGTTCTTTGTGATTGAGATCATGTTTTTCGGTTTTACTTATTGGAATTATGAGAGACCTTTGGTGGTTTTGGGGTCGCTACTAGTTATTGTTATACTCACCCATGCATGGGCTTCGCCCACACCTTGTTGTGTCTTGTGCAGATGACAAGCATCTGGGATGAGGTTTAAGTGAGCCAGGACTAGGCGGTACATGGAGGAGACGAGAAGACGTGGAGTGATGAGGAGGCGATCTGTACCAACACATTAGGTAGGATCCTCAGAGGAAGACCCATAAGTTTTTCACTTTTCCAGTCATAGTTTACTTTTCAGTCGCACTTGTACATTTCCAGTTGGGGCTTGTATTCTGACCCATTACTTTCAACACTCTTTTACTACAGTAGTTACATAGTGAATTCTTTTTTTTTCATTCTAGTCTTTTTTTGTATAGGTTTAATGTAATGGCCTTCTCATTATAGTGATATTCCTTTCTGTTCCTAGTTGCCAGCCCCTGGCCCTTGGAAGGTGGGTTTGGGGTTGTCACGATACGAACCCTGGGGGACAGGTTGTGATATCGCGACCCATTCCAGTCCTATCTATCTCATGAGATATAAATAATTACCCAATGCATTTGAGGGTTATATAGGTCTCAAAAATCACCTAATAAAAATAATTTACATTTTTCCCCCATGATAACAAAATATTCATCTTATCAGGTCGCATGGAATGAAATGGGTTTCTTAAACATTTGATAATAGCGTAAAATATGGAATGAATATAGGTTTCATAATCATTTAATCATTTTAACATTGAATAACACATGAAACACAGTCGGTTTCATAATAATTTTACCATGGTACAACTAATGAAAAAAGAATATGTTTCACAAACATATTTTATTCTTAGACATAAAATATCTTGTGAAAGAATAACATGGTATCATTGGATTATATCCCCAGTAAAGAATATGTTGAATGGAAGGTTTTTATCTTAAATTAATGTAATTTGAAAGATAACATGGAATATTTATTAAGGAAAATAACTTTTATGTGAAAATAAATTTTTCAAACATAAAACATTATGGTAATCCTTTTCTTTGAAAACATTACCCAGAAAACAAATAATGTATGCTTTAAAAATAATTTGAAGTTTTTTTATGAAAATATATATTTCAAATAGAAAAATTATTTTTAAAACATTGAACATTTTCCAAATACATTTATTTGGTAATAAAAATAAAATTTGATAATGAAATATTGAATGGAATCATGGAAGGGAATTGTGTTCATGTCTTATATCTTAAAATGATTATTACATTAACATTTTCGATAAAAAAATAGGAATTTTTAGAATAAATATATGAATATTAATTTAATAAAAATTTGTAAAAAATTAAATCACGATTAAATTTTTTATTAATATATCATTTTCACAATGTTATATTAAAAAAAATTAAGAAAACATGGTTTTGGAAGAAATACTAGGTTTCATCTGAAGAGAGAATTGAAGATGATTTTTTTAAAATATTAATTTTAATAATTGAGTATATAAAGAGAGTAAAATTAAGAAGAAAATTATTTCTCATTAAATACAATGGGGTAATAAAATTCAAGGGAATAATGAGAGAATCATCATAATATTTTATCACCATAAACATAATTATTAACAATCCTGATAAATAATGAGATTTTAATGTAAAATCATTAGAACATTGCTTTCATTTAATGATAAGCCTAGTGAATGAATAAAATAATATTTAATGTATTATATCATGAAATGAAATAGGATTTAGATATTTCATTTCAATGTGGAAATATATAAAACACATAGAATATGCTAGGTGAATAACATAACATAGGTTCCCAATAAGCCAATTTGAGTGAATAATCCCTTTCAATTTTGGTAACTTTTTAAGTGTAAAAACCATGAAATATATATCATAAAATAGATATTATATACAATTAATTTTAAATTTAGAAATTATATAATACCTTCATGTTTATTTTTACACCACTTAAAAATAAATAATGAGTGAATATGGAGTCTATCTCATAGAAGTAAAAATGTGAGATTAAAATCCCTTCCTATAAGTCTCAATATACATCGAAAACATTCAAAACATGTAAAAAATATAAATGTTTACTATAAATCTATTATATATATATATATATATAATGACATATATTATTTACTTATGACATTATATTACCCATTTATTTACAATTCTATCTTGAAGTCACATTTATGAAAATATATCTTTTTCATGTATTTTTTTATTTTTATTTTCGATTATCTTACTTTGATCATGGATTCATTATGTAAATAATTTTAAAAATGATATTAATATAATATCATATCATTTTATGAATATTTTCTATAATCCATCGGCGTTGGATATATAAAATGAAATACACCATTAATAGAGAAGGTAAGTCATACGAACACTTGAATATTGTTTCTATCATTCCAATAGAAATAAAGAATTAAAGGTAAAAAATATATTACCATTAATGAAGAACTATTATTTCATAAATATCATGTATGTTCATTAAAACCACCCTTATTAACTTCCTTGAAAATTTTGAAGGAATCAAGTCACATCGCGAGTCGATAGTCCATCGTACAAATGAGTGATGCTATCATATTCACATTGAATGTGAAGTATGAAGGAATGTGTTATATAAAAATTATAGAATTATAATAATTTCATTATATAAAAATATTTCTTCCATCATTATATCCATCCATTTTTCATGGATATGTAAAATCAATAACATCAGTTCATGAGGAGGTGGTTCGCTGTACACACGATTGATGAATTTGTATCCCATTTGATAGAATAAGAGATGGTTGTAAGTCCTTAATTTAACAAAACAAAATAAAATTAATTAGAATATACTAAAAATATTTTATGATCATGTTTTAATAATAATTTATCTTCCCATAGAATGAAATCACATAAAACGACTGGTTAGAGGTGTAAAGTCTTCTTCAGACTACATTTTTTACAACAAAATGAATTTTAGGATGGATTTCAGACCAAAACAAGGATTTGAGGATGTATATTTTTATTAAATGGATTTATTTTCTTATGTATTCGACGAAACAATTTTTTTTTATTTTTTTCAAGTGGAGAGGATACATGGATTATATTTATAGTTGAGTTGAATGGAGCACTTATAATGTTTTCAAAAGAAGAAGACATATCCAATTAATTCAAAGGCCACCATGTTATAAAATAAAAAATGTTAAAGGAAAGAAGTTATAAGGTATATATATTTCTATAAAATGTGTTTTGGAGAATTTTTTTTAATTTTTAACCCCTATACTTTTAGTTTAACTGCAATAAAACAAATTTTTATGTTAACCATGGTATATAAGTTTTACTATTTTTATAATAAATTAATGTAAAAAAATAATTTCAATTTGTTATATATTATAAATTATTTTAATTAAAAAAAGTGGAATCAATTTTTAAAAATTACATTCACATAATTGGAAAATTTTAATTTATATTTCATCACACATTCTTGAGGATTATATGGTTTTCCAATGGGAAAATGTTCAAATGATTAAAATTATTTTATATAAAAATTTAATATAAAATTTATCAAAGGAAAATAAAATTATTAATATATAATTAAAATAATTTTAATAGTAAAACCATGTTAAATACATTTTTATGTTTTTTATTTTTTTAATAAAATAATCATTCTAATTAAAAACCAGTATTTTCACTATTCATTAGAAAATTTATCTTATTTGAAATATACCAAAATTTTACAACAAGATAACTTTTACATAAGGATGAATTTTCATTTTGAAAATAAATATTCTAAAAGTGAAAAAAATTATTTTTAATAATAATCTCCAAAATCCCAGATAATTTGTTTTTGAAAAATATATTTTTTAATCAAACAACTGGAATATTTCTTATATGTTGTCTAGAAACAACATAAGATGAATTCTACAAAATTCATTGAATATATAATATTAAAAACTCATTATAATCATTCCTTAAATGTGATTTTTTTAATTTATTATAGTCAACACTTTTTTGTGCTTGAATATAGTTTTTTACAAAATGATTTCCAATATTTTTAAACGCATGTAATAAAATATATTCTCTATTTTTAGAAAAATAAAAGATAAAAATGGTGTTTCATGTAACAAAATAAAATAAAATATATTGATGATTTTTAAAAATAAATATTCAAATTTTATTGGGTGTTATATTATACCAACATTAAATAAATTACATCAACATAATTTTAACTTCTTCTTGGTAAACAAGGGTTTAACATTTAAAAAATCCTCAATAGAAAACACACTTCATAAAAATGGTTCATACAAATTCCTCTTCAAATGTGAGATAGTGGTTTTATAATTTCATCTAAAATAACACATAACTAGGATTCCATGTAGGAGAACTTTAATGGGAAGTCAAAAATACACATAATATAGAAAAAAGATTAAAAAAGATGAAGCGTGATTGAAAACATGGTCATGGTATAGTTAATAACCAATAATACATAAATCCATGATAGGTGAAATGTCCATTCATTCATCAAAGATACAAGTAAATATTTAACATTATATTTCAATATCCTTTTCCTATATTTTTTGGAATTTTCATAATAAGATACACTCACCGAATTTAATTCAATTTCATAAAAACCATGTTATCATGTGGTTGTGCTTAGATTAATTTTCACATAATCTCTTATTCCATTTTATAAAGAAGAATTTGATTATTTTGAATAACTAATGGATCACAAGATCCAACAATTGATAAGTTATTCGTTCTATCTTTAGTTTTCATCTGGAATGAATTTTTTACCCCAATTTATCAAATATACATAAATCATCACATGGTATGTTAATATATTACTCTATAAAACCACATCCAATGTTCAATAAAGGCCATTATATGAATGCTTAACCTTATGAACCTACTGAAATTAAAAATTTAGATAAAGGGTTACTAAATTTATCAAAATCAACATAGGATTAATCCCCAAAATAACAATAAGTATAACTTAATGCTTGCATAAGAAATATGGTAATACCTAGGTTATATATTCTTTTGAATCATTATACCAAACAGAATTACCAAAAAACCTAAAATAAAACATTAGTGTTTCTTCATTCCTTGAATAAAACCATAGATTATTGAATATGTTACATATATCTAATAATATTTAATACTCCATAAATAAAAACATAAACAAAATATTCTAAAATTATGTAATTACTTCCATTGTCATCAATACGTTCAAATTTACATTATTCATATTAATAAACTTTTTGTTTAATGTAGTTATAATTTTATCAACATTAGGAATATATTAAGGGTTATCTTTACTTAATAAAAATACTGATTTTCAATTTATTCTCATTTCAAGGACACATATAGAATTAAACATATATTTTTTACTCCTTAATTATGAAATATTGTAGAATATTTAAATGATTTCTAGTTATTCCAATTTCCAGCATACAATTTATATAAATATAATTATTTGAATCACAATATATAAACACATATATCAATCCACTTTATTCACACAACAATAACTAGATAATTTCATGTTATTTCATTCCACCTTCTTCCTATCATACATCATTGGTAGTGTCTTAATCATATACAATATAACCAACACTCATAAAACCATAACTATTCTCTTCATGATCTTTCCTTTTATGAAATTAATTTACATAGTGAAAATATTTCCACATTTGAATATTTAAAAAATCAATGAAATCTTAGGGAGACCATTATTCTCATCCATTGTGTTAACTAAACATTTCAATGTTAATCTAAAATTACTAACATTATGTCCTTGTTTTCCACACTCAAGACATCATTTTTTTCCTTTGATAAATTCCATGGAGTGTTTTTTCCAACACTATTAACAAATAGGATACTGTATATTCTTTCCTCTGTAGTCTTCACCACACAAAATCTCAAAGAAATATATCATTATCTTATATTGTGTTTCCAAGAGGGGTTTAAGGTGTATTTAGTCAATCAAAAATAATGATAAATGATTAGAAATAATCAGAATATCTTTTTATTTTTTATCATCCAATTTTTGTCTCATCAACACATTGTCTATCACAATAAATATTGATCCCATTACTTCTAGTTCCATCCATTGACCAAAATAAAAATCATAGTGTTCACAATAATAATCAAATTATGAAACCACATAATCATGGAACTCACTTATAGTCTTTCTAAATCATTAAGCCTTCAAAAAATTATATATAATCTTTATTTTATCATTGGGAATTAATGGTCATTATTCACTTACATCATGAAAATTGTTTAAAGAGTTTGAATTTATAATGCATATCCCAAGGGAGAGTCAAAAAACATTTCCATGGAGGCCCATTTATCATGCACCTAGTGATGATACAATCTATCTCAACATTCCCTTATCTGAGATATTACATCTAGGTTCCCCTATTCCTGATCAACATCCACCACTAGTAGCTAGATTGGGTTGTAATTTCATGTAAACCACTCACTCTATCCTTTACCTAAATTCAAGGTCATTTTAATATACATTGACTCACCCATATACATATACTTATGAATTTACTTAGTAATAACACTAATTGTTTCTAATTTTAGTTTCCAAATTTCAAATAAACATTCTCACTGATACTAACTATACAGACCTAGGATTATCATAATAAAACATTACAACATTATGATGAATATTTACTACATTATGTAAAAACATTAATGAGGATCAAAATTGGTAATTACCATTAGATACTAGGTACATAATATTATTATTTAATGGATCATATTCAACAGTTTTCTAAATGATCTTCTATTTTAATACAATTATTAGGAAAACTTTATATAATTCATTTATTCATAACCTAGGGAAATTGAAAATAAGAATGTGTTATCATATATATATATATAAAGTAAGGGTAAAATGGGAATATATAATGACATAATTTGAGAATTCGGGTATGAGAAAGTGATCATAACATCAGAAACCCATACCCTGCATATCAAAGATCAAAATATCATGTCATTTCATAAATATTTTTTTCTCATAGAGGAGGAATCATTGAAAAATCAAGAAAAATTATCCATGAGATCATAACATTGACAAAAGACTTCAAATTGTGGAATATAAATAATTATATAAAATAATTTCCAAAGTTGTAAAGGATCAATAATAGGTATATCATAATAGAATTGTTTCACTATCCAAACCATTATTGTAGTCTAGGTTAACACCCAAGATAATCATAGGTGACAAAGTCCATTACTAAACAAGGTTATGTCCCCACTCCAATAATGTCTATCTTATTATTTATAAATCATTTTACAGTGTATTTGAATGTGATGTTAGTCCAACCAACAACATAATAAAAATCATATATATTAATTAAGAAATATCATAAAACATCATCAAAATCTAAACCCATGAAATTTAATGAGTTTCATTAAAATTTCATTATAACATAAATTGTAAAAGAGAGATAAGTTTCATAATGATTTATTCATTTCAATATTGAATAACCAATGAAAAGAAGCAAGATTCCTAATCATTTAATTATTGTATAACCCCTAGAAGAGATATTAGTTTCATTAAAATCATTTCATTATAGGAATAAACCATCTATAGAAGGAACAATAATGGAATCCTTGGATAATATCCCCTGTAAATAATTTGTTTCATTACATGATGTAATCATAGATAAATAATGATTTTTACGATCACATGGATTATTTCTTGAGGAAAATAAATTTTATCTGAATATAAGGTTTTAAAAAACAAAACATTCCAAAAACATTTTCTTTGAAAAATACAATTAAAACATAAAAAGGAAGCCTTAAAAATATTTTAAAACATTTATTGAGGAAGATATAATTGTTTTATTATAAAAAATATTTTTAAAACATTAAATATTTTTAAGTCATTTTAACTGAAAATAAATGGTTATGATTATAAATGATTTTTAAATGTCATAGTTTTCCATGATGGTTGGGAATTCAATTCATGACATAAATGTTAAAATGATGATTCCATTTAGATTTTTGACAAAATTAAAATGAATATTGTTTTGAAAAAATACATGAAGATTAATTACCAAACATTTTTTTAGAAATTAAATCATTTCTAAAAAATAATTTAACATAAATATTAGATAATTCAGAAAAAAAAATTTGCAGTCACTTTTATATAATATTTTTTTGGAAAATAAATTGTTTTTTCTACTGAATAACAGAATCAAGATGATTTTTGTTGAAATCATTATTTTGAACTCTACCGTACATAATGAGAGTAAAATAAAGGGAAACATGACTTATCATGTAATAAAAAGATGATAATAAAATTCATTTGTTTACTGAGATATTTAGCATTATATTTAATCATTAGAAATACAATAATAAAAATACTTGATAAACGATAAGATTGGGACACAAAATCATTACTTATAAGGTTTATTTGTACTCTCAGACCCATAAAATGATAAAATTAAAGGAAACATCTAATATAATTATAATAAGGATTTTCATGATATAAAATTTAAAAAATTATATATATACACACATTATATAGGAAGATAATGGTATAATATAACTTAGGTCCCCAAGAAGGCAATATGAGAAAAAATTATCTTACCGCTCTGTCTAATTTTAAACAATATGCCAAATAAAAGATGGATGAATAAAAATATATTTAAGTCCAAATATTTTTTATTATAATAGTAATAAAAAAACTATAGTTAGTACTTACACACCATAAATGATATAGGTGTTGAATCTGGTATGTGTCTCACATAAGAAAAAAAAGAGAGACAGAAACCCTTACCATAAGTCTCTTGTTCCTTAATAAAGGTTAAAACCACCTAAATTATGAATATAATTTTATTATAAATATATTACACACACACACACATAGAATTCCATTTATTATTTACCTATGTATCTTTATTATCTTCTTATTAATAAATCCTCTATAAAGTTACATTTTAGTGAAATAATATCTTTTTTTATGTTTCAATTAATAATTTACTTCATAATATGATCAAAATCATTAAATTATTTCCATAATTATAACTGTTAAATAAATATTAATATATTCATAACACATTTAATTATTTTTATCTATAATAGATATATATATAGGAAAATAATCACTCTGTTTATGTAGACAGTAGGCCATAAAAACGCATGCATGTGGTTTCCATCATCATAATTGTAAGAAATAAATAAATTTAAATAATATATTACATTAAATTAAAATTTTAATATAATATATAAAACATATTTTCATTAAAACCATCCTTATTACATTCTATGTAATCATTGAAAAAATGACATCGCTTCACGAGTCTGTATTCCGCCGTACACACAAGCGACATTTTTGTGCTCTAGTAGAATGGAAATTATAAATGTATAGTGTATATGATAATTAAAAAAAATTATAATTATCATAAATATCATATTAAATAATTTAATTCACCATTAAATTGATCTGGGAGATGTTGTGATGGAAGGCAGATAGCAATGGTTTGCAAGGTGGTAGTCCAACGTACACAGGAATAATGATTCTATATCCCATTTGATGAAAGAGATGGTTGTTAAAATCAAAGACCATAACATAGAAAAATAATATTATATCTAATATTAAATGGTCATTATATCATCATGTTTTAATAATAATTTAATGTTTTCGAGGAAGAAATAAATTAGGGAACTAAGTTAGGGGTGTTAGATCATTTTCAGAATACATATTTTATTTTACAGAAAAACAATTCCTATGTTTTAATTATGACAAAAATAAGGGTTTTAGTTTGTTTTTAGGAAATAATTTATGTTATTTTGTGGGTATAGTCTGAATAATGTTTAGTTAAAATTCTAAAAAGGATCAGATAAGTTGTGACCTTTTATAAGTCAGGTTAGTGACATACCTGTTATTTTTTGAAAAGAAAAATATATAGCCATGTTTTTCATCTATAAAACGCCTCAATATTATATATTCTTGATTAGATAAGATTTATTGTCAATATTTGGTAGTAAAATTGTTTCTTAAAAATTTTTGGGATATTTTTAACTCATATTTTTAAATTAACCCCTGAAGGTAAACCAATTTTTACCTAAACCATAGAAAATACGTTTAAATCTCATACTATTCATTATTGTCTGAAATTATTTTTTAACATATTAAATATTATATACATATCTGATTAAAATTTTTAATTAATTTTTCTAAATTTTATTCACATAATTGGAAGTATTTTATTTATAATTAATCTATAGGCGGAATGACAAAGTTGATTTCTATAGATAAAATGTTCATAAGTTTAAAATAATCTTATATCAAAATTACTTATGAAATTCATTTCAATGACCTAAATTGTATAAATAGATATATAATTAAATTAAAATTAACATTAAAACCATATTAATAGTATTCTTAGGTTTTAAAATTCTTTAAAATAAATGAGAATTCTTAATAAAATCTAGTATTTTTCATTATTTTCTAAAAAATATATACTCACCGAAAACACTTAAAAATTCAACAGAATAAAAATTTTAAATTATTATTAAAAAACATTATCTAAAATATATTTAAACATATTTTGAAAAATGTATTATTAAAATATGTTTGTAAGAGGAAACATAATTTATTTTTTAGAAAATAAAATTTTTAAGTAAAAAATTTGATTGGTTCTCATCTCTTCAATAAATATTACATAATATTATTATAAACTAATTAATTGAATATATAATACCTAAATTGTAGAAAATTCATTAAACAATGTTATTTTTTAATTTATTAAGGTGAAACATTTTTTTTGGATAACAATAGTTTTTAGATAAATACTTCCCTTATTTTCAAATTATAATTTCATTTTAATTTTTAGTTATTTTGTTCATTAGGGAATTAATTATAATAGATTTATAATAAACATATCTTCATTATTTACTTACTACTATTCATAAAAACATTTCAAATATGTAGGAGATAAATATTATATTTAATAATGATATTTTCATAGTATGCCACATTTTTTTAATGCAACATTATGTGTAATGAACAATGCTTTCAAAGTTACATGTAATGAATGATGAAATAAAAGTTGAGTTTAATTAATGATAATAATGGTGTCTCATATAACAAAATATCAATAATATATGATATACTATAAAAAAAATTCAAAAATCTATGTGAGTTATATATCATGGGTTTTGAAAGGAAACCATGTTACCCTGCTAGTAGAGATCATACATTTCCTCATACGGTTAACATACTCACAATAATAATAATATTCAACCTTCAGTCTATGGATATTCTTTAATATGTTCTAGAATAAGATAGTTTTTGAATCCGATTATAATTCTTCATGAATTTCATTTTATGTATTATACATATTCTGTAACATGACTAATGTTCTTTCCCCTACCAGATCATTATATAAAACCCTAAAATTTTTCCTTATCATCTTTTCAGTGTCACATAACTGGATCTATCAATAAAGGTCATTAAATCCTCTTTTTTTGATGAGTAATATAGTCATTATAAATATTATCAATTAAATATAATGGTGTATGATATAGGAGACATGAATATGATTTTTTCCGCACTGAAATCACTTAATGATAAATATCAAACACCACTATAGAATTAATATGACAAAACATCTGTGGGAGGACATGATTTTTTTCAGTTCCTCTTAATAAAATGTAAACTTTATAAAATCATTAAAATGTTTTTGACCATAAATAAATGTATTTATATCATTTCTATGATGTATTTTATCAATGTACACAATATTTATTCCCTCTATGGATGAAAATATTCTTCTATAAACCATGAAAGAAACCTAAGTTGGCAATATATAGATTATTGTAGGGAGTAACACCATGGCGACTGGTTGGGGTGGTCATTAAGAGTTTTTGTTAATAAAAAATAATGATAACATCTAAAACTATATTATCCCTCTCTTATTGAAAAGGATTTGTGTGATTCTTGGGCCACCCAAAAAAATATTCTTAAGAGCCTCAAGAATAACACTATTGATAGTGGGAGGTGTATAAGAGAGCTCATGGGTTGAAACATTACCACACTGAAATTTCCTTCTTGATTCCACCAATCATGAAAGATGGTTCAGAACATTAATCATAAATAAGACCCTATAATTTAGTGAATAACCCTATATGAGTGGTATCCCCCCTATGAGATAGAAAACAATATGGGAAACCCTCAATGTTTTTATTAGAATATTTTGACTACCTTATTGAAAGATAATATTATTATATTCATATATCATGGTTATTGATAGAATATATATATGGTATTCATGTAGGTTTAGTGGACCATGGATAATATCCCAACACTATAATATTAACAAAAAAATGCATACAGTCATCCTAAAAGGGAGTATGGACATGCACCTAGATCTATAATACCATTGAAATATGCTAATAAACATCCTTAACATGGAGAGGAGAATATATATGATCCCTCTCCTATGATTCTAATTGGATATTTAATAAAATAACTATTTTAATAATATAGGTACAATGCATCCACTTAGACACAAAAACGATATGATGATATGGTACGTGAAGGTGTTAAGGAATACAATAATTCTCATTAAGAAATTGACGGTTAAGTTAAAGGGTTTGGTGAGTTTTATAAGTGAAAATTTCATGATATTTTCTCATAAAAACAATATATTATCCTTATTTCAATATAGAAACATAAATATTATCTGTATCTTAAATTTAATTACTAAATTCTACCAAACAAAGACTTCCACATAGGTTATAGGGTCTGTCAAACCACTATAGTGATCTCAATTGAGGTATTCTTAGTATATCCCTTGTGGTATTAGTCCATGTGGTACAAAAAATGATGATAAATGGTAGAAACACTCCTAGGTATCTTTTGAGAAACCTTTATAATGAATTTCACAAATACTCTACCTATCTTTGACAATAGAGTTATACGATGGAACGTTCCATGTTTTGTATCTATAAGTGATTGGACAAGTTGTAGGGGCCACATTCATTCCCATATATTTAAAATGATTTTATGTCAGGTGTGGATTAATATTTTAAAGGATTTAATTACTGAACTCTAATATTTGGATGGATATATTGAATTATCTTTCTTACAAAAAGTAATTCAACACGTGTTGTTGGATTCACTAGGTTAGAGATAATAACATTCTCGGTTCCATGAACACAACATCGAACATGACTGTGGCATTTATTTTTCCTAGACATCAGAAAATGTAATGTTCATGATGTTATATCTTCATTTGAATTGAATGGGTTTGACATAGGGTTTATGAAGGAAGAAATAAAAAACATGAATCCCATTAATTTATTAATAAATGTTAATGAGCAAGGTAAATTTTCACTTTTATGGGTAACAAATAATTCTATGGTTCACCATTTTTTCTGATGCACCTCTACACCCTACATGATTTTAGTCAAAACTGATCTTCTAAACAAAATCAGGTGGTTGTTGGGGATATAATAGTGACTCTTTTTGTTCAATATTGGTTGATATGGTGGGAGGTTTGTCCCACCTAACCTAACTGTGGGGTGTGACAATTTTCCACTCCATAACATTCTTACATATTTAAGATGTCTTAATTAATAATTCTATTAATAATATCCTTACTCTATATATATATTAATGTAAATTATTATCAATATGTATTGATGTGAATATCTATATGTATTAGTTGATCAACATCAATTTTTTCTCAATTAATTATACTAGGGATTAATGTTCCATAGTTCTGTGTGCTCTACATTTTATCAACATATTAGGTGGTGGCATGTGTTATAAATTTACAATTGTGCCAATGGTATTGGATTACAATATATCCATATGATGTGAATTATAACCCACATAATTTTTTGAATCATAAATATAGTTTTCATACGTTTAATTTCAGGTTACAAAAACCAATTGGGAGAATGATTATTTTTTATAAATATAACCAAGTGATGTGATATCAGGATCATGTAACTGGGATAAATTCCAAGAAGTTTAACGTAATTCATAATAGATGTTATGATATATATTTTATTAAATTTAAACTAGCACTACTAGGTCAAAGGATATATAAATTATATTGAGTTGGAATTATTCATAATACATAATATCATTTAATATTTTATATTAGTAAGTAATTATTAGAAGATAAATGGATATTTCAGGGTGATGAATGATTTTATGGGAGATATGGACATGTTCAGATGGGTTTCATAGGGAACCAATTAATTATCTCTCAATGATATACCGTAAACCCTAATCACTCGATTTCTTCTCCCTTAATAATGGAATTTATAGACCATCATTCTCTAATAGGAGAGAGTTTTCCTATATAAGGTAGGCATAGAATTCCAAATATCAATGGAATAATGAATAATATTAATGTTAGAAAACCAATTAATGGGGATCCAACAAAGGATATCCCTCACTCTGTATTCACTAAAGACTCTATGAAGCTTAATATTTCTCTAATAACAGGCTTTGGTCATCATTGGCCTTCTGTGTATGACTTTTTTTACAATGTTAACCCAGTTTGGGGCATGAATAGTTATATTTTTAGAAGCTCAGCATATCCTATTCATGATATTGGATGAGTATAATTTCTTATTTTATTGTTCACGAGTTACCCATAATTTTCTCAGATTCTTGATGATGCTACTTATATTATCATTCAATCATTCATTTCACAATGATCCTATGAATTTTCCAACTTGGGCCAGATTTACAAATATTACAATGTTATTCCAATATCATTTAGCATTGATTCATCTTAGTAATTCTCTATGTAAATTCTTAATTTTTAATTATTCAATATTATCATAAAATAAAAAAATATTTCATGAATCATTATTGAAATTGATACATCAATACTGATCCCTAATTTTATTTTGATTATGTTTTCCAGAGAGCCTCCTTTTCATATAATTATTTTCTATGAAACTGGTATAACTTATGGTTATAGATGTAATTATTAAGTGAAATATTCAAAAAAAACTATCGCATGTGATATAAATATAGCTAGCCTTATTGTAAAGAATATATCGAAATATTGGAGGCTAATATAATTATGGATAAAACATTGGAAGAAAGAGACGGTGCTTATGGTTTGGTTGGATGTGTTATCATCAAACCCTAACACGAATAAAATGAGGTTGACCAATTGGAAAAAAATATTTGAATACCATAATAATACATATCTGAATTTTTTGAACATATTTGTTATTAATTTGTAAAATGGACTCTAAAATTACATAGATGGTATTTGTTTTCTGACTTAAATTTATGATATTTATGTGAGGATTTAAATGAATGATTTGGTTATTTTAATAAATCTCCCCAAATGTTCAGTAGATTATAGTCTTGTATTTATAGATATTTCATGAATTATTAATATCTTATTGGTGAACATTGATGCTCTATAGGATTTTGAAAATAACACCAGATGTATATTAAGATTATATCCATATGGAATTAGAATGGTGTGGTCAACTATATATAAAGAGCCTCTATAGATATAGTCGGAAGTGTCTTGTACACATTAATCCTTCAATTGGATATTATATGCTGATCAAGGACAAGGGTATGCTCATCCTAAGAAATTTCCACATAAAGAAAATATTTAATTTTATATTATCTACCAAATTAGTATAATATAATGGTAACTAAAAATAATGAAAATGTAGAATATGACGGTTGTAATACTGAGTGTTCTCTAAATAAGAATAAATAATCCAATGTGACTTGTCATAGGGAAACTACATTACTATCCTGGAAGTCTATTGTTTTGAAACCATATAATTTTTTGAGAATTTTTTGATGAAATTAAAAATGTACAAGTCTTAGATGATCACAATCAGTCTATTTAAAAGCAAAAATATCCCCAATTATTATTAACAAATTATTAACATCATAATTAAGTTTGATTTATATATTTTTTGTATAATTAAGATAAATATAGTTTAATTTAATCAAGGTGTTTTATTATGATTCCACAGAAGAATGTTAGGGTCCATGAAGATTACCCAAACTTTCCCAAGATGATGATGTCCAAGATAACTGCAATGTTCAGTCAATAAATTGATCATATTTAGAGATTAAGAAAGATTTATATGAAAAGGATAAACATTTAAATTTTTATAATGGTGAAAAACTAGGTAACATTTCATATATACCCTCTTCACTAAAAAAATGAAGAGATTATATGACAATTTTTGAGAGGTCATTGGTAGAGAAACCATAGAAGAACAATTGGTGGACATTGACTATTCATTTAATGAAAAAAATAATCGATATTTAGAGAAATTATGGCATGGATTCAATTATTATCTATATAAATGGGTTTACATTATATTAGGATATACCATTAGAAAGTTACACCAAAATGAAATACCATACAGTTACTATATTTTGGTTCATGCATTTATAAACTACTACATTGATGACATACTCATTGAAAATCCCAAAATGGGCATTGGTAAAATAACTTTTAAATAGTAGTATGTTAGCTCAATATCTTGAATGTCAATATGTTATTTTGATCTTGGAAGACTCGTGTTAGTGGGGCCTGTGATTTCTGTATTTTATCACATCATTGGATGCAAAAGTTATTTCATATCTTTTGTATTTTATTTTATCTTCCTTCCAAAAAAACTATAAAGTGACTATTTTAAAATGAAAAAATAGTGTTTGTAGGATGGGTTTGATGGGATATATGGTCCATTAAGAATGATATATAATTGGGAATATAGAATAGTGAAGGTGAGGTTTTATATAGAATATAAACCTATGAGGATAATTTTTCATGTGGAATAATTATTGACTATGAGGTTCCATGGGTAATATGGCCTAGTTAAGGATGTAGTTTCAAATGGAATACAATGAAATGAGGATGCTTCTATTGATGAATATTTCCTAGTTATGATGTGTTTGGATGGTTAATATAACCAATTGGGGATGTGGTTTGATAAGGAATATGTACCATTTGTGATGAGGTTGGAACATAAACCTTAGTAGAGTCCCATTTATGGATATAAGTCATTGATTGGGCTAGGTATATATTCATTACATATGATATGGTTAGGGATTACACCAAATTAGTGGCCCATATATTTTTGTGCAATATCCATCGATCAATAACTGAATTGTGAATGGTTATTAGATTCATGGGTAATATCACCTGGTTAGGAGGAATTGGGACATACACCTAATAGGAGGCCCACATGGGCTCCCTATTTAATTAAGAGAAACATATAGGTGTAGTTTGTTTTTTGACTGATAGGATGATCATCATCATTCATCCTGTATGGAAAACATGATCCATGTGTTTCTTCATTGGTAACCTTGTTATAGGGTCACTCATTATTAAAGTAATACATGATTTTGAACACAACAAGGGTCCTATAAGTTATAAAGAAAACCGAGAGAGGTCCATATGAAAATGAATATTAGATCAATAGGTATTACTCTGATGAAAATAATTTAGTAATGTATCAAAATCTTTTATAAAAGGTAATGCATTTGAATAATATTTTCCAATAATTTGAAATTTTTTTTTAAAAAATCTATTAAGGTCATTCGGTTAATTTAACCATGGTTGAATGAATGGAAAAAATAATGGAGTTTAAAGAGGCCCAAATAAAATCATAAGGATTCATTATTTAAATGATCCACCATAGGTTATATATTTCAGGGATTTGGGACATTCAGAAGAGGAAAACTTACAAATAATGATTTTGGTATTTTATAAATAGAGTCACACACATATTATTATGTCTCACATAAGTGTGAGTATAAAGTCTCTAATAATGGAGGGAGTTTCAAGATTGGCCCTCCCAGAATGGATAAAAAAATTTCATTCATATTTGACATAAACTAATGAACATTAGAGAATTATTTATGAGTTTAACATTATCAAGATGCTATTTTAAAATGGTCCTCGTTTTTTCATTATTGGATAAAACATTTTGTGTTACTTAAGTTCTCTAGAATTTAATGTGACAATATAATTATACTAAAATAATTTAATTTCTTATATTAATGAAAATATTAATGTTAAAAAGAATGATTCCTTGATGTCTATAATAGATTTTAATATTTGATGTATCTCAAATCCTATCTTTCCCTAATATTTCTTCATCAATTTCATAAAATATATTTATTAGGGATGTATTGCAGTTACAATCCTTGACTATGAAATCAAATAGAAGTCATATGATGATGATGATGATTCCATATGATTGTGAATACTATTAATCTAAATATCAGTATGATTTTCCTAGATAATGGAATTGTAAAGTGGCTTAAACGAATTTATACACCATACTCATAAAACATACCCATCTAAGAAGATCATATGTAGTTGTGCTGGGATTCCTATGAAAGATCAATTCAGGTACCCAAAAATTACTTCTTTATAAATGGATGACTATTTTTATATATGGCTATGTTTCTACATTAATATTTTTCCAGTATTTTGTTTCATCAATTCATATTTTTATAAGTTGTATATTCTTGTTTAGGCAAGATGTGTGTCCTATCACTAATCATTCAATGTGATCAATTTTTTATGAAAAATAATTTATTTGGAATAAACTAAAATATTGGTTTTAAAATTTGATTATTTTTCTATATTTATAATCGTTATTCCATATTTTCTAGAAACCACTTCCTAAAATGATCATATATATATGTTAATAATGAAGAAAAAGAATTAGTAATTTTTTAACCATAAAGAATTTATAGATATTTCAATATTCATGATAGTATTGAACAACTAGTTGATGAAAAAGAAGAAATATTGAAATAGAGGCATTTAGTATGATTGAAAACCAAATGTGTCTCTATAAATTGATTTAACTACATGAGAATAAATTATTTAATTCACACTTTTATTTCAAAAAAAATTATGTACTATAGTATTAACATACATACTCAGTTTAGTTGATTGCATAAATGGTTTTGATAGGTCATGTTCACCCCTTAGACTAGGATGGAATATAGGTTTTATCTTAAAATCATTTCTAGATAGTTATATTTAGTTCATTTTCAATTATATCAAGAATAATTTAAATAACGATTTACATGGTCTCCTTAATATATTAATGGTTATTGAGTTGGGCATTAGAGTTTATTTCTGGGTCACTATTCTAATCGTGCCATAAATTAAACACAAATGAAATAATAAATAGAATAAATAGAAGATGAAAATTATAAATGAAATAACGTTTGAATTGTTAAATTATATTTTTTGAGGGATTAAAAACCCCAAGAGATAAGTTGTAATACTTGATTTAAATTATTTAGGTTTTTTCAGATCATATATCATGCCTATGTGTGTTTGTATGTTTAATTATAGATTTTTAATTCCCCTTCCTCAACTGTTGGTAAAATATATAATATTGAATTAATCATTTATGTTCCTAGAATTATATAAATAAAAATTTAGAAAAATACCTTTATAATTGTTGGCATATAACAAACTATTTATTTTGGATGTATCTATAAATTATGTAGATCAAATCATAAAAATATGCAAAGTCTTGTATAAATATATAAATGAATTCAAGGAATGTGGGTTAAAATATATGGAATTTGATTGGGTAAAATTATTTTTATTGACAATTAGTTAAATATATACAAATCATACCATTGAAATTTACTAGATACATTTAGTGGCATAATATATAATCAATATTTAATCATACAATTGTAATATTATCAATGTTTTCGAAACGTAAAGTATTGTGATAAGTTATACCTAATGAAAATCAATCCTATTAAATATATTATGAATTATACCCTATACAAAAATATTTCATAGAATATATTTTGAATTATATGAAACATAGTTCTTAATTAGTCAAATAAACACCTCATGAAAAAATTAGATAAGAGTTAATTATTTAAAATAAACTAGAAATTTCTACCGAATACATTTATACTAAATGTATTTTACACACCAAATAAAAGTTGGTAAGGGTTTTTCTATATGACACATAATTTTGAGAAGTGTGAATTTAAAATTTTGAAATGAAATACTAGAAAAATAATTCGTTAGAACTATATTAACTGACAATGATTTTTTTATATTCAAATTCATTGTGTAGAATATAATAATACACCATTAACATATATAAAATTATAAATTTATTAGGAAATAATTTTCTTAATTATCTATATTATAATTATTATATTTATATTTATCTATATTAATCCATTTTTTGATATTTGATTTAAAGAGGATCAAAGGTAATTTAAATCGAAATTTAATTTATTATTTGATCTATAGAGTATATATTAATGATTAATTTAATTGAGAAATTTAATGATAATATTTATGAAGATTATATTCCCTTAATAAATTGATTTTTGATAATGTGAAATTATTTTAGATTACGGGATATGAATATTTCATAATTTCAATGAGGAAAATAAAGAAGGATAAGTATGATAAATGATATTAAATAAGATAATTGATCTATATCCATATAGATAAATATTATTAGGTAAGGTAATAAATGTTTTTATGGGAAATTTAATTTCTATAAAAGATAATAAGAAAGAATTAGGCCCATGAACAAAACTTATAGGGAGAGAAACCATTTAAATGAAATGAATTAATTTATAAAAAATTGTACACCACATTCAATCATGAAATACATTAAAAAATTATCCTAATCAAGTTCCCCCACCCACAATCAATGAGCCCATTCCACTAATGGTATCCACTAAGCATTGGAAGTCACCAGACTATTTAGTAAGAATCCTTGTACAAAAATATTATCTTAAACATCCACCAAAAAGAAAAATGATGTGACTAGAATGAGATAAAGAGATTTTAAATCATGATTAATGAAATATCTATACAAATGAAGACCATAAACTCCATTATATAAAATAATATCATTTAAATATGAATCATGTTTAAGTATAATGTGTTATATTCTATGAAGTGACTAACATGTGGGATCCAATTTTGAAAAAACAATTCTACAGTAAATTCATTAATTAAGTGAAATTTTAGAACATTTTTATTATATAAGAAATAAATACATCATCATATGATATGACAGAATTTTAATTAAACATGATAATTGACTTAGGAGAGTTGGTTGAATGATATTCTATATCATTGAAAATGTACACCATATCATGAAATTAAGAACAATGGCCTAGAACAAACCACAACATGTTGAATCTTTCCTAGCCATATTTAAGTATTTGAATAATATTTCTAATAATTTCCCACTTGAATTAGACTCATAAAATATTTAGAGCTCGTCATAACTCTTTTTGAATCAATTAAAACATTTTTAGACATTATTAATATAAATACACCAAAAATTTTAGAAAATATACTCTATCACAAAATTAATCATTATTCCAAGGTTTGTTATATACCCTTATAGGAAATTATATTATTGAATCGTAATAAAAATTCCCCAATACATAAATATAAGAAAATGGTAGCCTTTAAAAATGTTATTCCCACTTAAGTTATATAAGGATTTGACATGATATTGTTCAAACACACTCATATCTTAATATAAAAATTTCAACCCCATGTTATATATGACTATATATTATATTTAGTATTATATAATCCCTCTTTCCAATACATAATGAAATCAATAGAAATGGAACATGTAAATATATTATAATATAAACAAAAAATTCAGGATTATTTGAAAAAGGATGACTAGAGAAATTGAATATAGTATATATCATCAGTTCACATAATATAACACATCAATTAACCCTAAACTAATCATGTCTATACATTTTCATAGTCTAATTCAATTGATGGTACAAATTTAAAACATTATATATAGAATGGAAATTTCATCATGGTTAAACTGAATAAAGGACATGATCAATAGTATACCCAACCGCCCACTAATTAGATCGGGTTTACGTATTTTATAAGTGTGGTATTTATATATGAAATATTTAATTTTAATTATTATGATGAAATAACGTAATGGAGATTCATATAAATAGAAAAACACAAAAAATAACAATGACCATATGATATTCCATGTGAAAATATTTGGCCGACCAACCTAGATAATAAGTCTGTAATAATTATCTCATGAGTCTACTCTGTATCATATACAACATTTCAGTAATGTTATTATTAACATATCTTCATAACCAATAATACTATAATATGACAATCAATTAGTGTTAACTTGATATAATGAATACTGTGTTTTATCATTCATATTTTTTTATATAATATACATCACTTCTTAAGTCTATGGTGAATGGCGATTATTTTATGATATAACCATTATACAATTTTATCAAAAAAACCATAACTTATTCTCTATCCATTATGAAATATACAGAGGTGGTACATAACATTAATTATTTTATTATATTAATGAATTTGTTAATGGTTTCACTATATTCGTATTTATATCTATGAAAAAGTTCATTACAACACCCCTCTTAATTATTTTATTAATGATTATGTATTTGAAAGGGATGTGTTTGGTCCTTCGGTGACATTTAGGACCCTAGAAATGATAAATAGCACTATTTTTCAATATAAGGCTCAATTATTTTAAGCAAATATAGGTACCACCCAAATTAAAAGATTAGTATATTTTTGAAAATAAACTTCTTCCCAATATATGATTTACAAATGAAATTTTTCTTTGGTTTCTGTATAATTATTTTTAGTGGTATTCTAATTTTTTTATATACTAGTGAGATAAAATATGATATTTAAATGATATCTCATATTATTTCTATTATATTAGAATCTATATATTAGGATAAATACTTATAAAAATATATTTTTCAAATCTATTAATAAAGGTTATATACATTTTTTATTCTTATTCTCTTAAGGATATTATTCATAAATTTTAAATGACTCTCATTTATATTTGTTTCCAATGTAATTGTTATGATTGAATCATAAAATACACTGATTTGATTACATTAAATGGAATATATTATACATTTTGTGGTGTATGTATGAGGAATCATACCATTATTGACCATTTCCAACTCTTTATAAGTACATAGATATTTAACAAAAATCAATCTGTAAAACACTGGGGGGAAAACCACATAGTGTTCTTTATAGTAAAAATCCTTAAAAAATTTATATTTTACATGATCTAACACTGAAACATATTCCTATTATCTCCACATATATAAATCATTAGACCCAATATACCAAATTTTTAACATATATCATTCATTGAGAATCACTTTCCCAGTAGTCCCTTAACAGAATGTAAAATAGGGATATAAATTAAAATGAGTTGCGTTTCATCCATATAAAAAACTATAATCCAAAAAATCCAAATAATATATATTTATAAAAAATAGTTTTATGAATTTTACTAAAATCAATATATTTTATTTTGTCATTAAAATTTATGTTCTAACTCAAATAACATTGATTCAATTCATAAGTGGACTGTTATAGAAGTGTCACTTGTTCTATGTAATCATTAATTCATTCCCTACATATTTTTCTACATTTATATAGGTATATAACTTGAAACTAATAGGACTAGAGGTCATATCATCCCATTAAAGAGTTTATTATACAGTATGTCACACTATTGTAGAGCTAATATATACTCATGAAACCATTCTCATTAACAATATTAGATTATTTTATATTATTTGACACATAATCTGAGTAAAAACCCATTATAATATGTATTTACTTACATTTTTTCATAATTCACATTATGATTTAATTTTCCCATGAATTATTAATGGTTAAACTAGACGTAATGGTATTTTAGTTATAGATTTGGTTATTAACATGAACCTGGCCGGGCATCAATGTATCATGATAATCCACGTGGCCCACAATAATTCCCAAGATGAGTTCTCAATCCTTATAAGCTATTGAATTTCATCAGGCATCAAAGATACAATAAAAGGGAATGATTTACCATATAAATATATTAAAAACAAATTAAATATATCGTGTAGAAAACCCAATACGATAAATAAAAAATAAATAAAAATAAATACATAAAATGATACAAAAATAACAATAATATAAGAATAATGAAAATTTAAAAAAACTAAAAATATAGAAATGAAATAATCTCTGAGGGACCTCCTAGAAACCACCCTAACTAAAAGATACCTACCATAATGGAAAACCTGAACAAAAAACATAACCCTACAAAATAGAAAGGTTCTACCAATGAATTGTGTGACAAGTGTGGTGTGGGCATAAAAAACATAGTAGGTAAGTACAACATAGACAATAAATTTCCTTTCTTGAAATAGACCAAAAATTATATTTTGAAATACATTATAAAATAGGGTTTTTTCATCAAAATAACCAAAGACAACTTTCTTATAAATGCCCAGTTTTATAAAAAAAGTTAATTTTTTCCTTTTGTTAAACTGATTTCCATTTAAAAATATATTTAAAACCCCCCAAATAAGAGTCCAGACTATGATATAAAAATACTTGGATAGTGATAAAAGAAACTAAATTAGAAGAAACAAACTAAAAGGGCTAATAAAAAAATTAAAGTATAAGAAAATATAAAATTATAATTGATAATCATAGGTGTTTCATAAAAATTTCTATAAAAATCCCTGGACAATCACATGTTGGAATCACCTATATGAATATGGTCTAACTCTGTAGTGTATATTAAATTTACTAGTCTAAAATATTCTAATCGTAGTAAAGACCCAATATCCTATTAAAAAATCCAGGGGGTATCAATCCATATAATTTTTATTAGGGAGAATATATGATGAAAAAATCCTATAGAATAATATGAATCCCATTGATAAATGTATATAGAGACTAATTAACACTTAAACTATATGGAATAAACCAATATCCCAATGATTCTACCATGCTTTCCTACCCTAAACTCTGATAGCAACTATAATGAGGCACTATCCTCAAAGGGACTACCATAGAGGTCCCCTTATCACATCAAACTATAAACAAGTTTCAACCTTTCTTGCATATTAAATTAATATGAAAGTAGTTTCTAAAATTTCACAAAAAACCAACCATGAATATTCATTTTGAAAACCAACTCCTATCCAAAACTATAATTGAAACCAAGGAGAAAACATAAAACATACTTTAAAGGTGTCAAAATAAAAATTGTATCATTTAGATAACAGACGATGTCACAAGGTTCCAATTGGGCCATGCTTTAGAAAATATCTTTTCAAACCATATTTGAGAACATTTAAGAACCATGTATTCATTTCAGAAGATCACTTTTGGGAATAGGGGAAGAAAATATGAGTGATGTGGGAAAAGTTTTTTTGGAAAATCATGGTTCAAAGGGGAAATTTATAAGGTCAGACTTCATTTTTATGCCTATAAATATGTTATCCTTATAAAACACGCACACAAACACCCAAAAAAACACTCCCTCTCACTACCACACAGATATATATGGCCACATCCAATGTAATATACATTGTAAACCATAAAAATATCCAAGTTATAATTTTATAACCCCAACAATAATAAACAACACTAAAACATAAAACCAATATAATACACAAATATATAATAACACGATGATTTTCCATATGAAATAATCTACAAAGATCCAAAAAAATCCAATCACCATCTAAAGACACAAAATTTTACTTTAAAAAATAAATGTAATTTCTTCAACCACATTATATACATTTACATATATGAATAATTAGTAAACCACTTTGAGAACCATTTTTACAAATTTTCTAACATATGAGATCCACAAGAATCCACATATACACATAAAAATAATGAGGACACAATTTATCTGTTATATTGAAACAACCATTCCTCATATTGAATGTTCTAGAATGGAAATTGAAGGATGCACCTACGTAAATGGCATGCAGATGCAACAAAACCTCAATATAGGGAATAACTAAGCCCAATGGAAAATATGAACACCCAAACATCCATGAAAACAACCCTCATTATTAAAACCTTATCATTCCATTCATTCTATAGGGTTCTAATCAATGGAAGAACCATGAACCCAAAGATAGAGAAGGGATTAGGAGAAAAAACACCATAAAACCAAAGCAAAATTACCTTAGAATCTTGAAGAAACAACCATGGTGGTGGGATATACAAGGAGAGTGGGATTTGGGAGACCCCTAGTGCACCTTGTTTAGACAATAGGGTAGTGGTTTGACTATGGTTTAGATGAGGCATATAGGGAACACAAAATTCAGTTTTTTAATGAACATGGGAATGTCCCATAGTTTGGTCTCACATTTTTTCAAACCGAATGCCAACCATGTGCACCCTACAATAGAAGTGGGACACCTGTAAAAACTGAACTCATGGATTCAGAAATCATGTTCCAACCATGAAAAATGGAAATGTAAATGTTAAGAGCCTCCCTACATGCTTTTTACCAGACTTCAATTAACTACAAGCCGACCATACTCTATGGCCCAGACAACCAACAAGTTTCCATACCATTCCTCAAGGCCTTGAATAGTTATATCCAAAACAAAATAAAGATGTAATATACAAACCATGTATGGTCAAAATAGTCTATAAATTCAATCATCATTTACCAACAATGTGGTATACTCTCAAACCATACACATAAACTATTTATATGGTCAAAAAACACATGATACCTCAAAAAGACAAAAAAACACACTAGTAACTCAACTCGTACATAAACCAAAAGACTCAACATCTAGATGGGTATAATAATGAATGAAAACCATGGTTGGGGTGTGACCATTTCCCTAACCAAAAATATTTATACCAATATAATGTCACCCAGTATAATGATGAAGAAATCTAAAATTTGTGACCAAATAAGGGAAAAAACTACATTCTATTAGGTGATCTTTTAAATACCCATGACACACCCGAACTCTTATAGTGAAAATGTAAACATAAAGATCCATGATGAAAATAATAATATTTTTCCCCAACACATGTACCAAACATACATGGATACACCAACAAGGTACCCTCCCACATAGATCGAAACATGAACTCCCAACATGGAAAAATCCTAGAATTCTAAACATAAAACAAATCCCAACGTCACCCCCAAAGTCCAACCCCCAAAACAACAGGGTCCCAAAGGAAGGATTCCAAAATAAAGACTCAATATCAACCATAAATCATCATTTACACAATTCAATATATCTCAAACAATGAGCACTACTATAATGTTTCAAAATGAATAAGCTACTGAGAATTTTTAAACAAGAAAGAACCGTAAAAAACAATGAAGGATAAAAAAAGGTAACATAAAATATATTATATCTAACACTTGAGAAAAAAAGATGTGAAAAGTCTCCCCATACCCAAATATTCATATCTAAATTAATATCATCACTTTGGGATTTGTACACTGATCCATGATGTCACAAACCATATTCTAACTTGCGTTTAGTAGCTGACAACATCCGACTGAGACTACCTATTCGGGTATAAATACCTGAAAATTTTCTCCACGTTAACCAAATGGCCACATTGGTGAAAATAATTTGGAGAATGACGACCATATTGATTCCAATGTCAACGATAGACACTCTTGAAGCACATGAGTGAGTGTTTTGACAAATACGAAGTAGGGACTGTAAATGGAGACTACTCGGGAACAAGTTCTTCTGTCATGAAACTCTCTCTAGATAATGATCCCTCACAAATATCAATGGGAACTGGTTTACCAACCAAAAAAGATAGTACCCCAGGAATTAACTCATCTAGAAATACTTTATCTAAAAAAATCATAAAAAAATTCACAAAATGAGATGATTCGCTTTGATCTTTAGAGGATGGCCCCAGATTAAAATTGGTTCTTTCAGATGAGCCTCTGATTATATATATTGTGAAAAGAAAACTAGAGTTTTTAAGTGATCAAAATAAGATTTAACCATCTATTGAATTTGAAAATTTTCCAAGAGCTCCTCCACAATATTTTCATTCACCTATTTATGTATAAAACATTCAACAAAAGTGGATTTAAATACTTCCTAAGACCTTATAACTTTAAATTGTGTTGGGACAATCACCTCCCATCTATCCAAACTCAAAATTTAAAAGACACTTAAGACAACATTCCCCATCCTTGATTTGGGAGTTCCCAATGACCCAACCCTACATTAAAAATCCTCAATCCCCACTAAACCCAGAACGTACTCTATAACAATTAAAATTGGGAAATGAATGAGTATAACTTGATCCCACAACTCCACTAGAAATTTTGGAAGGGATAAAAATTGGAAGAGACTCATTTGAAAAAATAATGGAAATTTTTGGGCTACTTACTCTTAACAAAAATAAACAAAAATGAAACCAACAGCCAATCAAAACTCAATAAAAAACAATTACTATGAAAAAAACAATATCCAACGAAAAATAATATAAATGGAATAATTATCCAATTTCAAAAAAATATTCACATTCCAATTTACAAAAAAACTTCATCATTGGACAATTTTTAAAATTTAAAAACTGCTTTCAATTTTAATTATAAGACATCCCACTCCACTTTTTAAACAAAACAAATATGGGTATCTTTTTCCACATTAACAAAACATTAAAAAACTATTTCCATATCGTGATCAACCAATATGTTCCAAAACAAGGGTAAAACAAAACTCCCACCTAACTCATGTAATAGGGAACATGTGACTAAAAAAACCTTACCACATAGATTAATGTACCATGCCCCATGAAACTATCAATCAAAAGGAATTTCTTAAACAATGAACTCAAGCATTACATGGGTCTCTAAAATAAGAAATCTAACCATAAAACAAGAGTTATCCTCTATTTTTATTCCCAATCCATAGACCGAAAAGGAAAATAAAAGTCTCAAGTCTTGATCTAACGCTTGAAAATAGTGGGTAGGGAAATTTAGGAGTTTCTGATTCTCTACATGTACCTAGATCTTGAGTCCAAATAATATTATCTCTGAGAATCCTAACATAAATAATAACAAAGGGATCTTATGATACCATTTTTTCAGGAACCATGACAGGTTACCATTAAACATTGCACCAACCGTTGCTCACAAAAAGTCCCAAGATGTATTCTCAATCCTCCTTGGATGGCTACTAGAACGTTGAGTCAATGATACACCATGAATGAATGAACTATTTGGATAATTAGATACAAATAAAATTGAATATATCATAATGAAAACCCAATGGGATATATAAACACCGAATATTAATAAATACAAAACATGACAAAAATCCATCTAAAATAGAACAAGACATAAACAACAAAAAGAAAATAATAACAAAATAGAAACAACATGATAACCCATTAACTCTTAGTCACCACCAACCAAAAGAAAAACCCTCTCCAAATGAAAACGTGAACTATAAACCTGAAATTAAATAATAACACAGGTCTATCGACAATGCGGGTAAAAAGTATGCTATCAGTATAAATGTAACAATTTCAATATATTTATTTTGAAAAATAATATAAACCATCATTTTTAAATAAATTAGAAAATAAAATTTTATCATTTAAATACAAAAAAATCTTTCATTAAATGAAAATTTTTATTAACAAAACATATTTTTTTTCTAAATCAGTTTCCCATTTTAAAACATATTCCCATTTCAAAAGCTAGATTAAAAACAAAATCCTAAATATGTGTTCCCACCATGAGATAATAAAAGAAATATTATAAAAATAAAGGAAACTAAAAAATCATCAACAAAATAATAATTATAATAATCAATGTTTAGAAAAGAAACCGAACATATATATTGATAATCATGAGTGTTTCCTAAACATATCCTGAGTAATCCCTATATGTAATAGAGTCAGAATAGCCTTCATTCTTGTGGTGTAGCTCCATAGTCTATAACCAACATGGTTCTCTAACTATCCTCACTAGTGGTAAACATCCATTATCCTGTAAAAAAACTAATGGGTACTAATTTTTCAAATTCGTATTAGAAACTCATTTTCACTCACCATCTATACGACCCCATGAATTCCAGGATAAGAGTACCCATAGAATGAAAATGTTACTATATATGTGGAAAAACCCAATAACCCCTAGCTCCCACCGTCATTTCCTAACCAAAAATTTCTAACACCACCTATGTGGAGGCCCTATCCTTATAGAGACACATATAATGGTTTCCATTTGACATCAAACCACACTCAACAACCAATCATGTATATATATAATATTACATTGAAACCAATTACAAAAATTTCAAAAAATACTAATTGATCCTTAAAATTTATAAAATGATCTCATTTAAAAAACCAATTCTAAATCAAAGTAGAACATATAGAAATGATATAATAGTGAAAAAAAATCCTTTATATCATTTAGTTACCAAAAAAATAACAGTGTGCCAATATTTCTGTGCTCTAAAAAATTGAATGGAAAGTAATTTTGAGATAATTGTGGAATTAAGTATCTATTTTGGAAGAACCATTTGGGTAATGGAGGAAGAAGATAAAATAGTGTAGGGGGTAAATTTTTTGAATATCCTAGGTTCAAATAGGAAAATTTTAAGGACCATCATCATTTGTATACCGAACCATATGTGCACCTCCTATATATATGCATATGAACAAATCTAATTTCATATACATGGTTGACCATAAAAATATCTTTTAGTTAATTTAGTATCTATATATAGTAAAAATAAAAACCACAAAAATCTATAATTAAAATTCAATCCCTGAAAATTCGACAAAATCTACCCACATGACCAATTTTCAAATGAAGAACCTATCAGTATCCCACCAAGTCCAATCAAAATATCAAGATACTAATTTTAAATTTAAAAATTCCATTTTTAATTTCATCAAATTGTTTTTATACATATACATGGTTTACTATTTAGGATTATCCCTTTGAAAACCAATTTTTCCCAATTTTTCAACATTAAAACACAAATAAATCCAAAAAGAAAATCAATAATTTTAGATTCACTTTTAAAAATTATTTAAAAAACTGAAACAATGAATAGAATGTGCTATAATGGAATTGGATGGAAACAAAAACCTCAATGACATGCATATGAAACTGAAAAAAATGTGAGGTAATAACAAGGACCAATGGTCAAAACGTACACCCTAACATGAAAGAAAAAAAATTATAAAATCCTCATCTTAGTGTTAATATATGTGTTATCAAAGGCAAGGAAGATCTAATAAACAAGATATATAGAATATGATAGGAGGAACAAAACTAAAACAATAAGTGGTATCCCAACCTATAATCTTGAAGAAGGGAATATAAATTATGGTGCGAAATGGATAGGGGGTTTCAAGAGCCCTTGGTGAGGACATGTAAAACAAGAGGGGTGGTCAAATTGGGGTTGAGAGAATGGACGGGTATAATATGATTTAAATTTTTTAATGAACCTGAGTATGTTCATGGGATGAGATTATTTTATTCCAAACCATACACTAACCTTAAACACCCTATGGGGAAGTTAGACACCCCCATGGATGGATTTAAGGTCTGTTAAATCATTCCTCAACCATGCACAATGGATTTTAAAATTTTATATCCTCCACACATTCTTGGTGTATGGTTTCCTCTAACATTGCACAATCCATGTTTGAAAAGACTTGACCTCAATTTCTCAAGGCTGGTGCCTTAATTAATTACATTGGAATGGTTACAGTAATGTTCTATCCTGAAGGAACATATAGTTCAGTAGTTTTGGATATCCATATACATATAAAGGATCAACAATACAACTTGAAATAAAAATACAATTTAGAAATTACATTGACAACATCTATAACTCCTAGGTTATCCCTGCATTTCATTCATAATAAAACACTACATATCCTAGGAAAATAAAACAAAATAATTTAGTGAGATCAAATTCATAGTAAGGGTAATAAGTATAGAAGAAGATGTCATAAACACAAACATTAGTTAGGGTGAATTACTAAAAAACATGCCTTTAAAAAGAAACATTAACACAATAAGGTAGTAATAAGAGAAAAATAAATAACTCCAAAATAAAGCATAACAATGGGTATTATAATAGTCTAATAAAAACATGACCATTCAATTATTTGTTTTATAATGTGGGAATTAATAATACTTGAAATCATAACCATATCTTCAAAACCTTATGCCAAACCACAAATTACCATTTTGTTAATGCATTGTGCGAGGACTGTAGTTTTTATCATGAGACCTAATGATGTATCAAGGGGATATAGAGGGCCCACCCATAACTTAATATGTTCATTGAATTCCACATATGAACATGGGTAAACATAAAAATCATATACATTCATTTTGAAAATAACAAATGAAATGTAAATTACATTCCTGGATACATTAATCATAAACACTAATGATTATGAGAAAATTGGTGTATGGTTTTAAGATAGAACATACAAAATTAAAATAATCATAAACCATTAAATTAAATATTTTATATGATATAATAAAATATCAACCCCAATAATACATAACAATCAATAATAGTACTGAAATAAATGATGAAACTCTTATAAAATCATCATCTAATTCTTTAGATAATTAATCTTTTACTTTGAAAATAAGAGTTAATTTGAAAACCTCATTGTATAAAACCATAAGTGATGTAAGCTGATATTTTTAAAATAGTAATAGTTTTTTAGGAAGATAATGGTTTTTAAAAACAGATTATATATTTCCCTTTAATATAGGTAAGAATATGACAAATTCCCTTGACTCGGTCTTGTATTTTGGGATTTTTTTGAAATATCTTTTAAAACATATAACTTCCATAAATTATGATTTGAATATGATTGGTAAACATATATAAACATTCAAAAAAACGATGAGTAAATATTAATAAAAGATAATTTAATTGAGGAAAGTATAGAATAAAAGTAACCCAAATGAAAATGGATGTTTGGGTAGAAAAACCCTTACATTAAGTCTGATGGTGTACTCAACATGATATTAGTGTCACATATATCAAATTAAATTAATTAATTAATATTTTTAGAACTTCTTATTAAATTACATGGTTTATTATAGCCTTATTAAGTTCATTCATTTCCTTCATGATGGGTTTGGGGAGATTAATTTTATTGTTTGGGAGTATTTTCTTCTCTCTTATTCCTGACAAGTTTACATATATAAAATTAATGATAAACATGTAAAATAAAAATCATTTTCCATAATTGATGTATTATTATATTTTTTAACATCTATAAAATTATATTGTTATAAAATTCAATTTTTTACTAGGAGTGAAGATGAATCTTTATATAAAACTTTCATGATAATCATTTGGTTTAGTTGGGAGGTTTTTTTCACAATGAACTCATTTTGATTTATAAATTAACATCATGTGTATAAAAATATGAAATAAAATTACATATGTTCTCATAAATATATTAAAATATTGTTATACCATAAAAATATTTTCATTAACGTAATTGAATATGGTAATAAAAATTGAAAACTCGTCATCCGTGAATGTGATAACTCAACACATCTGGGATGGTGTTTTATTAATAGTATAAAAAAAAGAAAACGAGATATACTGATGAATTATTAAATTATCATAACAAAATTATTTTACATTTAAGGTATTTTAGTTATCATAATAGTTTTATGAAAGGACACAAGGAATGAAAAAGAAAAGAATGGAACTCAAAATAAATCAAATCCGAAGAGGAATTTCAATACTGAAGTAATCTTATTTGAGAGCCACATTAGAGGAGATGTTTTAGACTTTTTATAAGACCATGGGATAATAGATTTGAAGGATTTTCATCAGAAGATATTTGATCTGAATTTAGAAAAGGAACATGGTTTTAGGAGAGTTAAGAGAAGAGGGAGTGTGGGGTGTTTTATAATGGATGAGATGGTTGATTTTTGAATATTTTATTCATTATTTTGTTAGTTCCCACCAGAAAACAAATAGTGTTGATTCATGTGACCCATAATAGTAATAAGGGCATGTTATTTTGAACCATGTGTTCTTACATCATACATGATTTTAGGAATAATTTATTTAACTGATAATGTATATATACAGTACATTACTATATTTTACTATTAAAAAAATAGAGTATTTTAGAAAAATCCAAAAAATTCACCCAAACCATTTTTTGACATGTATAATTAAAAAACGAACTCAAATTATTTAAAATAATTTTCTAAATATTAGTAATTTATTTTTTTTAAAAGAATTGCAATTTATTCAAAAAATAACAATTTTAAAACTATAATTCGTTTTATATCACCTTGAAAATTTAATTAAGATCTTGTCATCTTTTATCCTTAAGACAAAAAAATAAGAAAATAATCTACTATTTATTAGGGCCATATGACTGTTAATATTTTTATTCATAAGGGTATGTTACTATTCACCAAAAATTAATTTTTTATTATCAGACTCTAAATATCTTATTAAACACAACAATATATGTCAGCTTTTCCAAAGTCAAAACACAGAATTGGGAAAATAATGTTTACTGGTTAGGTTATAATTATGTTGTGTCTTTTAGATACACGATGTTTCAAGCTTTTGATATTTTATTTATTTATATATCCATGGGGTGTTACATTCTCCCCTAAAAAAACCACCATCCTCAATATTTATTGAAATTTACCTTAGAAAAAGATATGGGTAGGTCCTCATCATAAGCTCCTCAGGGTCCCATGTTTCTTATTAAATTTTATGATTTTTTTGAAGTATCTTTTCTAGACGAGCCATCCGATTACTCAAAACCTATAATATAGTGTCCAAAATCCTTATAGTCATCTCAAATTAAAACAGGCCAGGTTCTAATTCAATACCTTTAGAAGTGAGGAAATGTGTTGGGTCTTTCTTTTAATTTCTCAACAATTAGACATTGAACACATTGTACACTTTAGAGAGGCTATGTAGAATTTCCAAATGATAAGTAAAATATCCAACTCTCTCCATAATTTAAAAAGGGATAATGTACTTATGGATCCATTTCAATTTCTTCCTAAATCATATAACACCCTTCCAGAAGGATTCTTTTAAGAAAACATGATCTCCCACTCGAAATTACAAATCCTTCTTTTGATTATCTGTATAACTATTTTTGTACTTTGAGATTCTCCGATATGGGTTGGAATAGAAATTACCTCTACTATTTTATCCTCCAAAATCTCTTGGCCCACATTCTTCGTTTCACCTAATTCATCCCAACATTTTGGTGTATGACATCTCTTTCCAAACAATTATTTATATGATGCCATTTGAATGATCTAATAGAAACTATTATTATTAGACAAATATAGCAATGGTAAATTCTGATCCCACATACCTTGAAAATCATGTGACCATGATCTCAAAATGTCTTCTAAAGACTGGATCTTCCTTTTTGATTACCCATCAGTTAGCTGGTGATAAGTTACACTCAAACGAAGCTCAGTATCCAAATTTATGAAAAGAATTTTCTAGAATTTTGAAGTAAATCGAGGATAGAGATCAGAAATTATTATAAATATATTCTATATGTAGTCTTTCAAAATCCATGATATAGTTCATATCTAGGCTCTCAAGTGGCATATCATCTCTAATAGTGAGGAAACGTGCAGATTTGGTATGTCTATCCACAATTACCAATATTACATAAATATTTTTGGTGTTTTTGTAAATCCTATGACAAAATCCATGGTCATTTCATCCCATTTACTTTAAATAATAGGTAGAGGTTGTAGGAATCTTCTTGGATGTTTTATTTCAGCCTTCACCGATTGAAAAACTAATCATCTTGATAGATAACCATCAATTTCCAGCTTCATGTTTTCCCAAAAGAAATGTTCCATCAAATTTCAATAAATTTTAGTACTAATAGTGTGCATAGAAAAATTTGATATATGTGAATCATAAAATAATATGATTTTTAGCTTGGTTATAGAGGAAACACATAGCCTCATCCCAAATTTCTGAATTCCATCCTCACAAATGATGATAGCCAACTTCCCATCTTTTATATCATTAATTTTATTTTGAATGTTACCATCATGATGCTAAAAGATTTGAATCATTTATAATAATCATGGTTGTGAAACCAATTGAAAAAGGAATGATGTATCAACTTTATTGATAATTCACACCTCCATATTTTATAGATCCATAAACATAGGAACCCTTTAAATCCTCATTTTGATTAAAACTCCATGATCCATCTTTTTCAATGCATCAACTACCTTATTTTCCATTCCTGGGTTGTAGTGTGTGGAAAAATCATAGTTCTTGAGTTGTATGTTCCATAGACTTTACCTCAAGTGGAGTTTGTTCTATGTGGAGATATATTCTAAACTCTTGTGATCCATATATATCTCACATCATTGACCTTAGAGATAGTTTCTCCATATTTTTAGGGCAAAGATCATAGTAGTTAACCCAATATCATGTATATGATAGTTTGGCTAATAAATCTTAATATCCTTGATGCATATTCAGAAACATTATCATTCTATATAAGGACACAACCATGTGATTTATTTGATACTTCACTATAGATCACTAACCAATCATTCTTCGATAGTAGAGTTAGGATCAAATCATTTAACAATATCCACTTTAATGTTTTTCAACATTACTCACATTGTTTTTTCTATACGAACATAACCTCTTTAGGAATAATCTATGTTAACAGGTTTTCTATATGGGCGATGTTATGAACAAAACACCGATAATAACCTGGTAAACCCATAAAATTTCACACCTCAGTTATGTTCATTGGTGTAGGCCGTTCCTGAATAACCATTTTCATCATCATAACAATGGATATTCTATCCATAGAGACAATATGGGTATGAAAAGAAATTTATTGAATCCAAAATTAACACATTCTAAACATCCTATATAATTCATTTCTTATAGGATTATTCAGAATATTGCACATGTGATTTTCATTATCTTGGTAGCTTTCAGAGTACACAAAAATTTCATCAATAAATATCACAACAATGTCACCAAGATATTCTTTGAAAACCATATTCATTAGATCCCTAATGACGAAGACTACATTAGTTAGTCCAAAAGGCATTAATCTAAACTCGTTATGCTCATACCTTGTTCAAAATTCTATCTTTGGAATATATTCCTTCATCAATCGCATCTGATGATATCCAAATCGAAGGTCAATCAACAAAAATATTTTTCTCCATGTATCTGATCAAATAAATAACTAATGCATGGTAGAGGATACATGTTCATTATTTTTAATAGAAATGATCTCCTTGTATCCAATACAAAACCTCATAGATCCATATTTCTTCTTAATGAAAAGAATAGGGGATCCCCATAGAGAGATAGCATGGAAAATAAATACATTATCACTCAATTCATCTAGTTATTTCTTCAGTTATACTAACTACACAAGGGCCATTACATAAGGAGTATTTTTTATAAGAATTTATCCAAGAATTAAATCAATTGAGAACTCATCTTCTTGCATGAAATGGTGTCAAGGATAATCCTGTGAAAAAAATTGATATTATATTGGACAATATATACATCCTTGATCTGAGAATTTCATTCCCCACTCATAGATGTCGATTTCTCATCCTCCCTAAGAATTGAAATCATTAAAGATACAAATGGAGGATCTAGATGATAATCATATGGTGACATTTCTCCTTTAAATATATTGTATTCTATGTCACTTTCAAAAATTGTAACCTCATTCCACTCATATTATATTTTAGCATCAAAATTCATTACACAATTCATAACAAGGATTATATCAAATTCATTCATGGGTATGATAATAAAATCAATAGATAAATCATGTTAATATTCCATAATGGTGACTATCAAACTCATCTTTTTTCGAATGATACTTCCCATATGACTTTTTACTGATAACTACCTTATTAAATCTAATTGGAAATAGATAATTCTCTTGGTAAACTGGGAATATATCAAATAATGATATGATACATAAAAAATAATGAATTTTATATGTTTGTGGAAATAAATATTGTTCCTTACACCATATCATTAGGAACTTCAATATCAGCATTTGTGATTGCATAAGATTTTCATTTATCTCTTGGTCTTCTTTGGGGAATGTATCCATGAAGCATAGGATAATAATTTCAATAATGTCTAATATCTTTTCAATTGTAGCATTGAACATTGGTATCTTATTTCTTCCCCTTATAACCTTGATATTTGTGGCATTTTTTCCACACATTTAACAAACACCCATAACCTTTTAGAAAGTACAAGGGTGTCTCTTTCCACAATTATCACATGGTGGAGGTCAATACACCCCTTCTTCCCCATTTCATTATTTACTTTTTCAATGTTTCTAGAAAGCCTATTATTCTTTTTATTTCCCTCAAAATCATAAGACATATAGAATTTATTTTCTATATTGATTGCACATGAGACAATATTTTGATATGATTAGACACTTTAGGAGACTAGATCCATTCAGTTAACTAGTTTTAAACCATAAAAGATTCGATCAATATTTATAATGGAATTAAATATGTAGTCTGAAACATGTCATGTTAAATATGTGTAGTAAGATTCATCATTTACAACATTCTCAACCTCTTTTTTTCTCGGATTCAAAAAATTCATTTCCATGTATTCTCACAGTTCATAAGGAAAGTATTTTTCTAAGAAGATTTCCTTGAAATCCCTCCATTCCATGCCATATATTTCTTCCTCATCCACTGTGTTTTATGTTAAAGACCACCACTGAGCCACATAACTAGATAGACAATAAACCTCAATGATAACCTTCTCTCATTCGTTATATCCTAAAGCAAGTAATATATTCTATAATGAACTTATATACTATCCCTCTATCAATGGTTTTGTAGTCACATTAAATAATAAAGGTTGCATTGCATAAATAAGTATAACATAGCTCCTCTACATTGTGGATCCTAATTCTCCATACTAGAAAGGTTATTGTTCATTACTTGAGTTAACTATCCTATTACAGTTATAAGTTACTCAACACAAATCATAACACCATATCCAACATCAGTATCTTTCATTGGAGGGAAATACCTACATGGGACATGTGTATTTTTGTGGTTACCAAACCTTCAACTAGGAATCATTTATAAAAAATGGCATACAATTTTTTAGATTATGGATCAGAATGTATAATTTCAATGTAGAGATATTCATAGCATAAATTGAAATCCAATACATAGATAATCTCATAATTATATACATGGTTTCTTTGAGAAATAATATACATTTAAATTCTAAATAATGGATTGTAATGAAAATTTGAATTATCATAACAATATCCCACAAGAGTGTCAAACTGGGTGGGCAGTAAGACCCATTTTCTTATACCAAGATACACCTGGGCAAGCCCAAAACTCATTATTTGAGTTGTTACACCTAGGTACATCTGTACCAGTACCACATCCACTTGTAGTATCAAGACATGGATTTATTTGATAAAAATATCCACATAATATATTCCTTACCAAAATTACGAGATGGTATTGTATGTTTATCGTCAGTTTCTACCTTAGAGGTTTTTTTACCTAATAAATGTTTTCTAAATCTAGTTTCCATGTTTTCTGTGAAACTTCGTTTGATATAAATTGTAAAGACACATCCCCTGTTTCTCGAAGTTGGATCCATAATTCATTACATTAGAATGATTAAAATAAATTTATATCCTAAATGAATGGATGGTTTCGTATTTCATGAAAACTAGATACATACATATGTAAAACAACAAATCTTGAAAAGAAAATACAATATTGAAATTCTTTTGACAACATCTATAACACCTAGTTTATCACTATATTCCATTCATAACATACCTATTCACGTATTGAAAAAATGTAACATACAAAATGGGTGAGATGTAATGCTCAGTAAGTGTATGAGATACAACATAATATATCACAAACATAAACATTAGGCATGGTGAATAACTACAAACTATTTTCATTAAAAATAACTTGAAGACATTATGGAATGAATAAGAACTGAATATATAATTTCACAATAAAGTACAATCATGGGTATTCTAATAGTGGAATAAACCCATAATATTTCAATTACTAGTTTCATAATGAGGGAATTCATAATTTCAAATATCATAACCATATCGTCAAGGCCTCTTTCCAATACTATAAATAACATTTTTTGTCAAGGTTTCATGAAAAGACTAGATTATCTCTTGGGACCTACATATGTGTATAGGGGATATAGCGGGAACCATCCATGAGATACTAAGTTAAATTCATTCCTAATATTAATGTTGATATAAAAATACTAATTATACATTCAAATTGATACTAACATATGAAATGTAAATAACTTTCCCCGAACAGTAATCATAAACACTGACTATTCAGAGTAAATTAGTGAATGGTTTTAATATATCCCATTAGTAGTAAATCTAATCAGATGCCATTAAATTAAAATTGATAGATGATATCTCAAAAAATTAATCCCAATAATACATAATAATCAATAAAAGTGTTGAAATTGATCATCAAAATCCTATAAATTCATTGAGTAAATCATTATATTAAAACACTTTTACTTTGAAAAAAATGGTTCTTATTGAAAAATAGTTTTATAAAACATGATGTGAAGTAAGAAAGTATATTCATAAAAAAGTATTTATTTTATAAAGAATTTTTTTTTATAAAAACATAATATAGATTTACTTTCAAAATAGGTATGACTTTGATAAATTCCCTTGAATCAGACTTGTATTTTGGGAAGAATTTTTGAAATATCACTTTAAAACAACTAACTACCCAGAAATTATGGTTGGATTATAGTTTCTATAGATATTGAAAAAATTCACCCATAATAAAGGTGGATTAAATATTAATAAATTTTAATTTAATTTAGGTATGTATATATTAAGAGTAACCCAAATGAAAATGGAGGTTTGTGTTGAAAACCCTTACCTTAAGACTGATGGTGTTCATCACTTGATCTTACTATCCTGGATAATGAAATAAAATTCATTAATTAATATTTTGAAACCCTATTATGTATTTAATATATTCATTATAGCTTTGTTAAGTTCATTCATGTCTATATTTATTGGTTTAAAAGGTTGATGTTTATTGTTTGGGAGCGTTTTCTTCCTTGGTATTCATGGCTAGTATACTTATATACATGTCGGGATAATCATGTAAGATGAAAATGGTATTCTAGAATATAATTGTATTTTATTTTTTAGCATCCATAGTATTACATGGTTTTACAATTCATTTGGTTATTGGGTGTGATGATGAAACATTATATAAAACACAAATGATAATCGTTTGGGTTAATTTGTTTTTTACAGAACAAACTCATTTTGATATATAAATTAAAATCATCTTTAATAAATTATTATAAAAACTAATATAAGTTATAATACTTATATTATGGTTGGGTTTAATCATAACAATATTTTCATGACTATAATTGAATAAGGTAAGAGAAATGGGAAACTTGTCGTCCTTGAATGTGATCAATTAACACATCTTGGATGGGGTGTCCATTTTTAGTTTAAAGGAAGGGAAAAAGGTATGATGATGAATTATTCAAATATCATAAAAAAATTCCATTACATGTTAGGTAATAGAGTTATCATAACATTTAGATGAAAGTAGGTTAGGATAGAAAAATAAATGAAAGGAATTCAAAAAAAAATAAAGTGGAATTTCCCTATTGAAGTTGTCTTTCTTAATAGCCTCTATAGTGGAGAGGTTTTGAAATTTTTATGTGACCATGGATTGCTGGAAGTGGGGGAGGATAATTTTAGGAGATTTTGGTATAATTTCTAAAATTCATAAAGATTTATAAGAGTTAATAGAAGAGGTAACGGGGGGGGGGGGGTTATAGTGGAGGAGAAGTGTGATTTTGTGATATCATATTCGTTGTTTTATTATTTCCCTCATGAAAACCAATACTATTGATTCATGTTAACAAAAATATTAATAAATTTATTTGTGTTGTAAACATGTTTTCTTACATCATCCATGATTCTAGGAACCATGAATTTAACTGATAATGGGTATATACGATAAATTATCATATTATACTATTCATATGAAATTTGAGTATTTCTGAAAAATCCCAAAAATTCCCTCAAACCTTTTATAACTTGTAGAATTCAAAAATGCACTCCATGTATTTTAATATTTTCATAATATGATTAATTTTAGTTTTAAATTAAATCATTATTTATTCTAAAAATAACTCTTTTAAAATTATAGTTCGTTTTATATCACATTGAAAAATCAATCAAGATCTCTTTATCTTATAACATTAAGGCAATAAAATAATGATATTATTTAATATTCATAAGGTTCAAATTATTATTCATAAGGTTATGTAACTTTTAAACAAAAATTAATTTTTCCTTATCAGACTCTAAATATCTTAATGAACGCAACCATGTTTCTGAGTTTTTCAAAATTCAAATCACAGAAGATGAAAAATTACTTTTACTAGAGAGTATAAAAAAATATGTGTTTTGTATATACTCAGTGATTCATGTATTCAACATTAAATTTATTTATAAATCCCTAGGTTGTTATAGTGTCCAACATCCTAACACCCACGTAGGAGTCACATAGTTTATCTTAGGACTCATAGTATTCGATCTAAATCGTAATGAAGCCCTGAAATTAAAACCATAAAATAAAAAATGAATAAAAAAACACTATCAATAAAAGATGCACAATTTACCCATAAACCATAAACAAAACTCATGAACGAGACTAACACCCCTTGAAACCTACAAAACTAAAAAATTGAGATCATGAACTCTACCAAAACCTCTAATTAAGAAACAACACTATGAATATAATAAAATTAATGAAAAAATGTGTTTTATTATAATATGTATTATTTAGTTTAGTAAGATAAAAGATGTCCAATTTAACCAATTTGGGTTTTATGGTCTCTAAGAATACTTATAAGATATGCATGAGTTTATAATAATCTATTAAAACATAATATTATTCTAGGGTTTAGTGCCATAAAAGATTGAATTAACTATTTTTCATATATTTACATTTTGTAGTGATTATTAATGGAATATGTTGGATTTCATGGTTATCTAAGAAGACAAATGGAAATTTTGGGCTATACTATTATCCAATAATCGAAATTTGGTTTTACACGATTTAGGGTAATCATAGAATACTTATTGATTCATGGGAGTTTATAGAAATTATATAGGGAATAAATCATACACTAGAGTTTATTGACCTATATGAAGACATATTATTTCACTACAGTTTAGTTCTATATTGGAATGTGAATTAGGTTATGTTGTGATTTAGGCCCCTTATAGAGACATAAATTTTCAATGGATTTTAAGGTTTTCAAGAATGGATGAATGGAAATTATTTAGTTAAAGGTCATCTAGGAAGAAGTATGGGTATGTTATAGTAATATATGAATATTGTTTATGAATGAAAGACAAATTCGGTGGTTTGTGCATAGTTTTTGGCCATCTTACATATGAATGGAACAGATCAATGTTTTTTTCGATAATCAATATTAAAGGACATGATGAATCATCATGTTTAAGACATATGGAAAATGGTAATGAACATTATAATATCGGTCCAAGCTATAGTGATGGTGGTCAACCTGATAAGAAATCCTCTCAAACTCCACAGTCCTTTAGGAGGGTCACTAAGAAGGATACTAGATGAGATCTTGATATGGCTGCTTTGACTTACATAATAGAGATGGAAATGGAAAATAATTATATTCTCCTTTATAATTATACTAATCCTATTACTATGGTGGAAATCCAGAATATATGAAATGTCACAATGTTTTTTGATCTAATGCTGATTGATGATGGTATTTCTCATGAAGGTGACATCAATGATGAGCTACAATCTCCCCAAACCACTGTGTTTGATATGTGGGACTATCACACCTATGTATGGGATTTCTCTACCACTAATTTGATCATTGGAAAGAATTAGGAGGATCTATATGTTATTGATCCATGAATTCCATCTTCCATCCTAGACTCTCAGATTGATGGGACTACACTTGGGTAGGTGGACATGTTTTAAGGAGCTCAAACACCTTTGGTCCCTTTGCAGCTGTCTCCTGTTTCTAATACTGAATAAGGGGCTTCTATCATTCTGTAGAACCCATTTCATAAACTCCCCTATAAAAATATGTCTAGTAGAAGAATCCTTAAAGAGCCATGCATGGATCTTGAGACCTCTCCAAATATGTTTATACCTCTCAGTGGCAGCATTGGTTTGATGATAATATTGAGGACCCCTCTTTTCCCCTTAATAAAAATGATTAGTATCATCATGATCATGACATTAAATGAAATTTCAAGGGGAAGACTATGGTACCTAAGCATAACTCTATGAAGACAAAAGGTCCTGAAACTAGAGGCATGTATGCTCTTTTTAAATTAAGATACTGTTTTGGAATTTCAATGGGCTTGGAAATCCTCCCATGGTCGAAGCCCTTCGACATTTGTTTATGATAAAAAATAGTTATTTTCTAGAATTTCCATGCCAACGATGATGATTTAAAATTAGAAATCATTTAATTGGTCCTCAATTGGATACTCTCTAGTCTCACAACATGTCAATGTCAAGGGGGATGAAGTCTTATGGGTTTTGAAGCCTGAGAGTGTTCTTATTCAGTGTTTCATTTCTCATCAGTAGGTTGTCATGGTTGAGCAGTCCATGCAATGGGTTACTATATCTTTGTCCATTGTCTATACCTATAATTAATACCTTAAAAGGGGAGAGTTATGGTAGGACATGTTTTTTCTTCTGGAATAAACTCTTACATTTGGATGGCATTGGGTGATTTTATTTCTTCCCATAGGCCGACGGAAAAAACTGGTGGGAGTTTTAATAGGTTGGCTACATCTGATTTCTCTTCCTACATTGACTACTGAATCCTGGTTGATGTGCCAGTTGTGGGTTGTGACTATACATAGAGAATATACACCATCAATGGGAGGCAAGCTAGTGAACTTGATCGATGTTTGGCCCGCATTAATGAAGTGTGTGATCCTTTGAGAATATCATGCCTCATTTTTACCAAAATATCACCCAGATAATAATCCTATTCTGATTGAAATATGTGTTGGAAATTTGTGGTTATATCCATTGATTCTCATATTTAAAAATACATGGCTTATTTTTCTTTGATGTAGAGAGGTGGTTTGTGATGCTGGGAAGGATATTCTTTATAGAAGACCCATATTTGTTCGAACATTCAAGCTTAATATTTTCCAAAAAATGGTTAAGGAATGGGGTAATTATTCTTTCACTAGTATGGAAAATTATATCAAAGAGGGATATCATGATTTTCTCCAATGCTAGAATTATTATCATTAGTAGAATGTCCCTTATATGGATAAGGTTTAGGCTCATTCTATGCTTGAGGATCCGTTGAACCTTCAGGAATAGATTGTTACAAATACTTATTATTTGACATGCTTACAAGAGGGGGACCATAATTCTAAGTTCATTCAATGACATCATAGAAAAAGAATGATTCATACATATATAACCTCACTTGAAGTTTATGGAATTCTATACATCTCTGAGATCGAAATTTCAAATTTCATGTTCAACTACTTGGAATGCCTTTATTTAGGTGATAATGAGTATCATACTCAAAAATTACATGATAATATTTCCCAAATGTTGATGATAAGTAGTACAAGATGCTACGTGAGGTTCCCCTAGAGTGTGAAATCAGGGCTTCTATCTTCTCTTGTAATATTGATTGTGTGGAAGGTCTTGATGGTTTCACTAATAATTTTTTTATGTTTCACTAGTATATTTTTCAACAAGACTCCATTGGTGTTATCAGAGATTTCTTCATCAATGCCTTAATGGTGCATGGTGTGAATTCTTAATTTAATACCTTAATACAAAATAAGGATAATTCTATGAATATTAAGGACTTTATACTAGTTTCTATAGGTAATAACATTCCCAAAATCATTAGAAAAATCATTGCATCTAGACTGGGGTTATTACCAAGAGAATTTTTACCACCAGCCTATTCGGTTTTTCCCTAAAAAATAGCATTAAAAATTGTCTTTTTTTCTTCTTTGAAATGTGTTAACATCATTATGAAGATGTATACAGATGGGTGTTATTCACTTAAGATAAATATTTCAAAAGCCTTTTATAATATATAATGGTAATTAATTTTTTCTATACATAATTGACATGTAATATCCAAATCTTTCATCATGTTTGTCAATTCTATTATCCTGAGTGATTGCCATTCTGTCCCTATTAATGGATCCTAAAGGGTGTATTTTCCATTCTCCAAGGGTGTTAGGAATGTTAATCCTCTCTTTGGGATGATCTTTTACATGTCTAAAGACTTCTTGAGTGTTTGAATTAATGATTTGGTTCAGGAAGAACTTTATAAGAAACTGAATGCTAGAAGGAATATTTTCACTCTATCATATCTTTTTTATACCGATTATATCATCATGTTTGGATAGGCTGATAGATGAACCATTTATTGTTTTCAAAATATTTTTATTCACTATGAAGTGGTCTTGGGTCATGTGTTATGCTAGACTATGTCATTCGTTTTTTTGGGAATGGTATGACTCTTCATAAGAAAAAAAATCTAGAATGATTTGAGTTAAAAAAGAAACATTTCCTTTCACCTATTTGGGGGTACCCTTATTTTTGGGTAGGGTGAAATAAATTAATCTTTATAATATATCATCTAAGATTATTTCTTAGCTTTAAACAAGGAATGGGAAGAATATGACTCAGTTTAGGAGGGTTTGTCTAGTTAATTCAGTAAACACATCAAAGTTTGTATATGCCTTCTCTATTAATATATGGCCTAGAAATCTCATTAAGGCATTACAAGTGCTGACAAATAACCTTATATAGAATGGATCCATCTATGAATAGAATTTGATCACTGTCAGTTTGAATGAGTCTACAAAACCCATTGATATAGGAGGCTTGGGAATCAAATATCTTAAGTCTTTTAATGATGCTGTAATATATAAATTCACTTGGAATCTTTGGAGTTTTGATGAAACGACTCTGGATATTCCCAATCATATGTTTCATTAAAAACTAAAAAGTGGTTATTCATTGAATGTATTCTCATCCAAATAGGCTACTCTCAAAAATTCATATCATCGGATTATGACCTGGTTGCAATGGATGGTTTCTAAGTAGTGAAATTTGACTCATTTGATCAACTTGTGCCTTGGGGGACCCTAAAATACTCGGATGAATATGCGGCTTACCATGGGGTAGTGTACTATTCCTTATGCACAAGCATTAGATGAGTTCAATGGTTGTCTACCTATGGAAATCAAACCTAAAATAAAAAAATATACTTTAACTAATTATAACATTTTAGTTTGGACCCCCAACTCCGATGGAAGCTTCTATTCAAGGGATTTTTATAGGAATTTGTGTGATGGATATTCCAGCACTCTTGATTGGTATAAAATGTTGTATAATGCATTTATTTCCCCTTCATGTTACACGCTACTATAGAGGCTGTGAAAGGGAATTTTTACAATAGAATGGCTTCTTCAGAAATTGGGAATAAACCTTACTTTTGTTTACTACCGATTATTGTGGGAGGAAAAATCTGTTACTCATACTTTTCTCTAGTGTAGATTTTTCTGTAAGTTCTGGTTACATATGCAGGATGTGTTTAGAATTAATATGGACATGAACAGTTATGAGGATCTTCTAAAATCTATCCAAGGTTCTTAATTTAGTGACAAAGTTTGTGCTATGCTCGTCACTACCACTGTGAATGCTTTCTTAGTTATATGGCTGGAAAAAATGGTGATGATATTGAAGGCCAATGACCCTTTTTTCAGGATGGAATGAATTCTATATATAAGGTTGGTTTGACATCATCCAATATGAACCATGGTTCAATGAAAAATTAGCTGTCAGATTTTATTGTTATGAAATAAATTTGGGTTACAAGGCAAGCCAGGAATCCTCTTTTCTTGAAGTCTATTCGATGGATCCAACCAATTCTAATATGGCCGAATGAGAATGTGTATGAGGTGACATCTGGTGAACCCAGTCCCTCAGGACGTGTTGGCATCTTCGGCACTTATCGAGGGTTCATTAAGGAATTCTTCTTCTATTAAATTGGCCATGATACAATAATTGACGATGAGTTATGGGATACAATTTAAGGGATCACGCATTCCACTCATCATAGATGGAGACATCTTTGGGTGGAATCTAACTCCACCACTATGGTGCACATCCTCAAGGATCGTTCAAGATTTTTGTATATTAAATCCTTCATTTCCGGATTTAATTCCTTTAAATTATAGAGTACATACACCTAGATGTTACTCATGTCAAAAGGAAGGCCAATTTGGATTTTGATGCTATGCCAAAGAGGGAAGTGTTAGAGGCCTCTCCAGGATGTAATTTTGTGGAACCTAAGTTTTTCTCTCATCTTGTTTATTTGGATACACATGGTGTTTTTTATTCCTATATTTACAAACCACCGGCTTTTCCACACTCTCTGGTTTTTTAATTAAAAATTTTTGGGTTAGACTTGTGTGGATCCAAAACCTATTTACTCTGTATAAAACATATTTATCTCATTAATTTCATTACCAAATGTAATTCACTCAAAAATTAAAATATCTAATTGATTAATATTTTTATGAAATGATAAATTTCAAATGAATTCATAATGCATTTTCTAAGGTTAGTTTTAATTATTCTCGATAACATAATGAAAAGGATATAAAGGTAATTTTATATTAGGAGAATATCATCGTTCTATAAAACACATGATTGGTTGGAATGTAAGCTACTGAAGAAAAAAATTATTTAAAGAAAATATTTCACAAAAACACCGAGGTGTTACATTATACCCCTCTTAAATAATAATTTCTCCATCAAAATTAATCACATGGAATAAATAAATAGGTATAACTCTCCCTCATCATATCCTCAAGTTCACATTTAGCTTTTTGAAATTGGTGGTTTTTCTATAAAACTTTATCCAACTGAGTGGTTGTGCTTCATATAACATTTTTGCTACGATCCCGAATCTCTATCTGTTGTTTTTTATAATAAATATCTTTATCTGGTGGTATGAATTTTATGCTTTGTTCATGGGAAGGATCAAGTATATACATTCTCAGGAGAGATACATGGAGGAAATAATAAACATGAGAGATATTTAGTGGAAGCACTAATTGTTAAGATATCTTCCCAACTTGATCAATTATTTAAAAAATACTGATATACCTAGGGCCGAACTTTCCTTTATTTCCAAATCTCATTACTCTCTTCTAGGGAGATATTATTAAGAAAACCTTATCACCCAATTCAATCTCTAGGTCATTTCATTGGTTTTTAGTATGAATTTTTTGTCAACTCTGAGCTGCTCTAATTTATTTTTGAATAGATCATACCATATCTATCATTTCATCAACATGATCAGGTCCTAATAGCTTGGTTTCAACAACATCATCCAAGCAAGTTGGAGTTATTTACTTCTTTCCACAGAGGGTTTCATAAGGATCTATCTGAATACTAGAGTGAAAGCTATTATTGTATGAAAATTCCATAAATGGTAGGTGTTGATCCCAACAACCTTTGAAATACATAGAAAAATATCTCAACATGTCTTCCAGAGTTTGAATTGTACTCTCAGACTAACCATTTGTCTGAGGATGATAAGAAGTGCTAAAACTTATCTCTATATCCAGAGTATGCCAAAGGCTTCTCCAGAACATCAAGTTAAACCTCATATCCCGATTAGATATAAAAGAAAGTGGTACTCCATGAAATCTAACAACTTCATTTACATATATCTGGGAAATATGATCATGATAGAAATCATTTCTAATAGCAATGAAGTGTTTTGACTTCGTAAGGCGGTCAACTATAACCCATATAGATTTATTGGCATTGGATTTTTTTCAGATGTTAGATCTGAAAGTCTATAGTGATGTTTTTCCATTTCCATTCTTGTATGTGTAATGGTTGTAACAAACCCTTATAATATTGTCTCTCAACATTAACTTTCTGACAAACCAAGAATCAGAGACATATTCAGAGACATCTCATTTCAGGCCATCACAACAAAAGTACTCTTTTAGGTCCCTATATGTCTCTGTGCTTTCTGGGTGAATAGTGAATGAAGAACTATGTGCCTCATCCAATAGTTCATTTTTTTATTCGAGTATTGGAGGAAGAAAATTTCAATTATGGAACCTTATTATTTTATCACAATCATGGTATAATTCAGGAAATTTTCTCACCATATTTTGTAACTCAACATCTTCCTTTTGTGCCTCTTTAATAATCACTTTAATAGATGGATCAAAATTCATTTGAGAATGATAATATTTATCCCCTTCAATTATAATTTCAATATCCATCCTTTGAATGTCAATAAATATTGTATTTTTTATGATCATTGTCATGAATAAGCTGGCATGGTCTTTTCGAATGAAAGCATCTTCCGCCTTGTTCTCTTTTCAAGGCTGGTAATGTATTGTGAATCCATAATCATTAATCAACTGCTACCATATTTATTAGATCATATTCCACTCATTTTGTGTGAAAATTTACTTTATAATTTTAAGATCTATATAAATATAAAACCTTTCACTATAAAGATAATGGTCCATATTTTTAATGAAATGATTACTACAACTAACTCTAAATATTGAGTTGGGTAATTTTGCTCATCGATTATAAACTATCTCAAGGAATAAGAAACTAAAATATCTTTTTTTCAAAGGAACACACCCCAACCCCTTCTTGGATTCATGATTGTAGATCACAATAATTTCTCTAATACAAAGTAGTGTAAGCACATGTACACATGCTAACATTCTTTTTAGAGATTTGAAATTCTCTTCCCATTCTTCCATCCAAACGAGCTTAACTCTTTTTAGAGTCAACATGGGGAATGGATTAGATAACCATAGAAAATATTTCACAAAACATTTATAACATCCAAACAAACCAAGAAAACATTAGTATTCGGTTATTATTTTTGGTCTCATCCATCATTCAATAACCTCAATTTTTGATAGATCCAAAGATATACCCTCTCTTGAGATTATGTGACCCAAACCTGAATATTTTTTTAAACCAAAATTCACACTCGTTAAATTTGGATTAATGATTATCCTTTTTCAGGGTCTTCAGTTCAAATCTCATGTTATCTTCATGTTCATCTATGCTCTTTGAAAACACATGAATATAAACGATAAAGACTACCAAAAACTGATCAAGATAGTCTCAAAAGACTCTATTCAATAGATCTATGATGATAAAAGGGGAATTAGTAAGATCGAAAGGCATCCATAAAAATTCATGGTGTCAAATCCTTTTACAGAGTGACATATTTGGTTTATCCTCATTTTTGACCATTAATAGATGATATCCTAAACGAATATCAATCATGGAAAAGTATTTATCTCCAAATAGTTCATCAAATAATTCATCAATTCACATGAGAGGATATTTTTACTTGATATTGGTCTTGTTATGTTCTTTATAATCAATCCATAGTCACATTTATCCATCATTCTTCTTAGCAAACAACACTGGTGCTCCCCAAGGTGATGCACTGTGTCATATGAATACCTTATGAAGATTATCTTTTTGTTTCTTCTTTACATCCTATGACTCAATGGGGTACACTCTATAAGGTTTCTTTGAAATAGGAATAACTTCCAGTATGAGTTCTATTGAAAACTCAACATGATGATTTCATGAATGAAATCACAATTCCTCTGGAAAGACATCATCAAAATCACTTACAATAGGCATATTCTTAATCATGAGTTTCTCCAACACCATTTGAGATAAATAAAATTTATTTTTTGGAATCAAGACCAATAATATTGAACAAATTTATACTAGAAGGTTATATTCATCCTTGCATTGATAGATGGTCATAGATTGATCTAGAATATGAAATGGTACAACTCTTATTTGGAAATTAATATGCGCTCTAGATATAGAATGCCAATCAAGGCCAGAATCACATAAAAGTTCACTATAGTATGGATAACAAGATTTGCTGGAATCATTTTCCCAATAACTTCAAATAGAGAATAATTGTCAACTTTTGATATGATCGTTGTTCCATAAAGGGTTGTCACAACTAACTAAACATGTAATTGTTGAGGTAATATGGGGATACCCTTAAAAAATTCGATAGAAATAAAATATTGAGTGGATCCAGAATCAAACTTAACATTTTGTACATTAGATTGGTTGGTAAGTGTACCTTTCACTACTTCACTATCATACTCCACATCTCCATTAGAAATTTCTTGTGACAATCCTTTATATTTTTCCTTAAGAGTTTGTTGAAGACGATCATCATCAATATCCATTAGATTAGAGAATTGATTGGAATAATTCCACATTTCCTTGCACATGTATCATTAAAGTGTAAGAGGAGTATTTTATGTAGCATTTTCTATGTTCACATAATTAGACATCTATTTCCAATCACTTCGGCATTAAATTTCCCAATGAACTTCTTTTCCACACATCAAACAATTAAAATTCCCTTTATGATAATTCACTCCTTGTTTCTTTCCACACATTAAGCGTAAGGTTAAACTCATCTTATTTTTAGTGTGGTCTTTAGAATTTCATTTGAATATAATTTTTCACTTCTTATCAATACCGTATGACTCATGGGTAACTCTAATATCCATCTCATCCCCTAGATCACATCGAAAATTTTCCTTGTATCTATCGAAGTCCCTTATGGAATATACCATTCATAGGCTTGGTTTTATGCCAATAAATATTCAATCAATATAATTATAATGATGGATAAAAATTTTAAAATCATACCTCAAAAGTCTGGTAAAATTTTCTTTATATATACAAATAGATATTTCATCTTTTTTCATAAATTCAAGGAACTCCTTCTCAATCTTTGTTAGAAGAATAAAAGGAATGTATTTACTTAAAACAAATCATGAACTCGTCTCATTCCATGCACTCAATTTAATCTCTTTTCCATGTATTCTTTACAATATTCCACCATTGATCATCTTAAACATCGAAAATAAATGATTTTAAGAGGACTTTATCATGTTCTAAACATTGTAGAAATTAATAAATCATTTCCATGGTATTGATCCATTGTTCATCCACTAATGGATTAAACGACCCACTAAATGAATGTGGATGATGCCTCATGAAGGATTCAACAAAAGTTTCTCCTATACATTATTTTTTATAAGTACAGGATGATTCAAATGTTGAGAAAGTTTTTTGAGCATGGATACAATTTTTTTCATTCTAGATCCCATAACATTTGGTTTCTCAGGGGGACAATCATTTCATTTCTATTAACCTTTATCAATAACTCTTTTTTTTTGGGTTCCAACCAATGACTAAAACTAAGAAGTATAGTGTGAGAAACAGTATTCCCAACATGAAAACCAAATAATCAAGAATAAAATTTCAATTTAGGACACATTAGGTTTTATCCCTGGATATTCATGGTCATTTATAAAACACTAGGATTGTATCCTATACATCAACATATCATTAAGGATTTCTCATCATAGTTTCCAAAGGTAAACTATAGCTCTTCTATGATACCTACTATAAAGACCCATACATTACATACATTGATAGTAATTCTGAATTTAATTATTATCAATAAAACATATTAAAAAGTCATAACAAGCTGTATATGTATAATGTCTTTAAAAACTAGGGAACATAAACAACTAGTTTATAAAACATGTACATTGTCTCTGGTTTATTTCATCATTACTTGAATAATTTTTGGAGTACCATAATTAATTCCATTCTTCATGACATGGGGAAAAGAAAAATATAATGGGTGATAACAAATGCTTTGTAAGGGTATACAATGAAAATTTCAATCATATCATATTTATAAGAATATAACATTTGAAAAAAAACTTGTATCCAACAGATAAAAGAACACAATATCAGGTCATGGGATAAAATTATAGAAGTGAAATGTAATACTGAGATTCATAACATAAGACATAAAATTTTCTGGAATACACAAATAATCATAGAAAATCATGTTATATTAGTCAGGTCTCAATGACATGACAATCATAGCACACAAAGATCATTAATGGACTGAGTTCACTCATCGTCCTTGCCATGTGTTACTGAACTGGATTTACATGTTTTTCCATCCATGTTTATCTCATGAGATATAAATCATTACCCAATTAATTGAAGGAATATATAGGTCCCACCCATCTCATAATGAAACCATTCTCATGTGTTCCACAAAAACATTAAAACATTTACCATAATATAACCCACTAAATCAAATGGTTTTCTTAAACATCGTTCAATCCTAATTGATATTAAAAAAATCTGATTTTAGTAATGTTACTAATTTATTCAAGATTCATGTTAATTTTTATTATAACAATTATAATTCCATTTTTAGCCATTTTCTAGTAACATTTCACTCATATTCATTATTCGGGTATTAACTGCTTTATGTTCTTATGTGTGTTTTGTCAGATAAGTTCATAATACTCTTTTTAGGATATATATATATCATTTAAAAATGGTATTATTATAATATATATCATATTCATTCATTTAATTCATTTATATAATCATGGTTTAATGATGATTATTTTGAACAAATCACATTGCACCGCGGAGACCTTAAGTCGTATGTACACATGATTGATGATATCATTCCCAAATATGTTGAATGGTATTGATGTGGATAGTGTATAGTATCTTAGAATTAGTATTGAGATATAATAATCATAAATATTTATTATTTATACAATTATACCTATCCAATTGTGGTGGTGGTGAAAAACAAATTACAACACAACATGTAGACTGTAACCCGTAGGTACAGATGCGTGGTGATTTCATTTTTCATAGGATGGATCAAAGGTGAAATAGGGTAGTTTCATATATATATAAAAATATAACTATATTAATGATAATTATGTTATTTACTTATAATGAAAAAATAAATTAAGGGTAAGTAAAAGAAGAATGAAACTTGAAAGAATCTACAGAATAGATTACATCTTTCTTTACATTCTACTTTTAAATTTCCTCTTAGGGAACTAGATTTGGTCATTTGGGAAGACAAAATCCTCTAGAATGTAAATAAGGAAGTTGATAAGGGAAATTATGAGGGTTCTTCTTATAATAAGGGCTGAAATGGAGTGAATAAGGGATGTAGGAGGTGCCCTTTTTCAAGAGAAGAGATGGTAACTTTTAGAAACTCTTAAAATATTAATTTATTATAATGTCAAACCCAACATAAAAACTTAAAAAAGTATCAAATTCGAATATGAAATGAAATAGGTTTGTAATATCATCATCCAATAAATTTTATAAAATTTTTTATTTCAATTTTGGCATTATCATATTCATTAACACTTTGTTATTCTATTTAATTTTAATTATGGTAACAAAATTTTATAATTTTAATGGTTATAAATATTTTTATAAATGGATTTAATTTACCATAAATGTAAATTTAATGATATTTTAGACCTAATAATAATAAGTTGGTAATTTTAAAATATTTTTCTGATTTTTAAATATTTTAATAAAATTTTATTTCTATAGAATATTTGTAGTGCCAATTTGGAAACTATTTAATTATTTAATTATAAAATAAAATTCAAATAGAAGATAAATTCGAACCAAAATATTAAATACACATATAACACGTCTTAGTCACCTAGAGAAGTTGTGGATAACCTTAATTAGGTCCTATAATATTTCTTTTAATATTCGTAAAAAAAATTATTTAGTATTTCTATTAATAAAATAAGTTTTATATCACTAATGCGTCATCATTAATGGTAACTATTTAATATATATAATTATAAATAAATTTCAATGATTTAGGTAATTCTTTTATATTTACATAGAATATATATTGTCTATATTATCTCCTAGTTACCCATATATTATAATTAATATACTTTTGTAGTATGAGATTGTGACATTTAGTCACATTCATTTGTTTTTATTACAATCATGTCATATTCATAGATTACTGGCCATAAAGTGATTACATTTCTAGAAATGATGATAAGGGTATAATATAGTCATCCAATATAAATTTTATAGATGCTAAGATAATTTTATAATATTATTTTTATCATTAATTTCCGGATTTACCATTAACCATGGAAATAAAATAATTTCCAAAGATACTATTCATAATGTCAAAAAATAAAAGTATCATATTAACATGATATATACCTACTGATTCCAAATATATAATCCATTTTTTTTAATTAAAAACACTAGAGTTTTAGTAATAAATTTAAAATTAATCATGTAGTTGAAATGGAAAAAATGAGTTTTAAATGTTCTAACATTGCAAATGATTGAAATGTTTTTCCACAAAAATAAGGGTAAAATTATTGATAATGACATAAATTATATTAAATGGTAATAATATATTAAATTTATAATTTAAAATCAGTCAAAATTATAATTTAACCATATAAATTATCTTGATGAAAAAAGTTGTTTTTATTTTAAATTTAGCATATTTTTACTATTCATCAAAACATGAATATTATCAGAAAAATATAAAAAATTTATCAAAAGTAAATTTTTATATCCCACATCAAAATAACATGTTTATGATCTAATATATAAATTATTATTGTTTCAAAATCTTAATTCTATGTGGGCTTTCCATTAAAATTTTAAAAATAACCTTTAAAAAATATGTTCTTATAAATAAAATAGGGTCTTATTCATACCCTATGACTTAAATATCCATTTGATTATTATAAAATTTATATTAATAAGTATATTAAACATATATATCTCATTAATTTCATTACATAATGTAATTAACTCTAAAATAAAAATATCTAATTGATTTATATTTTTCGTAAATAATGAATAACCAATAAATTCATAATGCATCTTCATAAGTTAGTTATAGTAATTTCTGCTAACCTAATGGATAGGATATAATGGTTATTTTATATTAACAGAATATCACAGTTTTTTTAAACTCAATATTTACTGTAAAGTAAGCTACAAAAGAAAAAAATTATTTAAAGAAAATATTTCATAAAAACATCTCGGTGTTGTAGTGTGTGTGGTGAATTCTATTTAGCTACCTCTATATTCATATCATTAGATAACTTCTTTCAATAACATATGAAATCAGTTTCCAGACAATCTTCTATTCCACAGATAAAATTTATTCTGTTCCCACTAATAAAATATTCACCATGTTTCTTCCCACAAATTCTTCATTAAGGAAATATCATTTTACTTTCTCCATAGTTCTTGGATTTTTATCCGAACAAGATCTTTCTTTTATTTTCAAAACCATGAGATTGAAATATTAACTGAACAACCATTTCCACCTTGATATCTCATAGATAAATATCTTTATATCTACACATGACTCTTATGAATAACACCATTTTGAGAGATTCATTCAAACCATTGATGAACAGATCAACTTTACATTTCAGATAAATGAAAATACCACAATCTTACCTCATATGTGTTTTAAAATTTTCCTCATAGGAACCAAGAGATTAATAATTTATTTGGTTTCCCGGATGGATATCATTATCTTTCTTCATATGAAGAAAATAGGGAAATTAGTTATTGAAAAAAAAGATAATGAAATCTTCCCAATCAATGAAGACAATTTCATCATGTTTCCTCATATTCTTGATAATATTATTGTATTTATCTACTTCACAATCCAGATGGAAAATAGGAAAATTTAAATTATAAATTCTTGAACACTAGAATATAGAAAATATGTTTTCTGTGGATACATGTTAATACATTGTGTCTAGTGAATTAGTGATTCCTCTGATATAGTGTTTCTGTTTCCCCATTAAGTAATACAATGAATATTGTTCCCTAATTTTTCTTAATGACCCACATGATTCAAATAATGATAAATATTTGTGAAAATTTTAATGACATTTTTCATTCCATATCCAATATCATTTCAATAATTATGTGGAAAATCATTTCATTTTCCACTAAACTCAACATAAATACAATTATTTTATGTTTAATCAATTAACTAAAACAAAAATGAAAAATATAAGAACCAGTCATCATAGTGTGGATCCACTTGATAATGAAAATAACTTATAGGATAACAAAATCAAGAAACAATATTTTTAATCTTTAAAACCATAGTTATATTGAATGTTATTCATAGGAATTATATATTTAAATACCTCATCATGGTTCACATTGAATTTTTAAATTTTCAAATCATATCCCATGGGTGTGTCAAATAATGTGGGTAGAAAGATTTGTTGTTATTCAGTTGGTGATGAATAATTAATGATCAATGCGCCCTATTCCAAGTTATTACAACATAATACATATGTTCTAGAGCCACATACGCCTCCAGTATATAGATAAGGGTGTAATTCCCTAGAATCAAATTGTTATATCCTTTACAAAAAATTTAAGAATTTTTTTTAAAATTTGAGTCATCCTTATACTAATACTTTAACACATACCTTGACATATCAATATAAATATCCCTTGGGGTCTCCATAATTTTTTTTCATAATAGATTACAAAGGATAAAAAACATTATTTTAATAGAAACTATATAGACAAAAGATTTCCATAAATGGATATTAAATATCTTTTTATGAATATTCAACACATAACAAGAACAAATGACCGAGGACCGTAGTAGTTTAGTGCGTTCGAAAACAAGGAACCCAATCTACTTAATTTGGTTAAATATCATAAATTTATCCCACAATGATCTTTACATTTTTTTCTCTTCAGAAACATTAACTAAATAAACCAATTTTCATTAACTAGGAAAGGAAACATAAGAAAGGTTGAGTCCATATACTCAGTAAGGGTAGAAAAGGATGATACATATCTATTACATGTACTTAAGGATATGAGAACAAGAATATAATATATGAATACTCTACCCAATTTGCCGAAGAATAAAATCAAATTTCATGGAATAAATCTTTCTATCTAATATGATACGAATCATATGTAAATATATTAAATTGTGAATTTATTGCATAACATTGAAATAAGACATGTAAATGTGGAACACACATAAGAATAAAAATCATAGGTCAAGGATACAAACTAATACATTCATAACATGTTAGGATTTGGCTAACTACATACGTATATATATTCGAAATGGGATAACCCCTTACGTATGCTATTTTTTGGGATTCCGATAATGACCCATGTACTCTCTATTTTAGGGTTGTGATAACCACCCATGAATTAACTGATATCATAGAACATTTATCATTACATAAGGAAATGGAGGGAGATATTGGTCTCATACCTCACATAATGAAAACGATTGACATGTGTTCTATAAACTCATAAAACATTTATCATATTATGACCCATGAAATAAAATGGGTTTCAAAGAAATTTCATCATAGAATAACATAAGAAAAAAAGAAGTATGTTTCATAAGAATTTTATCAAGGTATATTTAGTGGAAGGGAAATAGGTTTCATTAAAATATTTTCCTCATAAACATAAATCAGTTAGACAAATAATAAGAATTGAATCTTTATATCTAACCCTAGTAAAAAATAATTACAATAAAACTATTTCATCTTAGATGAAAATTGACATATTTTGCCACAAATAGAACATTACATTGATGAAAAATTAATTTTCATTGAAAATTAAATTTTAATTCATTAAACATTTTAGAAATACTTTTAATTGAAAGTATACATGCAATATTTTAAAAGTAGACTTACAAATTATTTAAATCATTTTTCTATGAAAACATCTTTTTTACTTTGAAAATAATTTCTAAAACCTAGTATAATTTTAAATTGTTTTTATAAAACATGGTTTTCTAAGAAAAATGATTTTCGACGTAGAAGGTCATTTTTCATTAAAATGTTACTTTTAAAAACATGAGAATTTATAAAAAGTAAAACAAAGGGATACAATGTTTTCTCATTACATAATAATTATATAATGAAATTGATTAGTTTTATGAGATAATGATCATAATATTTCATCATTGGATGATTACTCATAAATAATGCTGATAAACGATGAGATTGTAACATAAAAGTGTTACCAGAATGGAAAAATTGAACCATAATATCTATGAAGAAATGAAAATAATTGAAACAAAAAATATCATGGGTATAAATTTATTAATTATATATCAGGTCAATGTGGTTGTATAAAAATAATAAAAATTATTTTATGTGTATAACAGAAAATATATATTAATAAATGAAAACTGAGACAAAAAGTTCGTTAGTACATGAGTCACTTTTGAAATGTAGGACATGTGACACAAGATCATAAATAATAACATTAAGTATCTTCAAATTAACTATATTTGAGATTTATCACGTCATTTAAAATTATATAGACCACCCAAAAGAAATAAGCGGTGGATTTGGAATTTTCCTCTCAGAAATAAAAGTGAGAATATAAATCCCCATAAATTAAGTATCTAATTCCAACATACACATTAAGCTCACATATATAATAAACATAAACTTGTTATAAATATATTAATGTTCAATATTTATATATATAATAATATTTATGATTTTATTTTGACATTTTATTACCAATTTTTTAACAATTCTATTTCAATGTTATGTTATTGGTAATAACTACATTGTTTTTTGTTTAGGTTTTGACTTTTTATTATTAGTCCTCTTACATTGATAATGGTTCTTTAAATTACATAATAAAAAAATATAAACATTTCAAATATATTCATTATATATGTATTTATAGTAGTCCATGATATGTAGTGATAAGAAATTAAATTTAATGTTCTCTGAGACAGTCGACTGTGCATACGCATGAACATGATTTCCATTTTTGTTTGGATTAAAATAAATAATATAAATCATAAAAATTAATTAAAAAATCATTATATATAAATATATCACATATTTTAATTAAACCCATCTTTAATTCATTCCATGTAGAACATGAATGAGTTACATCTCCTTGTGAGGCAATAGTCCACCACACAATTGAGCAACGATATCATATTTGAAAAAAATTGAAATAAAAAATTTTAGTGTTGTATAATAATTTTAGAAGAATAATTATATTATAAATATAATATATAAATAACACATCCTTCAATGTGTTTATCCGTGAGTGGTCGAAATGGATAAATTACCAACATCAGTTGATAGGGTTTTAATCCTCAAACATGAACGGTAATTTCTTTACCAATTCGATGAAAGTGGAGATAGTTTTTGTCCATTCCATTAACATAAAAAATATATTTATATGAAATATATTTTTGATATTGTATAATAATTTTATAAAAAATTTTTAATTTGTTCTTGGTGGAAAAAAAATGCTCATCGATAATTGTTACCTCTTCTTCAGGTATCCTCTTTAGGATTTCACATAAATCCATCATAGGTTAGATTTAATTCCAAAATAAGGATTCTAGTATGAGATGTGGTAAGTGACTTGGTTTGTTCATGGAATAAAGAAAAGGGTATGAATTTGTGAATGAAAGAAGATATGGGTGGCCTTTTATAATTGGGGGTGATGGCACACTAGGTGTTTTGGAAAAGAAATTAGTGCTCTAACTTTTTTCATATGAAAAGGGGTTAAAATTCGGAAATTTTAGAACCATAGATGTATTATGGAAGAATTATATCAATGTAATAGTTTTTATACAAGTTTATATATAATTTTAAAATTATATGTTTTGTTTAACCATGTATTAAACCCATTTTTACTTTAACTATAATAATTAAATTTTACCATTTGAAATATTTTTCATGGCCAAAAATAGATTTGAAATTATTTCATAATATAAATTACTCTATTTAAAAATATAATATCTATTTTAAAAAAATAAATTTAATTTTTTTGAAATTTTTTTCATTTAAATTAATATCACAAATGGGATGAGAAATGGTGTTGTTAAATACAAAATGTTCAAAAGATTACAATGTTTTATTTCAAAATTCTATATGAAATTTATTCTAATGAAATTAATTAGATAAATTCATGTATATCAAAGAGAATTTACATTAAATATATTTAACATATTATTTAAAAATGAAAATAAAATAATGAAAAGGCAGTTTTCATGAAACATTAGTATTTTCACTATTCATAAATAAATTAAACATTTTTGAAATATCAAACAAAATCACCCATACAAAATTTTAATATTTTGAATTAGAAATTAAATATATGTTTATAAAATATAATTTCATTCACATTAAAAAATTAATTTCATTATGGTTAAAAAATATTTTTTTTTGAGAAATTAATATATTGAAGATGGATAATGACTTTTCATAGAATTAAAACAAAATTTTGACATTCATTATTTAGTATGATTATCACTAATTTAATTTAATTCCACATCATTTCATATAATAAATACATATTATTTATTCTCATTTGAATAATATTACACCCTAATTGGAATTGTGTAACAAGAGTCTAATCTATTTTTATAAATACTTAAAGAACATGTCATGTTATTTTATTGTTCATTTCTTATTAATTGGTTTTTAACTTCTCAAAGTAAAATTTTCCACCTAGTAACTAATAGATTCATATGATTTTTAACAATTAACCCCCATAAGTAAAATTTAGAAACATTGTGTTAATTTATATTATAAAAATAAAACCCTTTAATTTGGTCGATATAATCAATAAAATAACATTTATATAATTTATTGCCAAATTTTTTAGAATCTGAACATATTAAATGTCAATTAGAATCTAGAATCCTCCTAAATAAAAAATAGAGATATAGAGAGTACATATCAAATATGGTTTATTTATGAGCTCAATATATTGAATGTTGTTAAGTAATAATATATAAGTTTCATGAGTAAATCCTTAGAATAATAATGTAAATTCACTCCAAATAATCAATAATCAAACAATTCCAAAAAAATTTATGATTAATTCTATTAGAAACACCCTTCTACATAGGCTTTATAGTGGTATTGTGTTGTGAATATATTCTACAATCTATTTTATCATAAAGAATTCATTTTTTATGTATTTACATCCTCGATCATACTAGATAATCTCAAAACCTTTTCATATTTGACTCTAAGCATTTCAATTGAACAAAAAAAATCAAATATTTAATATATTTTGTATAATAATAACATAATAATCCCTTACAAAATTCCAAGTAAATGTTATAATATATATATATATAAACAACTCTTTATCGAGTAATCATTTGTTTAAATATATTTGTTATAGAATTCAAATATATCAGAAAACATTTTATTAAATTCTAATTTGAAAATCATAAATAATAAAAATTATTTACATTTTCCAAATAATATATAATTGAAATACTTCAACACTGATTGTTTTTTGAGTCTTTGAATCTGATTCATAATTTTATTTCTAAGGTCATAATTCCAATGATATTTGATTTTGGAATCAACCCTAAACTTCATATTTTTATTTTTATAGACTATATTTTCTATATTTAGAATGTATAAATAAATCAACATAATACAAATTCCATGTAAAATTTCCTTTATACATATAAGATATATTTTTTCTTGATTATGACTAAAAATACATTATTTTATTAACAAGACATGGTAATAATATTTCTATTTTTGGATTAAACATAGTCACCATTTTCAAATTATATAACTATTCTATTAGTTAGACGTAGATCATAAGTGAGGAATTTGAATTTAGAAACTCAATCTCTATTTTATACAAAAAAAAAATTATTCTCCGTTCATCATTTATCTAATATTTTCTTTTTTGTGTTTATCTTAATTTTTTGTTGCTATCCTATTGTCTAATACCCATAATTCAAATTGTATAAATTTATTTCTTTAACATTAATATATATAAACTCTTAATGATTCCCAATTAGAAATAATCAAAGAATTAAATACCAATTAATGAAAATATAAATCCATCCTATAAGTTATCTCTAAATGATGTCATTGATGAATTATAATAGTTATAATAAGTCATATATTTTGGTGACTATCTTGTTTTAAATCATTTTAATAAGGACATTTATTTAGTTTACTCTCACTAAAATTGTATACCACAAAAATTATACTACTTTAGTGATCCAATATCCATATTTCACTATTTTTGGTGTCTAATTTAGTGGTCCTAAAATAAATTTATAATTTAGTATTCCAACATAATAATCATTACAAATATTATTCTTGGATAGTTGAGTGGAAGAAAATTTAATTGAATCTATAATATGAATAAATTAATATCTAACCCTATGGAATCACAACTTTTTAAGGTTTTCAACCTAATTGTAAAAAAATAAAACAAGAAATTGTTTAATAACTCATAGGTTTAACCATAGCCACCATTCCATAAACAAGATAATATATGGTCATGCAGATTTAACAAGATGTTTCTCATTTTAATGATTGAGTTCATGTCATCTGTTTTTCAGAAGGTATGTAAAACATATTATATGAAGGGTTCTTTGGTCTTAAATTTTTCCATGTTCATCATTCGTATATTATAAATAACTATTACAACTCACAAAATAATTAAATTTAATGTTATCCATATCTTAAATAATGCTTCTAGATATTCATTTTTTAATCCAATTTATTCATACAGATCAATTTGTTCCAGAAATATTAATGTCAAAAACCATTAAAAAATATTGATATTTTATTACATACTATACCCTAAATGTTCATAATTTTAGTTACATTTTATTGATTTTCCAATTATTTAAAGAACATAGAATCCAACGTCAATCATCTTTATTATTTAATCATCATATCTCATCATAAGTATAATACAAATTAATCCTGTGTTAAAATTTGGCCTTCTAAACATAAACTTTCTAACCACTATTTCTTCATTATTTGACCTTTAAAATTTAGGTTTCTATTAACCTATTTGTGAGGAAAATATTATCTAACTAAATAGATGATAAATTTATAATTTATGATCAACCTATTAGTTCTAAAATGAATACTTTTAAAGAAAATTATAATAGTCCACATAATAATAAATAAAATTCGTAGCATATAAACAAATATTACTATAGATTAAATATTAACCTAATGTAACAGAAAAATTGAAGAATATTTCATTGAACTATGTATATTCTTGAATCTCTCTTTTATAAGGTATAAAACTAATAACGTACAGAATTATAAAATTGTGTCCATATTTTCAACCCTCAAAATGTCCCCTATGCGTTTTGTACCAATATTTTGAATGTAAAATATAATTATATCGAAATGTTTTGCGTTACTAGATGAAATATTTGGGAACATTTCTTTCTTGTATGAACCATCCCAATTAACTAATAGTCAAGGAAATTCTACTGCGTCAAGTGGACAGAAGCATTATTACTCCATTTTTTTGGTCTTAGGATGAAAATTAAACTCTTTATTTAATTTATACCCCATGTAATTTACATAATTAATTAGTAAAACATTTACTGATTGGTGATTAAATCATGGCTCCATGAATTCCAATTTAAGGAATCTACGGTGCATTAATTTACACAGTATGCATTTTGATAATTTTTTAATGTTATGATTATATTTTCCATTGTTAATTTATTATCCTCTTGTGAGTTCAATCAATAAACTCAACATTCAAAAAAAAAACACTCTTGTATTAAATTATATTCTTATTAAAACACCTGATACTATTTTTTCAAATTCTGAATATATTCAAATAAAAAACTTTCAATTTCTTCACAAAATTGGAGAAATTTATTTATTTAAATGTTTTCTATAACCGATTTCCCCCTCATGGGTAAAATTATATCTTTCATTAAGAGATTTTCATTAATGGAGGGATAACCCTATTAAGGTTTGATGAAATGAATTTCAAAAGGGTGTGGTTGGATTTTATTTCTTAATCTATCAATGTTTAATAATTTTATTTAATTGAAAATTTTATTCATTAATGTATTCCTTCTTTGTTATTATTGAATTTTATGGTCACACATTTTTAGTTTCCAATATAATTCATTACATGAGAGTACTTATGAAAATGATCCTCCCAATGTATTGGTTCTTATAATTATGGTGTTTAGGTATTAAATCAATAAATAAGGAGTGTAAGCAGAATGATCGTCTTTTTAGGTATGAATCTTGTTTTTCCAGTGTTTTGAAGAAAAGGGGATTTCTCAAAATTCTAGCAGTACATGCCATGTACATAGTATCAAACACCGTGTACCTGGTTACTCTAGTTAGTCGTGTACTGGACATCTAATGGGAGAGTACATGACCATGTGGGGTGACCTGAAGTCACCTAAATAGGGGCCAGGTAATATCTTATACACATCATGTATCCTCATGCAATATGCCATTTATTTTTATTATAATTGTTATATTGGACTGGGGTAACTTCTAATTGGAAGAAATGTATTCTTCTAGCCTGCTCTAGTCTAGAAGCAATAGGGATCACTGAATCTTCTTTGAGAACTCGACCAGCTGTCCCTTCTCTGAATCTAACACAGTTGATACATTGGAATCAGCATGGTGAGTTCTTCCTTCTTGTATAGCCTCTCCTCTTGATTTATCCTCTTTCGTGAGATATCCTTGGTTGAGTTTTTTTGTGTTTTTTTACAGATCTATGACATTTTAGGTCTATCCAAATTTTTAAGTACAACTATATCAATTGTAAAACATCGTGGTGGGTGGTTTGTGCATTTTTATATATGTCTTCATGTTATATGTGCAGAATTTAACCAGTACCCTAGTTTAGGGTATTGCATTTTTAGGTAAGTCAACCCTATTAATTCCTTCTGTGCTTTGTTTTCTTGAGAAGGGGTGTTTGAATATGAATAAGAATTATTACCTTGTTATGGATGTGTTTTCCCTTGTTTGATTGATATTGGTTGTTGGGTCTAGAACTTCCAATTTGGATTTTATGTTTTCCATTCCTATTACTATTAGAATGAATTTTATATTATATAACATGCTTATGTCATGCTTTTTATTTTTTTACCCATGCAGTATTTTCATATTTACTTTTGTTGCTCGATATCGATATTGCATGATTGCATTATATAGGGTTGGGAGAACCTAGTGTTTTTAGAACATAGGGGGGATGGAGGCTTAGGTCTTCCTTAGAGTGTCCGTTATACATTTCATGTGTGATTCCATAGGGGGGATGGACATGAGTTCTCCCTAAGAGTGTCTATAGTTCCATGTAGTGAGAACATAGGGGGAATTTGACATTGAGTGATTCTGCTGAGAGTCTATAGTTTACCTTTACGAGACCACATGGGTAATTGACAGTGAGTGCTTCCTCAGATAGACTTTGTCTAATTTGAACTAGAGGGGTTAGTCTGTGAGAACATTCCTAGAGGGTTGATTTGGTTAGTTTGGTTTATTAATTTGATAAATGTAAAAAAAAGTAGTTGAAATAGAAGGACTGTTTAATTTTGAGTACTTCCATTTTTATTACATCATATTGCATATTTCCTGATATATATATATATATATATATATATATATTAATAGACAGTTAGGCATAAATATTTTGTTGGTTGCCTACTGGTATTCATCTCAATCATGTTTGGGACATGATTTTGGGCCAAAACAAATTATATTGTTGTAGGGATAGATAAGGGAAAGAACCCTTCTACTTTAGGTACATGATTATTGTGTAGCTGGAGAGCATCACACAAATATGAGTCTTGTGATGTTGTTGGATTTTTTTTATTAGTTTTCAATTGTACTTTGGTTTAGTTATATATTCTATAATTGTGAATTTTTTGGCGGTTTTCATATAATCTTGTTAAATGGATCATTATTTATATATATGTGGAAGTGGTTTATTTATTTTATGTCTTATGTTTTTCAGAAATTTTATGGTATTACTACTCCTGCGATTGTTATCTATTTTTTTCCTCTATGTTACTCTTCCTATAAGGGAATAATTTTCCCACTATCACACCCAAGGCCCACACTGCTAGCAAACAACCTCTGGTATTCATGTAAATTCACTTGAGGCCATGTGACCAACCATGTATGTGGCACCATTGGGCAGCACCCAAAATTGGGATGTAACAAAGTGGTATCAGAGAAATTATTTTCTTATGGAATTACTATTTGGAGCATACAGATAGAGATAGGATGGAATAGGTAGTTAATAATAAGATGTTTTTTGTAGTAGCTAACCCATGTACAGGGAAAATCTAATTTACCTCGATTTTTGATATGTTCCAAGTTTTTCAATTTTAGAGTTGATTTGATTTAACTGTTAGGTGATTCATATGCATTGTGATATTTTCATTGATATTATTGATGTTCAAATTCTATTTCTACCTGATAAGATGAGGGTATGCCATCTGATTAATGATATAAGAACTCTCAAGAGATCACATGTCATGCATTCTTGTCAATCCATTTAGGGTGCATTACTGATTGCATGTTTTTTAATAGATGTTGTTCTAGATATGCATGCTATTGTTATAGAGACTTTGATAGAATGCCAACTACATGATAAGGTATTTGTAATATATAACGTTTCTTCTCGATGAATGCCAATCTACGGTCCCTGAAGTGATAAAAGATATCATGTATTGGAATTTGGTCGATCATGTTATTAATTTCACTATAATTCGTTGTAATATATACGAATAAGATTCCAAGCATTTATTTGTGGGGTGTGTGGGACCCCACAAATAAGAATATGGCATTTAATGTTCATTTTAGTGTTTTATGGGTTCTAGAGTAGTTTCTATGGCATGCTGTCTGGAAAGACCCAAAATACATAGTGTATATTGATGAATACATGCCATGTATCCTTCTGATTTGGAAGGAACAACTTTTCTTTAGTACACTCCATGAAGTCTTTAACTGTGTGATTGTATTTGTGGGCAGAGACATGAGGTTGATAAATAATTGATGGATCATTTCATATACCAGACGTACACGCCGTGTTGTAGGGACCATGTATCTAGCCACATGACTAATGAAATGGTCAGTGGAATCATTCTCATGCATGTCGTGTCTAGCATAAACACACTGTGTTGTAGGAACTATGTATCTAGCTGTGTGACCAACAACATGGGTGGAATAAACATAAGTGGTACATGCCGTGTCTGGCACAAACATGCCGTGTAGTCTTGTTCTCATTGAACCGTTTATTTTAACTATTTGGAGGGACTCAGGTAGGGTTAATAGATACAAGTACACACCGTGTCTCAATGAGAACACGTCGTGGGGGTGGGTGTAGGGGGGTCACAACGAGTTTTGGAAATAGAATACACCCATGTAAAAGCATAAAATAACATGTCGTGTGGGGGTCATACACATCGTGTATCCATGTTTTGAAAAACATGAATGCTTTCTTTCTCTTATTCCTTTATTTCAATTATATGTTTCAGTCCTTGATACTATTGAACTAAGGTGTATGCTTAGCCTTGTGTAGTCATGCCACCAAAACTTCCTCTGATTGTACCAAAGATTCAGGGTAGTGATCAGACACCAGACCTTGTAGATCATGGACTACTAAAAGATCCTATCATTTTGAATGTCTTGGAACATGCCATCATTTTGGATATAGGTGATGATGCATAGTTCTGATAAGGATTCATGAGGATTATGCACACCTTTTGGGGAATATTTCATCATTTCCCATACATGGGAGAGTTGACGTGGGGTTTTTAGTAGCAACAACCTCCCACATTATCAGGGGATGGAGGACCTTAGGTAGAAAATTCATGGATAGAATCCATGTTGTCTAACTTCAAGCATCCGAAGATGCCTCTAGAGAGGAGGGTGATGCTCTCTACCTAGATGCTTCAGGATTCCACCAAGAGATAATGGGATGTGATATCACAAGCGGGACACCAGTAGGTTTTTTTTATGATGAGTTAAAATGTGCCTTCTATAATAACATCGACATGGAGACTTTGAGGGATGACCGAGCTTGAGATTTCATGACTATAGAACAAAGAACTCAATGAGTTAGGTAGTAATCTTTTCGCTTCCCAGAGCTGCAACACTTCCCACACAATCCTTGGGTGATGAGTTATTTTTGGCATAGAAGTTTGAGGATGGTTCAGGCATGACATCTGATCATAGCTGAATCTCATTAGGTTGACTTTCATCACTTCTAAAATCAACCAGGAACGGATCACAAAGCACAATATGAGGGATTCTGGGGCTGGGATCTAGGGTGGCTTGACATCCGGAGTTGCTACCCCTCCCACCGATAGTAGGAAACGTCGTAGGGAGTCTACACACTAAGATCTGAGTTGGAAGAATAATTATTCTAGTATCCAGGTGGTGTGCTAATAGTGTCGGAAGATCAAACATACGAGGCCACATTGCCTGAGAGACATTTTTGAGTGCTGATCTTGTGGATAGATGGGTTATCTTCTGCATTTCTGTCAGTTTTTCTCACAAGTATCTTGTGAAAAATTTTATTTTCTACTCCTCATACCGTAGCAGGACCACCAGTCCCACATAAGTCTGGGAACTACTGTTCATCCGACCATTCAGGACGAGGTGGAGGTCATGGATGCAGTGGTTAAACACTTGGTTTTTGAAAACCATAGGGTGAATCAGCTCATGGATCATAGATAACTTCTCATGGTCATGACGTTGGCCCAGAATTTGTGCTAAATTAGACCATGTAAAAGCAGGATCCCGAACCCTTTACAGTTAGATGTATGATTCTTGTTGCACTGGTTTTAGCTTCATCACTTTTCAATATAGGCTCTTCCCATAGTTTCATATATAATAATATTATTGAGAACATTGGGCTCTGTATCTTTACATATGCTGATATCTAGAGACTATAAACACCATTGGGGACTAGTATAGCTATTTTCTGTTAGTTCAAGGAGTGCCCTCTTGAGGTTAGTCGGTGTCAGCTCTTATGGGACCTCTAGGTATTAGAGATGACATGCTATGATTTCATTCTCGGAATGCACTGGTTGGTTCGAAATGATGCTGTTATCGATTACTATCACTGTAGGGAGAGTTTCACATCATCAGAGGGCAGTTTCATTCTAAATAAGGGAAATGATATGTCTAGGAAAGAAGAGCAGGACCCGAGCATCATGGATTTGGAAGATTTATAGCCCATATTTATAGTTTGTATATTGATGACTAGGAGACTTAACCATGGGATTTTCCTTTAGTGGTGGATCATTTTATGGAGGCCTTTCTATTGGAATTTTTAGGTTTTCCTCTAGAATGATATGTATACTTTTCTATTGAGCATGTGATTAGAGTGACACATGTTTCCATCCATTTATAGGATGGCTACACCAGAGTTACATGAGTTCAAGAAGTAGTTAAAGGAGTTAAAGGAAATGAGTTTAATCTAACCCAATATATATCTATTGGGTTAGCCTATCCTATTTGTGAAGAAGGCGGACAATACCCTTAGGTTGAACCTATTGACAGTCAAGAACTGATATCCCTTGTCGAGGATTGATGATATCTCTGATCATCTTGGAGGATCCCAAGTGTTCTCGAAGATTGACCTGGTATCCTATTATCATCTTTTGTGCACAAGATTATCATATATACCCCTTACAACCATTTGTATCAGGTGTAGTCTATAAAAATATGTTGTTATTCTGTTCGGTCTCACAAATGAACTTGTTGTTTTAATGGAACTGATGAACTAAGTGGTCCATCCATACTTGGAATCCTTAATGGTGGTTTTCTTGGATGATATCTTGGTGAAATCTCACACTCAACATGACCATGATACACATATTTAGATAATATTGAGTACACTGAGAGAAGATTATTTATATGATATGCTCTCAAAATTCATCTTCTGGATGGACCAGATTCACTTATTGGGTCTGGTTATCTCAGAGATAAGAATACTAGTAGACCCAGAGAAAGTTAGAGCATCAGTTTCCTGGGGGTAGTAGATTAAATTCATTGATGTATAATGTTTTATAGGGTTGGATGGTAACTAATGAAGTTTTATATAAGACTTTTCACACTTAGTAGTTCCACTGACAGGCCTGACTAAGAAGTGTGTGATGTACCTGTTGACAGATTCAGGTGATTCTTCCTTTCAGGAGCTGAAATAGAGAGTGAATTCAGCACCAATACTAGTTTTTCTAGAGCAAGTTTTACTGTTTACTGTGATGCATTTGGTATAGGTCTGGGATAATTACATAGGTAGGGGGAATGAATCATTTCATACATGTCTCAACAGTGTAGGCCACATGAGAAGAATTACCAGACACACGTTCTTCAGTTGGCAGTAGTTGTTCATTCCTTGCACTGTTGGAGGCATTTACTTCTAGGAGATCATTTTGTGGTGTACACTGATCATAAAAGTCTCATGAATATATGTACCCAGAATTAACTGAATTTGAGACTACAAAGGTGGGTTGAATACCATATGTCCATTGATTTTGACCTTTCCTACATGCCTGGAAAAGGCAACACCGTAGCTGAGTGATAGATCAGGAGGAATCAGATACATGTAGTTTAGGAGGCCAATAGAGAGTGGCATCATATAATCCAATTTTATGAGATGAATTTGGAGGGGAACATCAGACTGTGAAAGTATTTTCTTTCTTCTGAAGTTGTTACCTCTACTCTGATTGACTGATTTTCAATGAGAGAGCTATCAGATGTTCAAGGCCTGGTCATGCAGGAGAGTGTGTTAGAAGGGGGACCTATTGCTGGATAGAGCATATGAAAGAATGAGATATTTAATTTTTAGGGGAACATATGTGTGTCACAAGACATACGTGAGGATATGATGCATGTTTTTCATTATTCACTTTGGGATGTTAATCCTGGTGTCACCTAAATGTATCATCATCTACACCATCAATATTTTTGGCCAAGTATGAGGAGAGATGTTGTAGTTTTTTACATGAGATGTTCCACTAGTCATCAGGTGAAGGAATACCATCAATGAATAGATGGTCTTCTTCAGCTGTTACACATTCCTAAGTGGATGTGGAATGATTAAATGATGGATTTCGTGAGAGGGTTATCGAGATCCCATTGAGGAAATAATGCAGTTTGTGTTTTCATTGATAGACTCATGAAGGTTGCAAACTTTTTACCAATCATGGAGACCATCAGTGTTGATGAGATATAAATATTGTAGGTACATGAGATTATATGTATAAATGGGGTTATGCACTCCATCATTTCATATAGTGATAACCCATGTACTTCTCAAGTATGGCAAAGATTAGAGAGGGATTTTGGTACATAGTCATTTCTAAGTTCTATTTACAATCTCTAGATAGATTGTTAGTCTGAGCATACAATTAAGGTGATGGAGGACATGCTTCGAGCATGCATCCATGACTTTGGAGGATCTTGGGTGAATAACAAACCTCTTGTGGAGTTTTCCTATAATAATAGTTTTCATGAAACTATTCATAGGAGAACTTATGCAGATTTGTATGGTAGGCCATGCTGATCACCTCTATGTTGGCTGGAGGCAGTAGAGACAACTATGCTAAGACCATAGCTTGTCCAAGAGACCCTAATGAAGATAAAGTTGATTCAAAAGAGGATTTATACTGCACAATCATCACAGAAGTGTTTTGTTAATCGATGGAGATGACCTATGGAGTTTGAGGTTGGAGATAACGTTTTCCTACATGTCACACCGAGTTTGGGACACAGGAGGATTTGTTGACATGTTATGATTTCACAGAGATATGTTAGGAGGTTTGAGGTTTTGGAGAGAGTCTGGGTTGTTTCCCATAGGTCGGAGTTTCCTCGTAGGTACGAGAATTTTCCTGATGTCTTCCACTTTTCTCACCTACGATGTTACATCTCCAACTCATCTCATGTTTTTCAACTTGAGAAGGTTGAGATGGAGGTGGAAGCATCATTCTAGGAGCATCCTATCCGGACTGTTTATTGCATTGAGAAGATTCTCTATGGCCGATATCTTCCTCTGTTACGGGGGCTATAGCATCATCGGTGAGTATAGGATGATACATGTGAGAGAGAGGCCATTGTACAGTCGCAGTGGTCGGAGATGTTTAATGATTCTTCTTCTCCTTCTCCGTCTCATTAAGGAAATTCAAGGACAAATTCATTTAAGGGGGAAGTTTGTGAGAACATGAATCTTATTTCTTGTTATGGATCTTGTTTTTATGGTGTTTTGAGAAAAATAGGAGTTTCTAGATATTTTAGGAGTACACACCTGTACTTAGTAGCATAGGTCATGTACACAATATTTGGGGTAGTCATCTATTGGCTGTCTAAAGGCTGAGTACATGGTCATGTAGGGTGTCCTAGAGACCGTCTAAATAGGGTCTTGGTAAAAGTCTATACACTTTGTCTATCCTAAAGGAACACGCCATGTATTTTTATTCTAATGGTTATATCAGACTAGGGTAACGTCTAATAGGTAGAAATGAATTCTTCTAGCCCCATCTTGTCTATGGGAGATGGGAATCACTAAATCTTTACTGATCCCCCAATTGGATATTTGTTTTATGAATTTTTCTACGTTTGATACATGGGAATCACCTTGGTCAGTTCTTCCTTCTTCTAGTACCCATCATTTTGATTTCTCATCTTTCATGAGATATAATTGGTTAATCATTTTGGACGTTTTTGTAGATCTATGACATTCTTTGTCGAATAAAGGTATGAGGTTACACTATATCTATCGTACAACTTCGAGGTGGGTGGTTTTTTCCTTAATGTTGAAGACCTTGAGTTATATGTTAGAAATGTTCCCAATACCATAGTTTAGTGTATTGCGTGTTTAGGTAATTCGACCATATTAATTCCTTCTTTGAATTTATTACTTGAGTAGGGGTGTTTGATTATGAATATGATTTATTACCTTGCTATGGATGTGCATGTCCATGTTTGATTGATATTGGACTTTGGGTCTAGAACTGCCTATAAGGCTGTTATGTTTCCATGCTTAGTTCTATTAGAATAGTGTTTGTATTATATGACATTAATCTATTATGGATTTTAGTTGTTTATCCATGTAGTATTTGGATATTTACATTGGATGATGGATATCGATTGTGAACATTTTCATTACAATGGGTTGTGAGAACCTAGTATAGTAAGACCATAAATGTAATGGATGCTGATGTCTTCCCTAGAGTGTCTGTTATATTTTTCATGTTGTGAGACCATATGGGGATAGATGAGAGTGCTTCTTCAGATAGTCTGTAGTTCAATGTTGTGATACCACATGGGGGAATTGGATGTTGAGTGATTCCTTAGAGAGTATGTAGTTAACAATTATGAGATGATTAGGGGAATTGACAGTGGGTGCTTCATTAGAGAGTCTTTGTCTAATTTGAACTAGAGGTGTTATTCTGTGAGAACATTTCCATAGGGTTTCTTCGGTTTGTTTGGATGATTAATTTGATAGATCTAAATGAAGTTAGTTGAAACTGTATGATTGTTTACTTTTGAATACTTCCTTATTTATTATTTCATATTCCATATTTTATGCTATATATACACACACTGGATATTAGGAACAGATCTTTGGGTGGTTTCCTACTAGGACTTCACTCACACCATTTTTGGGTCATTATTTTGGGTCCAAATAGATTATGTTGTTGAAGGGATAGATAAGGAAATCACCATTTTACATCAAATACATGACTACTGTGGAGCTAGGGAGAATGAGACCAATCTAAGGCTTATGGTTCTATTGGAGTTATTTACTTTAATTCCTTTATACATTTTTTTAAACTGTATTCCAACATTGTGACTAGTTTGGTGGTTTTCATAGATACTTGTAAAATGCATCATTATTTATATATATGATGCATTTGTTTGTTTATTTTTAGTATTTTTTTGTTTACTTATTGTGTGGTATTAATACCTCCTCTAATGTTATCTATTTATTTCCTCTATGTTACTTTACCAATGAGGGCATAGTTTCCCCACTATCACACCCAAGACCCTTGCTACTAGTCGGCAGCCTCTCGCATTAGGGTAAATGCACTTGAGGATGTGTGAAAAACTGGGTTCAAGGCACATTTGGGTGAAACTCTAAACCAATATGTTACAGTTGGGGTGGATCAATATTATTTTATTAACCCTTCTTGTTTTTTAGAAATTTAAAGGAGTTAAAAATAAATTCGTTATGTCTACCCCTTGGAATAAACAAATATCTACCTATTCTCCTAAACAAATTCCAAATAAATTAGTTTCTAATTCATTAATCCAATTCAAATCTACACAAAATTTTCTAAAATAATAAATATAAAAATATCCCCATAGGATGTTAATGTATCTTTTGGTATCTTTTTAGATCTATATTGAATAAAACACCCCACTTTCGCTACTATTTATCACCTGAACATGTTGTGTAAACATGGTTGAAAGAAAATTGTGGAAATGTTATTAGTGAAAAATGTCCAAAATCATAGAAACAAAATTTAGTTCAATTCCACTTCTCAGTCATCACCCTATTTCTATTTTATTATCTACGGTTCATTTTTCCAAGTCATCAATGTCTAATATATGCTACCATTCTAATTAATTAGGTATGGTGGATAATTAGAGGGTTGCGTAATTAGGTGTATATAGTGGTATTCTTCTTTATGATACTAATATACATAGACATTTGATTAAGAACATGAATTGTTTTCAATAAACATTCTTCCAGAAAAAAATTATAAAAAAAAAACAAACCTAAATTTAAATCAAAACGAGGCAGCCCAAAACATGGGAAATGTGGTTGATCAAACCATGAATTTCTACCAAAAAAACTAGGAATAATACAATATTTATCACTTTCCATTATCCCCATGGAGATTCCAAATTTTTCTTAGTAACTTATTTCTTAATCAACAGTACAAACTTTTATTACATGTATTTAGAGATTCCATACTATCATGTTAAGATGTTCAATGAGCATTAATGAGGCCATGTGCCAATCATGCTATCTTTAATGAAATATGGTGAGGTTATTGATTTTTTCATAGATTGATTGATCTAAAAATTGTTTACTAGTTTTTAAATCCATCATCCATGAACTCAGTGGAATAATTTTAAAGTAGTTTTTTGTTAGATATCTTCCCCATGAATAAATTGCACTTAAAAGTGTTAACTTTTTTCGAAAATTGGGATATTAATTTTATTAAACACGAGAATGGATTAAAGTCACAAAAAACATAGTACCACACAAAATTTTCTCATTTCCAAAATATTGTTAATTATTTTAAAATGAGTTAAGGAAATGAAAGAATAAATATACTGTAATGATATTTAATTAGATCTCCAATAAGATAGATGTAATGATGCTTACAATTATCTAAAATGAATATGAAAACAAAACCAAACATTTGGAACGTCACAGGATAATGTAAATACTCCAAAATCTAGTGATCTGGACACATTCTAGTGATGATGAAATCATTTATTATAATTTATTATACCATTTATGTAAAGTAGAAGAGAAAAATATTTAGAATTACTATAAAATTCGAAATGTGGACCCTATTTTTACAAACGTTTACAAAAATAACCATATGACTAATAATTCATCAATAATTCCATTAATATTGAATTTGATTATATGATGAATATATATTGAGTTCCATGCTATATTATTTAAAATACCTAGAACAAAAACAATTTCAATAAAAACTAGAATTCCCTTTTATTAATTAATATGAATGAAAAAAAAACAACCCAATAATCCACAAGTTCCAATCCATCACCCTTAATAAAACATTCTATCTCAGAAATAATATCATTCATGATTACCTCATTTCAATCATCCTTTAGTGAAACTCCAACATCCCATTAAAGAACCTATCAGACAATGTATACTCCTCCAAGATGAAAAAATATGATTGAACCCCAATCCAACCTTCTCATTTACCATCATATAATAAACTATTATAGAAAATATAGATACTATAATTTTTTATCAACTAAAACAGAATTTGCAAACTTGATAAAACTAAAGTCACCCTTGTCCACTCGTGTTTTACATTCCTTAGCCATAGGCAGGGAATGTTTTTTTGAAAAAAAGAAATAAAAAATGTAAATTTTATAACTATATTATGAATTGGGAATTAAATTTAAAAACATGATCCAATCCTTAAAATAAATCCAAATTTTAAATTTTTATTGATAATTTGATATAAAAACATTATATATATATATATATTGATGTAATTTTTTTAGAACCACCACCTCCAATAACAATCCATCAACTTTCTCCTTTTTCTGAAGTGATGAGAGGAAAATCACAACATCAATAGAATGAAATGTTACAGGTAATCATATATTATGTTATTATTATAAATTAACTTATTAATGAAATTTAAACAATAATATTATAACAAATGTATCTTATGGAAATAAATACCATCAAAATATTTTTATCTCACAAAAAAGATGTGTTTTAGGTAAATATGTAAGCACTATTTTTCAAGGAAGCAATGTACAAAAGTTGAATAACCTAAGTTTTCCATACATCAATGTTGAAAGTAATGTGAAATTTGTTTCAAGACATAATTGATATATAATCAATTTTTAACCACATTCAATATGTATTATATTTCTAGGTTGGGAATAGAAAACTCTAACCTATATTGTTCACTATCTAGCATTCCAATAAATGTATTTGGGTATATAAGGTTATATTAAAAGATGTTTTGTTAAATGTTTAAATTTTCATTTAGCACTATAGCTTCATTGTCCATTAAAATAAAATAAATCTAGTATGCAAATAATAAAACCATCATCCTAGGTTATCCCTTTCAGACCATGATCCAAAAAGTCCTCCGAGTTATGAAGGAAAACATGAATATAACCTTTAGAAACATGATTATAGTAAATAATATTTATATTCCATTATCTCAAATTGATTATGGTGAATAATTTCATGAGTTTAATTGGACTAGTTTTTTTAATTTGGAATAAGTGTACACTATGGGATTCTTAACGGATTTATATGTCATGATGAGAGTGATTTATATTATTCTCATGAGAAATTTTTTTCTTCCGGGCTTGAATTGTTTGAAAATTTCTCCACAAATTTTTTTCAACACAACTAATAAAAAAAACCTTGTGATAAATCATGAAATCGGATTATATAACCTTAACATTCATTGAATTAAATTATTATATGATTTAATATAAATTTAAAAGTACTAATTGAATCAGAATCCAAATTAACATTTATCTCATATAATATTTTATTAACTAAAATTTATCTCATTATCACACCTTCCTCACATAGGTAAACATTCATTCGGGATAGTAATAAAATTATTGTTGTCCTTTAGTCTTCTATCAAATACAAGTAAGGGGTAATGATTCCTCATGTTTTATGGAAGAATAAGAAATAAATCTGATCAACTCTTTTGAGAACTCATAGGATTTTTCCACTCATGGGGACTCTATGATTGTTCATGACAAAAATTCTATAACACCTTTCCAACCCCAAGAGATAGTCAAACCAAATATAAACAATGTAATTTTGAAATAAATACTAAAGTCACTAAAATTTGGTATTGGGTATGTGGAGGGATCCATGTTGAGCAAGAAACATTAAGTTAAACAATGTTCAAGATATAACCAATCGTATTTTAATTATTATTTTATTATTATATTTTTTGTTTATTTTTTTATTTTTTATTTTCCCCCTTCATAAAATAAGAAATGAAAATAACATTTTCCCATCCATGTGTATTATTTAAATTTCTTTTATCTTGAGGAACACCTTCATATTTCCATTTTTCTTTAATGTAATATGTTTTTTTGTATATGAGATAATAAATTTGATTTTTTTAATTAACCAAAATACGCTCATGAGTAAATCCCAATCCTTTAACATCCACAAGGTGTAAAATATAGAATTGAGCTAAATTTATCAACTGAATATTCGTGGTTGTTTATATTAATACAATGTTATTTTTTTCTTTATTTCTTTTTAAATATAAATATATTACCTTCTCTTCTGAATTCATAACTCCTTCTTCTATTACATTTCATCATTGGGTGTAGTGAAACTCAATTTTAGGAGGGGTAATGAAAATTTATGATTTTGGGAGAGAGAAATTTTTTCACTTTTCTGCTATGTAATTATGTTATCTTTTATTGCGATAATATACTGTGTGAAACATGAAAAATGGATGTGAGTTGATTTCATGTGCCTTGATCATGTTATTTATTGAATATTTGGTTCATGAACATATTTATCATAAGAATGGCTTCCCAATTTGATTTTTAGAGTTTATATTTACATCTGTTTTGTCTTGAAATGGGGATGAACTTGTTTGTTTAAGTTTCAAACTTTCCAATCGGTTTCTAGAGGGTTTATTCAAAGAACCAGAAACACCCAATGATTCTATAACCATTTGGACCAACTTTCCAAAGTTAGGTTCTCATTATTTGTGGACCGATGAAGCTTAATAATTTTTCTAGGTCGAAAGGATGGGAGGTCAGGTTCATAAAACCTTTTTTGGGGGGAATTATTTCCAAATCCGTGACTCTCTTATATATTCAAGTTATGTTCATGAATCCTTATTAATTCACCAAGCAGGAAAATGAGTTTTCCTTTAGATTTTTCAATCAATGATTGATATTTTTGGGATTTAGATAATCTTTTATATGTATTTGAGGTTCTTAATCAATGGAGAATCACCCGTATGTATTATAGATTCATAGTCAATGGTATCCTTCAATACATTATATAGAAATATCATGGTCATTATGATGACCATACTGGTTTTAAAGCCACTCAGTGGGGCAAATGAAGTTTATTGTTATTCAGAAAGACATGGATTATTTCAGAGAGGGGATCATACCTGAAGATGGGCTATCTACGTATCCACCTTAAAAATGAATCATAACCCACATAGTTTGATAAGAAGGAAATAGATTAACGTTATATGGGATGGAAAAGAATTAATGAATTAAGAGATTTAACCTTATAAAGGATTCCTACGTACTCTACTTTTAAGGTAGAGATCAATGTCCAAGTAGTTAAGGTGAAGAAATGTGGGGATAATGCATGATTAACGACCCAAAAAGAGAAGTTGTTACTACTTTTACACTCTATTCTCACATGAGTCATGCTCTGTGTGAGGAATAATAGGTATCAGTAAACCTGACGATTGTTCCACAAAAGATACAGTCACAAGAAATTATGTGGGGCTTACATATGTATGACAACCCAAGTAGATGAAGAACATGACTTACATCAGGGAAGAAGTGTATGACTAGGGTCCATAAAGGTATTTCTACTTTAGGTAGATTTGGAGTTTTATCCTTGGTCTTAATCCTAAGGAGGATTCCCAAATTAAAGGGGACTTATAACTTGGGGCTTACTTCTGAGAGGGAGGCCCAATGTTAAAGAAAATTATGACTGGGGCTTAATCCTGGGAAGGAGGCCCAAGTTAAGTGGACTTGGGGCTTACTCTTTAGGAGGATGCCCAAATTAAATGAATTATAATTGGGGCTCATTCTTGATAAGGACGCCCAAACTAAGGGACCATGGGGATTACTCCTGAAGAGGATTCCCTAAATCAAAAGATCATCTCTTCATAAAGGATGAGGTTACATAGAGGAAACCTCTAACCGTGGTGACATAAAGATTATATGTCACGAGGTTTTGGGATAGGTTCTCATAGAATTCCTTTCTGTGAAGGAATCCAACAAAGGAACCATTCCATAAATGGCTTTGAAAAGGGGTTTGAGGGATAAAATCATGATGAGGGGAGGTGAACAGGAGTGAGGAACACAAATAAAGTTTGCGTTCAAGTCTTGGCCTCACTAGTGTTCTTGGGTGGCATGGGTTCACCTGGGTGATGAAGAATCTGTAGGGTAATACTTGGGCGAGACAAAACTCAAGCCTTTAGTATTGTCCGAAGAAGTTTCCAAAAGGGCGGCACGCCAGTTTCATCAAAAGGGTAGGGCGGTGCACAAGTGTTTCCATTTTTAAGGAGGTCTAGATACATTGTCACACCAGTTTTGATGAATTCTAAACACATTGGCCTTACTCTACTCCTTCAAGTCTTCCATTTTAGGTAAAAAGATACCTTAGAAGCTTTTAGAAGAGTTGAGTTGAATACTAGGGTGACCAGATCTTGAATTTGACTTTTCGGAAAAATTCCTCTTTGAAATGGATGCCCACAGGGGATATTTATAGGCCACCTGGCACCTTGTGAGAAAAACCAAATAGGGGTCTCATGTGAGCTGGGCAACCCAGAGGTGTCGCACAAGTGACATTATCGGTGTGCAAGTAACATGCGTACCTCACTCAAAATGGGCTCCTTGTCCATGCCTTCATAAATGTTTTTGATGTTCATCAAAGGGTGACCCTTTTGATTCTTAAGTTACTCCATTTTTCCATTAGTTGGACTCTGTGATAGAATGGAGCATCAACAAAAGTCCCCCCTCTAAGTTGAATCTGCAAAGGAAGGAGGAAACGGCTCTGAGGTAGAGCCGTAGAAAGCAAGGGTCTGTGGTGTGCAAGTTCTGCGCACAACTACTTGGGTGCACATGTATGGTGCGCAGGAGGTATGGATCACATATATATACATGCTCACCCATGAACAAACTCACTCAACTTCCATCAAATTGAGTTCTCGTCGTGCATGTGCTTCTATCTTTGGTGAATCTCCCTTCTGGATTTTTTCATACTTCTACAAAAGGTTTTTGACTTGTGTGCCATGACTAGGGAGGTAATACTTGCGCGACCTATTTGACTTGTGCACCCAGTTGGGACTTCCGTGCCTTAATGCCTTTTCCATTTATTTTTTTATTTCCTTCATAAAAATTTAAAAAAAACTTACTTAAAACTTGATTATTTGATCTTTGTGCAGATTCAATGTCTCCCAGAAGATTTGGATCAGTTTATGAGTTGGCCAACAAGAGAATAGATGACATGATGAATGTTGTCAGACATGACTATTATGTTATATGTGACATCACTCTCCCAGATTTGGCTATGTTTTTAATGAAATATCATGGAAATTTCCCACAGATCATATACTTGCCTTTGTGTGGCCTTGGTCATCTGCAAGGAGTCAATGTTCGAGAGGCAAAGAATAATATCCCTCATTCATAGTTTCAAAGCTACACCAACTTCTCTTCAGAAAATTTCTCAGTTTCCAGATCATTTTTCAATGCTGGGTTAGTGGAAAAGGAATATATAATGCATCATTTCCCATGTGCTCCAGAACTGAAACGTCACACGCTTAAGATGCAACAGCATTTCTATCCCTCTATTTTCAGAAATTTTTAGATGGAAAAATCTAAGAGATGGAAGAAGAGTTGGGATTTTTTCTTGGAGGAGGTGTGCCGCCGACTTGGATGTGGGAATATTGGGTGCGACAAACCTGTGTAGAGTTTATCGACGATCTGATTAGAGGTACAATATATGAAGCTGCCTGGGCTGGGCAGACAAATGTCTACAAGAATGACAATTTCATGCCAAAGTTAATCTGCCAGTGGAGCCCAGAAATGAATTTGTTCTATCTAAATCATGGAGACGTAGGCATCATTTTTTGGGATGTCTACTAGATTTTAGTGGCTCCAATTTTGGGAAATATGTAAGATGAATTCATCCCCCCAAGGTGACCAGGAATGATTCAGAGCAGACTTTTGATTTGGCTCGAGAGTTAATGATAATTTTCTACAAGCATAAGAATACCACAACCATGAAAACCCACTCCAGAAAAGATATCCATCGAGAGGAGTGGATGTACATGTTTCTAGTTAAGAAGAGAGAGGATAGACCTTCCTGCACTCATCCTACTAATTTCCCTAGAGCTGCAAAGAGGGGTGCTCTGGGCACATTTTGGCCAACTCCATAAGCATGGGAGTTTGATAGGTGGGGGTGTCAAGTGAATAAGAAAATTTCTGTGTAGACCCATATGGAAGGATTTTTTCCCTTGTGTATCTCTGTTTACCTATTACCATTTTGGGATACGAAAGGAGGTTCGAGGCTAGGGACATTTTTCATTGAAGGAAAGCTGGAAGAAAGGAAGATGGTTGGGTTGGCCACCCCAGTTTTGGAAAAAAATTCATAGGAGCTTACATCATGTTATTATGGGTAAGTCTCCTATAAGAATAGTGGGACCATTCCATGTTTTATGTGGATGGATATCGACCCACTTCAAAAGATATGTTTTACAATGTGCGGTATAGGTTCCTGGAAGTTCTTTCGGGTCGTCTGTTCTAGCCTTTTCTGGAATTTCTCCCTTATCCCTCAACAATTATGATATCAAAATAAGGCTGATAATGTTCAAGGAGTTTCAATTCATTCCTTATGGAAATCCACCAACAGGGAGATTTATTGATGATGGAACAACCATCCTTGAGTTATGGGCATATATGCTGGCATGTTGAGATGGTGCACTGGTCACGATGATTGACGGAGAAATTATATGTGAGGCCTATGCTCCATACATATTCCCACATCAATTCATATGTCTAAAGAAATTTACTGGATCCCCTCTAGTGCAGTTTAGGTTAGATCAGCATTCGATGGTTTCTCGTCTTCTATGGTAACTGACATCTATTGAGAAGATCGAGGTAGTATTTGATCTCCCCGCTGTTGAAGCGGAAAGTCGATTGAATACATGGTATGCCGAGAGCTGGGTAGCATCATACCCTCAAGGGGTACTGAATCAGCCAGTTCCTTGGGAGGGGATAAATAAGAGAACCATTAGCAAAGAAACGTTTCATTTGGAAGGTGACTCTTCCTCACCCGTAGCAGATTCACCGGATTCCTCACCCAGAGCTGATTCACCGGATTCCTTGGATGGAGATGATGCGCCTCGAAATGTGTCAAAGTGGCCTCGTGCAAGATATAATCCTCCTGTGAGAGTCAAGATACCTACTCTATAGAATCCTTGTGAGTTACATCATTGAGGCAATTTAGTAGCAATTATTTTAAAGAGCAATAAGATTCATTTTCTTATACTTTATATGTGATTGCAAAAGGTGGGATAATGTTGAAGTCTCAGATTGTAGGACCCTACTCATGGACTTATAGTGCACATTGTGAATATTTACGACTAGAGGCTGTCCAGACATGGTGGAATTTATATTGTGATGGTGAAACCTCTTGTATGAGCTTATTTGAAGTGTTGCATATCCCTAGATTTGGGAATCTCTGGGCTTCCTCTGACATTCGTTTTGAGTATAACCCTAATGAAGTGACAGATTACATCAAAGAGATGAAAATGCTCAAATATGCCACTGATGAGTCAGTTCTTATCACCAAGTGGGTGAAAAAAATGATGGACCATGGTACCACTGAGGGGATTTGTCCTTCATTAGATGAAGAGTTATTGATTACATGTCTCCTGAAGATGTAAGTTTCCTTTTTCACATATTTCTATTTTTATTTCATTTTCAATTTAGTCAAATCATTGTTATTCAAGGAAATAACCTTCTCCATCTTGTATATTTTAAAGGAATGAACCAATAACATCCCTTCAACGCAGTATATCCCTGGTGGCACCGCTCTTGTAGCCACTAAATCTCCTCGTGATATGGGCGAACTATCTCCAGGACAACAATTCGTGGATGAGGAGCTAGAAAGGGATTTATTGTCTTCGATACCTATTTTCTGAGGTGATGACACCAGTCCACCCAAAAATGCCAAGAAGCAAAGGCATTGAAGAAAATAGACCACAATGAAATGCTTCATTATTAGGGGTAAGTCTTTAAGGTAGTCATGGATCTTAACTTATAAAATAGTGCTCAAATTTCTCGGTATTGCAGGGGATTCTTCAATTTCCCCTTTAAGGGAAAGGATTGACTATCCTAAGAGTACAATAGAGGGTGTTGTAGAATGGCTGAAAGTTCGTACTGAAATGACTGTTTTTGATGAAATACTGAGAGTAAATGAGCCGACATCTTTTCCCAGCACCGCTTCAGTTTCTGATGCCAAGAGAGAAACGCCTTCTGGTAAATTAAAAATAATTTAACGAACCACAAATGAGATAAAAACTAACTTCCATTCTGTGATGTTTTAGCTTCAACACATGCACCATAACATTTTTCAACCACTGAAGCTGACCCTACAATTGTCTTTTAAGATGGAATCCGGTGTCAGAGATTGCTAGATGAAAGTCACAAAGAAGACATGTCGAGTGATACCACTAGTGAGAAGAACATGGGGTCACATGATTTAGATGATTTTAGATATTTATTTATAGAATCAACTGGAAACGATTATCATCATTTTTCTTGATCATCATATCATTATTACACTTTTAATCATGTTTGGTTAAAAAAAGTACTGTTCTATCTGAAGAAACTGCTGAACCAACAAAGGTTAAAAGGGGTTTAGACATTGATGTCAACCCTATTATTACAGAAACACTAGCTCAGGTGGAACTGAACATGCTAGACCCTCCTGAAACCAATCTTCAAAATCCTGTTGAAGCTAAGAAAGATGTGGAGGAGTCTTCACAAGCTGCTGATCTACTGTTAGGTAAAAGATGATTATATTTGTGGCTTACTTAACCTACAAGAAAATCAATAAACTTTTTGTATCCTTTGAAACTAAACATACTTTTAATTGAACAAACAGGGTTGTCAACACCAATGGATAGATATGGAGGTGAAGCCTCATCCTTTTCCCAAACAGTAGCGGAAGGTGAAGCAACCAGGGTCAGGGATGGAGCATAACATGGCACTTCTTTATGTGGATTAATCCCAGACTATGTTCTTCCCTGTGATAGCGATGCCGAATCAGACCTAGAATTGAAAAAGGCGCTCCAATTATCATGTCATAAGGCATGGAAAAATATATGGAAGATAATATTTGAGGTTCCTCTTGAATAAATTACTTTGAAAATTCCAGGACTTTTATCCCAGTTCATCATGTAGGGACTTGGTAGTTTAGGACATCAAGAAATCCATGTTGCAGTGAAACAAGTCATTCGAAAGAGGGAGCAAAAGAAAAGGTGTCATCAAGACATGATCAGAGCTAGATTGCTGAACAATATCAGTGAATTTCAGGTGGTAGTGTTCTGAGCTGAGGTTGATCATTCTGCAATGTTGAAGGATATGAAGCAAAAGATCAAGGAGAATATTGTCCAGCAGTTACACCTTCAGCAAGAGCTAGATGCTATTACTGGGGAGCTTCACAAGCTTCATAATTTGTTGTAATAAGTCCAAGAGGAAGGTATAGAATCCATCACAAATTCTGAATAAGCACTTTGTCGAGCTGAAGAAAGTGACGTTGGTCGAGTAAATAAACTTCAAGTAGATGCTGATGAAGCTTGGGATGCTGTAAAATAGGTGAGAAATCATGTTGAATAACTTCTGTAATTTTTCAAAAAAGAGATGAGACTCTAGTGTGTGGATTTTCAACAAATCTTGTTCATCAATGGAATATATTTCGTCTTCAATCATTTATACCATAATTTTCTTGATAATTGATCTTATTTTTACCTAATCCAATGGTCCTAGTAAACATCGTTTGATTTTTACTAGGGTTATATATATGAACACACAAAATTTTCATCTTTTAATTTCTCAATATTGCCTCAAACATACAAAATGTACGTTTAGCGAGATGGGACACGACTTTTGTCCAGAGTACCCTTTATAGGTTCCCAATTTAATGATTACCATGTGTTTTGTTATTGTAAATTTAATGTCATGAATGTTGGACTATAAAAAGGATAATATTTAAGGTAAAATATCTTTGACTGAATGGATGATATTGACTCAGTTATTGATAATTTTTTGGGAAAAATATCACCATATTCAAGTATGGATTGGGAAAATTGTAAACAATGACTTGAAGAAATTTTGAATCTGAGGGATGACCTGGAAAAAGAGCAAAAATGCATTAGAGAAAGACTTTTCTATGAATGAAGTTACCACTATTTGAAAAACCCATTATGGAGGCTAAATTATGCAGGGCCGACTAGGGAATATGTTGCATAGTCAAACAGTAGTATCTTTTGGCTGACATGTTCATTATGTAGACAACTTGTGCAAGTCCACCTAATGGCATGTGCTGCATAGTCGAGAAAAAGAACACTCATAAATTTGACTTTCTGTTAATAAAATCCAAGGAAGGTTTTATGGAGATTCAAAATTTCCAAATCATAGAGTCTGCTTTATGGAGAAAGGTACACGAATATGGAGAGGATATTTCCAATAAAAATTGTCAAAGAATTGGAGGAATGTGGCTTCTACGATGTTCTGACCCAAAAGTAGGAAAAATGGTATCTGTGGTTTTAAATCATATGACTACAATTGGAGATACAAACATTATACAACATATGGTCAAATGGTCTGAGGTTATTTCATATTGCTATGAACATATGGAGAAGGAGGAAAATGTAAACCATAGACTTGAATACTTTTAGATCATGAAATAGTGTATGGAAAAAATATGTTAAGGATGGAAGTTTTTTTGCAGATCCCTACATATCACCGTTAAGACCGATAGGGGAAAAAAGGCTTCTCCTAAGAATAAAGTTACCATTACATGAAAACCCCATTATGGAGGTTGAATTATGCCAGTTCAACTAGGGCATAAGCTGAATAGTAAAATAGAAGAATTTTTTGGCTGACAGGTCCATTATGTAGACAACTTATGCAAGGCCACCTAAGGGCACGTGCTGCATAGTAAGGAAAAATAACTCTCAAGTATTAGATATATTGAGACAGGAATTCAAGAGAAGTGTTATGGAGACCATGAATGTTATTTTTATAATGTTTCGGTTGGGTCCAGAATTGGGATTCTAGATGTCACTATGGATCACATTAGGATGAGAATCAAGGCACACGTAGTTCTTGAAATACATTTTAACATCATGTAGGACGAGAGCATGGAAGATCTTAGTTTAGGGACATAGAGCTCAGACCATAGTGAGGGAGACACATCGTGCATTTTTTATAAACCTGATGTAAACAAAAAAAGGGTGTTCCACATCACACCATGTGCTCCCAGGGGGACTTTTCAGCCAAGGGACCGAAATTGGAGTTTGGGGTTAGGACCAAAGGCTTGGGGTTGGACTCAATGAATGCTCGAGCGTTCCTACGTATCCCAAGAGGATGGGAATAAAGCTACACATAGTTCTTGAAATACCCTTTTTACAGATATGGTTCATACATATGAGGGGTAAATGGGACTTTATTGCAATTTTGGCTGGACCCAATATTAAAGACTTTGGTGACACTATGTATCTCATAAAGATGAGAATGAATCCATACATAGTTCTTGAAATATGACAAGGTTGCAGACCATGCCAACGATGATTCCTCTCGAGTGTGGGTATCAGGGATTGTTTCATTTTATTATCATACTGGAAAAAAGTAAAAATAGATTAAAGTCATATTCATGGACCAGTGCTATGTAGTTTAATGTCTGCAGCATGGATAATAGGAGACTTTATAGTTTAGCGTCATATAGCTAGGATGATGTGACATACATAGTTTAACATCATGTATGATGAAAGTGAACAGATAGGAATGAGATGGTTGACGGGGGTTTCATAGATCAACATTGTATAGGATGGAGGTGAATCGATGTGATGAAAGTGGTTTCGGGATTGATCCTCAAGAGGTTGCCTATGTACCCAGCCTAGGAGGTAAGGATCAAAGTCCATGAAGTTTAATTGAGAGGTATTCGGTGATTGGGTTGTACTTGAGGACAAAAACCCAAAGATGATGGTGGGAAATAAGCATGCTTAGTGTCCTAGAGAAGATTTCATGGTTGAATCTTTCTCTAAGATCACGTGAGTCATGCTCAGTGTGAGAAACAAGAGGCAGCTACAAACCCGAGGATCATGTAATGAAATATGAGACCACAAAGGATGGTGTGGGGATTATGCATGGTTAGCAAACTGGGCACGTATGGAAACAGAGTTTAAAATACAATTGCGCATGCGGTGATCACAGTTTAATGTCATGTGTCACAAACTTGGGGTGCTTGGAAGTTTAATGTCCTACAGCTCAGACGATGCACAGTTTAACATCATGTGGGATGATCGAGGGAGCTATGCAGTTTAATGTCCTACAACAAGGATAGTGGGTGTATTTGTGTTATTGAAAATACTTCTTCAAGAATATATTATCAGTTGGAGCTGTAATGAGTTCTCCATCCATTGAGATTAAAGTATAAGCTCCATTGGAGTAGAACTTATGAATTGAGCAAGGTCCTCCCCACATTGGCTCATTCTATGGAGGCTTCTTTCTCAGTATCATTGGTATTCTGAGAACCAATACCAATTATCCTTTAATGAACGAATGAAGAATAAATTTTTTATTGAAAGCTCATGCTATTTGATTCTGATAGACTTCTAAATGGTGCAATGTGAATAATATTTTTTCATCTAGTCATTCTAATTCATCCAATCGATTTTGAGATTGTTCATCTGTAGATAACTGATCACAAATGGGGACTCTAAGTGAAGGTAATTGGACATCAATAGTTAAGACTACTTCTGTTCCATATACCAATTAATATTGAGTTGATCGTGTAGGAGTGTGGGTGGTAGTCTGATAAGACCAAAGATCATGAAAATGTTTATCAAGCCATGACTTCTTATCATTATCCACCATCATTTGAAGTATGTTTGAAAGAATCTTATTGGAAGCCTATACTTTACCATTAGCCATTGCATGATACTAAGATGAATGGTTGGATCTAATTTTGTATTTTGATAGAATTTTCTTACCATGGATGAACAAAATTTGCTGCCATTATCTATCAATATTGTATGAGGAACACCAAATCTGGTAATGATGTTGTACGTGACAAAGCTAACAATACTTTTAGCACTAGATTCATTGAGAGTTATTGCCTCTGCCCATTTGGAAAAAAGTAAGTAGCTGTAAGAATATACTTAAACTGCTTAGTTGTAACCAGAGGATAATGTCCAACTACATCCATTCCCCATGTATCAAATGGATAAGAGTATTTATCTGTATGATGAAACTCTGGGGGTTGATGAATGAAGTTGGCACATACTTGGAAAGAATGACACTTCTTAGTGAAATCAACATAATCTTGCATCATTGAAGACCAGAAGTATCCAATCCTTTGAATTTGTCAAGAAAGTCTATGTACAGACTGGTGGGAACCACAAACACGTTCATGTACTTCATTCATGACATCCATTGTCTCTTCAAAATCAATTCATCTGATGATAATTCCATAAAATCCCCACTTGTAGAGAATTTTTGGTGATCTGGCCTATCATAAAGAGTAAAATTGAACTCACATCACCAAACTTGTTCTTTCCTGGATCTATCAGGTGGGAGTGTTTCATTTTGAAGGTATTCCCTAATATGTGAAATCCATCATATAGTATGACCATATGGTTCCTAAATGAGACTAATTTCATTGATTTCCTCTGTTCTGATATGATTAAATGGTGAAACTATACGATGGTGGGCAATATTGATGATTGTTTTGTCCTGGTTTGGATATTCCAAGGCAATGGCTCCATTATCTAGTGCATCAGCTTGGGCATTTTGTGGTCGCGGGACATAAGAAAATGTCGGTTCTGAGGGAAATTCCACCATTAACTCTTGAACTTAATCACACAAGGGGATTAACTCTAACTTTTTTATGGAATAATCCCCATTGATTTGTTAGATTACTAAATCTGAATCACCTTTTACCTTCGAGTGATTCAGATTCCTGAAGTGCCAATTCCAAGCATGTGATGAGATCCTGATAATCTACTTCATTGTTTGTACCACCTTCCATCAATAAGAAAGAAATAGGGTAGCACTGCCATTTCTGGGAAAATAGTCATGATTCCTAACCCAACTTTGTTTAATTTCAGATCTTCTATTTTCTTCCCTATTGGAATTCTGGAGGAACTATCAAATTAAATTTCCCATGTATGAGGATTATCTGAAATAGATAAGGCTTCATCATTAGGATGATCAATATTTAAAGATATATATTCAATAGTTGGGTTTTCAGCAAGGAAATCAGCTAGAGCTTGGCCCTTTATTGCCTTTTGAGACACATACTGGATATCACACTACTGCAAAATAAATTCCCACCTTTCCAGACATCTTGTAAGAATTGGAAAACTAATGATAAATTTGAGCAGGTTATTGTGAGACACCAATTGGACCTCATGATGTTGCATGTAGTGTCTTAATTTCCGAATTGTAATGATTAATGCTAGGAAGCACTTTTCAATTCTTGAATATCGAGTTTCTACCTCAAGCATAGTCCAACAGAGATTGTAAAGGCTATTTTCATTCCCAGCATCATTCTTTTTGGCAAGGAAGGCACCCAATGATTGCTCTAAAGCTGTCACATAGAGAATAAGTAGTCGTCCTTCAATAGGTGGCATTAATACCGGTGGACTTATGAGATATTTTTTGAAGATTTCAAATGATTCTTGACATTATTTAGTCCACTGCTAGGTGACTCCATTCTTCATGATTCTGGTGAAAGGTAAGAACTTGCTTTCCAAATTGGAAATGAAATTATGAATATAGGCCAAGTGTCTTGAATTCTTCTTAATTCCATCAAATCTCTAGGAGGTGAAATGTCAAGGATTGATTTTTTCTTCTCGGGATCAATTTCAATACCACGATGTTGTACAACAATGCCATGAAATTTTCATGAGGTTACCCCTAAAGCACATTTCAAGGGTTTCATCTTCAAATAGTGTTGTCGAAGATTGTTGATTATGATTTACAGATCGACCAAGTGATCAGAACGTTTTCTGGAGTTAACCACCAAATCATTCACATAACAGTCAACAAATTTCCCTAAAAGGGTTTGAAGATATGGTTAATGGAACATTGATATATTTCAATTTATTTCTTTAGGCTAAAGGGCATTACCCGATAGAAAAAACACACCTTGAGGAGATCTTAAGGATGTAGAATCCTCATATTCTAGGTCCATTCATATTTTATTGTACCTAGAGTAACCAACCATTAAGGAAGGAGCTTCGTAGCAAGTTGTGGCATAAATTAAGTGTTTTGTGATCGGAACTGGAAAATCACCATTGGGACAATGCAGATTATGTTCTCTAAAGTTAATGAAAACACTAATATGTCTATTATTATTTTTCTCAAGGACAATATTATCCATCTACTAGGGATATTTAACATCTGTGACGATGTTAGCCTTGATAATCTTACCAACTTCTGGTTCAATTTTGGAGGCATAAGTTGGGTGTGTTCTTCCTGCTGCTTTATTGAATCCTCGATGTTCTTCTGGAAAACCCAAATGATGAGTGGAAACATCAGGATCAGGACCTGGAATTTCTATATAATTCCATGAAAATACCTCTCAATTTTGCCTTTGAAATTAAGTATATGATTCTTTCTCTTCAAGAGTCATGTATGCACTAATTAAAGTGGGGTCTGGATCTTCTTTTTTACCAAGATTTATTTGTCTGAGTTAATCCACTGTCGTAGAGATACCATCTTCAAATGAAAAAGGAGAATACCTAATATCATCCTCTTCTTCATCAATATGTGTTACTTCTGTTGTTTCTACTTGCATAGTATATGAAGAATTATAATTTCCATGGTCAGGGGAGAAGTTAAAATTTGATCATCTTGAAGAAGATTCTACCATTTCTGACCTTATTAATGATGAAGGGTCTTCATGGGGTGATAAAGAGGCGATGATGGATTGAGAATCGACATCATTGTTTTCCTCTGGTATTGCTATAACTTCTTATGGACTATTTGTTGAAGTATATAATTGCCTGATTTCAGTGGATGAAATGAATACATCTCTATTTAATCTTTCATCAATGCTTGGTGAATCAAAAATTTATCCCATGATGTCCCTCTTTGTTGCCGTAATTGGAATTATGGAAGTTTCCATAATATTGTTTCAATTTAGGTCTATCCTGTCAATTTGAATGATATGAAACACATAATCTATACTCACATGTATGAATGAGTTTACTGGAATCTTTTCCAAACCATTTGGAGCAATTATTTTAGTGACCTTCTTTGCTGTGGATTTTTCCATTCCCTCCACGTGATAGAATTCATCCTCAATGTATTGAGATTCACACGTTTTGAATGGGGAATTTTTACCATAAAATGTCTCAATTTGACTATTGAAACAATATTTGAGACATTGATGGTATGATGAAGATACGACCGCATGTTGATGTAGCCAAGGTCTTCCAAGAAAAATGTTGAAGGTGATGTCCTGACGAACAACCATGAAGTCTGAATTAGATAAAAGGTCTCTAAACTAAATGTTGAGTGTAATCTTGCCAAGTGGTTCTTGTCCGTTCTTATCATATCTGTGAAACATCGAAGTAGAAAGAGATAAATCAGATTTGGTGAGACCTAATCGATGAAGTGTACGAATAATAATGAGGTTGAATCCTGAGCTATTATCAATTAATTCCCGTCATATGTCTTTGTCATTGACTTTTACAGATAGATACAATGGTATTATATGTCTATGTACAACATCTTCTTCATCTTCATATGTAAAAGATATCACATCATGGCATTCTACAGGATCATTCTCTATATGGTAGACCTCAATCACAGTAATTTTAGGTTTGAAATCCTGAGGACTTTACAAAGCCTCAATAAGAGCCTCCCAAAGATCTTTTGATAGATTCAATGCATCTAGAATTGATAACATGGATGGTACTTTGGATAAATGTTTCAGGATATCATACTTTTGGTCCACAGGTATGTGTTTCCCAGAATGAAAATGTTGTTTTACAGGTGCCTTGGAAGTTGATACTTTGGAAGTAGATGCATCCTATATCGGGGAAGGAATTTGATACACTCCTGGCTTCTGTAGATTTGACTGAATAATTCAATCTATTTTCTGAGAGGAACAAAATGTAACCTCTAACTAGTCATCCAAAATAACTGTTTTAGGACTGAATATCCCAGGTGTGGAAGAACTTTCTTGTTCCATTTGAGCTTACTGAAGGGATTTTCCATGAGTTTCTTCCACATATGTAGTTATAGAATAGGTAGGATAAAAATAGTGGCTTCTGGAATATGCACATCATCCTATGTATCCTTGACCTCGGTCTCTTCCTCTAATAGATCTGTTAGATATAGGGAACTTAGGCTCATCACGATTGAAACTATCATTGGTATACAAATTTGTTAAATGAATCATGTTAATAGAACCAAAGATCAATTATTCATTTGCTGAATAATTCTTCCTGATGAACCTGTTCAGTTTGTTCCATTTGGAGTGGCTGGGTTCGTGCTTTTGAAGAAAATGCCAATAAATCTGCTAGAGTCAAAGACAACTTAGGCTTTGACACTAGCTTGTCTTCTTCTAACTGCTCTTATTTCTTAAAATTATGCCGCTTTATTTAGGATTTTACTTCTGATGAAGGGGGTTTTTCTTTGGGATAAATGGAAGAAGAAACAATTGGTTGATTTAATTGTGTTCATAAAATGGCATGAGTTCGGTTGATCGTTTTCCTGACCATCCAATCATCATATTTCGGCACATTTGTAGTTTTGACTTTGTTCCACTCACCTTCTTCCTTTGGATCAGTAACAGTAACACATGCTCCCTGGGCTGAAGAACCATTCAGTTTTACTTTTCCAGAGTCCCCCATATTTTGTAGGAGGTCTTTGAAGACAAAAAAACTCATGAATGGGATGCCCCAACATTTGATGAAATGGTAAATAGTTGGTCAGGTCTTCATCTCCTTCTTTGTTCAGCCTGTTGGTCCTTGGAAACTGAACCAGATTGTTTTCCATAGCCAAGATGAAGTAACCAAGAACAAGTTCATTCTTTAATGAATAAACTTTGTTCTTTAAATCCTCAAACTATTTCAGCCTTTGATATCTTTGATAATCTTGATGAGGAGGCTGTTGTTGTTAATTCTTAGGCAGTGGAGCCCTTTGATATGATGAAGATTTTCATGTGTAAGCAGGTTCAGGTGATTTGTTAAGTGTAATTGTTGAAGTCTTTCCTTTACCTATTCTCCTTCCTAGATCGAATGGAATTACAAGAGTTTTAGCCCTAGTCTCCATAAGAGAGTCTTCTATCTACTGAGTGATTGAAGTAAGGTCTCGAAACCCTCTTATGTATTCCACAAGGTTTAATGGTGTGCATAATTCATCACTCATATTTTCCACATAGATTGGCAGCAACTCTTCTTGAGGGAGTGTTAAACTGAAGGAATATGTTAATCCCTCCGAGCGATCAATGAACTCCAAAATTCTTTCATATTCCCTTTGTTTACAATTGTTAAGATCATAAACTGTCATCTTTGGTAATGATGAGCTAAAATGATGAAGGAATTTTTGACGGAGATCTTCCCACCTAGTAATTAACTAAGATTTCAAACTTGTAAACCAGACAAAACTGGGTCCTTATAATGATTGCACAAAACAACATATATTAACTACTTATTATTGTAGTGGAGTTCCCATCATAGGATCAAAATGAGAAACAAAATGTGTTAAGTGTTGTTCTGGATATCCCGAACCATTATAAATTGGGAATGTTGTATTCGAAAAATTTGATGGGGGAGAAATTGCATCCACCCATTTGGGGTAAGCTCTCTTTTCTAGTTGAACTAGTGCACGTTGTCCTTCCATATCTTCCAACTGAGCCTTTAATGACTCAATGGTAGTCATTAATGCTTGAGAAACATCTGGTTGAGCTTGGACCTGTGCATGTTCAATAACTGGAGTTTGGACGGGTGTGGCGACCAGTACTGCCACTCATGGTAGTATTGTCATTCACTATCATGTATAACCTACAGGATTGGACATGTGAGGGTGTACATGTAAAGGGGGGTATTCATGATCCATCAAAATAGATGAAACAAATTTCATTGATTGATTAAATCCATCATGATTAGGAGGAAGTCTACCTTGAAGTAGTTCTTCATTTAGCCCCATTAACTCCTTCATTTATTCTTCTTTATGTCCGAACCTTTCCTCTAATGAGAGTGATTGGACTTCTCCAGAGGTAGGGTGGGATGTAACCTGACTTTTACCATTTTCCTTGGCATGTGCTTTTCTGAAGTATGGAGTGGAATTACCCAAAATTATGTCTTGCCTCTGGCTTCTGGTATGCACACCTCATTCATTTGTTTATGTGTATAAAGGCTCTTGAAAAGGAACATCTTCATCTGATTCCCCTAAGTGAGCCTCATGTTCTAGGGGATCAGTGAAAACGACATTGATAAAATTTATCGATGCATAATGCATTTCAGCCATTCTATAAGCGTTTATGTGATACTATATTCTTCCATGTACTTTATGAGACATTTACTTTTGTTTGGTTGATCCCTTAAGAACTTCTTTATGAAATGTAATTTGGATGGAATTTCTTGATAATTCGGCTCTGTGTTCCTCTTGTGGTTTCTTCCCTAATCAAGAAAAAGTAAAAAAATTACTTGGATAAAATATAACAATGTATAAAGGTGGGATATAACACCAATATATTTTTAAAGAAATTTGTTTTATAGAATACACAACATTCAACACTAGGCATAAACGAACCCTGAAATATTATAATTTATATATGACCATAATAAACACACCAATGAATTAGAAGGTATGAAAAATAATCTACAGATTATGATATATATTGTAACACCCCAACCCCAGTATCCGAGAGCCGGTTCATTATTTTAATACATTAGCATGATTACAAGGAATCAAGTCCCAATGGACCGATCAATTTAGAAGTCTTGGAAAATAGATTACATACATGAATGTTTCATTAAACATTAGATAATGAAACACAACATAAATGATCCTTCGATAATTCCATTAATCCCCTAGCTTAACCCTTCTTATCAATAATAATACACTTATTGGAATCATGGGAAAATTAAAACATAGAAATGGGTGAGCTTAGATGCTCAGTAAGGACAACAATATAGCGGAAACATTCATAAATAAGCATAAACATTTAAGGTAATGTATAAAACTAAAAAAAAAGACTTTTTAAACTTAAAATTCATCATAATATGGAAAAGATACAATATAATAATGTCATTTACTTATTCACATGGATATTTTACTAGTCGAATAATCACATGGAATATCAATAGCCACATTCATAATGATGGAATTCATAATTCTGAACTGTCATTATCACATAGTCAAGGCCTTGTGCCAAGACTACAAATAAGATTTTGTCAAGGCCTTGTGCCAAGACACTAGATAGTTTAATGAGACATACCGATGCATCGAGGAGATACAACGGTCTCCACCCATCGCAAACTAAGTCCAATGCATTCCTCATATTAGAAGGTTTAAAATTAACATAAACATTCGTATTAAAACTGGCATACGAAATGTAAATACTTTACCCATAAACCATGAATGGTATAAAAATAAGACATCCATATTCAAAGTATCACAAAACCTTCAATACAATATGGATGACTTTTATCTTAATAATTCAACTTCAATCAAGTTTAAAATCCATTAATGGATTTTGACATTGATGAAAATGATTTATAATATTATTAGAGAGAAATACCCGTTTTTCATGGGAACATTTAAAAGTCACACAATTTATAAATGAAGACATTTAAATACGTTTTTGAATCAAAGTGTCCCATACCACTTTGAAACATTTGAAATCAATTAAAATTTTAAAACATTCATGTGCATTTAAATTAATCCTTAAAACCATTTTGAAAACATGGACATTAATTAGAATGGTTTAGAAGAATAAATCTTTAAAACATTCCAAATATTGTTTTAGTAAAATGTCCCTTAAAATAATCCCTATAAAAACTATTTTATGAAACATGGTAATGGATAATAAATATGTCCCAGTAGATACTTACGTAAAAACAGCCTCTGATAATAAAGAGATTGTGAAATTAACCCCTCCCTTGTACTTTCCTTTAGTCGAGGGTACGTTTAACCTCATGTATGAACATCATAGTATGTTATTAAATTAACCAGAACCATATTAATATTTATGATATCATACATGATTAATTTATGACTTTTACTACCCATTTAATAATAATTTCCATGTTAAATTAATATTTTGGGTAATAATAGCTTTATTTATCGTACGTGATTTAACTTGTTACTCTTGATTGTATCACATTGACCAAGATTTAAATACATCCATAATATAAAACATGATTTATATATCATATATACTTAGAATATATATATGTATAATGGACATATATATGAAATAAAAAACACCATTTATGGAGACGGTTGTCCGTACGTACACAAAAATGATGTTCCCGTTTTCATATCCAATTGAACAGAACTAAGTGAATAAGATATATGTAAGTACATATAAATACATACATATATATATATATCCAGTAGAATTATTATGTCATATATTAAATACTAGTTAATAATATATATTTTTATAATTATTGATTAATGGTGATTGTGTAAATGAATCTAATCGCATCATGGAAATGGTAATCTGTTTGTACGCATGAGCGACAATACCATTTCTTTAAAGGTGTGGAATTGGATGGTTTATTAATTTTACAGAGACATTAGTATTTTTTTCATTATTTATATACATATTACTCATCATTATATCAATCCAAATAACATAGTGTTGAATAACAAATTACACCACGACGTGGAGATGGTAAGCCATACGTACGCACGCGTGGTGGCATTATTATTCATAAGATGGATAGAATAATGAATATAGTTGTGACATATTTTTAATAATTTCAAAGTATATAAAAGACAATCAAGTTATTATTTTATAATGGAAACTACAAAGAAAGAGTAAGTGGAAGAATAAGAGAACTAGAAAGAGGGTGGTGAAATCATTACCACTTCTTCAAGTTCTTCCTTTTGATTTGATAAATAGGGCTCCATAGGATGGCTTTCTGACCAATGGAAGGCATCTAGAAGAAATTTAGGATAGTTTTTAGAATATTTTGGTAGGGTTTGTCTGAGTCAAATGGATTTTGAGGTGTGAATTTGAGAGAAAGATAAGTGTCCTTTTATAAGAGGGGTGAGGGGCAACTAAGGAATAAAATTAAAACATTATTTTATAATAAATTAATTTTCGTTTTCTAATGGCTCCAAAATTAATTATTTAAAATCCGAGGTGGGGATGGTCCAAAATCAACTCAACCAATAGGTTTTAGACAGGTTTTGGTTACCATATTAACCATAATGTTTAGATTTAACTCTTAGGTAAATAGTTCGACATTTACCACGTCTCATTGTATTTTAATATTATATGGTTAATAAACATACTATAAAATTTTCATTATAATCCCAATTGGTTTATTAATGTCGTATATATTACTATATAAATATTCTGGCTAAGACTTAGATATTTAGAACTATTATATCAATTAATAATATAATATTTGTTTTAAAAAATATTTTATGTAAATTTTTACAACCTTTGGTATTTGTTTTTTGATAAAATTATAACAGATTTATTACATCAATAACAATACATTGCATCAATACTAACATGTCATATTCACCTAAAACATTCGTGGATGTCATAAAAACATTGAAATTATATTAATTTTAATATTTATAATACCATTTATTTGATTCATTCATTAATAAGGTAATTACTGCATCATCATTGTGTCATTAATAAATTTACTTATTTAATCTCTAAAAATTATAAATAAATTAAAATCATGTATAAAATATTTTTATCTTTCTAATGATTATTTATTGTAGAATTTATCTTATGTATAACCATATATTTAAAGTGGTTTAGTTATTAAAATTTGATTTTAACTCTTTTAACTATTCTTTAAATAAAATAATAATAAATATCTTAATCGAATCCAAGTGGAACTAAATGGTCATATTTTATTTATAATTTTTTTGGTAGAATTACACTTATCCAATAGAATTAGGACATGTGTTAGGGTAATAAGAATATCATTTTTAACCTTAATTTCCCTCTTTACTTTTAACCATGGTAAATAAAAGTAAAAACGTTAGTATTCACCAAAAATAATTTTAATCTTATTGAACCACATTTTACTCATTGATATTAACCATGTCTCTCTGATTTTCCAAATTTAACTCATGAAAGCGGTAAAATTATGTTTGATGTAAATTTGAAAATTCTCCTAGGAGTTGGGTAAAAGACGGTAAAAAGTTCGATAAAATTTTAATATATCTAAAATTATTATAAACTGACTCCAATGAATTAAATTTAATTTATATAAGTAATATGAATCTATTTTTATTTAAAATAAATTAGTATGTATTTATATAAAAAGCCGATTTTAAACAACAACTTAGTGTTTTCACTATTCATAAGAAATTTAATGTTTTCAGAAAAAGACAAAAAATTCACCCTAGAATAATTTCGATATTACAAAACAAAAAATGATGTCTATTTTACCAAATTCAAAACATAGAATATGAATTTATCAATTTAAAATTAATTTCCGTTTTCAAAACCAAAAGGTGTATTTTTAAGAAATAATAACTATCAAAAGATTGACACTTGTTTAAGTCCAATTTCAATGTAAAATTATTTACAATGACCAGAATTTAATTAAATGGTAAAAATATAATCTATTTATACTTCCAAACCATTAAAATTTATAATTTAACACTATAAATTAATTTGATTGAAAAATTGTTTTCAGTTAAAATATAGTATTTTTCACTATTCAGAAAAATAAGAAAGTTATCAGAAAAAACAAAAAACTTATTAAAACTAAATTATTATGTCCCGATTCTAAAGAAGATGTTTATTTTGATAAATTGAATATAAAAAAGTTTCAAATATTGGAATTAAAAAGGGTTCACTATTAAAAGGATGTAAAATTACAAATTTTGAAAAATACTTCTTTTATATGAAAAAATGTATTTGTTCTTACATTATATCTAAGAAACTCAAAATATGGATTCTAAAATTATAAGGATTATATAATGTTTAAAATTCAGTTAATACTATTCATAACTGCTTTTGAACAGCTAGTTTGGAATGTCGTGGTGTACTTGAACTTAGTGTAGTGTGTAGTGCATGTTATTGAATTACTTTGAAGAAATAACGTACTATGAAATTTTGGGGTGTTACATTCTTACCTCCATCAATAAATTGCAACCTCACAATTTGAAATTTTTCTTCGAAAATAAAAGGTTTAAAATAGAAAATATCTCTCTGGGAAAACCCACATTGGAAATTGGGTTAATAAAATTTAGTCTTAATAATAGGAAAAGGGGGATGAAAAAGTCAACACCAAATTGTGATCTAGAATAGGAGAACCTTGTTTGCAATAAGAGGCACATAATTGGAGGAAAAATATAAATATTTATAAGGAGTGTTGGAGGTCATCTATCACAAACAATTGAAGAATTGAGGGCCTCAAAGCTATCAATCTATAATGATTTAAAATATCACATGTTCTACAAAACATAAGTTATTAAGATAACAGATTTTTGGTTTTAAGATGCCCTAACTAAATTATAAGAATTTATTTATTTATAGAATAAGAGAAGAAAAATAATATATATATTTGACAAGTAGGGTTCTATATTTTATCTAATTTCTACCACAAAATCATCTTTCTATCTATATGATAATAGAACTTAAAAATATATTTTATTTATCCTATTCGTTTATGATTAAAAAAGTGAATTTATAATTCATCTACCAGAACCTTTAAAAAACTACATTATTCAATCCAAGACATCATGTGGGTCAGCGATAAGTGATACACCCTTGCTTCCCTTCGGTTACGGGTTAAAGTCTTGCGGCCTTACCGGACGTGATGGGTTGCGCCCGACCTCTTTGTTGTTCTTTTTATGGCAATCCAATAATAACCCTAACAATAGTATCCAATTTCAAACTTCATCCATTCGAGCCATTATGAATAATCAAAATAATTATATCCAAACTCTCCGTCCAAAATTCATAAGGATGTTAAACATAATGAGGATCCTTTTTTCCATGTAATAATATGTGAAGGCCTTCATCATGTATTCTTTTATAACACCGCGACATCTTGAATTACCAAAATCAACCATCTATTATTCCAAAATCAATACCTCATTATAAAGACCATATTAACGATTACCTTTTCTTCAACCATGTATTTTCCAAAATGTGTAGCTTACTATTAAGTCACTTTTCATAGAACTATATAATCTCAAATCCTCAATAAAATAGTACTGCAGTACAATCCCTATTTATCTCCATAATATATGTAACCAATATACTATTGATTAAACACTCAACTGAAATAATTCTATAATAAAAACATAATAACACGAGTCATTTTTCTTCATCTGAGATAATATCATAACTTGAGTATTATCCAATAACATCATTTGCAGTATACTCTTATGAATGGGACATTGATTCGTGTAGTGTCTCAACGCCTTTTAGATGAAGCATTTTACATTTGAAAACTTTTTCTTACCCTTGAAATCACATACTTGGTGTCCTTTTTCTCAACACTTATAAAAAACTCACATTCCCTACAAGCATTTACCATGGTGATTCATTCAACATTTATCACATATTGGTAAAATCTTCTTTTCCCTTTTCCTTTTATCCATCTTTCTCTCTTCCATACTTTTTTTCTCTTGCTTCCCTTCAAATCCATCGGACTCAGAGATTTATTTACTTATCTTACTAACACATGATACTATTTATTTATATGTTGAGAATACATGGTAGACTATTTACCTTGTAGATGTTGTCTTAATAATATGAAATATATGATCCTTATTACTCTTTGGATCATACGTATTGCTGGAGTTCACATTCCTTCTACTAGCCACTATTTATATACAATGGAATACACTTGTCAGTTTATGAAATGCACTGAATAATTCCAAAGTTGTAAAATACCTAACATAAATTGAACAATTTGTGGATATAATCCATATTTATATTTTCTTTGAGGAGATATATACTCGTAAATACTTCATTATGATTTGTAAATAAAATGAGAATTATTAAAATCATATCCCCCAGGAGTGTCATAACCAAGAGTGCAGCAAGTCCCATTGTCGTGCACGAGTTCCTGTTTGTGTCTATCTCAATGAAGTGTTTTCATGTTTTAACACTAGGTACATCTATGCAAGAGTAACTTCTACCTGCTTGTATCCAGACATGGATGTATTTTCTTGGAAAACCCACAAAATCTATACATTACAAAAATTCTAGGAAGATCCTCTATAATAATCATGAAATTCTATTTTAGAATAATGTGCTCTAATAAGAGTTTATCTAAATCCTGTTTCCAAGGTTATTGATAAACTTATTCTGATACCAACTGTAATGCCCCGACCCCAGTTACCCAGAGTCAGGGCATTATTTTAAAACATTGGCATGATTACAAGGAATAATGTCTCGAAGGGCCAATCAATTTAGCAGTGTTGGAAAACAGATTACATACATGAAAGTTACATTACACATTAGAAAATAAAACACAACATAAATGATCCTTTGATAACACCACTAATACCCTATCTTAACTCTTCTTGTCAAGAATAATACACTTCTTGGAATCCAGTGAAAATTAAAACATAGAAAGGGGTGAGCTCAGATGCTCAGTAAGGATAACAATATAGAGGAATATTTCATAAATAATCATAAACATTTAAGGAAATGTATTAGAATAAAACAAAATCCTTTATAAACATAAACTTCAGAATAATATGGAGAAGAAACAATAAAATAATTCCATTTACTTATTCACATGGATATTCTACTAGTCAAATAATCACATGCAATATCAATAGCCACATTCATAAGGATGGAATGCATAATTCCAGACTATCAAAACCACATAGTCTAGGCCTTGCGCAAAGAATACAAGTAAGATTTAGTCAACGCCTTATGAAAATACACTAGTTTGTCTCATGAGACCTATTGATGCATTGATGAGCTATAGCGGTCTCCACCCATCACTTACTAAGTCTAATTCATTCCTCAAATGAAAAAGTTTAAACATAACATAAACATTCGTATAAAAACTAGCATACGAAATGTCAATACTTTACCCATAAATCATGAATGGAATAAAAATAACACATCTATATTCAAACGTATCACAAAACCTTATATACAATAAATATGATTTGTATCATAATAAATAATCTTCAAACAAGTTTAAAATACATTAAAGGTTTTTTACATAGATGAAAATGATTTGTAAAAATATATGAGAGAAATATCCTTTTTTTATGAATGCATTTAATAGTCACATAATTTAGAAAAAAAGACATTTAAATACATTTTTGAATCAAAGTGTCCCATACCACTTTAAAACTTTTGAATGTAATTAACATTTTAAAACATTCTTGTCCATTTAAATAAATTCTTAAAACCATTTTGAAAACATGGACATTAATGAGAATGGTTTAGAAGAATAAATCTTTAAAATATTAAAATGATGATTTAGTAAAAAGTACCTTAAAATAATCCATTTTAAAAATATTTTTTGAAACACGGACATGGATATTAAAAATGTCCCATTAGATACTTACGTAAAAAATATTATTTGATAATAAAGAGATTGTGAAATTAACCCTTACCTTGCACATTCCTTTAGATAAGGGTATGATTATCCTTCACTATGAAGATCCTAAAATTTCATTAAATTATAATAGAACCATATTAATATTTATGATGTCATACATGATTCCTTTATGACTTTATACTACCCATTTAATAATAATTTCCATGTTAAATTAATATTTTGGGTAATAATCGCTTTCTTTATCGTACATGTTTTAACTTGTTACTCTTGATTGTATCACATAGAAAAATATTTATATAAATAAAGAATATAAAACATGATTTATATATCATATATATTTAGAATATAAATATGTATAATAGACTTATATATGAAATAATAAACACTATTTATGGAGACGGTAGTCCGTACGTACGCATAAATGCTGTTTCAGTTTTCATATCATATTGATTGGAACTAAGTGAATAAGATATATGTAAGTATATATATAAATATATATCTTCATTAACATTATTATGTATCATATTACCTAATTATTAGTAATATATATTTTTATAATCGTCGATGAATGGTGATCGTGGGAATGAATCTCATCACGTTGTGGAGACGGTAATCCGTACGTACACACGAGTGACAATATCATTTCCTTAAAGGTTTGGAATTGGATGGTATATTAATTTTACAGAGACATTATAATGTTATTTTCATTATTTATATACATATTACTCATCATTATATCCATCCAAATAATATAGTGTTGAATAAGAAATTACACCACAACGTGGAGTCGGTAAGCCAAACATACAGACACATGTTGACATTATCATTCATTAGATGGATAAAATAATGAATATAGTTGTGAAATATTTATAATAACATCACATTATATAGAATATATTGGAGTTATTATTTTATAATGGAAACAACAAAGAAAGAGTAAGTGGAAGAATGAGAGAACTTGAAAGAGGGTGGGGAAATCATTACCTCTTCTTCGAGTTCTTCCTTTTGATTTGATCAAAAGAGATCCTTAGGATGTCTTTATGAACAAATTAAGGCCTCTAGGATGAAGTTAGGATAGATGGGAGGATATTTGGGTAGGGGTTGGTAGATAAAAATGGATTTGGAGGTGTGAATTTGAGAGAATAGGAAGTACCCTTTTATAAGAGGGGTGAGGGGCACCTTTTGAAAAACATAAAATATTATTTTATAATAAATTAATTTTCGGTTTCTAATGGCTCCAAAATGAATTATTTAAAATATAAGGTGGGGATGGGTAGAAAAAACTCAACCAATAGGTTTTAGATAGGTTTAGGTTACAATATTAATCTTAACTTTTTGATTTAACTCTTAGTTAAATAGTTTGACATTTACCATGTCTTTTTGTATTTTTATTTTGTGCGGTCAATAAACATACTATAAAATGCCAATAGAACCCCAATTTGTTCATTAATGTAATATAAATTATTATATAAGTCTTTTGGATGAACCTTAGATTTTTAAAACTATAATATCAATTAATAATATAATATTTTAAAAAAAAACTATTTTATGTCAATTTTGAGACTCTTTGGTATTTGTTTTTTGATAAAATAATAACAGCATGATTACTTCAGAAAAATAAATTGAATCAATCATAACATGTCATATTCAACTAGAAAATTCTTTGATTCCATAAAAACTATGAAATTATATATATTTTATTATTTATATTACAATTTATTTGATTCCTTCATTAATAAGGAAATTACTGCATCATCATTGTGTCATTAATAAATTTCATTATTTAATCATTAAAAATTATAAATAAAATACCATTACATAGGAAATATTTTTATCAATCTAATGAATATTTATAGTCGAATTTATCTTATGTATAACCATATATTAAAAATGGATTAGTTATTAAAATTGGATTTTAACACTTTCATGTCATCTTTAAATAAAATAATAATAAATGTCTTAATCTAATCCATGTAGACCTAAAGGGTCATATTTTATTCCAAATGTTCTTTTTTGGAGAATTACTCTTATCCACCAGAATTAGGTCATGTGTTATGGTAATAATATATCATTTTTACCCTTAATTAAATTATTTACTTTTAACCGTGGTAAATAAAAGAAAAAAGTTACTATTCATGACAAATTATTTTTCTCTTATTAAACCAGATTTTACTCTTTGATATTAACTATGTCTCTCAGATTTTCAAAATTCAACTCACAGAAGCGGTAAAATTAACTTTTATGTAAATTTGCAAATGCTCCTAAGAGGTGGGTAAAAGACGGTAAAAAGTTCGATAAAATTTTTATATATCTAAAATTATTATAAACTGACTCAAATTAATTACATTGAATTTATATAGGTATTATGTATCTATTTTGACATAAAATAAATTAATAATTTTTTAAATAAAATTCCAGTTTTAAACAATAACTCGGTGTTTTCCACTATTCATCAAAAATTGAAAGTTTTTAGAAATATACCAAAAATTCACCCTAGCCTAATTTTTATATTATGAATCCAAAAATGATGTATATTTTACCAAATTAAAAACATATAAGTTTCATTTATTTATATATAATTAATTCCCATTGTCAAAACCAAAAGTCTTATTTTTAAGAAATAAAAACTATCAAATGATTGAGACTTGTTTATGTCCAATTTCAATGTAAAATTACTTACAATGAACAACAATGGGTTAAATGGTAAAAATATAATCTATTTATACTTAAAAACAATTAAAATGTATAATTTAACACAATAAATTATATTGATTAAAATGTTGTTTTCGGTTAAAATATTGTATTTTTCACTATTCACCCAAATAAGAAATTTATTAGAAAAACACCAAAAATTTATTGAAAATAAAATATTATGTCCTGATTCTAAAGAAGATGTTTATTTTGTCAAATTGAATATATAAAATTATCAAATATTGGAATTAAAAATGTTTTTCAATTAAATGACTGTAAAATTGCATATTTTAAAAAATAATTCTTTTTTCTAAAAAAATATATTTGTTCATACAATATGTCTATGATACTCATAATATGGATTCTAAAATTATAAGGATTATATAAAGTTAAAAATTCAATAAATACTATTCGTAACATCTTTGGAACAACATGTTTGGTAAGTCGTGGTGCGCTTGAACTCATTTTTGTGTGTAGTGCAAGTTATTGATTAACTTTGAAGAAATAATGTACTATGAAATCATGGGGTGTTACATATATATATATATATATTTAGGGTTGTATAGAGGACCAATAGAGTAAAAATTTATTGTTTTGTTTTTTGTAAATAAGTACTCATTTATTTTGTTAAATATATTTTATGCTTTTGAAACCTTTTTATTCAAAAAATCATTTTATATCTCGAGAAGCCTGAAATCAAATTTTTTTTATAACAATGGATAATACACCATTTAATGGTTAAGGGGGAACCTTATATGGCTTGTAGGTCCAGGGAGAATATATAGACTCTTACATTACCCTTAGTTCCCCAAATTATCTAACACTATAAGAGAATACCAAACCAACATATAAATTTTTTTGCAAACACCCAAACATTACAAGGCCAAAAAGCTAGAATTTCCCTGAGAAGAGTGAATTATTCCATGTCATGAAGGAAAATGACATAAACCCTCATTCATCCCATTTCAAATCCCCTGTGAAGCTACATGTTCATAACCTAAGACTTATATGTATCTTTCTGTGGTGGGGGTAATAACATTTTTCCTTCAGTTTTGATGATCTTTCCCTTACCATCACATGTCATGAGTATCAATACAACATAATATGGGAAGCCTAACATCACATATCCAATTCACAGCCGAGACCATAACTCTATAGCCCTAGCGTACTGTTTCTTCTATCATTGATCATGTAACCCTTGAATGAGAAATAATGAAAATCCCCCTTCTAATAGTCATTTTTGGCCCGTAATACCTACTCCCTGATGTGACCTCATCCATAAAACTCTACCCCACTAATTATCACTCAATATAATGGCCAGAAGTATCATAGTCACCATAAAAGATTCATTACACATGAAACTAAAATACCATCTCTCCAAAAATGTAACACTTCCAGTTATTGAACCCTAGTTAATGCAGGTTTATAGGGTATACATAACCACTAGGCTAGGTACATAACAATAAAAATTAGTTTATTTCATTTTATAAATATAATATAATTTATTTATGGTTTATGTATAAATAATATTTTTTAAAAATATTATTATTTTTTTAAAAAATATATATTATAATTAGGTGAGGGTGAAGTTTTCCTATTTTTCCAAAAAGATATTTTTTCAGTGAATGTTAAAAAATACTAATTTTTAAACAATATTTTCCTTTAAAAAATATAGAAAACTTCAATATTTATTTAAAAATATTTCAATTAAAAATTAGTTCTCTAATATTGTTAATATTCAAATAATGTTTATTGGAATCAATTTTTTGTATTAATTTTATATAAAAATATTTTTATACAAAAAATAATTTTTTTGAAAAAATATCTTTATAAACACATTGTGATTCAATCATAATAAGATAAATTAATAATTATTGCAATATGCTTTTGATGAAATTTACATATTTTATTCTAATTAAATTTTTATGACAATAATTAAGTTTATTTTTGAAACAGTGAAATAACAATAAATCCAATTTTATGCGTCGAAAATTATTTTTCTAAAAGTTATTTTCATCCAATTTATTACACTTATTTTAAAATTTATTTTTCCCATTTATATAGAGTGAATTTGATATAATTACTTCCAAATTTTTGATCATTATTCAAAAATGTTTTTCATGGAACTTTTTTGTTTTTGGACATCATAAATTGTAACTGTGGTATAGTTTATCATGTTAAAAAAGGGTAAATCTGGTATACATATTTTAAAACTAAATTACTTGATCATAATATAGCAACTTAAATATTATTTTATGAATGTAATTATATAATTATAACCATTGTCATTAAACCTATTTTTAATGTAAACATGTATATTAAAAATGTATATATAATATTTAAAGAATCAAATGATTCAATTTGTCATTATTTTAGTTTTAAATATCTTCTATGTCTATAAGAAGGGGAAAATGAAAGAAATAAATGAACAAGAATTTATATTTTTATATTAATTTAATTTTTTCATTATTGAAATTTATTAATATATATTTAAATTAATATATATAGCTTAAAAACATATGGAACCCAGACATTTTATTTATTCATTTAATAAATAATAAAATAAATTATTCCAATAATAGTATATTTCATACAATATGAATGACTTGTAGTTTTCATGAATTTTATCTATGTCAACATTATTTTTGAATATTATGATTTACTAAGGTTATAATCTTATGAAACAATCTGCAATATTTAATTAGAGGTTTTATGATCATTTTGACGGTGGATGCAGTTTTTATATACAATTCTCTATAATACTCTAGAAGGATTATGATAATGGGAATGTATCCACATTTTTTAATGTTAGTTTTTTATTAAAAAAAATTCGTTTATTTTGTTTTCTACCTTTCATATGATGAATATATAATACATTATAGGTAATGGGTATGGACCACTATATCCTATCAATGTATTTTTTAGTTTCATAAGATAAATTAGATTGGTTGTTGGTCGAGGGCTTAAATATTTATTTTTTTAATGTCATTAAATAGGGATGTGACGATGTTTTTGAATGTCTTGGACAAGGACTTGATTTCATTTTTAGATGAAAAACATTATTCCTTCTCCCACATTGAAATTCTTTATTGATGTCAATGTGTTAATTTGTTTTGTTACAAAACCAATTGTTGTTTATGTAGTTCATGATTTTATTTACGTATCATTTTTTTGACCACCATTTATTCTTACCAAATCATTCATGCCATATTAGTTTCAAATATATTCATACCCTCGATGAGCATATGAACTATCCCTTTAAAGTGTTTTATTTACCCCTTTTATATGAATAGGGTTATTATGAACAACATTGAGGTTAGATGAATGATTTTATGTTTTCTAATGTGTTTTATGATTGAGTTATGTATATAGTTTTTGAAAAGTACTAAAATATTCTATCCATTGGGATGAAATATCATATTTATAGTGCTAATGTAATAATGTGACCACTATCTCTGGTATACTAGGGTCGGGTATCTACAAAAATAATCAGTATTACGTTAAGGAAATCATGTAGATGTCATTATAATATCTATATATACATTAGATGTTTCTAGTGATTCCCACTAGTTTGAATAACCCATAGATATGATCACATACCTCGTGAATGGGATTTCTCAACCCCTCTTATACTTTTTTTATAGCAGTATACACTGAAAATATCTCTTTTTTTCCTAAAGTGGGGGATCAAACATAGAATCTCAGTATTGACAGGGACTAGAATAAAGAAAACCATATCCATGACATTCTCTCAAAATGGTAATTCATGATTTGAGAGGGTCACTTCCCAATGACTTTCATCTTTGATGAAAGAGTATATATGATCACTGAGAAGATAGAGGAAGTACATTCATGCTACCCACATAAAAGTATGAGTGAGGAGAATAGTTTCTTTGGGTTAATTTTTATTACTATATATTTAATGTATAACTATATAGGATTTTATCTACTATAAATTACACTACATGAAATTGGTATCATTTCACTAGGTATGATTGGTGTTAGAGATATTTTTAAGAGATTTTTCGATGATGAATGAGTTCTATTTTTCTTTGATTTTTCGAGGGATAATTTGGGTACATAATCTTTTATGAGGACTCTAGAGTTGATATTAGTGGTTAACAATATAGAGGAAGAAAAAGATTTATTCTAAGTCCATACTATTGAAAAAACAAAAGAATAACTATACCACCCATTATATAGAGATAACAAAAATATCTTTATCATTGAATAATTTGTGATAAAACCTTCTTGGGGAAATGTTTTTAGTTTTCATGGACCACATTATAATTAAATGCATATTTAACTAGAGTGGTATCTATTAAAGGAAGATTCATTGTATAGAGATACTATAAGATACTGAATTTAATATTTTCTTCATAATACGGATGGAAAATATTGTTTCCCATACCAATAATAATAAATATTGAGCTTCAGTGGTAAAGGTTGAAAATATGAATTTTGATGTGATATTGTTATCCTTGGGTGATGAGAGAGATGCAGCATAAAGAAAAATGGTGGTGGATGTTCATAAATATATATAATGTGTTAGAGATGTCCAATTAAGTGGATCTTGTTATGTGATCTTGAATAGTAGAATATCATTAGGTGATGCACCAGATTGTTTCTCTTACTATTTGTATCATGTCATTATACTTCAGGGATGGATATCCATAATAGTAGTTAGGTGTGACAATGTGATGAGGGTGTTTCACACTCCCCACTTTGTAATATATTTTATATTTTATAATATGTATCAATACCTGATGTGTCTGTTTGGGTGTCCAAATATTAATAGAATTTTGATGATCTTATCTCATGATGCCTTACCTTTTATCATATGAATGTTGATAAATAGTTTGCATTAGTGTTGGTTCAACCCATATAGGGTCTTTAGTGGAAGTGGGAAATTACATTTACAATAATTTTGATATGAATTCATCCTTTTGTAATGGGATAAGGTGAAATTTAAGTTCTTGTTGATCAATAAAAAACATGGTTCAGTTATTTAAAATTCAAGAATCATGTTTATAGGAATTATAGAGAAAATTTCATGAAAATGATATAATATTGTTGCATAGAGTACATTTAATGATTTATTTTGTCAATAATATAAATTTTTATATCCTATGTGAAGAATAATGATGGATAAATTTAAGATGAAATTTTAGACGATAATAATGTTCCAACATTAGATATATAGATCCTTAGATAGAAAAATTTCAGTTATGAAGGATATGTTTAGAGATATTTAGTCATATTTTGGTTTTGTATGGAATGGTCAGAAAAACATAATGTAGTTTTCAAACAATATTAAATATCACTCCATTATTTTTAGTACTCCTTTTAAATCCCTATATGAGATAACATGCATGTCACCCATGTATCAGATATAGACTACAGAGTCATCTCAGATTGGGAGATAGTTATTTTGACTGAAAAAATATAATATGGAGGTGCTCCATGTGATGATAAGGATATATCATATCCCTAAAATCAACCATGTAGCCTGATGATATAGGAATTTTGAGTTTTAGGATGGGAACTATGTGTTACTATTGGTCTCATCATGACAATATTTGAGAATATTTGTTATGAGGGAGAATTTAAATCTGAGGGTTCACCATTATGTTCCATATTTTTCATTCAGAGGGAAAGGATTCCTACCATGAAGTATTAACTCCAAAATTATAGTATCTTCATAATATCTTCAACATGTTTCAATTTCAGAGACACATGGATTAACTGTTACAAGTTATCAATAAGAGTAAACTAGACATGAGGAATGATGATTGTTTCTTGGAGTACCCAATGAAAATTAGGGATTTTTATGATATGAATATTTTCATTATGTATATACCACTTTTAAATATTACTTTGTATTTTTTTAATTATATAAAATATATTTGGAAGAAAATGTATTATACATTCTTAATATAATTTTATTTTTGGGTATATTGTGCTTTTTTATGATATAAAATCCATTATTTCCTGCAGGGTGTGAAAATAAAGAATATTTATATTAAAGCCTTTATACATTTTATAGTTAAATATCTTCTCTATGGTGTTATTTTTAATTTTTTGTCTTGATTCATTCATTCATTACTTGAAGTTATATGATACAACACACACACATATATATATATTTAAAAATAAACAAATCATTCATTGTTAGTGTTTTGTGGTGATGGTTTTTATTCCATGATTTCTATTATTTCAAACATTATGGTTAACCTAAACTAAAAAATGACATAGTAATATCCATTATCATACCATAATTAGGTTCGATACATATGGAGTTATCAATGTTTACATTGTTCATCAGGTATATTAAAAGGTCATTATCAGAACATGTTTTTTGGATCTTGAATTAACCTAGTGTCTTTATGGAATGTGAATACCAATTTTTCGTTGATTATGGATCATCATATGGGAATTTAATTATAACCATTTTACTTACATAATAATAGGACTGATCTATGGATTCTTTTCTAAATAATGGTTAATTACCCTATCTGTTTAATTTTCCATTCATCCAATCAACCTCTCACATTTTAGTAGTGTATTTATAATGTATTTGATTTCTAGGAGGATTGTTCTAATAGATAAATATGAATGTAATTCCTTAACACTTCCATAGAATATATTATCTTTGAGTGAAAAAATGTGATTTGAGGTAAGATTCTATTATCATTTGCAGCTTCGTTTTCACATGATTTCAAATTTTGAATATATTTATTATGGTCTGTCACTTTCATTATGGTAACATCACTTTATATCTATATTGATCAAAATAACACTAACGATTTGCATTTGAACCCATATTAATTTTTTTACCATATCCGATATTGTGTTTCTTAATATTTCCCTCGAATACTTCTAATTCCAGTTTGATTGAGTGAAAAATTGATACCCTTATGATTATTGGTAAGACAAATATGTTTTTCATTTGAGGATATAAACATGGATAATAGTTTGTGATCAAATTGTTGAGTGTCGTGAGGTAGAAATTATAAAAAACTTATTATAGGTTGAAAATTCATGCAATATAATGAGACATGGGACCCATGTATCTCACTTAGTTCTGATTGGTAGGGTTAAGAGGAAATATTATAAGTTAATCCATTACATTAGTGTCCACTTGGACGATGTGAGGTTATACTAAGGTAGTTCTATAATTCCTCCTAATTGATACACTTGTGAGTGGGTTATATGTATAATTACCTATGTTTTCTATTATCTACCTATGTATGATATGGAATATTGTTGAGTTTATCTCTTGTTTACTCACCTACCAACTTCTGAGAATTGAGAACCATGTCATTGTATTGTTGGATCCACCTTTATTAATTATAGAGTGTAAGTGGTATATTAAATTTAAAATATTGTTATATGAATTATATTTTTTATAGTGCTATGATGAAATGTTGTTGTTTGGAATCTAGTGAACCAAGTCATCCCACGCCATTTTAATTCAATAATATAGATTAGTGGAAAACTAGAGACACTTGTATGAAAGGGAGATCATATTTTAATATAGAATACTGTTAATGGTTGTTTTTTTATCAAGATCTTCAATTTATTTATATTCATAGCATATTCATACAGGATGTATTTGGGATTAATTTTAAAATAAGAATAATTTTTCCCCATTCGAGTGATGAAAAAGAGGAGCTGAAAAAATAGTTTCAAAATGATATGTCCGGGCTTGTTTATATGATATATTCTAATTATGAGATGAAAAATTAACCTTAATTAATTTCCAAAAAAATAATAACCATCAATCTATTATTATAATGAAACCTTTGTCGACCTATATGAGATAACATTCACATCATCATTTTTCACGTTTAAAAATATACAGTCATCTCCAATGGGGATATAATTTGTGTGACTGGTGCTAGAGATAATGGAGATTCCCTAAGAGAATATGAGGTATCCTAATATCCATCAAAAGTCCCATACGGTATGATAATATATGACAATTGTTTTTGGTTGGCTAACATGTGTTCTGAATTTTCTCACCTTAAATCATTTTATGGAGATTAGGTAGGATGACCAAGATATCCAATGCTTTTTTATAGGATATTCCAAATTATTTGTTGGGTGGGAAAGGATAACTACCAAGATGAGTTACCACTATTATTTTAACTATTGACAAATATATATTACAAGTTGTAAATAAATAGTTTCAGTGATAACTCATGGTAGTTCCTTGACTAATGTTTGTGTAACATCAATAATGATTCGCTTTTGTTGTAGTGATTGAAGAAAACTGAGGATCCTTATGAGTGGCCCATTTATGTCCTAGATATACCCATATTTCATGTGATTTGGTATCATTTACCAAATTAATAGAGCACAAAAGCACGTGATAGTTATAAACAGTCTTAGTAACCTCATGTTGTTGAATTTATTTTACTTTTACGGTATAAAAATACTAAATTTTTGTGGGGTTTTAAATAATTCAGGTCCTTTTATTGAAACCTTTATCAATATGTTAAATTAGGAGCCTCTTATGGGGTGTTTTTTTAAATTTCCTCATGATTTGTACATTATTACAATGGTGGCATGTCATACGACATAGAGAGGTATAGAAAATTTTGATTCATATTATATATAGGTTGTTTCAATATGTTTCATAGAATTTGACCATGTCCGTCATTTCCATAACATGAGCTAATTTGACTAAGAAATCATTTCAACAGGATAGTTTTTGTGATACAACACAAAGCGATGTGTTACATGGATTTATGAATATTGATAGAATTTTTCAGGTAGTTGAGAATGTATTTTAATAAATCAGCGTTTTTTTATCTACAATTAACCAAGTTAGTTTTTGTTATAAATATCCCTGTTGAGATTTAATTTTGGTTTTTCATTCAATAATTTCTTGGCAATTAATTTCACTACACAATTATAGGATTGATAACGGTTTTATTTTCAAGTATTGGTAAACATCCTATCTAATTTATGAATTTACCATTTCTAGGATCAACATATCATTTTCTATTTTTTTTCTAGAGAGGTAGAAATACTAGAAAATTCTTTCACCCATGAAGTACACATGGTTATAAATTTGTTCTTCTCAAATAGTTATTTTTTTATTATAAAAGAAAATAATATTAGATAATATTCTTTTCTTATATTATTTTTCATTATTGCAAGGTTTTTTAGGCTGAATATATTTAATATTTTATATAATTTCCATTATGATAACATCATCTTTTTTCCACATTGATCTTGAAGGAAATTCCCAATATTTAATGAACACTCTCTATTGCTTTTTATGATATGGGATGTATTTTTCAAAATATTTCTCTTTAATCTAATCTTATTACAAATGGAAAACTCAAAATCCACCCACCATTATAATGATTTTATACTATGTATGTGTTCAATAGTAGAGGAATGATATGAGTACAATATTATTGGACGAAAGTTATGAGAGTTGTGAAGATGTACTATGTGGAATCCTTTTATAATTTTACATGCTTCACTACAGAATGATGCACGAGTCTCATATATCCCCCCAAGCTCTAATTCATGGAATCCTGATGCAACTATATATTTTATCCCATGTATGACCACATCCTTATGATTCATAGTATTTATTGAAGTCAATATTGTATAGAGGCGACAAATCATGAGATAATTCCATATGAGGTTAGTCACACTAAGATGAAATATGAAGGAATGTTATGGTGATTACTATATTTTTTATGTTGGGGTTACATTATAGTGAAGATATATGAGAGAATGGGTGGTTGTGTGAATTAAAAATTATTGATTTAATAAGTGGATTTTTATAAAAAGAGTATTATAAAATACACCAGCTAGGGAATGAGATGTTTCTATTATGCTATAAATCCATTGGGTATGAAAGTTTGATATAAAATAATATCTCAAAAAATGATGTTGTTGATCACCTGAGAGAATGAACTAACACACGACCTTTTTGTACATTTTTTTATTTTTCATTCATATATTAGACTAGGGAAATTATATGTCATATCCTATGAATTTTTCATGTAGAGTTAAATGGTGTGACCATTTTGGCCACAAAACCCCATATATATCATGTTTTGGGTAGGCCTATGATTTATTTATATATGGTCAATAATTATTTTGGGTATGATTATTAGAATCGAAATAGGGTGACATACTCTCCTTGTATCATGTGAATGGCTAGGTGTCAGACCCCCATATTTTTCATAGAGTAACACCCCAAAAAGATTATTTTTAATGTATTATTGATAAATAATTTGGTTTGTACTCCCAAAACATCGGTGATTTGTGGGTCCCTCATAATCAAATCATTGTTTTTGGTACTTTTTCATATACTCATCATGTTGGTGATGTATCAATACAGTTTAGTACTACATCTTCTGATGGATACTGCTAAGTTATTTGTGGGTCCTCTATCAGGGTTTAGAAATATATTAACCATCTTGATTACAGTAGTGAGGAGTGTGTCCCACTTTTTATACTATCATAAGTGAAAAAGTTTTGGTTTTTCTTGGTATATTAGATTTATTTCTATCTGGGAGACATATTATTATTTATGAGGTCGTTATATTAATATATAGGACTTGGTTTCCCTGGTTCATTTTCTTATAAGCATATCTCGGATTCTGATTCATCTTGACATTGTTAATCACATATTGGGTCATAAATTTATATTCTAGATATCCCATTCATTATTTGTTTATTTGTTTTTTTAGGAAAACAAATAGTAATGTATATATTAACTTATCAATTGCTGTTTCACATGCACTTTTCATGTCATAAATAAATGATATCCGGTTTGGTGGAGAGATGAATGTGAATGATGTTTGTATAGCATGAGTGTAGTTGTGCACATATATGATGATATAAGCTAAAATTATTATTTTAATATAGTTATTTATACATTTCCACTTTAACCCTATTATTTATGTTATTTTTCATGTAGGTTTTTATGTGTATTTCCCCCTTTATTAATATATAGATTATTTATTATTACCCATGTATAGATATCTATGTTTTTTTAAGAATTATATGTTTTAGTGGAATTTTTTTCTAAAGGAAATTATTAAATTCTATGTAAAGACATGGGTATGTGTTTTGGTGAATTTCCCTTAGTTCATTCATTATGAGTGATATTATTACATGGTAATTTTTAGGAATCATATTTCTAAATGGTTGGGGATAGGGGTAGCATAGTCCATCATGGACCACCTCCAATGGGGAACCATTTGTTACCTATAGTGAAGAATACATTTCCCCAAAAATAATGCCTTCAATGCACCACAATTTGGTAACTACTATAAAGAATCTTACCTAGCACCATAGAGTTTGTGGTTACATTATTACATCGGTGATATATAATAGAGATTATATCCTAAAAGATCAAATAATTTAGCAGTCATGGTATACTAAATACAAAATTAAATTGGAAATAAATTTTATAATTTAATACATAAAAAATTATTTTCCTTGGGATCATCGTTATTTTATTTATCATGTTTCTACACATCAATAATAAAACATTTTTGGACATCCTGGGTAGAGGAATAGTTAGAAATGGTGGACCTCAAATGTTATGTATGGATATGCATACAGAGAATTATATGATGTATAAATAATACATAATCAACGTGTCATGGAAAATAACTGAAAAACATACCCTTTAATTAATATCATAAAAATAAGGAAATATTTTATTGGATTAAATTATGATCAAATTACACCATATAAATAATCTTATGATCTATAAACTCATCAATAGATATAATAAAAAAATAAAATAGTAACATGGATATTAATAACTAAAATCATTATGATGTAATAGATAGTTCTTGATATTTGAAATCTATCATTGATTCTTTTTTAAAAATATTTGAAATACATTCGAGGCCTTGTTCTCAGACATCTATATAAATGAGTAAGGCCTTAGAAAAACCAAATCATGTTTTATATGAGAATTAATAAAAAATCTAGGGTTTATAGTGGCCATATATTTCATTTACTAAGTACATTGAATTTTTCATATGAAATGGATGAAATATAATCTACATAAATATCTGAATTGGGAAACTAGCATAGTAAATGTTATAAAATTCCTCAATTAATAAACTTAATCATAAACCATTTAGAGGAATATGGATACGAGAATTATAATAGTGAATCCCCATTGAAACTAATCATAAACCGTACTGATAAATTATTATTATGGTTTCAATATAACACATTATAAATAAATCCTAAGTTGAATTTTGGTTGTTTTCATTAATTAAAATCAATACTATAAAATATATCATTAAATAATTCTTGAGGAAAATACACATTTCACATTGAAAATAATTATGAAGCAACATAAAAATTTATAAAATATATGGAAGCTGATTTCTATGAAATGAACCTTCTAAAATATTTAGGGGAACTTCAATGAAATTAGTAGTTACCATGGCAGAAAAGTTTCTTCCATTCTGAGTATATTAAAACATAGATTCATTTAACAATTATATAGGAAATGTTAAAGTTTATCATTGTTGGAAAATAAAAGAAATATTAATATAAAAGATTTTAAAAAATAATAATAGGAAAAAATGGGTGTAATATATCATTTTGACAATTTTAAAAAATGGAAAATATTTTTAGAAAGTGTGGATTTGGAAAAAAATGATATTAGACTGAGTATACAAATAAATCAATATTTTCATAAAAATATTTCAAAATAATTTTTAGTACCAAAGATTGTAAAATTTTACTCCCCCATGAAAATTTCATGATTTACCAGATGAGAATGAAATATATATTTTTTACTATAGAAATATCAAAAAATTACCAAAATGTGCCTTAAAAATATATAGTCCCAAATAATGATGAGATTATGGAATAAACACATACAAGATTGGTAATATTGAAATCATAAGACACATAAATTAAATTTATTAAACATAATCTTTAATACCATGAAGAAAAAGGTAACCATGATATAACATAGAAATTGGGAAGTTTATTCACCACACAAAAGGAATGAGTCGGGAATTTGAAATATGTCTTATAGAAGAATATATAAAAGAATAAACCCTTATCTATGGTCAAATATCACTCATAAAATTTCATAACTTATTTATAATAATTATTGTTTTTTAATAAATATTTTATATAGATATGATATAAAAAATAATTTCTTATCTTCTTTACATATAGTTTTCGTGGCCAATTTATTAATAATTTGTTGTTCAAAATATATTTTTGGTTGATAATTGTTTAATTTTTCATATTTTTGTATTAGTAATTTCCATCCTTTTACTCTAATATGGGTTACATAATATAAATAATTTAAATCATAATAAAAAAGATCATATATATATATATTAAATATGTATTTATTTTAATCTATAAAAATTAAACGTATAAAATGGATTGCACCATTCATAGAGATGATTGGTTGTGTATATGTATGGACATTATTTCCATTTTCTTTAGGGACGAAATAAAATGAATCTAAATATTAATTCACGTTCCTAGGAACATTACGATGTTACATAAATATTATATATTAATTATTTCCATCATCATTACTATCCACGTAAAAATGTAATAAAAACATATCACATCACCACAGGGCGGCGATAGACAACACATACTCATGGTCAACATTATTATTTTACAATGGATTAATAGGTAAGAAGGTGTATGTGATATTATAATTTTATTATTATATAAATCTAATATTTCTCATAAACATGAATTCAATCATTAAATCCATCCAAGAGTGGATGTGATGAAAAACGAGTTATATCAGTCTGTGAGGTGTTTGTCAAATGTTCAAATTATCAACAGTTTCGTTTACCCATTTTAGGGAAGTGGAAAAGTATATTTGTCATTAACATTACATAATAACGACTATTTATATGTATGATACTTTTGTTATTATATTATAATGTTTTAGTAATATTTTAATGAGTTTTAAAGATAAAAAATATAATAACTCATATTTAAAGCTGTTACATCTTCTTTGGAAACATTCTTTAGAGTTCCCCAAAAATAAATTATAGGCTATATTCATGATAAATAAAAGGAAAATAAAATGTTGGGAGGGACATAATAAATATATTTTGGTAGGTATTTTTAAATCCAATTGGAATTGATAGTGCGAAGAAGAGAGGACAATGGTAGCCTTTTATAAGTGTGTGAGAGGACATAAATAGAATTTTTGAAATAAAAATGTGATACCAAAATATTTCAAAACAAACATGCCTAAAAAATTTTCTATTATAAAAAAAGAATATATATGGTTGATATTTTCCTATATAATAGGACATAGAAATGTTTTGTGTCAACGTTAACCCATAAAATTTATTTTTTTCCTTGGTCAACCCATTTTATCCATAACTGAACTATTATTTTTTAATATTGTTACTATATATTTTTACCAAAAATGATGTTGATATTATTAAATAATATAAATAAATATTATTATAATTATTTAATACATATTTTAAAATTTAATTAAAATTATTTTAGGAATTCAAATGATAAAAAAACTAATTGATGCATCAAAAAGTTGTTTTCCGATGAAAACAATTCATATGTTTAAAATGCTTTCATATAATAATTAAATATGTTATTGTTTAAAATTAACTAAAATAGTTAAATAATTATATAATTAAAATAATTTTACTTTAAAAAATTTATAATATAATTTAACATTGAAAATAATTTAAATGAAGTGGGTGTTTTTAAATTAAGAAACAATTTTTACTATTCATCAAAAATATTATTTTCAGAAAAATCACAAAACATTACTCTCATGTATTTTTGACAATTGGAAAATGAAAATTTTGTTAATTGCTAAGAATTTTTTAATAATATGAAAAATAATTTTATAATTTGTTCAAAAATTGAAAAAATATAAGTTTTTTGATAATTGTTTTTCGAAGAATATAATGACTTTCCCAAAAATTATAAACTTATTTATAAATATATTTTTATATATAAAACATTCATAATAATTTAGTAAATTGTATTTATTCCAATAAATATCTACAAGATTATAGGATAGATTAAAATTATATTGTTTAAATGAAAATAATAATATTATATCATAGTTTATTAAAACCCAATATTTTGTGTAATGTAAACTATCAATGAAATATAATTATTTAAAAATAAATATATCTAAATGTCTAGAAGTCTTACATTCTGATATAATCTTGGTCATTCGTTTCATATACTCTGTCAAAAATAATATTTATCATCTAAAATCATATGGATTTACATTCTACACCCATAATTAAATTTCACACACGAAATTCTATTTTGGTTTCAATAGATCAAACATTTATCTAAAAATCACATCATAAAATTGGTCAACAAAATATGTTATTGATAATATATAACTGATTGTTTTTATGTTATTTATAATAACACATAACTATTTTCCCCAAATTGGAGAATATTTTTAGGATGTGAAAATATGAATATGGAGTAAAGTAATAAATGCATATTGAGACTAATATAGATCATAAATCCAAATAATGTTAATTTTCATGTGGATGATAACATCCAAAAATCCATAAATCTGCAATTTTAAAAAGTAAACAGGATAAAATTTTGTTCTCTAGATAATAATCCAAATGTTTATAAATTTCTTTAACCACTAGACTAAAAATATAATAAAATATACTTACTTGATATCTTTCAATTCAATAGGCACAATTTATTCTTTTAGTTTTTCTTTCAATCAATTTTATATTCTTTTATTACTACATTACATTAACATCCACGATGAATGTTTTATGGCCAAATCAAAGAAGTTAAATTATAATGGATCATAAGATCCCTAAAAGAGTTAAAAATCAATTTTATGTCTCAAAATATTTACCAAAACCAATGAAGTTTTCATTAGTAATACAATGTAATATAGTAATATTCAATAATAAACAGTAAAACCCAATTATTAAATTAATATCTTAAAAAATTATTTATCTATAATATAATAAATTTATAAAAAATAATGTCAACTATAACATCACATAGGGTGGTAGTAGGTGTTACACTCCTATAAGCCTTCAATTGTGGGTTCAAGACCTATGGACTTACCAGATGTGATAGGTTTTCACCCAACATGTATGAAATTATTTTCCAAAAACAATATTAATATGATTCCTACAAAGTTTGCAAATAATTATTAATATCCATAAAAAATAAAATTTCCATAAATCATGTTTCATGTCCTTAATTACAATTAAACATATGATATCAAATACATAAATTAAAAAATGTAGTAATATTATTATCATTTCAAGATTTATATAACCATAATAAAATTAATATAAATTTTCAATAATATAATTCATGAATCAAAGTTAATAATGGTATTAATCATTATACTTTAATATTATTAATTTCATATTCTTGGCCTTGATCATTAATAATCTTATGAGGTATATTCCCATGAAGATTGAGGTACTTGTTTGTGTAGTTCCCTATCTCTTTATAGATCAAATACTGGACATTATGGGATTCATTATTACCCATTAATTTGTATATCTAATGTCCTTTCACTCCACAGATGAATAATAATTCCATCCCCTTTAATAAAGAACCAGTGTATTTCATTCCAAAAATATCAAATGTGGGAAAATTATGTATTACATTCTTCCCCTTATTTTATTTTTGTTATTCCATCCTCCCCTAAATATTTCTATAATTATAATCTATATGACCTAGATAATTAGTTCTCTTTATTTGTAGCACATGATAATATATAATCATATGATAATAATTTTTGAGGGAATAGTTCCCTTTGAATGATTAACTTATCCCTTCAATGAAATGGTCAATCATTCTCTTTGGACATTGTATTTAGTCTACAACAGGGATTCTTAACCATGTATTGTTGGATTCATACATATACACAAATTTTTATTTTTTATTATACTTTGGAATTTTATTTCTATATCATCTCCTTTCTCGTGAGGAAAACATCATTCAAAAATAGTACCTAAAATTCCATCCACTCTATGATTGATATTTACCCATCAAACATAGTGTTTTAAACCAAAGAAAACCATTTATCCACATACTCTAATAGATTATAATCTACCATGAAAAATATCTACCTTTAATTAATTCCAAATGTGATATATATCTTATATAAAAAGCATATCCATTTATCATCTACAAATGGATTTTTAGTACCAATTAATTGTGGAAGTTTCTAATACATAGTGTAGTCTAGCATTGTTACACTTCATGGTGTATAAATATTATTATCCATATGGGAACACTTATCACTCATAAATTCGGCTAGATGATCTAAATGGTAATAATATGATCATTCCCTACTATAGCTCTAACTCCATATTTATTATCATTCCCCGGATGTTAATCACTACATCGAGTTAGGGAATTTACCCATTTTACATTACATATTTTTGGGTATATTAATATACAATATAATACATTATAATGAAACATTTTGAAATATAATGTAAAATATAAAAATATAAAAAATACATAACAAAAATTGAATCATCTATGGATATATAATTTCCTAATAAAGAACATTATTTCATTGTCAATATTTTCAAATCCAAAAAATATTATCAGATTCTTCATGTTGGTTTATAATGAAAACATAAATTAACACGTTAATATCCCCTAGGAGTGTCAAGCTATGTAAAAAATATAGCACCTTATTATTTAGGATGTCGACACCAATCCAAATACTAATGCTATATTTTTATACTCAATACCCCTTAGAACAAATGGTTCAAATAAATTTCAAAATATAGTATCCAAATAGTAAATTATTCATGAAAAAACATATATTATCATCCTCACAAATTGAATTAGTAGTTTCTCCTATATTTATCTTTATATTCCATTATTGGGTTATTTTACTGAATCTATGTTTTCCTAAATCTAGTTATAAATGATTCTACAAAACCATATCTGATACCAACATTGAATATCCTGATGCCATAGTATATTGTCGATAAATATATAAGATTTTATTCCAAAGGAAAAAAATGATTAGTAGTCATGGTAAATTTGAATACTAATTCATATTTTCATCCATTTGGAAACATAAAATATTTCAAATTATTTCATTTGACATTATCTTTTTTCAATGTAGCATGTCCCAAAAATTTAATCATAACACATTTCATGAAATCATGGGGATATGAAACAGAAGAAAAAGTTGACATATTATTCTCACTAATAATATTTTTATAGAAGAAGAAATCATAAATTCATGAAACATAATCAATATAAAAAGGTAAATAACTAAGACACCTTAAATTTGATCATTATTTATGTATGATGAATAAATTTAATGGTTAAATGATTATAAAAGACACCCTATAAATAAAAACATTATCTAAAAACACATATATTTATATCATTAAAAAATATCACATGGAAAAAAATAAATGATTTAATATTTACGAAATTCATATGTCTAGACATTTAAAATAAATTTGGGATACCATGTACCAAGAAACCAGTATAATTGGGTAAGTCCACTTAAAAAACCCAATATGTTTTGTCTCATGAAACATATTGATGTATAAATTGGATGTATAAAACCCTTCCAATCCCATACTACATCCAATTCATTACTCATATGAAAGGGGTTGTACACAATCCATATAAAAATTAATATTGAAAAACTAACATATGAAATGATTATATATTCCTCAATCAACAAGCATATCCAAAAACCATTCAATGTAATATGTATAGTTGTATCAAAATAGTATGTCCATATTCAAACTAATCGTGAAACATTTGTGAAATAATAAGGATAGTGTCAATATAACATATTCCCAAGGAAGAAAAATTAAAATGATGGTTGTGGTCATTGATGAATATAAATAAAAAAATTATGTTAATAATTTCATGATTAATATACACATTTTAGTTTAAAGTGACTATAAAAATATAAAATAATTTCAAAATATTATGAAAAACATTTATTTTAAAAGATATATGAAAAAATAGGATATTTTAGTCATTGATGGTTCATTATAGTGGTAATGTTCATTCAATTACAAAAATTTTGAAGAAATTATTCTTTTAATATAATATAGAGAATTTAAAATCACATTGTAAACATTTTTAGAGAAAATGGATATTAAATAACATGTATTTTTGACCGAAGGTATAAATAAACATAGTTTTTCATAAAAGGATTTTGTCAATAATTGTAATTAACAATGTGTTTAAAATTATACTACTACTTTAGATATTCATGAATAAACAATGGAAGATAAAATTTAACACTTTTAAGATATAAATATAATAGAAATACCTCCATGGGAGGATAAAACATTAACAATCCCAAATAAATGATGAAATTGTGGAATAAACCCTTATATCTTCGGTTTGTTTTGAATTATCTTCCACACGAAATAATTAATATAAATTGAAACAATAAATTAAAGTAAGATATATTTAATCATGATATAACATATAAAATGGTTATTTTATACACCACACAAAATCAATTAGTGTTGAATATGAAAAATGTAACTTGGATATAAAAGTTATATGAGAAACCATTACCTTAGGTTAGATTTACATCATAGTATTTCCAAACATATGTATAAAAAAAAATTTATATAAATATATTAATGAACCATAATAATATATACCATACTATAAATTGTATTCTTATATAGTTTTATGACATGTTTTTGAAAAATATATATTAACATCCCTATTTGGTCGATTATTACTTCATTTTTCATGTATGTTTTTTTGAAAGATTTGGTACTTTTACTTTTATGATAGAAAAATCAAATCAAATGATTTAAAAATTAAATTGTTTTCATATATTATCATTATTTATGTATTTGGAGTAATACATAATATTTAATTTATGATAATTCATTACACTATTCATTGAGAAGTTAGGTCGTACATATACATGAACACTATTTCGATTTTCTCAATTGAAACAACAAAAGGTAAACAAACAATAAGTAATCATTAAAAAATTATTATGTTTTATATAGAATTTATATTAATCAAATAAATCTTTAATTTAATAAATATAAGTATCAATGAAAAAAATAATTGAAATTGTTATGTGGAAGTTGTAGTCTACCAGAATGCGCAAGTGACATTGTTTATTCCTAATGTATTGGAAGGTAAGAAGGTGAATGTGATATTTTGTTTCCAGATATATATAATATTTATAAATAATATATATAAATATATATGTATATTTAATATCATCATTATAACCAGTCATGAGAGGTGGTGATGGAAAATGAGTTACATCGATTCACGACACATTAGTCTATTATAAACATGATCAATGGTTTCATTTCCCAATTGATGGCTATGGATATTGATATAAGTCATGGAATTTTTTAAATAATATAAAAATATATGGAATATTTTAAGTTTAATATAAAATAATTTTTAATAATAATTTTAGTATGTGAATTAAGAAACAAAATAAAATATCGTGTTCAATAATGTTTCCTCTTCTTCGAAGAACTTATTTAGGGATTCATCAGAATACTTCTGGGGATGTATTATTGGTCAAAGGAAAATCTCTATAATTCTAGTCGGTCTTTATGGAAAATTTTAATGTATTTACTTGACTATAAAATATAATTTTTGAGGGGGGATAGAATATGATAGCGGGTTGGATTTTACTACTGAGGGAGAGGATAGAATTATATTTTTGGAAAAGAAAAATTGATACCCACGTTATTCACTTGAAAACCCCTTTAAATGAAACAGTATATAATAATGGAATATATAAGGTAAAAATATTTCAATAAAATGTGATTTAGTTATGGTTTAGGTCAATTTTTAAAATAATGTTTAGTTTTTCCCTCCGGTAATATCATTTCAACTGTAACCCTGGTTGATATTTTTTTTTATTTTTAATATTAATTATGATTAAAAATTATGTCAAACATTTTAAATAATATAAATTATTATAATTTAAAATAATGAATCCATTTTCCATGTTAAATTCACAAAATTTTAAAAATTAAATTTAATATTAATGCCATGGAGGTGTCCAAAAAAATTGTTTTCCAATGAAAAAAATTCAAACCATAAAAATGTTATTATATGAGATTTAAATATAATATTTATTTAAATTAAATAAATTAACTAAATTGAAATATTATTTAAATACATTTACATTGAAACCTACTTAAAATATAATTTTAATTTTTAATTAAAATTATTGAAAATGTGATTTTTAAAAAAAGTAGTATTTTTCAACACCCATCCAGAAAATGAGACTTTTTAGAAAAATCTGAAAATATTACATAATCTTTTTTAAAATATTGAATCAAAAATATTATGTTTTTTTTCAAATAAATTTTATTATTTTTCATATATTATTTTTCTTTTTTTCAAAAATAAATAAAAGTATTTTGTTTTAGAAGAAATCTGTTTTTACACATATAGAAAATTTAAAATTTTAGGGACATATTTTTCAACAAATTATGTTACTCAAATACCATAAAACATATTTTTTTAAAATTTTATTGTTCATACATATATCATAATGTTTAATTGATATGTTATAATTATCTTTTTTAATTAATAATATTAATATAAAAACAAAATTTGATAAAAAAAGGTGTTGGGTATTACGCAAGATATATAAAACATTTAATTTGGTAAAAATTAATATATTGTAATGTGTTCAGGTGTTATATTGTCATAAAATTATGATGTTGTGTGTTATATATGTTGTTCAATATAACTATATTATTTTAAAATATTTATCTTTTACTTATATTTTAAAGCGTATAAATCGAAAAAATTAGTTGTATTACCATTATAAATACCAAGAATATAAAAATGATAAAATAATTAACTTCATTATCTAAATAAAATAAAAAACACAACAATTTTAGCACACAATAAAATCATTCGAATAATAATCCTCAAAAAAATGAAAACTCATTGGTGGAAACTCCATCCATAACTCCCAAATCTAATTTAGTAATGCCCTTCTCAATATCACATACCTTCATATAACCTAGGAAAAATCTATATATATAGTGAAATGTCTACAAGTATAATATATAGGATTATCCTCAAGACCACATGGGAAAATTTGGATGAAGAATCAAAATGACTATGTGAATAAACAATATAACTAACATACAATAGGATAAACATTCTCATTGGAATTTGGGGCAACCACACTATCATGAAACAAATGATGTGGTATAATCTTGAACCCACCTGCCCTAACCCAAGTAGTATCCTTTTTATCATTTGAGATTGAATATTATAAAAATTATATAACTATAAAAACAATTAAATTCTATTTCTATATCATAATCCCATTACTGTAGGTTATCATAGACATGAAGGACAAAAATTTGTGATCTCCTTTGAACTTACACAACCCAAACACATGTCATGAAGTGATTTTATATTTCATAAAATGACATTTGGAAATAATTTCTGAAACATTTTCTAATGTGTTAGTGAGGAAGAGAGAGTAGTCATCCATTTGTACTCATGCCAATCTGCATTCCCAGAAAAACACATGAAACCCAAAATATATAAACATTATAAGGAATCAAAATTTGGTGGGTATATATCAAATCGTAAGGAATATATATATATATATATAATATCCACACACAATATTCTAACTAAATGGTTGTTTTAAAAGATCACTTGTATATCATATAACCATCACCATTACACCACACACATTATCTAAGAACTTATGGAACTTTAACTAGATAAACTAACCCCTTTTTTTAAATATCTACAAAAACTATATAATCAATTTATACATTAAAATTTTCCATTTCTAGATGAACAATTATAATCCATATAAGCGTAATTATATTATTGATTTACCATATTTAATGAACAACCATTAATAGTACAAGAACAATGGTTATTTGACCCACTAAAACATAATTTTATTTACAATTAACATTAGAATTATCATAATTATCCTTTTATAGCTCAGACTCAATTTATATCACTATATTTATTCAAAATATTACATATTTTAAACTCCACATATCTTAATATATTATAAATATTTATTTTCTATCATATAACATTATGTTGAATAAAACCATGAATCAATTCACTCCATCGCACAATACAAAACCATGTAACACAATCACCTCCATGTATCCAATTCCAACAACCACCACATTTTTCAAAATAACTAACCCTTTCCCCCAAAAAATATTTCTATTACTACTAAAATTATAACCACATAATCACCTGCTAAAAAACTTAATCTATAACTGAAAAAATCAGTATTGGAAATCATAAAAAAAACCATATCAAAAAGACCAAGTAAAATTATTTTTAAAATAACTTTCCATGTATATTATTTATGGTAAATCTTATCGTCATCATACTATAAGGATGATAAAAACAACCCATTCATCAAAATAATTTATTAATATTCCATATATGATCGCTGGTTTTTGAAATAATATACAACAGAATGTATATAAACTAAAAATAATAATTATGCATCAATAATATCAACTACAATATTCCATACAAAACAAAAGGAACTTATAAAATTGTGATAAATCACATTTTACTTACACTAATTTTTTATAATAGGGTATCTATATTTTCATAAGTTAACATATTTAATTTATTTTGATAAATATTATGATAATTACATGATTTACCCCCAATAATAAAGATCTTTTTAGAATCCCCTACCAGAATGTGATGCCTTGAAAACTCAAAAATATTTGATGAATAAAAGATAGGGGTTTATATTTCCATGAAATCAAGAAATAATTAATATTAAAACCTTGGAAAATGATACCTTTATTTTTATGAATGAAATATTTCAAATGTCACACAATACTAACTATATTTTCAACCATGTTTCAGAAAACAAGAAAATGATTCAAATAATAAATGTGCATTATAAATTTAAAATATTAAATGAATGAATCAATTAGTGAGTCAAGAGAGTATTTTATTATTATATTATCCAATTCCACCTGATTAATATCATCAATTTTTAAATTCATTGAATTTTTATCAAAATAATTTAATGAGATTCATATTTTCCAAATGTGTGTCATAGAAATAATAGGGGATAATATATTTAATTCTCAAAAAACAGTCCCAAATTTCAATATATTAGGATTAATAATGGTTTTATTAATCCTGATTTACAATCTGGGCTTCAAAAAAACCCCTTCAATTCATAGGGGAATTTTGTAAGATATTATTTATAATAAATGAATTGGAAAATTTATTGTGTTCCCAAGTGAAACTTAATATATATCAAATAGAAAATTTTTTAATAACCAAAAAAGATGAAAAGGAATTGAAGAAGTGAGAATACGTAATATATATTCATTTTTCAAATTTTTTTGAACACACATAACATATTTTGATGATTCATTAACAATTTTATATTGTAAAAATACATATACATAAAAAATTTAAAATTCATTTTTTTCTTTAATATAAATTAGTATATATGATATTCATCTATGAGTTAGTAAAATATCCTAATTAATACATTTAATTGATATATAATATGTTTTTCTTATAGATAACTGATATGAAACCTATTTTCTATACTACATATTATAATATCTGTTAGAAATGCACAACACAGATATTTTTTAATTGAATAATATGGAACCATAAATGCATAAGTTTATTTTAATTGAAACACTCCATGAGTAAATTTCTTAGTCAATACATGAGATGGTCATTCAACACATATTTTTTTATACTTTATAAATTTTTATATATGAAGTATAATTTTGATTCATGATATTTTCTCATGAATCATAACAAAATAAATATGGTAATTTTTAAACATTCCCAAAATTTATACCAAATGTTAAAAATGTTCTATGGGACACAAAATTAGTTAATTATTTTAACATATTAGTTTTAATTTATTAAAACCTCTTCAATATATATGGTCACTAGAATATATCCGCAAATTTTATCATCACCCAGGAAATAAAAAATTAATGTTTCTATAAAATCAAGTCCCTAACATCAAACACCTCTCGAAGGACTCGTACCCTTGATAATTAAAACATACATAGAAAAAGTGTCAGTATACTAATAGAAATAACATTTAACTATATAATATACATAAAATACTTTTAATATATTACCAATCTTGAGAATCCAAACTAATACTAAATATTTGGAATTCCAAAATCATAAAATATATTTGGAAATACTTATAAAATAAAAATTTAATGCTACCTACATTGTTAAAGAATGACATATATTGTGGAAAAACTCATAAGAATAAAGAAAAATTTTAGAATTAATACACTAAGGGAAACTACAATACATCAACATATGAAAAACTCATAACCTTCTTCTCAAAGAATAATCCTTTTCATTCAACAATAAATAAAATAAATTATACATATCAAATAATCCATAAATTGTTTAAAAAAAATTATTTTTCCTGAAAATAAACACCTTAAAAATAATTTGAGTCCTTTAAGAAATTAAATATGGAATGAATACATTTTTCTAATGGAAATAAATTAACTTTTATTTTATAAAAAAATTATAGATTTATCTATAATATTTACCTTATAATTATTTTATGATGGAATAAGATTACCCAAGAATGAAACATCTCATTTCAAAATCATGTTAGACTACCCAAAAAATATTATAAGACAAAAAAATCAAAAAATAAATCATTCTAACGGGGTTTTATTAAATATTTAAAATGGGGAAACTATTTTCTTGAACATACCAAAAAAGCATGAAAAAACCAAAACATGGCTCTAATATTAAATATTTTTTTTGAAATCATAAATTAGAAACAATAAATATATGTAAACCAAATAAAAAACCACTATGTAATGATGAAATATTTATGATTACATTGAATGAACATATCTAGACACAATTAATGAATTCAGGTAGAATTTTCATTTCATTACCTTCTATATTGTTTATTCATTTTTTGGATGGTTTCCATTTGAATCCAAACCAGATGTAATAGAAAATATTTCCTAAATAATCTCATTAGAAATATATATGTTTTATTCCTTTATAAAATACTATTTTTTAGATAATAAAATATATAAACAAGAAAAAAACTATCATATAAATTATTAAGAACTATACACCACCCTATCTCAAAACAACAATCCAATAATTCAGAATTAATTACCATTTCAAACATTCCATCCCTAATCAACCAAATCCTTAGTAAATATCAAATAAGAACTTGCCAAAAAGGTCTACAAAACCATCATAATTTTTAATGTCATTGATCATTGTCATCAAATAATAATTAAACATCAATTATAATAAAAATTTATGTTTTCTGAAAACATATTAACAACTTTTATGAATATTATTTATCACATAAATAATATATTATCAATCAATACATGATATTAAACCATTATCTAGTGATTTTTTTATTGGTTCCCATGTAATATTTATATCGAAAGTATATATGATAAGTAAATTATTAAATTATTCATATTATATTATCTATTCCGTTGAATTTTATAAATTTTTTATTGTGATTCTTAATCACCACTTTTTTTACAAATATTTCCCATTCAATCATTATATCAAATAATAATTCATATAATAAACCAGGTTTCTAATTTGAATCATGTTTGAATCATTGAAATTCACCACGGTCAACATTGAATCAATAAAATATAATATGTAACATAGTTTAATTTTATCACATAATTAACTAGTTTTATAGTTTATTATTTATGGGAATGATTTTAATAAAAATTTCTTCATGTTTAAAATCATTTAAGTGAGAGAGAGTGTTTTAAAATCCCTAAATGTTGAAAGAATTTAGTTAAATTATATCTTAACTCAAATTTTTTTTACAATAATATAGTTTTTACCAAAAAATATTTAACAAATGGAATGATATTTGATAATAAGATATTTTAGTGTTTTAAATAGGAAGTGAATTGAAAGTACCTCATGATTTTTTATTGATCATGATTTTTACAATAAAACATAATTTTTTCATTCAAATGATTTAAATGAACATATTTATATATATAAAACATGATATAAACAACCCTATATAATGTTGTTGAAAACAATTTTTCATAACTAATTTATTAAAGAAAAAAACATTCATAAAATGGAACTGGAAATTTTTATATGTAATGGTTTAAAAAACCAAGCACGACGTAGCTTAAGCTAACCATGATAAATTCTTTGAACACCAATATATACATTACTACAGTTCAAGACCAAAATTTATTAAATTTCATATTCTCAAATTGAAAAAAATTAGGGTATACATATTTTTAAAATTTTATAAAACTATACTACTCAATAAATTATCCAATTTAACTAATGATTCATAACTATACATTGATAGATCAATTATTAATTTGTTAACATTTCTGAAATATACCCACTAGAAATCAGATATTATTTATCAAACACTAAAAATGATGTAAAAATACTATTTTCAAAGTGATCCCATTTAAAACTAATATATATAATGTAGAAATGTTTATAGGTTTATTATATATATATATATATAGAGTTTCACTCAAGGTGTCTTAATGTGAACATTGTCTAATTGGAAACAATATGTTTAACATTTAATATAGAAAATATATATTGACATATAACAAGGATTAAAAACATAGATTTTGAAAAACCCATTTAATTCAATTGATGTGTCCCCTAGATTATTTATCATATCAATAGTTACCATGAATTCACCATGATTTACATTAAAAAATTTAAAAAATATAAATCAGATTTTAATATCGTCAAAGATTCAATTTTTGTTTTACATAAGGTGAATTTATTTGAATTTTAGATGTTTATATTATTTATATATTTATAATAATTTAAAAAATTTATTAAAATTAAATTAAAATCATATATGTGTATAGCTATTCCTATATGTAAATCAATATAGATTATAGTTTTACCAAAATATTGATAATGATTTCACTGAAAATATATTATGCAGGATAAAAAATGCACAAAATCCAAAAATTACACCTTCATATACCTAAAACCATAGGTCATGTCAACAATATTAATGAAACCCTATGAAATAATCCTGTAATCTCTCTTAATAGCATTTTTTTTAATACATATTTCCCATATTTTCCCTAATTCAATCTCAGACTCAATAATCATAATGCATGTATCACACATAGGTTTCAACATTAAAGTAATCATAATATATCCCATGTTGTTCACTATGATTATGGTCTTTATATGAAATCACTGGGCATGCCGAAAAACCCATGTACAAGATGGTATTATATATTACGTCTCATGCTATGTATAATGGTTAGTGTTTCCTAATGAACCCTATGAAAAAATAGAGCTTAGTTAAATAAAAACTCCATCATATATCTTATCCAATGCTCTAATACCACTTTTTCAAAACCTTCTAACATTGAGAAGCCATTATCATCCTTTTTCATGATATTATTGAACCCCAATACATACCTTTTTAAAAAGACAAGCAGAAAACTAGCACCAAGGGTACAATTCACACAAATGGGAGGTATTTTCCTCAAAAATACAAGTAATATGATAAAAAAACCGCAATAAACTCCAAAATATCAATAAAATCCTAAATTTCACAATATTAAAAATTAAAACAAAATGAAATAAAAATACTAGTCCCTAAAATTATATATCAAAATAATCCTCTAATGTAGAAACCCTGACCACAATATGGAGCTCTATTGTTATAATTTATATTTCATTCTTCTTATACATCCTAAAAATTTATAATATATTAATTAATGAAAATACATATTTACTAATTTGCATAATCCTTTTTCCACTCATGAAAATGTGAAATAAATACGTCTAAGATTTAGTGAAAATGTATATAAAAGACACAAGTTGGAAAAGGGTCAATGTCACCCTACCAAACCATGATTTACTCATCCAGAATAAAATCAATGTATAATATCATAATATTGAAATAAAATACTATTTATAATCCACATATTCACTTACACATAATTTTTTCACAACCATCATCCAATTAAAAATTTAATATTCTTCCATCACTTCTGTATTAATATAATCACACAATATAAATTTATATACGATATGAAAAATTATGGGGGATGGAGTAAATCCTAACAATACCAATCCCACAATAGAAATAAAATTATCATTTCCACTAGTTACAATTGTAATATTGTGAAAAAACTCATGTGTCCTAAAAAAATAGCCCTGCATTTCAAAAAACAAATGGGGTACCATGTTGTTATTTCCTCCAGTCTATATCATCCATACTATAGACAACAACACATACATAGTACAACCATATATAAAATTTATATAATATGAGGGTTACATAAACATAAATGACATGAAATGTGTGTCTCACTCTTATGTATGACAATAACAATATATGTAATGACTTTGGTCGTATAGTCTAACAAAATCATGAGAAAATTTGAAATTATATGTACTCGATGAGTTATATTTTAAATGGATATTTATAATGATATTATGTGAGTTCGAACATTTTTATGTGATATTCATTGACATTTATTTAGGATTTAATGTTATCTTGATGATCATGTTATAATAGAGTGCATCATTTATACTTCATTTGTTTTTATAGGATTCCACGAAGGGTGTACTATTTGAGAAAAATGGTTTTCAGGAAACAATGAGACACCCTAAAACTATAAAAATATTTTTTTCATTTTATTTAGATCATGGTTTGATAACATATATATATAATATTTTTAGTGAAATAGTGTGTAAATTTCATATTAAAATCATTAAAAATATATAGGACAACCCGAGTCACCAACTTGTTAAACATATGATTGGAAAACCCTACTACAGAACCGTATGTGTTAGTGGGCATAGAGGATAAATAATCCCCATAGTTGGATCATTCATTGTCTAACTATGCTTCCAAAAATGTAACACCCCAGGTAAATAAAGAATATAAAATTTTCATATTTATCCATATTTGTGAATAAAATATTAATATTACTTTAAAGGGGACGCTATGCTCGATGGCGTACCCAACACACAACAACGAGTTTCTTGGGAATCTTACGTTGCACTCTAATAATAAAATAATATTATTTTAAATGGTAGTTAACATGTAGCTGTTGTATTGGTGGGAATGGATTGAAATAACTAAAATATGATTATATATGTTTTTAAATGTTTTTACATTTATCCAATAAAAGATAAAGACATAAAATACAGAAAGAATTCAATTTTAGGCGTATATGCCCTAGTTTTCACTAAAGGTTCACTTATCGCCTTTTGATGGAGAACTATCATTAAATATAGTTTAGTTCACGTTTATACATCCTTTTGGACCAAATAAAACTCTTCTTAAGAATTGGGACATCAAAATTTACCTTGTGTAAATTTTTGGTATCTTTCTGATAAAGTTCGTTTTTTAATGAATAGTGTAAAATGTTGTATTTTAATTCAAAACCTATTTTTAATATAATTTATCTATATGATTATATTATCTTTTTAATTGTTTTTAAAGTGATATTAGAATATATTTTTACCAATAAATCCAATAGTGGTCGTTGAAATTAATTTCACTTTGAAATCAGACTTAAACTCGTGTCAATCTTTTGATACTTATTGTTTCATAAAAACACGCTATTTGCTATGACAGCGGGAATTAATTATTAAATTATTTAATGTGACTAATATGTTTTTAATTTTGTAAAATAGACTTCATTTTTGAATTCATAATATCAAATATATCTTAGGGTGAATTTTTGGGATTTTTCTGAAAAACTTCAATTTTTGAGGAATAGTGAAACCACTAAGTGGTACTTATAAAAACTGATTTTTCCGTTTAAATGAAATTTTGCCACCTTTGTGTTTTGAATTTCAAAAATCCGACATACATGGTTGTAATTAATGAGTAAAATGTGGTTCAATGGGATTAAAATAATTTTTTGGTGAATAGTAACTTATTAAGTTTTTTATCGCGATTAGAGATAATTAGTGTAGTTTAATGTAAAAATAATGTTTTAATAATATGAAATGAAGTTGAAACATGTCCTAATCTCATTGGATGTGTCATGTCCGACCAAGACAACCAATGGGTCAACTTGGGGACCCCATGAAGCCACTTTGGTTGGAAAATTACATTAATATCTTTTTATTTAAAGTTAAAGTAAAAATGAGACTAACATGAAAAGTTTTACTAAAACACTTTTTACATGGGGTTATACAAATCATATTTTTGACTATAAATATTTATTGTAAAGATAAAACGATTTCTTACATCATAGTATTTTTTTTATAATTTTTAGACATTAAATAAATTAAATTATTTATGACATCATGATGATGCAGTGATGACCTCATTATTTAACGATTTAAATAAAATAGAAAGATAATGTAATATCTAAGACCTAAACATGTCCAAAACCTATTGTACGAGTGGATTTCGAACCCTTATCACCTTATCCTAGAAACACATCAATGTGGGTCCTCTTAAATCTGAATACCATTTTAAAATAAAGTGACTTTTCTTTACCTTCCAAGAGTGTCCCTCCTCTCCTTTTATAAAAGGCCCCCACCTCTACCTTTTTACCCACACTCCCATAGCCTTTGGATCGGCCAACCACTGCCCATTTTGTCTCTCCACATCCCTCTATTACTACTTGAAACTCGCTTTGGGCAGAAGACTTCCCAAGGAAGCCTTTGAGATCAAACCAAAGGGAGTTACCCGATTTTAAGGTAATGACTTCTTTTGAGTCCCTTTGTTTTATTTTGATTCTCCAACTCCCTAAAATCTTTTTATTCTTTTCTTTTGTAAAAACTAAATTATCCTAAATATACCAGGATTTTTTTATAAGAAGGATTCGATCCTACACTTACACACACCTACATCTAATGGTTACAGAACATACTGTTTCTGTGGATGGCGAATTTCTGCCTCCCGAAACGATGATTGTTCAACATTCTTTTAACACCTTAAAAGGTGGCCATTAAGATGACACTATATTTATATATGATATATAATATGTTTATTTTTTCCTTAAGCTTCTGTATTTTTCATTTTGGGAATACCTTTATGGTTTCCATTATGGGTAAACGCGATATCTTCATTTAAGGAAGTGCAGACTACCGGCCCCTCAAAGTGATGTGATTCGTTAATGCCATATGTTGGACGTATAAAGGATGGATTAAAAGTTATTATATATGATGTTATAATGGAATTATAATATACCTCTATATCATTATTATTCCATTCCATAAAAATATGAAATAGAAATGAATGTAGCGTTCATACGTACGTACGACTTACCGTCTCCATGAACGGTGCATTTCATTTCTTAGCCCCAAATGTAATGTACTATTATAAGTACATGTATATAATGGATATATATGAAGAATGATACATATAAATGAGGAATATAATTCTGGAATTAAAATATACATACCACTCATTTAGTTTTAATTCCATTAATATGACATAGAAATGAAAGTAGCGTTCATGCGTACGTACGGCTTACCGTCTCCATGAACGGTGCATTTAATTTCATACCTCTAAATGATTATGTAATATTATAAATACATGTATATTCTAGATATATATGATATATATGATATCCAAATAATGAATATAATTCTGGATATAATGATCATTTGACCACACGAACAACATGTAATTGTAAGAAGTCCACTTTCGACTTAAGAACCAAATATCGACAAAACAAACATTATTAACTTAGATGATTACATAATGATTATAACATGGATATAAGTTATCTAAAAGGAATAATGAACTAGAAAAAGGTTCTTAATAAATTGGAAATTAACTCATGTTTATTATTCAGGACGTTAAAGAACGATCGAGTCAAGTCGGACCCGAGGTAAGGGATCATACTCCTCTCTTTCTTTTTAAGTACACTCTTTTATGTCATTCATTTTAAGCTCATATTTCTTATTATTGGGATGTTATTTTATATCACTCTTACTGTAATTTTTATGTTCTTATGATGAGAGACCCTATTCTATCTCATCAATCCGTTTTGGACGTTTTGAGTGGCGCCGTTAGGCTGCCGAATTTTCGTAAGAGATCCAACCTCTCTCTTTCTTTTTAAGTACTCTCCTTTATGTCACTTCTTTTAAGCTCCTATCTGTTATGTTGGGGGATGTTCTTTTATATTCCACTTTCTACAAACTTTATGTTAATATGATGAGAAACCCTATTTTATCTCATCAATCCATTTTTGTAAGTTTTATGTGGCGCCGTTAGGCTGCTGAGTTTTCGTAAGGAATTTTTCATCTCACTTATATTCCCATGATATTTATGCCACATTTTCCACAATTTCCTTTGAGTGGTGTATATACTGCCCTTTATTTTACTCATTGTGTAATATACTTTCTTTTATGAGTATTTACATCAACGTTGTATTGTCCTTCTTTCACGAGGTGTATGTTTCGAAAGATACCCATGTCGGTAAGGGAACCTTTCACCCTCATCTTTTTAAAAGACTTCTTTTTTTTGGACTTTTAATTTACATATTGTTATGTTGGGATATGTTCTCATATATCCTTATTGATGTAAATTTTATGTCCAAGTGATGAGATAACCTTTTTTATCTATCATCAACTCATTTTGATGTGACGCCGTTAGGCTGTCAAGGGAACTTCTTAACCCAATTTTGATTTCTTTGGGTTCAACATGTAGTTATTGAATATGTCGTCCTTTGAATATGTGTGAATGACCTTTGATTATTTTACACTTAATATCCAATTATATTTTGTGTATTCAATTGTCACACATAATTATGTAATTGATTTATCCTTAAAACAAGGATACCGTCTTTGTAAGGGACTTCGTCTCAATCTCCATTCATTGAGGAATATTTTGTTTTATACAAAACCTTCTTTTATACGGTATATAAACTCCTTTGACTTTTACGTTTATCCAAAAAGGAATCTTTTTATACGAACCATTTTACTAAATGACAAAAGGGAATGTTTTTTTCATACGTATGCGGCGACAACGACTTCTCCACCTCTGTGACCATTATTTGAGTTTCGGCTTCTTCTACAAGCCATACCTTCTTTTTAAAAGAAAAATAAATACCATGTTTTACTTTTCTTTCATTTTGGTATTGAAAATGGTTTTTATAATGTTTTTATATCAATGTGTTGTATTGATATCTTGTTATTGAAAGGTGGAAATGTTATGTTTCCTTTATGCATGTTTTATGTGATAAGATCATGTTATGGTTCTTGGGAATTGTTATCAAGATGGGTGGTTCCGTGATAAACTAAGGGCGGGTGAGCCCGATATAGCTCTCCAATTCATTGGGTAACGCGAAGGAGTGAAACGTTAAGGTTTCTCCGAAGATATTTAGAGAATATACCGTGATGGGTATTCCAAACGTAACCAAGAGGGTTACTCCCTACGTACGAATGTTATGAATGCCTCAAGTTACCTTTATGTATTATGATTTCTATTATTTATTCATGGCTTTATGAGGTATGTTAAAGTACCTATGTTTTAGGGGTAAAGTATGATTTCATTCTTATGTATATATGAAATCATGTTTCCTTTAAATATTTTTATAACCCTCACTGAGCTTTTTATGCTCATCCCATGTTTTTGAAATGTATTTCACAGGTCCATGGAAGGGTACATGATATGATGATAGTGTCAATAAAGTGTCAAGAAAGAATCCATGTTTTATTTAAAATATGTTTCCGTTGATGGAATAAATGAATACTATCTTTTATGTAACCACTTTGTTTAAATGTGTAATGTAATGAATATTTTATGTTCTAATTCTCTAAAACTCTAAAATTGAAAAGATCTTCAATGTTTAATCTTATATTAACTCAAGATTAAGTAAGGTTTAAGGCTGGGGCCTTATAGTTGGTATCAAAGGTCGGTTTAGATAACTTTAGAGGTTAGGGTATTCTTTAAGCATAAGTGGCATTACCATAATTGTTAGGATTTTAGAAAGAGTCCTAGTTTTAGATAAAGTGAATGAGTAAGTATATCATAGTGTTTACCTTCCTCATTAGTACATGATGGTTTTGTTGATATACTCACACTGACATTTCTTTTTTTAGTGAATGGATGGATCTAGCAGGCACCAAAGAGACAACAGGTTTGAAGGAAACTGTGGTGGTTCTCTGATTAAGATACTAGATAAAATGGAGGATTCAATGAGGAAACTCATGGTTGTTCTAAACCAAATATCAAGGAGTCGTGATCAACCAATTGAACCTTGGTATGTTCTGTAATGCATCATGTACGAGATGACCAATCGATGTGGAAGATCAAGTAATAATTATAAAGGTAACCATTAGAGTTTATATGATCCTTACTTTTGAGGTAATTATGGGTATTATATGATATGCTGGAAAATGAAAGGCATGAGATAAACATGAGGTTAAAATATGTTATGATTATTTTTGTATATTTTATCTCGTTTTGGGGAATGTTTTAAAATTATATAGTTTTGGAAAAAGGACAACACGCAGACCGTGTGACAACCCATCGCATCGGACAAAGTTGCGGGAATCGAACCCACAACCAAAGTGCGGCTGGTATTTATCGCCTACCACTGGACTACGTGAAGTCCCTAGTTAGTCTGACTGATTCTTTTTAGTTATATGATTTTATGAATTAAGAGTAAGTTGATTTTGGGTTATTTATGAAAATTATTAACCTATCATGGAGGATATGTGATTAGGTTAATTACTTTTCAATACGAGACTTTAGAAGCAACTGATGTTGTTTGGAGATAAATGTTACGATTTTACTTGGTAGAATATGTGACTAAAACCATCAAATATTTGGGTATCAATATTAGTTTGGTTTACATTGAAGGATTTTATGGACAAATTATTTATTGAATGGTCCTCGTTGAACTTTGGGTTTGTTGGACAAATTTTGGAGATTAAGCATAGATTTTCTTTTTAATGGGTTATCCTTTTCTAGATTATCTGACCTTGTACTAACCTTTTTGGTTTTTTTGGTTAAAGCCTAAAGACATGGGATGTATATAATTCTCTTTGGTGGATTATGTGATTCTCTAGAAGTTGATTATAGTACTCTTAATGTGAACAAGTCTCCCTAAATACTCTTCTTTTGGAAAACAAATATGAGTTTGATTAAGAAATATAGTAAAAGTTGAAAGTCAACATGATAAGTGATTATGTTTCCTTATAAATAAATTCCTCAATGAAAATTAACATCAAACAAAAATGTTGTCTATTAACATTTTCTACAGGGGAATCGAATACCGTTTAACCCATCACAAGTTTCTGATTTTCTTATGGTTAACTTTCTCCTAGACATGTTTACTATCACTCTCCCTCAAGAATGTGACCCTTTGATTTTTCATCCATGTCCATGTTTTTCTACATATGGGTTAACTCAGGTGACCTATGTACTTATCTTCCTTTATTTTAATGTTATTGTTTTACCGACTCTTGTTCCGATGTGGGACATTCAAGGATGTTTCCAAGATCAATTTCAAAAATTGCGAGGACGCAATTCCCAAAAGGGGGGAAGGATGTAACACCCCAGGTAAATAAATAATATGAAATTTTCATATTTATCCATATTTGTGTATAAAATATTAATATTACTTTAAAGGGGATGCTATGCTCGATGGCGTACCCCACACGCAACAACGAGTATCTTGGGAATCTTACGTTGCACTCTAATAATAAAATAATATTAATATAAATAGTAGTTAACATGTAGCCATTGTATTGGTGGTAATGGATATAAATAACTAAAATATGATTATATATGTTTTTAAATGTTTTTAAATTTATCCAATAAAAGATAAAGGCCTAAAATATGGAAAGTATTCAATTTTAGGCGTATATGCCCTAGTTTTCACTAAAGGTTCACTTATCACCATTTGATGGAGAACTGTCATTAAATATAGTTTTGTTCACTCTTATACATACTTTTGGACCAAATAAAACTCTTCTTAATAATTGGGAAATCAAAATTTACTTTGTGTAAATTTTTGGTATCTTTCTGATAAAGTTCATTTTTTAATGAATAGTATAAAATGTTGTATTTTAATTCAAAAAATCTTTTTAATCTGATTTATTTATATTATTAGATTATCTTTTTAATTGGTTTGAAAGTGAAATTAGAATATATTTTTACCAATAAATCCAATAGTGGTCTTTTGAATTAATTTCACTTTGAAATCAGACTTAAACTAGTGTCAATCTTTTGATACTTATTGTTTCATAAAAACATGCTATTTGATCTGACAGTGGGAATTAATTATTAAATTAATTAATGTGACTTATATGTTTTGAATTTTGTAAAATATACTTGATTTTGGAATTAGGAATATCAAATATAGCTTAGGGTGAATTTTTGGGATTTTTCTGAAAATCTTCATTTTTTGATGAATAGTCAAACCACTAAGTGGTACTTATAAAAACTGATTTTTCCGTTTAATTTTTTTTTTCACCTTTGTGTTTTGAATTTCAAAAATCCGACAAACATGGTTGTCATTAAGAAGTATAATGTGGTTCAATAGATTAAAATAATTTTTGGTGAATAGTAACTTATTATGTTTTTTATCGTGATTAGAGGTAATTAGTGTAGTTTAAGGTAAAAATAATGTTTTAATAATATGAAATGAACTTTACATATGTCCTAAACTCATTTGATGTTTCATGGCCGACCAAGACAACCAATGGGTCAACTTGGGGACCCCATGAAGCCACTTTTGTTGGAAAAATGACATTAATATCTTTTTATTTAAAGTTAAAGTAAAAATGAGACAAACATGAAATGTTTTACTAAGTCAATTTTTACATGGGGTTATACAAATCATATTTTTGACATAAATATTCATTGGAAATCTAAAAATATTTCTTACATCATAGTAGTTTTTTTATAATTTTTAGACATTAAATAAATTAAATTATTTATGACATCATGATGATGTAGCGATGACCTCATTATTTAATGATTTAAATAAAATGGAATGATAATGTAATATCTAAGACCTACACATGTCCAAAACCTATTGTATGAGTGGATTTAGAACCCCTATCACCTTATCCTCGAAACAAATAAATGAGGGACCTCTTAAATCCGAATATCATTTTAAAATAAAGTGACTTGTCTTTACCTTCCAAGAGTGTCTCTCCTCTCCTCTTATAAAAGTCCCCCACCTCTACCTCCTTACCCACACTCCCAAATCCTTTGGCTCGGCCAACCTCTACCCATTTTGACTCTCCACATCCCTCTCTTACTCCTTGAATCCTCACTTTGGGCAGAAGTCTTCCCAAGGAAGCCTTTGAGATCAAACCAAAGGGAGTTACCCGATTTTAAGGTAATGTATTCTTTTGAGTCCTTTTGTTTTATTTTGCTTCTCCAACCCCCTAAACTCTATTTATTATTTTCTTTTGTAACAAATCCAGTATCCTAAATATACTAGGATGTTTTTATAAGAAGGATTCGAGCCTACACTTACACACACCTACATTTAATGGTTAAAGAACATATTGTTTCCGTTGATGGCGAATATCTGCCTCCCGAAACGATGATTGTTCAACATTCATTTAACACCTTCAAAAGTGGCCATTAAGATGAAACTATATTTATATATGATATATAATATGTTTATGTTTTCCTTAAGCTTCTGTATTTTTCATTTTGGGCATACCTTTATGGTTTCCATTATGGGTAAACGCGATATCTTCATTTCAGGAAGTGCGGACTACCGCCCCCTCAAAGTGATGTGATTCGTTAATGCCATATGTGGGACGTATAAAGGATGTATTTAAAGTTATTATATATGATTTTATACTGGAATTATAATATAACTCTATATCATTATTATTCCATTCCATAAAAATATGAAATAGAAATGAAAGTTGCGTTCATGCGTACGTACGGCTTACCATCTCCATGAACGGTGCATTTCATTTCTTATCCCCAAATGTAATGTACTATTATAAGTACATTTATATAATTGATATATATGAATAATGATACATATAAATGATTAATATAATTCTGGAATTTAATATACATACCTCTCATTTAGTTTTAATTCCATTAATATGACATAGAAATGAAAGTAGCGTTCATGCGTACGTACGGCTTACCGTCTCCATGAACAGTGCATTTCATTTCATACCTCTAAATGATTATGTAATATTATAAATACATGTATATTCTGGATATATATGATATATATGATATCCAAATCATGAATATAATTTTGGATATAATGAACATTTGACCACACGAACAACATGTAATTGTAAGAAGTCCACTTTCGACTTAAGAACCTAATATCGACAAAACAAACATTATTAACTTAAATGATTACATAATATTTATAACATGGCAATAAGTGATCTAAAAGGAATAATGAACTAGAAAAAGGTTATTAATAAAGTGGAAATTAACTCAAATTTATTATTCAGGACGTTAAAGAATGATCGATTCAAGTCGGACCCGAGGTAAGGGATCCTACTCCTCTCTTTCTTTTTAAGTACACTCTTTTATGTCAATCCTTTTAAGCTCATATTTTTTTTATTGGGATGTTCTTTTATATTAATATTACTCTAATTTTTATGTTCATATGATGAGATACCCTATTCTATCTCATCAATCCAATTTCTATGTTTTGAGTGGCGCCGTTAGGCTGCCGATTTTTTGTAAGAGATCCAACCTCTCTCTTTCTTTTTAAGTACTCTTTTTTATGTCACTTCTTTAAAGCTCTTATTTGTTATGTTGGGGGATGTTTTTTCATATTACTCTTTCTATAAACATTATGTTAATATGATGAGATACCCTATTTGATCTCATCAATCAATTTTTGTAAGTTTTAAGTGGCGTCGTTAGGCTGCCGAGTTTTCATAAGGGATTTTTCATCTCACTTATATTCCCGTGAGATTTATGCTACATTTTCCACAATTTCCTTTGAGTGGTGTATGTACTGCCCATTATTTTACTAATTGTGTAATATACTTCCTTTTATGATTATTTACATCAATGTTGTATTGTCCTTCTTTCACGAGGTGTATGTTTCAAAAGATACCCATGTCGGTAAGGGAACCTTTCACCCTCCTCTTTTTAAAAGACTTCTTTTGTTGGGACTTATAATTTACATATTTTTATGTTAGGATATGTTCTCATATATCCTTATTGATGTAAATTTTATGTCCAAGTGATGAGATAACCTTTTTTTAATCTTTCATCAACTCATTTTGATGTGACACCGTTAGGCTGTCAAGGGAACTTCTTAACCCAATTTCGATTTCTTTGGGTTCAACATGTAGTTATTGAATAGGTCGTCCTTTGAATATGTGTGAATGACCTTTGATTATTTTACACTTAATATCCACTTATATTTGGTGTATTCATTTGTCACACAAAATTATGTAATTGATTTATCCTTAAACCAAGGATACCGTCTTTGTAAGGGACTTCGTCTCAATCTCCATTCATTGAGGCATATTTTGTTTTATACACAACCTTCTTTTATATGGTGTATAAACCCCTTTGACTTTTACGTTTATCCAAAAAGGAATCTTTTTATACGAAGCATTTTACTAAACGACAAAAGGGAATGTTTTTGTCGTGCGTATGCGGCGACAACGACTTCTCCACCTCTGTGACCATTATTTGAGTTTCGGCTTCTTCTACAAGCCATACCTTCTTTTTAAAAGAAAAATAAATACCATGTTTTTGTTTTCATTCATTTTGGTATTGAAAATGGTTTTCATAATGTTTTTATATCAATGTGTTGTATTGATATCTTGTTATTGAAAGTTGGAAATGTTATGTTTCCTTTATGCATGTTTTCTGTGATAAGATCATGTTATGGTTCTTGGGCATTATTATGAAGACGGGTGGTTCTGTGATAAAGTAAGGGTGGGTGATTCGGATATAGCTCTCCAATGCATTGGGTAACGCGAATGAGTTAAACGTTAAAGTTTCTCTGAAGATATTTAGGGAATATACTATGATGGGTATTCCAAACGTAACCAAGAGGGTTACTCCCTACGTATGAATGTTATGAATTCCTCAAGTTACCTTTATGTCTTATGATTTCTATTATTTATTCATGGTTTGATGAGGTATGTTAAAGTGCCTATGTTTTATGTGTAAAGTATGATTTCATTCTTATGTATATATTAACTCATGTTTCCTTTCCATTTTTTTATTTCCCTTACTGAGATTTTTATGCTCATCCCAAGTTTTTGAAATGATTTTCACAGGTCAAGGGAAGGGTACATGATATGATGATAGTGTCAAGTAAGTGTCAAGAAAGAATCCATGTTTTATTTAAAATATGTTTCCGTTGATGGAAAAAAATGAATACTATATTTTATGTAACCACTTTGTTTAAATGTGGAATGTAATGAATGTTTTATGTTCTAATTCTCTAAGACTCTAAACCTGAAAAGATCCTCAATGTTTAATATTATATTCACTCAAGATTAAGTAAGGTTTAAGGCTGGGGCCTTATAAAAAATATTGCTTCAAAAATATTCATTAAAATATATTTTTACCATTTTACCAATCTTGACATTTCATCTGCCCCACCCCCCTCAATTCCTCTACCCCTCTCACACACGTAATAGTGTTGGTCCCCAAACATTTTATCATTTCTATTCCCTTGGTATAATGTTGTATTTTGAAGTATTATATACTATTTTAATGCCTATCCATTCTATTACTTCTCCTATTATTTTTCAACATTCTATGTGTATGATTTTGGAGGCATCAATACAGGGTTTTAGTTCTGATTGCATTGGAGCATGGTAGAATTGGAAATTGATGGGAGAGATCTCACATGTCATGGTGAGAGACTTCCCTTTGATAGTGTGATTCTAATGAAATTAATTTCTTGATGTAGGAATTAATTGTTTTGGTTATTTTATGGAATTATAAAATAAATTGATGTTTATTTTTTAAAATACTTGTTTTTGATTGGGTTTTGAGTGATATGATGTTGGTGGAAAAAAAGAATCTATCGATGTGGATTTGATTGTTTGTCCACTATGACATTGTCTTTTTGTGAGATTTATAAAATAATTATGAATTGAACTGAATTAATTATAAATTAATTACAATTAATTAATGTTTATGGTAATGAATTATGGGAATGATATGGTTGGACAAGCTTGGATGAGGATGGAAGGGCCTTGGTAGCTGTTAATGACCTGTGGAGAATGATTGTAAATTTTTTCTAATAGAGGTAGGTGATCCGGCGCACCATCCCTTACAGTTTATGCATGTTTTATTTGATATTTATTATAGGGTTTATCCACTATGAAATATATCCTTGTTTTATAAAATTTTGAATTTTAAATGGGGAACACTTTGATAGAATTCTTAATGTTCCAAGGTTGTGAGGGTCATGGAGACTCGCTTGTTGCTTCATCCCTTTATGGATAGAAACATAAATATTATTATACTAGGTGGCCTCTAGACCACTATGAATGTGTGTCTGAACTAGTATATTGATATGATGACAAGATCATGGAATCTATTTTTTTATTTGTGACTAAGACGAGGTGAAAAAAGCATATTCCAAGTTGAAATTAATTTCTGGTCGGAGTGGCCTATGAGACCTCTAAGAGATTATTAAAACACTAATAGGATCTATACCTATTGAGTTATAAGAATGTATACATATATGGTATGGTGTTTTAATGGTCCCTTATGAGGTGTCCGAACTATATTTTAACCTAGGAGAACTGATTTTATTCCCCAATAACAATCGTAAAAAATGAGAGGGCATGAAAAAAGGGTATGGTATATATTGGGTGTTCCCTTTGAATATGAATCAATAGATTGAAAATGTTAAATATGTGATGGGATTGGATTCAAAATTGGTATTTTACCTTGGGGGTAAGGTGAGATGGAATATTCAATCTCCTAATCATGCATTATTTCCAAAGTAGAAGTTTTTTGTGGAAAAACTGAATGTGTTTTTTCATTAATGAATTAAAATGATCATGGAGCAGTCATGATCCTATGTGAGATATCATGAGTATTATCAGATATTTTCAACATGGGCCATCATGTGTTATCCCATTGGATTCCTCTCACTGGAAGATAAGGCCTTTGATCTATTGGGGGTCTCATACCTATCGAGTAACAGATCATCTAGTATATCAGGATGATGTTGGGTTTGGGTTTGTTATACATAACAGTTTATGACTTATCAAAGATTCATGTAAGTATTTTTCATTTAATAGAGGTACACCATTTTGAGTGGTCTTTGGTAGTTGGTCCTAATCCGTGGTTGAAAAACTTTAATAATAGGATGTCTACAATTATATATTATGAAAAATACTATAAATAAGTAGCATGTTACACTATAAAATACCCTTTTTTGTGTTATCTTGTAATTGATGTAATATACACCGATGGGGTGGTCTAGGGAACTGTTGTTGGCATTATTAGTTAATGTTATCAGAGACATCATAACACTAGCTGAAGTTGATATATTTCATTTTTAATTATATTTACATATTTTATTTACATGATCATATCACCTAAACATATAACTACACATACGTGAAATGTATGAGACCAAAATGGTGGTTCTTTCTGATTTATATACTAGTATCCAAATCATGCATCAACTTCACTGTGGTACTAGATTATCCTTCACCTCAATTCATGTTTAGGTTTGGATGAGGCTTAGTATTTTGTGTTTGTTATGGAGATTGTTTCTTGTGATTGTGTAATGAGATGGGGCATCTGTCAACGTGGTGGTCGAGCCTCTGATGATTTTATTTTATTGTTTTATTTGTAGATATTTATTACCTTCTACATTATATTATGTTAATGATTCATGGTAATTTATATTATTACTCAAAAATATTATACAAGGTGTCTAGTCTCTATATGGTATTCCTATATACCAATATTATTAGTCAAAATCATCTTGGATATGAGGACATTTGAAAGAGTTTACAAGATGGTATGGTTTTGTTATAGTATTGAGTGGCTGGATCAGGATGTCATAGTTTCATATCATGGGGTCATTTAATTTTTTATGAACATGAGAGACGTGTTATAATGTATATGTGTTAATGTGTTAGTTACTGTGATAGTTACCAAGATGATGCATCATGAACATTCTCGGTGCTAGGAATTCCATGACTCTACTGAATGGATTGATGCTCTAGATTTATGGTTTCATATTTGATTGATATAATATCATTTTATGAAAATTATATTTTTATTCTTGATTGATTATTGATTATTATCCCTTGAATCCTAGATGCAAGATGTGTCTAAAGCATTATGAGTTCCCAAAAATATTCACTTCAAATTTTGGGAACTTCTTGTGGGATAATGATCATTGATGAGAGGGTTAACTGATTAAATTGTCAAACACTAAAAATAAAACATCGTATAAGTACGTGGGGGGAATCTACATAATTGGTCCAACATGTAAATGATAATTTGATATTATGTCGTGTTGATCTAGGATGAAATTTCTATTTATGATGATTATATGTCCATTTAGTGTATGAGACATGTGGCGACCCTATTAGGTCTATGAGGCAAGTGGTTCCTTAGTGGGAAACCCATAATGGGGGGTTTTCTTTATGTTCAGTTAAATATAGTTTCAGTAATAACCTATATGATGTTTTAACTGATAAAATAGAATTAAGTTATACTTATGAAATCAAGACACCATTTATTCCTTAGATTAAGAACATATAGAATGATATAATTATTTGTAGGGAAGATGATTAATGAGATCAAGATTTTATATGGAGAAATGAAAACAGTGTATATTTAGTTGGAATCAAATATTATTGGGATTATGTGTTTGGATGTGATCCCTATAATGGATTTCCATCCCTAGGTATGGGTGTCCGGTCAGCTTCGATTCCATTGGAAGTGTTATTCAATTGGTTTTTACCCACACAAGACTTGAATTTTTAGCTCTTTATAATGCACTACTTTTCTTTGAGATGATAATCGATGAATATCGAGTCATTAATTTTGAAATTTTAGAGTTGTAGAGATCCAAAATTATCATAAATATTTTTTATATATTTTTAGATTAATATTCATTAAATAAAATAATAATCCACAATTGAATCATTTTGGGAACCGCCATTTTGAAACTTTTATACTTTAATAGCTGGTTCATAACTGAAATACACTATCTACCACTTTGATCTTCATAAATACAACCCTTATTAGACATATCAAACACAATACCATTCACCAAAACCATGGGACATGAATCATAAAAAAGGGTAATCTCAATTTCTTAGTAAGGGTAAACATTGGATATTTCTACATATCATGAGCATAAATGTGTGAGAAAATTATAATAACATTTAAAAACCATATCCATTGTATCAATGAATATAAACCAGATTCATAGATTAAATCATGATAATTGATAATCCATGATTCTTAGAGGATTCATAGAACTAATTCAATGGAATTAAATAATTGGCATAAGACATAGAATTTTGGCACACACATAAGTATAGAAAACAATTTCTAGATTATATAAGGCGTCACTTCATGGACTATTAATGTTGATTGGGTTCAAACCCCAAAAAATAAATTTAGTCATGGTTCACTCCCAAGAATACAATTGTGTAAAAACATCAAATTCCAATCCGTCACAGTAGTCATAGTTCACTCCCACAACATTCATAATGAAAAAAGTCTCATATTGATCTTGGTTTACTCCTCATTCTAGCCTTGTTTGTCTCTAAAATTTTAAAATTTACACAATCTATTGTATTGGGATATAGATCACACTTATGACACAATTAAAAGCATAGATATGGGTGCCAAAAGATCATTAATAATTCATAATATCACATCTCATAAAAAATAATATCTTTTGTTATCACTTTGGCATGGAATTATTCATGGAAAAGGAAAAAAGTTCATAAATATTTAAAATTTTCATCATAGTATAACCCATTGAAATGGGGTTATATTTGAAAAAATTCAGTCATCATGAAAATAAAATATCTATTATATGAATAATAATGGTATCCTTGGTTTATATCCCTCGTAATAACAAGTAACACTAAATGTTGTTATATTGGATAGAAAATTATATTAAAACATTACTAGGATCATTTCTTGAGGAAAATAAAAAATTTCACAAGGAGAATATCCTTTTTAATATTAAAACTTGAAAACCAATGTGAAAATACAATTAATTGAAAATAATAAATGAAACATATAATGAAATCCTTAATACATCCACTATTCATGAAGGTAAGAAATACTATTCATGTCATACACACTAGGATACTGATTCCTTTTACATTTCAAATACAAAGTCAAACTAAACCACATTAAGAAAAAGATAAGAAGCTTATTTTTAGAAATTATTTTTAATCATTTAAAAATTAGTAAAAATTTATTTTATAAATCAGTAGATATTAGTAAAAAAATCATTAATGAATTTTTAATGAACATGGATATGGATGAAAAATTATTTTTCACAGAAGTGGTAGATAAAGTATATTTTCTTAAAAAAATGTACTCTTAAGTACATACTGTGATGAACATGGAGGAAAAAATGTAATATATTGAAAAAAAACATTATAAAAGAACGATAATGTGTTAATGGAGAGGAATATCACATGAATTTATCATCAAAATAATAATCATAAAAATTATCGATAAACAATGAGATTTTAACATAAAATCATTAACACATTGGTAATGTTTGATTTATAATCCCCGTGAACAAAATTTTCAAAGAGTGATATGTAAATATATATACATTTCAAAATATTCATCATAAAATATATTCATGGGAATAATATATGTAAAAAAATAAACAATGAATTAATATTGCATTTGTACCACAAAAATAAAAGTCAGATGAAAATCTTCTTACATACTTTCCAAACATTTGATTTATACTCTCCATGATTGAATTAAATTAAATGAAACTTGAAAAATCATTAATATAAATAAATTCATTATATAAATTGTCAAATTTGTGGTATATACACCTCATAAATTAATATACCTTCATGAAATAACATAATTCAAAAAGAAGACAGCTTTAGGTCAACAACTCTTAATGTAAGTCCCCAATTCTTTCATAAATATTCAAAATTATTGTATAATAAATATTTATTATTATAATTATCTTCCAAAAAGTAAAAAAATAAATATTTATATATAACATACCTATTTTTGTATACTTAAAACATTTTATTACATGTTTATTAACATTTCATTGTAAAAATCATGTTTTGGGTTATAACTGCTTTGTTCTTCTTATATTGTTTTATTTGGTATTTTTTTACTTTTTCATTTATAATGGTTAAATCATAATAATAATATTAACCATGATATAAGAATTGTATATTTTATTTAGATATTTATATAGAGTAATCTATAAAATTTAGGGGTAGAAAATGAATTAAACAATTCATGGAGATGGTAAGTCATATGAATGCAAGAACACTCATTCCATTATATCAACCAATCAATTGAGAGATTGTTAAATAATATGCTACCTTTCCCTATAAATTTTATGTAATATATATCACATACTATAATTAAACATATCTTTATTACATTCCTTGTGTAGAGTTTGGGATGAATGAATCACATATCTTTATGTGGTGGCAGTCCATCTTAAACACAAGTGACGTTATCGTACTCATATAAAATGTAATTTAATAAATTATATATGATATAATTATTAAAATAAAATACTAATGTAATAATTATCCTTAATATACATTAAATCCATCATTATATCAAACTTTAAGAGTATTTTATGGAAAATTAATTAAATTGGTTCATGCAGTGGTAGTTCTCTATACACATGATTGATGATTTATATTCCCATTTAATGATACATGAGGTAAATTAATGTTATGCAATTAATATAATAACATTTAAATATGTTTTATATACTAATTTCTTTATATCATCAAATATTAAGAGGATTTTATAATGGTTAGATAAAAATAAAATAAAAACATTGGATTACAAACGTAAACTCTTTTTCATACAACATCTGTTTGTTAGCACCAAAAGCTATAAAAATTATGGTTTCATAAATTAAAAAAATCTTGTAGTATATGGATATGGAATTATGTAGTGTATTTGGGTTGGTTTTTTATGATCCATTGGGTTAATAAAATATTAAGTTGTGAGGAGAAGGGGTTTCCATTTATGTGTGGGCGTGATGACACACATTGATTTTGAAAAATGAAAAGGTGTATTGACATTTTACATTTTTTTAAAGGGTAAAAAATTGGTTATTTAAGATCCATAAATGATATATGTTTGAAAAATTTTATAAATGGTTTTTGGAAATGATATTAGGATATTTTACTGATTATTCGTTTATTTTAAACCCCCAATAAACCCATTTTATACATAACCGTGACAATTAATTTTTACTAAATATAATTTCCATTTTGACCCCAAAATAAATCTAAAGTATTATAAAATATTTATTGTTTTTTTAAATTATTGAACCCATTTTTCAAATTTCTCTTCATATAAGTTTTAAATTTTATTTAATAAATAAAATACTAGATATTTAAAAAAAATACTTTCCAATAAAAAAAATTTAATTAGAATATAATGTTTTAACATAAAAATTCCATATGAAATTGATCCCAATGAATTAAATTGGATTTATTATAATAATATTGAACTGATTTCAATGATATTAAATTAAAATTTGTCTTATTAACCTTTCAAATAAAAAGGATGAGTTTCATAATAATATATATTTCTTTTACTATATATCAAAAAAATTGTTTTTAATAAAAATTATAGAAAAGTTTGTCAATGAAAATTTTGAAATGTAGCTTTGAAAAATGAAATTTAATTTTTAAAATATATTTTCTTAATGTGGAAAAGAATTATGTTTATAATATTTTATGAAAAGAAATATTGTTTTTGAGAAAATAGTATTTTCAAAACATATAATGACATTACTAAAATAAAGTAATTTTTCTCAATATTATTTATTTATATATTTTAATTAAACATAATTTTTAAAATATGTCTAGTAATATTAATGTCTCCATGTTTAATGGTTAATTGTTAATTTTCATGCTTAAATAATCATATTTATAAGATATTTTCGATCATTAAAACTCATTGTTCAGTGTAACACGTGCTATTGAAGATATTTAATTTAATTTAAAAAAATATTGCATAAAAAATCAAGGTTTAATATTCTTCCCCCCAATAAAAAAGATTTCCCGTCATAAAATTCTTCTCTGTGGTATAAAAAAATGGAGATTATTCTATATCATCACACCCTCAATTTATAAAGTTGTTTTATTAAACATGTGGTTTCATCATAATAGTTTTACCAGGTTGGTGGTTATGTTCTATATCACATTTTCTATATAATTCCAAATATCCACATATTTTTCTTCATCCAAAAGATGGTTCTCTAGTTTTATGACATTTGAGTTTATTAAATATGATTGTTCTGACATGTACATCCTCAGAAGAGACAAATGGAAAATATTATGCACTTTAGAGTTGTTTGGTGGATGTTTTATGTCATAATAAATCATCCCTACTCATTTAAGAATCATGAATTGTATAACATACATTAGTATCATCATTACATTAGAAAAAAATTCCATAAACTTTTTACGTGATGAAATTCCTAGAAACACCATCTCACTAACATCAATCTCTAGATCATGTTGATGAATTTTGTGTAACTTTTCTATCAACTTTGAGTTTCCTTGTGTTGCAAAATGGATCTGACCTTGTACCCATTTTTCATTTGACAAATATAGTCCCAAAAGATTAAATTCTCCTACTCTGTACTAGTACCTGTTTGTTAAAGTCTTATTTTGATTGATGGTTTTAGAATTTTTCATATTAATGCTCACGTGAAAGGAATCATTGTGAGAATACACCACTAATTGAAGTCATTAATACAAGCAACCTTTAAGATCCATTGATTAAAATATAAACATTTCTTATACGTTTTAAATTTTTATTTCACAATAATGATATATTTGAGTGTGATACCAAATATTGAAACACAATTATATATATTGATCATATAATTTTTTTCTTTAAAATGTTATTGTAAACCTTGAATCTCGTTCAGACATAATAGAATATCTAACTACATAAAACCTTGAAACATATTTAATGTATATTAAGGAAATATGACCTAGAGAATAAATATTCACTAATGGAGATTATGTGTAATAAATTTATATATAGATCATCTACATCCCCTATTTAATTTTTCTCTTTAGATATTTTGGGGATCATATTGACACAATCCAAGGAGATTTTTTGAAATTTCGATTCTATAATGGGTAATAGTTGAAACATCCTCTTATAAAATTGTCTCTCAACCTTAACATATTTAAATATGAGTCCCTGATATACAAAATATGTAATATTTATCATTATTCTGTGCTACTAGAAATACTCATTAAAATTTATACATCATTTTTCATCATGGGTGAATAATTATGGAAAAACTATGAGTTCCCTTATAATAGCTCATTCTTTTATTTTGGAATGGATGGAACAAAAATGTGGTTCTTGGACCTTATCATACCATCACAATCATTGTTAATCTTGGGAAACGTATTCACCTTAGTAGGTTTCTTTACTTATTTCCTTCCATCATTATTTATAGATCCATCCATTTAATATCAAAAAAATATTGGATATTTTGCGATCATCATTATAGATAAGCTAGTGAGATCCTTTCAACTCAAAGAATTTTTGACCTTCTTGTATTTACAAATGTAGTAATATATTGAGACGTAAAACTATTTAATAAAATCATACCATATTCTCTCATGAATATTTAACTCTCTCTATGTGAATATATAATTTGAACTCTTATGATTAGGATATATATAAAAAACTAATAGTTATGATAACTCCACAACACCATTAATGAAAAAATTTACATATCTAACACCAAATCATGAGTTGGGTAATTTTACCCATGAACATTCAATTTTAATTAGACATATTCTATAACAAAGTCATTTTTCATGATATTATATATCCTACCCTTCGTTGATGAATCAATATAGATTTAAATAACTTATACAATAGAGTTCAATGTAATCACTAAAACATTAACTAGAATTAACTTTAGTTTCATGAAATTATCTTAATAGTTATCTGTCCAAAGAAACATAGCTCCCATCAAAGTATACCAGGTGAGCTTGTTTCGCAGCTATGGTAATAGTTAACAAAATAACTGATAATGAAAAAAACAATCATCCAAAGTATGATCTTAGTCACTAGGGTTTGTATAAGACAATGATAAATAACATTCTTATATGATGGATCTACCAATATACCATCACATGAGATTATATAACAAAAAAATGGAAATTATTATTAATAAAATTTACTCAGGGTAAAAATTTCATACATCGTCTTCTTCCTCGGGGTATTCAGAAAATATGAAAACGATATTCATGATCCTCATTTCACGATGAATATATAATCATGTCACCAATAAATACTTCTATAAATTGATCAAGGTAAATTATAAAGACATTCTTTATTATTTACCTAAAGATATAGGGGGAATTATTAAATCCACATGGAATGGCTATATTATCATAGTTTATATATACTAAATCTAATTCTTCCTTTGGTATATCCTTATTCTTGACCACCAATTGATGATATCTAAAATAAAGCTCAATCATGGAAAATTGTTTTGATATGTGTAATTTGTAAAAAATCAATAAATTGTAGTGGATAATTTTTCTTGATTATGATCATATTCAGGTCATTATAATCAATACAGAGTCACTTTGATCCATTTTTCTTCGTAAAAATGATAGCTACAAACCTTGGTGATACACACGATTGAATTAAATACGTTCCAATACTATCATTGTGTTTCTTCTTCAATTGTCACATCTCAATTGGTGCCATATTGTAGGGTGTATTATAAATAGGTCTAGTAGTGTGTATTTTAATAACATAGAAGTTAACTTAATGATTCTGTTGAATTATGGGGTACACCTCTTGAAAAACATCAAAAAACGCCCACATAATAGCCATATCACAGTGTTTGATTTTGACCCCAGAAATCTTGGATAAACACCCCATTTTAAAAGGAATCAAGGCCCATAAAATTTATGTGATTTCAATTAGATTTTCATATCTTTCATCACAATGATAAGATATCCTATGCTGGATTATAATAACAAACTTGAATTTCCATCAATGGAAATTTGTTTTAGAATTATATAATAAATCTAATCCATGCCAATGATAACAAAAATTCAAATAGAAGTAGAATAAAGAGATTTTATAAAATAATATTTTTACATAAATAAATTTGTGAAGAATCATAGAGTTGAGATGTAATCATTGTAAAATTTGGTGTTTTTAAATGAAAACATTAGAACAAATCATTGGGGATAAGAGTTAACATTCCTGGATATTTTTCGTGATATCATGGAATCCATATGACTAAGATAATAATATATAATTAATTATTTGATCATACATGCCACCTCTTCAAATTAAATTTTCTATCTTCCATACCATCATAAAAAAGGTGGTAAAAAACTAGTAAAGCATCCTTAAACAGATTAAGATATCATGAAAAGTTTTCCTAGGATGTATAAATCATGAAATATTATTTAGAAAAATGGACACATTAGGTTAGTGCTATGTGAGTCATGGCCCTAATATATTCAAATACATTATTATGGTTTGTAAATATTTTGGTAAATTCCAAACCATATTCCATGAGTTTAAAACTAGGTCAACAATAAGGACCATTTTCATGAACCATGTGATAATTGAGTCCATCTTAATGTACTCTCTTCAGAGATATTACACCTAGATAAAATTGTTCAAGATCCACATCCACTAGTATTATCAATACGCGGAGGCAATTTCTTAGAAACCACTCCCTCTATCCATCACCAAAATTCCCAAATACTTCTTTATACATAAAAATATATATATGGTTCTCATTAATGTTTTATCATCATTGATACAAAAGTATAACTAAAACTAGGTTTGGTTCCAGAAATAGAAACCCAACTTTTTTATTGTCATTAAATCTTTTTAGATGAACATGCATTTAAAATTTTATAGTCCATGCCATACAAATTTGGTTCAATTGAATTTTGAAATTTGGTTACATGAAATACTAGTTCACAACGGAACTACGTGAACTCTATCTTTTTTCAAAGCTATAATTTTTCCTAGATAAGTAGCACCAAATAAAGTTTCCCACACCCATGAGAAATAAATCTAATAAAGGGTGAGTTCATATTCATATTAAGGGTAAGAAATAGAGATAAGTAACTACCATGCGGATAAGGATATGATAACATGAGATTAATATTTGAAAAACAGACCATATATATCATAGATCACAATAAAAAGTCATGGAATAAATCATGGATGTTCATAAGACATGAATCCTAAATAAACTAAATAACATAATCCATTGAATAATAACATTGGCAGAAGAAATTAAATTGTGGAATCGGTAGAATAATACAAAATAATATCCTTATTAGTAAATAATTCCGTGCCAGGAGTCTTACAGTGGATTGGATTCACCCTCAAATTAATTGTAGAATTTAATATATACTCTGAATAATGTCATAGTGGATTAGGATCACTCCCAAAACTATTGAAGTAGTCAGGATTCACTCCCATGACTGTAATAGTATACAAAGTCTCTTACTAAACTAGGTTAAATCTATATTCCATCCATTTTTAAATCTTGAGATATTAATCATTACCCAAATTTTTGGGGGGAATATGTGGGGCCCAACCATCACTTAATTAAATTCGTATATTTCTATGAAACAAGATCATAAAACATTAATCATAAGATATTTCATAAACCAACCCTGGTCAACGCCAAACCAGACACTCGAACTGGTCTAGAAAATGGACTGAGAGGCATTATTAATCCACTGATGATAGAAAACAGTGGTTAATATCATGTATAACTCAAATAGAAAAGATTAATCCCATTAAACTGAAGAAAAATATAACATATTATAAAAATATAATATTAATAGCAGAAAATAATTCAGAAACTTTTCAGATAATAGATAACACTAGTCATTCCATCATGTGACCTCTGGGTCACCATCAACCAAGTAACCAATTCCACTCCCTGGAGAATGTGACTGAGATGTAAGCAACTCCAGAATTTAAGAACTAATATGGAGGTATTTTCTTGTGTAATAAAAATATGTTTTCAAGTACATAATTTACTTCACCCTATGCCTTAAATTTATATAATAATATACATCATTCTAGTTTCAAAATAAGACACATAAAAGTATGGTTTTAAACACTTTTAAGGGAAAAAATCACGTATCTATCATTTAAAAATTAATATTACCTATAATATTAAAAAAAGGTTAATGTTAATGAAATAAAATTATGAAAATTACATATAAAGGACAAAAAATTTCTAAAATAGGTGTATTAGTATGGATGTATAATAATTGATAAAGTGAGAATTCTCTTATATATTTATGAAATGAATAGGAAACTAATAAAATAGGAAATTTAAAATAGTTCCATTTAATGAAAGAGTAAAGGAGATAAATCACCATTTAAAATTCTTATATAGTTAGGGATAATGGGGGACCTAGGATCTTTATTCGCATAGTGATTGACCTTAGATATGATGGTATATTTTGTTAATTGAAACAAAAAATCCACACTATCCTAGTTTTGATTGTGTTGTAACATAATCAGACTAGGTAGGGCAGGTCATGCAAAAAATACTAGTCCTAGTATTCCATCCTACATACCCAAAAACACTCATGTTACATTCCCATCTGGAGGAGAGTGTTTTTGAAGAAATAATATAAATACATATCAAATTATTTAAAAAACCCATCCACATTCTATCCTATAAATCCCATACACAAGCACATCTTCTTTCTAGGACACAGATAAAAAAAAGAACCATTCTATCAATAACACACATTTAACATGCATATGTCATATTTATATGTAAAGGAGATCTCATATAGGGGTTATTCCATTATCATAAAACATTTGATGATTTCAACTAGGAATTAAAAAATTAAAAAAAACAATATATGAGAGACCAATTGAAGGAATATATTACATTTCAATATCAAAAAAAAGTGGGGAACACGATTTAACTTTAAAATACTAAGATTAAAGCGTAATGAAATTGAATAAAACAAATTCGAAACCATATATAGTTTCTAAAATTAATTTATGTAGATTATACATAATACATAAAAATAAAAACATATATTTAAAACACTCATGAAATCACACAATTCAAATTAAAGTCTCAAATAGAGGTAACCAACCTCATAACATGTCACCTTTAATGATGAAATCCCAAATCCACATCAAAAAGGTCCAAAAATAAAGAGACACAAAGGTAGAATCTGGGAAAAAACCTTCTTTTACACATTCACACATATGTTGTTATATATACATATATATTCCCTCAGCTACGATGTTGGTATTCCCTTCACTTGAGGGAATATGTATAATGTGGGTATATATATATTCCATGCCCATATATATTTCTGTAATTATCCATTTGGGATCTTTGGTAATCCTCTTCATTAATCGAGGCCCAAAGCTATCCCATTAAGGTCAAAGGGATGCCAGAAAAATAGAAGAAAACTAAAACTCACAAAATCCAAAAATAAAATTTCCCAATGAATTGAAATAGAAGAAAACCTTCTTGAAATAAAAGGATAACTCACTACATTTAGTGGATAGGACAGGAAGAAAACTCAATCAATTCTTATGATCCCTAACATCCAAATAACAGCCAAATAAAACCCCAAAATCAATTTTTGGTTCAAATGGGTCGTGTACACCATGTGGGGGAAGAGAAAATTCACATTGCAAATCAGATAAGAAGTTAGAGGAAGATGAGGAACCGTTACCGGAAAATATCACACATGAAATTGGATGAAAAATCATTATGGAGAGCAAGTCGTGGGATTTTGTGGCACAAGGTAGGGGATGTGAGAAGTGGGTAGGTTCTACAAGGGGTGTGCGGTGAGGGTGTGAGAAAAAATAACCCTTTAATGATTTCGATAACATTAATAATAAAAAAAGTAAATAAATATATTATAAATAATAATAATAATAAATTAAATTATGAAAAAAAATTAATGTAATGGAAGCTGTAATGTTTTGTTACATGGTCTTCCAAACCATGTGGTCACCTATTTCTAGGGTTGAACATTATATAGAAAAAATACCACAACCATGAATTCTTAAAAGATCAACCATCTATGACACACCGGTTCCCCTTGGACGGAACAATGTTTCCCCAAACCGTGTACAACCATGAACCACCCACCAATGCTCCAATAATGTGTCAATTAAATGGTATGATCAAATATAACTCAATCTGGGAATCGAGAATAGAGTTTGGACCTATATACTAATAAAATAAGAGAGAAAATAGGTTCAAGTGTAGTATATCTCCACACCATAAAAACATTATACACCAATAATTTCACCAAGAAAAAATGATCAATAAAAGAGAAATTCCCCAGTCATAACAAGGACTCTAATATCCCAAAAACACAAATGATGACAACCTTGATGTAGCCTATTGGCTTCAAAAGCCATACAAGACTATCTCTAGGGAAAACGACCAAGTGGAGATACATGGTGAGTCCACACACCATTTAAAAAAATGGCATAGATGGACCTGGAATACAAGTGAGAAGATATGAATGCAACTAAAACTATACACCAAATTGATCAAAAGATCAATAATTTCTATAATACCCATGAATCTTCAGCAATACACTACCAAAAAATAATAATATCTATATAGGACAACAATTCAAATGTTCCCATCGAGAAAACAAAACAATTAATATATCAATCAAAACAACGACACCCAAACCATAAAAAAGTAATAATAAAATAGACAACCAATATATGGGGAAATTTAGAATGTTTCTTGGATGATTTTAGAGATTGGAAGATTGATATAAATACACAATGCCACACATCACCTTCAAAAATTTAAAATCTCAACTCCATGGCCTATCGATAGAGCTATAATGTATTGATGAATAATATATCCCATATTATGGAGCTAATAATCCTTGATCAAAACATGTTATTTAGTTAAGGAAATTTACATAACCCCTATCATGTAACCATAGAGGCTATTCTAAATGCTATATCTACATCTATTCCATTTATAAAAAAGGTGAAATTATCTTTACAAACAAAAAATGTGGAATATTTACCATAATGGACATGGTGTCTTCCAATGTCAATAAAAACTATAGATCTACTACTTAATTTGAAGTCTAGGTAGAGTCATCAATAATAATACCAAGTGAAACACCTAATAAAAGTATTTTAATAGTCTTATACTACATCAATTTTGAGATTCCAAAACTGCTACAAAATAGCCTACAGCAATATTCAAACGAACCTCTACTTAAATGGAAGGAACCATAGATAAGTACTATATAGTCTTTTAAACTAGACTCTTCTAGGGAATATGTTAGAAATAAGAAACATATAAACAACCCAATGCAGATCAAAAATCAAATCCTTACATATCAATCATAAATCATAAACCAAAACTGAAAACAATATTCCAATCATGCCTCCATCACAACAAATCCAAATCTGAAAAAATTAACTATAAAAATTTATGAAGAATGAATCCACTCACACATTTCAAACACCTTAAATCTAACTTTTTAAAAAATGTTATTAAAATCTAAATAACATTGATAGGTTAAGTGCCCACGATTTTTATTCCTTGAAGCCTCACATATATGCATCCTAATAGATATTATAGGAATTAATCCACACATACCAACAACCAACCATTTACCACATAAAAATATTTATATATATGTGATAATTTAATGTATTTCCAAGGGACTAAACAAGCCATTCCCATTCCAAAAAAAATCTAACCGAAATTTAAAATTCCCAACAAATTGTTTTCTATGAATTATCGTCCAACTATAATGAATATAAATATTACTTGTTTCCAAGAAACTCCCATTACAAAATTCCCTAAAACCTTTAGAAACCCACCGAAAAACATTTTTGAAATCCATTTATAATTAAAATTTTATAAAACCATTACAAAACCCAAAATAGTTTCCCAAACACATTCTAATTTAATGAAAACCCATTTCATCTTCAATGAATCCACAATTTTCAATATCGAATTCCAATTTCAATAAAAAGATTTCTATTTCCAAACCCAATGGACACACCTATAAACTAACACAAACTTATTATTTAAAAAACAAGGGCAACACAATTAATTGATGGATCAAAATAAAAAACCTCAAAAGGACTGCCACTACACACAGATTGGAAGCAAGATTTAGCATGCCATGTACCAGTAGATTGAGAACAATGTAGGTAATTAGAGGTATATATGGTATGAAAATGGAATGTTAAAAACAATGAATCCCTTTTAATAACAAAAATCAACTACTAAAATCTCAAAACTAACCAAAAACACTCTTTAAAAAACCAATGACCTCAAAAACCACTGACCCATGCTCTAATTTTTTGGCACAAAGAGCTTGGACTAGCCCAAAGATTTAATCATCCTTCTAAAGAGTGGTTATCAAGAAACTACCATTTATATATATTCTTATTTTAAAACACAAAATTCTAAACTACCAAACACCTTCAAATAACAATGGTTATATTATTAATACCATTTTTCATGAACCATTTAGAGTAAATCCCACACTATGAAATCTAACCTATAAATGAAATGACCCTAGAAAAATTATCAATCCCTATAGCATTGAAATATGTGTCAGAAATCAAGTGTAATAAAATTAGTAATGATTTATCCTTTAAAACATCAGAAAAAATAAAATATTAAGAAAAACTAATAATAGAATCAAAAAATAAATGGGTGACTATGAAGATATATATAAAAACAATAAATACCTCCCCTTGTCCTCATATGAAACTTTCATCCACAGAACCAACATCGCTTTATAGAGAGAAAGACCTTGTTAGATCATGATCTATAATTTAATAGTAAAGATAGAGGTACAAGTGTAAGTCTTAAAACCTTATAGGAATGCCTGAATAAACTACTCAAAATTATATACATTAAAAGTAAAATATATATCATTCTAGTTTGAAAATAAGTCATATAAAAATATGGTTTTCATTTAAATTTTATGGAAAAAGTATCATGTTTCTATTTTATGAACAAGTAATTTCAATTATATATTAAAAAAATAAATATCAAAGATGGATAGACCTTTAAAAAAATATAAATGATAGGTATTTATAAAACAGGTGACGCAGTATGGGATGAATTAGAGTAGTTAATGTAAACATAATTTTTCTTATTCTATAAAATAATAGTAATCTATGAAAATAAATATTTTCTAATTTTACTATGAATAATTTGAGTAAAATAGTGAATGCATCATAGGAAATTCATATGTATATAAAGTAACTGGGGAAATAGGATCGCCATTCTATCAATTATTGGATGTGGACACAATAGTCCATTATCTTACTCGATCCATCTAATGCATTCTATTATAATATAGTCAGTGTTGTATCTTAATGATATTTTTTAGAGAGGGTTATTCCCAGTATACTTTTCCTAGTATGCTCTCCAAGATACCAAATATTTCCTTGTTCCATGCACAAGTGGATTCTATTTTTTGTCAGGGGAGAATATACATTTATATCAAAATATCTACGTAGAACTTGTAACCTCTATCTATGTCACCTGTAATGATGGGAACCAAATCAATTTCCATGTAGTTGATGAAAGATTAGAAACCAAGAAGGACTTTGGTAAAAAAACATTCTTTCACACTAACAAACATTTGTCCACATTTATATATATATATATATATATATCACAATATGAAATTTACATATTCTATATTCCATTGGAGAATATTGTAAAAGGTAGTAAATATATATTTCTTACCCATGGATATGTGTGTATGTTTCCTTCAGGGAGACACAGGTTACTATCTATAGGAATAATGTTCCAAATCTACCCCATGGAGATCTAAATAAAACTCAAAAAATAAGGACAACTAAAATTCCCAATATACTTAAATAAAATATTATAAAATAATTGGAATGGAATAAATCATACCCAATGAAAAGGGTAATTGAACTCCTTCAATGGAAACTACAACAACATACCATCATATAAAAAAAGAAAACTATGAGAACAAATTAAAAAATAAAATTAAAACCCCATATCATGTTATGGTTTTGGAAGGACACATAAACAACTTGTGGAATAGAAAATTTGAAAGAAAAATTAGAGAATAAGGAAGTGTTATAAGTGTAACCCTTTTGGAGATGATTTCACCTAAAATTAGAAGGAAAATAAGTGAGGATAGAATGCTATGGGGAGTGGTGGAGAATTCATGGGAGGAGAGGAGGAGGATGGTTCACATGAGAGGTGAGCAGTGATCGTGGGAGAAAAATAACCCTTTAATAGGTTTTATAGTAAAAAAAATTATGAAGATGATTTTATTATTATTATTATTATTATTTTTGTTGTTTCTAATAATTTATTAAATTCCCAAAATGCACTAGGGTTTGACGAAAAGGTTTTCCAGACAGTCTTCCAACCACGTTGTCAACTCTCTCGGCTGCTTCACAGGATCTAGAGTTCGTCAACATCATCTTCTCAAAACAATAAGTCCGGGAAATATCCATTACCTTGGCTACATAGTTTTCAATTTGATTTCTCATGGTTTCCCCTAATGATGCACCAACCATCTTCCACCCTCTAGCCCTGCAAAAAATTCACAATTCAAAGTAAAAACTCTAAGAAAACCACCCGAGAAATAATGAATAAAATAAGAAATAAGAAATAAATACAATAAAATTGAAAACCAAATTCTTTTTGACATCCTATCCCATGAAAAGAATGGTTTTCATAAATAGTTTTTAAGGTAATAAACTGTTGAAATGAAATAGGATACATAAACATTTCAACATTTTATCATAGAATAACCTATGGAAAAGGGATAGGTTTCAAAACACAATTTTTCATATAGATTGTGAACATATTGATAATTAATAAGAAATTTATCTTCAGATAATATACCATCTAAAACAATCGTAACATCAAAAGAGTTTATAATATATGGAAACATTTTTTGAAATATCTCAAAGATCAATTATTTAAGAAATTGACCTTTTTTATTCTAAATGTTTTCAAAAATTGCACCTATTTTCCCATTAAAATAATATTTTAAAAATATATGAGAAAAATTAAAACATTTATTTTCCATGATGTAGGAAAATACTATTTATTTCTTCTATTTTAAATTTATTATTTGTTTCATATTCATGGTAAAAACTCAAAATATACCGTGTTCGAAAAACAGTAAGAATATTAGTTTTTAAACATTGAATAAAATGTAAAATAATTGTAAAATATTCATTAAATAATCATTTTATATTCATAAAATATTTATTTAAAACATTTTTATAGAACATTGATAAATATGTGAATTGATTTTTGACCAAAGAGATAAATAAAGACTATTTTTCAATAAAACTGATTGTGGACTGTTGACTACATAAATGTGGGGGGAATGAAAGAAAAACATAAATTTTCTTGTAATTGATGTATGATATGATATTTCAGTATTTTCATAGTGGATTGATCAAAATATATCAATTTTGGATTTACAATTCTAAATAATCCTTGTAAATTGTGAGATTGTAACATAAAACTATTTCCCAATCAGTAATTTTTCAATCATAAATCCCATGAAAGAATTAATTTTATAAGGATATTTAAATCCCCATAATTTTAAAAATAATATTCATAACATAAATTATTTATTAGAATAAAAACCCAATAAAATAAATAAGTTGTGAATGTTATAATGTCACATGGGAAGTAATATCAGAATAAAGTATTCATACACACTTTTGTAACTATTGAATCATAATCCCCATGAAAGAATAAAAATTAAATAATCATTAAATAACATTTAAATAATAAATTCCTGACATAACTTTCTAAACTTTCTATATAAAAACCACATTAAATTTGATTGGTCTATTACATAACTTACTTACCAAACAAGATGATTTGAGACACAAATCCCTTTCCTTAAGCTTTAATTTTTTTCTTACAAATTCTAAAATCCAATATTATTAATATATATTTATTAAAAATTTATTTCCTAAATATAAATATACAAATTATACCACATCTTATATACTTATGAGCTATAATAATCTATTTATTAATAGTTACTTGTTAAAATCACATTTCATCTCATAACTCCTTTATTTTTCGTGTATATTTAATTTGGTATATCCAGTCCTTTTAATTTGTTCTTACTTCCATAATATCCATAATGTTAAATATTTAATAAATATCTTATATATTAATTATATATTTATTTATCTTAATGTATAAATTTTAGAGGTAGAAAATAAATTACACATGTCATGGAGATAGTATGACATATATATGCATGAATGATTTTTTTGTTTTATCGATGGATGAAAATAAATAATGTTGATTAATATATTTCTGTTAAATTTTTTTATATATATCCCATATTTCAATTAAACCTATCCTTATTACATTCCTTGATAATCATACGTGAAAATGAGTCACATTGCTTCATGAGAAAGTAGTCCACCGTACAAAGGATCAAAAATTCTGTATTCCCAAAAAAGCGAAAATAAGAATTTATATGTGATATTTAAAGAAAAGGTATAATAATTTCATAAATATCATATATATACACTAAATCCATTAATATATTCAATAGTGAGATTCTCTGATTTAACATGAATTAAATAATTTGGTGAGTCGATATCCCACCGTACACATGATCGATGGTTTCAATAATAATTTAAGAGAAGATTAGATATATATAGGTTATCCCAATGACACATTAATATCTTATTGTATTTCAGATACATATTTGAATGTATTATCATAGTTTAAGATGAATTTTAAGTGGTTTTGAAATAAATAATATAAAAAAACATGGTTACGAGCATTACATGTTCTTCTGGTAACCTCCATAAGTTATCACTACAATGTATCATATGAAGGTTTCATCATAAAAAAAAATTTCGATATAGTATGTGGGTTTGGAATTGAGAAAATTATTTTGTTAAGGTATTTTTATATCAAATTGATTTTTTATGTTTTAATTATAATGTAATGTGTTTAGAATTTATAGGTTTGGGATTGAAAAAACATAGATGTTTTTAAAATAAAAAATCATACTAACATCTTCCAATTTCTACCATGATCCAAAATTGGTCCATTGATGAAATTTATATTATTTAAAAACAAAATATGGCCATAATATCAGTTTTTTGAAAAAATTTATTTCCATTTAACCATTATCTTTCTAGTTTGGTAAACCCATTTAAAATATAACCACGATATTTAATTTTTACTATTTTTACTATTAAATTTGATTAAATACTAACTGGGAATTTTTATATAATATTATTTATGTTTACTAAAAATATTGAATAAAATTTTATATATCCCATTTCTATAATTTAAAAAATAAAATTTAAAATTATTCCTATTTCGTTGTGAATAACCGGTTATAAAAAGTGATACTTTTTATAAGTGTAGAATTTTTTAATATAAAATATCTATATAAAAAAGATTTCAATGAAATAATTAGGATTTATTATTATATAATTGAACTAATTTCACTTTTAAGATCATTTTTAAATAAAATCAATTTGGAAAAGTCTTTAAATAGAAATTTTGTTTTTAATAAAAATTATTAATCTATTATTCATCAAAAAGTATTTTCAAAATATTATAAAAAATTAAAAATGAGATAATTTTTTATATGTATATTTTAATGTATATGATTTTTTTAAAAAAATATTTATAAAAGACCAAAAATAATAATATTATTTATTCTGAAAAAGAAAAAAATAGTTTTTGAAAAAATTATATTTTTGAAACATGTCAATACATTTATAAAAATTAAATACTACACCAAATATGATTAATTTATATAAAAGATTATATTTAGTTCTTGGATTTTTTTATTTGGATTCATTCTTCCATGTTTATCATGTATCTTATTACTATAATATTTGAATAAAGATATTTATAGAATAATGTTGTTCATTAAAATTGGTGTTTTGTGTAATGAATTCTATCAAATAATTTTTATTTTTCAGAAAAAAATAATTCCTAAAAACTCAGTGTGTTACTAGAGTGAAACCGCTTCGAGGGTTTATCTAAAGGATAGTAATTATTAATAATCGGAAGAATGAGTGTGTTTTTCCTTGATATAGAGACTTAAATAGTGAAAACCGATGTGTTATAGAAACAACGACGACTATGTGTGATCCAAGGTGTTATATGTTTGACAGGATGTTAGTGGTCTTTGGTGCATGAGATTTGAGAATGTTATGAAATTTCCCTCCACATTATATTTGACATTAAAAATATTTTTCTTATTATGGAACATTCTCTATAAGAATTGAAAACATTGTTTAGGAGGATCGATACCCTTCTGTTTGATGGTGGAACTTACTGAGGTTATAGTTATGGGATGAGATGAGGTTAACCATTTATAGGGATCGTACTGATGGCCAAATATGGTTGGTTACCTAATTTATTAATTTTTTAGATTTCATTGATGTAATATAGGTTTCTTAGAATGGTGAATTGTTTTTAGTTGTTTAATAGTTTTATGATATGACAAAGCATCACCGTGACTTTGGATATGTTTGGTGATGTAAAGGGAGTAGAAAATTATGGATGTAAATTTGATCTAAATATGTCTTTAATTGGAAAATCTTATAGTGGGGAGGATGCTTAAATTATTTCCATTGAGGCCCTCAAGTGAGTCTGGAAATGGTTTTTATGAAACTATCCATTAGATAGTCAAAAGAGGACTTATATGCCAATGTTTAATAGATTTATATCCCTTTTTATTCATAGGGGAATTCAAGGTAAAAATTTAATGTGGTACTGGGAAGAGCCTATGTTAAGATTTGATTAAGAAATTGTTAGTTCATATTTTTAAGCTATTTGAAAGAATAATATAATTTTGGATTCTACATTAGAATAACCCTATAAGTTGACTTCATACTTGAATGGATGTATTGGTGTGATCTCGAGATGCCTTAAGAATTTATGTAAATATGACTGGATTAATTAAAACATGTTTAAAGTAGACACCAATCATTTTTTTGATGTATAATAAATTGGTGGATAAAGTAGTCTATTTAATAAAATTATATATAATGAGAAATAAACTAAATGAGATACATCATATTTGATATGATGGGTGTTATTTTAGTATTTGATGATGTTTTTAATGACATTGGGGAGGTATTGTGAAATAATTGTAAAAGGGAGTTTCATCTCATAGAATATGAATTCATGAAAGAAGATTTATACTACTGTATGGCTGGTGGTAACAGTTATGTTAGGTTTATGTGTTGTAATACACATTAATGGAATCAATAGAACACCAAAATCATGTTTTGATGAGAAATCCCAAGAGTGGAACCACCATTGTTCAATATTAGACTTCTAAATAAATCCTATTGTGGGGAGTACTATAGGATAAAAGATTAATAAAATGATAAAATGTTTTTTATTGGTATATATTCATGTTACGAAACAACATCACATTGTATTGATAGTGAATAAGAATAATGGATCATGTTTTAGTTATTTATGTTCCATGGTTTGGGATTTTTTCTTCAGATGAGTGTTAAGTGTACGAAGATGGGCTAATGATTTCATAACTCTGAATTGATGAGTATAATTGGTCAGGATTCATGGGTGTATGAATACTATGACATCCTAATAATGATATGTGTTACTCTGGAGTGTTTTAAATGCCTCATTGTTTTAAATTCGTTATAATTAAAGTGTGAATTTTAATTTTTGATTACATGATAGGTTAAATTTTAATTGAATTTTACGAATGTGATCTGGTAATTTGGAATATCATAATGTGATCTTTTGAGACATGGAATGATCCTCAAATGTCACATATTATGATAAACATAGACTCTTCTAATTCTTTATTGTTCAATTTATAATTGGAGGATTCTATATATGGTGCATGGTTTGGGGTGCATGATTTACATGAAAGCATACGACAAAAAGAGGCTAAAGGACATTCTAATTTGTGTTCCATACATAATGGATTGATCACATGGCCAGATCATGGTTTAAGTAATTCCATTCATTAATTTTGGTATAAATAATTATAATATGTTATAGTATTCATAGAGTTAACATATTTATTAGAAGATATGATGGAATACAAACATGCTAGAGGGTTTGGAGGCCAAATCATCTGCACATTAGGCACACGATTTTGGAATCCATTTAAGAAAACTATCTGGATACATGTATTTTCATTCAAATGGTGTTTTAGTATTTTTCCAAAATATTTTTCGTTATCCCCTCACTTTCTATTCCCCTTCATCCATGGACCCTTTGGGGGCCCCTATGTTTATCATTCTTATCACTATGATTTTGGTGTGGATTATAAAATGTTAGTCAATATATTAAAGTCTGTTTCTTCCTCTCATTCTTCAATATTCATCCCTATTTTTTGTGTATTATTTTAGTGTCTTTATCTTAGGGATTTAATTAAATTTCTAAAAATATAATGGTGGAATCAATTGCGAATAATGTGGAATTGGCGTGGCTTTGTCAGAGGGAATCCCAAGAAGTTTTCTTCATGTTGACGCTCATTGATTTGGTGGTGGTATAGTGAACAATGGGTTTTTGGAAAATTTTAAATTAAAATAATTTAATAATTATGTTACTGATGATTAATTTCATTGATTTAATCTTTGTGGATATGGGGAGGCAATGGGTTGTTGTCTTGAAATGTATTTAGGTTCTAGTGGGAAATGGCCTTCCAGTGATGATTCAAGGTATAATTAATACTAAAAGAATTAATAATTCTATATTAATTCGGTTGAATTAATGATTAAATAATTCTAATTAATCATTTATTGATTTTTGGATTGATTTAGGGTCTTGGGATGGTTGGATTATATTGAAATAGGTTTTATTATCCTTGACAGAAGCTGGGAATCTTTAGAAAAAGGATGGTAAGGTTTCTAAAAGTGGTTAGTTTTCCATTTCACCTACCCTTATAGGATATTAAATATTTAATTAGACATTTTTAATTATTCTTTATATTGAATATGAATTTATTATTTATTAAAAAATTAATATCAAATATGAAATGTATGGGTAGACTACACAATGGGGAAAGGCCATGAGGGTCCTTGGTGATAGATTTTTTCCAAAGCCACCTGTGGAAGATAGAGTGACAATTAAGATACTAGATAGCCTCATAAACTATTTGAAGTTTATTCTAGAAAAGGGTGTTCATAAGTTAATAGGATGATATAATATATCCAATCCATTGTGATTATGCTTAGGTTGAAAAAACATAAGAAATGTGGACTTGGATGTTTGGTATGAGTGGGCAGTGCTAACTATAGAATATTTCAATGATTATAACAGAATCTATTCCCTCATAGTGTTGGGAATTGACTATGATATGGGATAGATTATTAAATTTCCCCTATGATGTTTTCTTTACATATTGTCATATAGATTACATTAGTTGATTCCTATAAAACATATGACCCATGTGAATAATCACTAATGAAAACAAGTGCTATTTATAATTTGTGTTAACATTGGAGCATGATTGGATGGATTTATCATATTAGGTATGTTACAAGGTGGGTCACACTATTGGGAGACCTGAAATAATGGAATGTTGTTCTGGAAGATCCCCACAAGTGTTATGTTTTATTATATAAATAGAGGATTGTTATTTAGTTACACCTTAGCATAATTTTGATGAATGAATAGTAATTCTCAAGGAATATTCGAAATCTTGGTTGTGAAAACATGGGTGAGAGGTGTGATGTTTATAATGGGAAATCATGTATTATCCCATCTGGACTCTTTTGGTGGGGGATCATATCATAGGACATTCTTGGGTCCTACCACCAATCGATGCATAGCTAGACTGTTATAGCAGGGAGATCATTGATCTAGGACTCTCATACTTATTGTATTAATAAATTCATGATATTTTTATGTGTCTTTTTACCTGGATGTGGATAATACCATATAAATTTTCAATTATAAATTGGATCATACCTTGATGATAAATCCCTTATAGAGAGTGTTTAGTGATGAATCATTCAGAAAAATTCTATAGTAGAGGTTTGTGATACTCTAGAAAACACCCCTTTGGGAGTAATGTGATACTTTATATAGTATACTGACAAGGTATGGTTAATGGTACTATAGTTGGAAAGCTTTCATGATATCCTCATAGATAGCCCAATAATTACTAAAATATATAGCATGGTTGTTATATACATGTCTATAGTTTATCTATTCATTTCTGTTGATCATGTCATAAGAATATTAAAATTAATATAATGGTTTTATATAGTATTGTGTGGGGATTTCAACTAAATACATTACACACAAACTATTGAATCTTCCAATACCCTTTGCTACCCACAAACTCTTCACATAATTCCAAGTTAGGTTTAGCCCATGTCCTGAGATTATTTGTTAATGAGAGAGTAGGTCAGAAAATATTATTGATTGGGATGAGTAATGGTGAAAAGTGGATATAGATCTCCCATTTATTTAATTTTATTTGATTCTTGTTTATGTGATAGTCCTTCTGAGTGATCATTTTTATGGGTTATATGTTCAGGAATTTACTTCAGGTATTATTACTCGATTTTTAATTTATTATTTGTATTCTAATGTGCATTATTCTTTTTCATTTATGTTCTTACTATAGCTACAATACTATTGGTATAGTCTATCTATAGTATGTCATTGGGACACCATTTCTAGTCAGAAGCATATGGGGTGTGGGGAGGTGCACACATGGTGACATGGGTGTCTAGTGTAATTACCATATTGAATTAGAAGAACCATGATGTTATAATATGACATAATATCAGGTTATATTTCATTCAATAATTTTGTTAAATTATTACTAGTAAAATTTAATAAGGGAGAGAAAAGAATAGGGAGTAGTTAACCATCCATTCCATAAACTATTCTGATGTTGTGAAAAATCCCCAGAAAACCGAAACTTTTAACTCTTTGAAAGAGTTCTATTCTACTGGGATACAAAAGAAATCACATGTTAAATTGTGTATATATATATATATCAAATCATAAAACACATTCCTCACTAAATCGCTTTATAAAAACAATTTATTGTCCAACATCCATCACCCAAACTCTACAAATTTTCCCTAAAAATAACTTTTAATTCTATAACATCAATTGGTCAATTTATTTCCCACAAATAAGTCCATGATATCTTCCAAAAATTCTATTTAATCATAACATATAACAATTTCATTATTTATTTTTTACTATCCAATTTTCTTTTATTAATCTTGCAATAAATAATATTTAATGAAAAGACACTCATAATATAACTCCAAAATTTAGCCTAACCGTTAACACATAATTATAATTAATGATAGATTTAGAACATTCACTATTACCATTTTCCTTCTAACAAACAGTTTAACAAAAAAAATTATCAATATTTTTATTTTTAATGCTTCATTTAGGATGGGTTGAAGATAACCAAAAACACTGAAATAACGACTCTCTAGTCATATATGTTCAAGAAAACTAGAGAATGAAAAAAACAGAAAGGGATGTTATAAATTTCAAATATCAGAAGAATGAATTATGTGGATATCCACCCAGGTGTGTCATATCTTTAAAATACCTATTATGCATCTAAATTGATTTAATTAATGGAATCTATTTAATGTTGAACATTATCATGTAATGGTGATCAATTTTCCCAAAACCATTACACATTTATAGTAATGATTATGGGATATATATAATTTAACAAAGTAACAATTATATGAATTTATAAACACTAATCTACTTATTAAATGTTAAATATGATCTAGTACAAAACATTCAATGAAATGGAATGACCTATATTCTGAATGTGAGGTTAAATTTTCTTTTACATACCTTCAATTAAAATATTGAAAATGCATTGAAGTGTTTTTATTCCTTAGAAAATTTCTTAAAAGTATGTTTCCACGATCGTATTGTGATATTCATGAGATTCATATATTGGGAATATGGGGATAAAATTACATTGGGAATAGATCTTGAATGAGATACATCCGCTATCATTAATTATTTGTGGACAAATGAAATTTTTTTATCATTTGAGAGAATATTTCACCTAATCATTCGTTTAATGAATCATTTTATAAGATAAAAAATAAGGTGGGTGACGAATATATGCATGTGAAACGTGGACTAGCCATGAAATTTACTCATGAACTAAAATTATTATGAAATTTTAATATGTGTTACCAAAGAGTGTTATCCAGGGTATATAAATTATCAGTTAATGTGATAAAAGTGGTTGATGTAGAGGGAAGTGTGTTGCAAGTCAGATATTCCCCTACCAATGCACTCTTATAATGTGTCCTTTATACCCTAGGAACTATCATGGAATGGTGGATGGAAGTATCAATTTCAAATGATGATATATTTAGGATAATCATTAGATAAATCCTAGAGAGGTGATATGTTTTAGAAACCATGTAGTGATCCTCATTAAACAATTCAATTGTTTGAAGATTTTTGATAAACTATTTAACGAATGCTAAACATGAGAAAATTATTATAAATAAGTATATCACATATGATTTATATAATATTGAATATGGATATTGTGTTTTTGATTTAAATCACTTTAATTTGACTTATTATCTTTCAGTTTTCCCTAATGATTACCAAAAATTGAATTATAGCATCCCGAATTTTTAAATTTGAGAAATCAAAATGTGAAATAGTGAAATAGAAAATTTTAATTCTATTTTTTGTTCTTCATGCTGAATCCTAGGTGCAACACACTATTAAGGACTCTCATGGGAGGTAAAATGGATCATCACTACACCATGGGCCGAAATTGGTTCCTGTTTTGAAGGGACCATATGACTCACTTTCGAGGTGATGAAAACATGAAACGCCAAGAAAATATCTTGATGGGGTGCCTATTTGGATCATACCATGGTGATTACCCCTTCATAGATCATGTTTTTGTTCCATGGAAATTTTATTTTCAATATTTTAAAATCAAAAATTGATTTTAACAATTTTAAAATTGTTTATAAATATTGGAAATTTTATTTTGGAGTACTTATAAATTATATTATGATTCTAAAACAATAAATCAATTATTAAATGTATGAATTTAATAACTAAATGTTATAAATTTTTTATTCTAATAAAATTTTTATATTATGAATTAATATTATATTATAATTTTCAAAATTTTATGGTGTCCTTACAATTTTAACATATAATTTTTATTTTAAAATTAAGTGTTATTTATAAAAATTGAATAAAATTCCAAAAAAATAGGAAAATAAAAATGAATTTAGATTTAAGTTTTTAATAGTTCATAATAAATTAAATTGATTTTTTCATATTAAAATTTATTATTTTAGATATTATATAGACAACATTAAAAGTCTTTTTATTATTCATTTGATGAAGGTTGAACGATTGTTATGTTGGTGATATGTATATTATTATAAAATTGTTTATGTAATATAAGTGAAATTGAATATTTATATATTTTACATATTATATTACAATTAATATAAATTTAATATAATTGAAAATATAAAGGAGTTCATGTTTTATAATGAAGATAAGTATTTTATATTCTATATTATGAAAATTCAAAAACAGTTGACTAAATTTTATAGTGATTATAAACATATTTTGTTTATGGATTGTTTATAAATGTGTATATGTTGTTCCCATATTTAAAATGTTGATTTATTTAAGGGTTATTCCTTTATTTATACATCATTATTAACTCTAGACATTATGATTATGTGTGTTATTTTTTTCTATTATTAAACTACATTATAAATATTTTTAATCCATAAATTACATGATTGTAATGATTATATATGGTTTTATTTTTTATATCCCCGGACATCAGATTGTGATTGGGATTATTATCAAGAATTTAGTATCAGTATATAGAATATAAATATTAGTATTAGGATTTATGATGAATTTTATTCTAAATTAAGTAAATTTTCTATAGAGAGAGGGACTTTGGGGGGGGGGGGCAAATTCCCAGTAGCCTAGAGATAGTGTATTGTAATAGAAAAGAGTGGTTTTGTGATATATATCTTTAGGAATACTAATGTAGAGTTTATCAATATCATTAAAAAATGAGATAGACATTAAGAGTTCATATTCCTTATTTTTTTATATGAATTTGGATATATATAAATATCTTTAGCATCTATATTTGGTGGAGAATCATAAGTAATGAGTTGTGAAAAATGTTACAAATAAATATAATTTGAAAAAACTAATTTATATGAGTGAATAAAATTTAAAAACTACATTTATTGAGGAAAATATAAATAAATGAAATCACACAATATATGATATTGATATTAAAAAAACAATCAGTAGTAATTTTTTGATTACATCAAAAGAGGCACATGTTAAGTCCTTTATCATCTAATCAGTTAAGTAATGGAAAATATATGTTCCCATATATTATCTTTCATAAGAAAATAATGTAACTTGAGACTCATTATTTTCCTTAGGAAGGTCATCTTAAATCTTGGCACCCCTATATTTTCCATTTTACACTATTCTTTTAATTTTTTATGGTTTATATAGAGAATGGAATCCCTGAAAATTTTGATACTATAAGAAATGTTTTTTATATTTTTGACTTATTAGGTTGCACATGGAGGTACACAAAATATTGTCCTTGCTTATAATATGATACAATTAGGGTGTTTTGTTTCTAAAATTGATAAATGATTTAATAAATTCTTAAAAAACACAAATACCTATTAATTATAGGTCTGAGCCAACTATTCGGGGAGACATATTTCAAAGGGATATTTTTTTAAGGGGCACTGATTTAATAAAATTTGTTAGTGATGTTAATAAGACATAAAAATAATTTGTTGAAAATATTCTATTATAAATAATATATTCAATTCAATCAAACATAACACTATGATTAATATTTAACAAATACCATATTCAATTATGAGACCCCAATGTCTAGTAAGTTATAATGAATTGTTAGATCAATAAATTTTTATGTGTATAGGAAACATCATTTTTTGTAACCAAATGTTGATGTAATTTATTCAATAATGAAAATAGATTATAATGTATACTAAGATTCATTAAATTTATTAAAGGATTTGGATCCTAAATGGTCAATATAATTTTATTCTATAATCATTTTCCAAATATGGTTTAGTATGAAATTGACATTATGGTATTAGTGGTTCCTTAAGGATAATTATGGATAAGTAATTAATTCATTGTTCATCTAGTGATATTTTCTAAATTGATAATTTATATAAATAAATATTTACATGATATTCTTATATGATGAGAATAATTTTACTACATATATTATATCCTGGATAGACAATATTTCATATATTAAACGTTGGTAAATGTTTACACAAATCAAAAAAAAATTAGAGTGTTATATAATTTATCATTATGTATCATTTCCAATTAAATGATAAATGTAGTTTTTTCCAAGAGGGCTAATGATTGTAGATGATCTAATAGTTTGAGATACCTAATGAGCTTTTAAAAACTATATGGAATGAAAATGTTATGTTTTTGTGATATAGAAACCAATTCATCATTTTTTGAGAGTTTTATATGAGAAAATATATATATTTAAAAAGTATAGATATATAGGTGTTCAATATTAAAAGGAAATATATATTCAGATTATAGATTTCATTCAAGAGATAAAGGAAATAGTTTTTACATCATGACATTGAATTTAAAGGATTTAATCAATATGAGATAAATCTAAAAATATGTGTATATTTATCCATTATAATGAATTTGTTATTGGATGATGTTTAGTTTCATTGGTATGTTTTTGGAAAAAACAATTTGATTTAAAAGTGAATTTTTGATATCATCAAATATATATGTTAAATAATGGAATCCTTGTGGGGAATTTCAATAATTATCATTTTTTAATTGAAACAGAATGAAATCATTATAGTCATATATTTTATTAATGAATACTTGTATATAGAAATTGTAAGGATTTAACCATCGGGGTTCTTAAATAAAGGGTATATGGCCATTGTATTGGACCATCTACTCACACACTGGGGTATTAAATTATCATTGTTAGACCACATTTCAAAATCGGAGTACCTTATTAATGATCTGTAATTTCTGAATAACCAAAAATGTATTTTTTAGTCTAAATTTGTTTTGTTTATGTGATATATTAATAATTATTTTTTAGTTAGCATAAAAAATAAGTGAATTACACAGTCAGAAGGTATATATTATTGTAAAACATTGATTTTGGTATGTGGTTCAAATGTGGAGAATAATATGGGTAATTTATAATTGGTGGAATATAAATTTCATAGTTTAGTGAAATATCATTTAGAATTTTCCTTTAAAACCCTCACCATCCCATTTAGTGATGAACACAAAAAAATTGTAGGTTCATCTAGAGAGTAATCATAAGATTGAATATGAAGAGTATCTTCTACAATGTTAGATCTGTATTGTTAGTATACATGGATCAATTCATGATGTAGGGTGTTTTACAAGATAAGTGTAGTAAATTTTATATGAGGTTGATTACAAAATGGACAAATACTAATTATAATGGTTATTTATTAAGTAAATTATATTGTTTTTATGGATGGTTATATAGTCTGTGTGGTGTTGTTCTTGATGATATGTCTTTCATGAGGTTACTCTGTGTATTTAGATTTCATTTGGGAATATTAAAACAAATTGTAGTTATATTTATTGATTTTGGATTTCACATAAGAAGGAAATTTAATCTTTCATGAAAAAAATAATATAATACACCCTAGATAATGTCGAATGTAACCTAATATTGAAACATTGAAGTTGGATTTGTATATAGTCAGGCACAATGTAAATTTATTCAATGTGATGTCATAAATGTTTTGTGTTATCTATGAAATTATTATAAGGGAAGAATGCATGAAATGTAGTGATCATTGAAAATAAATCATCCATATAAACTAGTAATGCATAGTGTATGTAGATATGTCTATAAAAAAATTGGTGTATACTCTTTTAAATATCAATTTCCTGTGAACTATGTAAAAATTAATATCATATATGTTTTTTCGGTATAAAATCTCATTTTTTTACGTTTATTGAATTAATTAGTTTTAAGATGTTCATAATTTTTTTGGACAATATACTAACGAATCAAAAAAAATCATTGTATAGTATGTGCCTCCCCTTGTTGGGTTTCTTGGGTTACAACTTGTTATATCTGATGGTTCAAGTTGCAGGAACTAAATCTATCAACATGAATTCATTGAGACATAGAATTCAACAAATACATGGGGTTTCCACTATTTGATGGATAAACTACCTAGTTTATAATAATATAATTATATCTTATTTTTTTCTCTTTGGTTCTAGGTTCTATGGGTTGCATTTGTATATTCAATTCAGGGATGTGACAGGATTTTCTATGGTTGATCTAAATAAAATTTCACTATGTAGATTTAAAATCCCAAAATAATTTTACGAAGAATTATTTATATCATATATATTTAATTTTAATGATTATCACAACTAGTAAGTTCATGTGTGAAAACCTTGAAAATATATGTGAAGGTGATATAAAAGTCAAGGGGGAAAATTCCATATTTTGAATGATTCATTTATTGATATGAATATTCATACTTATGAATATGAATGTGGTTTAGTCATCTAAATTATTGATCATTTTAGCTTGGTTAAAGGTATTGGTGAATAAATTGTTGACATTAAAATTTAAAATAATATATTGGGAGGTTTTGTACCATTGTACTATCTGAATGTTTCTTCTATTGGGGAAAAGGATTTCTATAAGATTTATCATGATGATTTCAAAAATAATTTTGGTGTTCTATGAATTTGTAGTTAATCTAAGCGTGATATTAATCCATAAAAGTAGGTATTTTCAATGCATATACATATAGAAATATGAAATTAGTAAATATATAGATGATGTGGATGATATATGTGATGAATTTCATTATACTGTGTCCCAAAAATTCCATAGATAAAAATTGATAGTTGAATGAATGATACACTTTGATTGTTTCAGATGTGGTAAGGATTTATAAATTTCTATAAGGTTTCCACAAATATTAAATTACTATTTATATAATCCAAAAAATCCACTTTGGATCCTAAGAAGAATTTTCTTCCAAAAAAATACTTCAATACTAGAATTTTTTCTAGATTGATTTTTTGAAGAATGGTTTATATGAGAAATATAGGGAATAATTATGATTAATATGTTAGGGAATATGAAGTAGAATTTAAGGTAAATAGAGAATATAATTTACTCTTTTCTAGAAGCCATATTTTTCATTCATTTTTGGATTAAATGTTTCATATTATTGGTTAAGGCTATAATGGGCCACGATATTACACTTTGTGGTTTTCAAAATTTTGATTGAGCATCACTATAAGTGATAATCTAAAATATTTAAAGTTTTTATTCTAAATGAGTTTGTGAAGTGAATTCACAATGTGTTATAAATATTGGAAAATGTGTCATTCCATTATGGATACACTAAATATTCCATTAACTTATACTTGATTTGATGCTTGAGAACCTGATGTAGCTTATATATTCTATAAATAAATCTAATATGTAGTTTTTAGTAATGTTATTTTATCTTATTGAGATACTTATACTTTGAATACATTTTATCACCATAAATATTTTTAGAAACATGAATGAGTTTATGTTTTTGTATTCTATCTTTGGTGGCCAAATGATAAAGCATTATATTTCAGATCAATCTCCAAACTGAGCTATTATTCAATGATCTATTTCTTATGATATAAGGTATGAGAGGATATTTATATATACATGTAATGTTTAAAATGAACATATAATTTAATAATTCATTATGAAACATGTGTAAATTAATCATTCACCAAAAATGAGAATCCATAAGGATGTATAATGAAAACAACCTTGCAAAGGTAGTGGGGTGATTGGATGCTATTAAGATACTCACAAGAGACTCCACACTAGCAATTAAACTATTATCCTACCTTCTTTATGATATAGGAACTATAATTATTGGGGGTATGTTAGGATCCCAATTGTATGATATATTCACCCCAAACCACTGATATGTCCTAGCAATGAGATTTTATTTTCAATTAGTTTAGTGCCCTTCATCAAAATATTTGAATTTATAATGATGATGCAACAGCTCTTCAAATAATTTTATGTGTCGTTATTGTGTTTTAAGTATATATTATTTCATAATTATTATAATATATATTAGATATCACAGTATTAGAATTTAAATAACCATTTTTTTAATATTATGTGTTAATAGACCTTTAATATTCCATGAAAATAGCACTTTTTACTTCAATGGCTAATGGATTTTTTTTAGATATTACTTGTCCTCAATGATTCAATAAAAGGGAATTTATCTCCGCAATTATACAAAATATATATGTTATGTAATAAATTATTAATATCTAAAGTGAAATTTTGATAAGGAATGTCTGTATTGGGAATAGATAATATTTATTCTTATAAAATTTTCTTTGATAATAATTAATATATTTCATCAATGCCTAATATATTTCACTATATAATAATTCTAACACATAAGAAATTTATAATGTATATGGTTTTCTAAAACAACATAAATAAATATGTATTAAGTTAATCAACATATAATTAATTAATATTACATGGATTGATTTTATTTGTTAATTTGTTTTCTAAAATACGTATTATATTTTCCTTTTAAAAACTACTACAATGAACAATTTCTTTAAAATACATTAATTAATAATGTTTATTCCACTTATATATATTCATAAAAAATATTTTACGTTAGTATATAATTTATTATTTAAATATATATGATTATAGACATTATGAAATTTTAAACACAAAATTTAATATTTATATAGTATTTTTTATTTTATATCAAATTAAAGTACATTGGATATTTTCTGGAGTTTCATAAACATTATACTAAAACCAAAAAATTTATATTTTACTATAAATAACAAAACTTTATTTCATAATTTTATTCATTATGAAAAATATATTCTCAAATTATATGACCAAATACATATCCCCAAAATCATTAGAAACATAAAAATTAATATGAGGAATATTTAAGAAAATAAATTCCCTTATATAATAGACTTACTATCAAACTAGGTAGAATCATAGTGTATTGGGTTATGTCAAATTTCATTTTGTTATTAGTCTACATTTTTTTACATTTTATTTATGAATGTAGTTTATATTTTTCTATAATTTTGATCATGGTAGGTGGTTCTCTACTGGGTTTCTTGCTTATACGTTACACATGCACTATTATTGTAATAAAGACTATTTAGGTTTCTTTTATAGATAGTTGTAAATAATATTTGGTTTGATCTAATTGATTAATTTTAGAAAATATTTATGAATACTTTTGTTTTTATATTTATATCTTATTTTTTAATTTTATTAGTTAGTTTTTATAAGATTTTACGAGGGGAGATCCTTGGATATGTATGAATTCATGTTACCTTGTGTCCATTTTTTATACCATATCAATATTTATATATTATTAATGGCAAGACCTAATGTGTAAATCACTATATATATTCTTATTTAATTTGATCTTATTTTTGTTTTTTTGTTTTTTTATTGTTTTTAATGATAGCAAAAGAATAGTCACCTTATTATCAGTTTGTGATTATATACCACTATCAGTATCCTTAAAATATAAGAAGGAAATACTAAGGTTTTATAGTTCTATCATATTGGATACTATTTGTATTAATTTGTTTAAGTTGTCACACTATAACCTATGAAAAATTTATATTATCCATACTATTCCTGGGATACAATTCTTGAACTATAATAGGGTATTATAATCATGGTATCAGTTTGGAAAATAAATATTACTATTTTCATGTTTTGATATTAATTTAAATTATTTTTCATATATTCTTTCAAAAATAATCCTAAAGGGGTTTTTATGGAATTTTTATACCCTAATTAACTGAATGAAATCACCAAAACCTATAAAACAAAATTTTTGGGAAATGGGAATATTGAATATGAACCAAAAAAAATAATTCAAGTACGATGTATTATTAATTATATATAATAGTAAATTTGAAAAACATATCTTAGTAGAAATTGATGGATTTATACCAAAAAGGAATACACCTGCTAATAGAATCACTGATTCTATGGTTATACACACTCTTCATAAAATTGTTATAGATTCTTATTAGTGAAGGATAATATAGAGATGATAGCATTAAAGGGATTCATTTTTATAATTAAACCGAGATGTACATATATGACATTGATTAACGCCCCTAAATAAAACTCCTTAAATCAAAAATCTAGTTTGATTTACAAACAATTATGCGTTTTTAAATGGATAAGATATGTATTTATTAAATGTAACTCTTTATGGATGTAACCATGTTAATTAGATATTATTTTTATGATATTGTTACTATTATATTAATATAAGATAATTTATATAGTTTATCAACGTACAAATTATTTTTCATAATAATCTTAGGATACTTAGTTAAATGATACTAAATAGTATTCATAATTAAAAAATTACGTGGAGTTAATAAACCAATCCCAATGAAAATAATTTGGTGGTGAATCTCAACATTTAATGTCTTATTCATTAGTTGATATTTACAGTGTTAATAATTTTAAATGTATATGTATCTTCGAATGGTACTATAAATCAAGGTCTGTGGAGTTCATTAAAATATATATAAATTGAGTTTTAGTTGAATAAATAATTTTATTCATTAATAAAAACGTCATTGGAATATCATATATAATTTCAAAAGAACTCAAATTCTACCATTCAAAATTTGTATAATTATTTCATTATATTCATTATTAATCTTTTTATCACTATGATACACATTTTATTAAATGAATGCGGCCTGAATACTAACTAGAGGAAAATTTTAAGGTTAAATAGAACATAACATACTATGTTTATGTATGATATATTTCATCCATTTATAATAGTACATATTCAATAAATGGATCCATGTGTTTTGGCTTAAATCGAAATCATGGAGGAAGTAGTCTCCCACATTGGGGAAGATTCTTAAAAAAGTATGTGTACTTTCATTTTTTATGTCCATTATTTTATGAAGTCCACCACAAAATTATAACAAAAAATATATTATAACTATACTATAATAAGTAAACATGTATTATATATGTATTTTAATTTATATGGATACCACCCCACACTTTTTTACACTATTTTCTTAGTGAACATCATATGCTACAAAAGCTAATGAACATTCACTTCTGACTGGTTTAAGGGACTATTTGATATTTATTATGTCAATATCTTTTATTTTTTATTTTTTTAATATAAAATTTAATAATTTGTGAATATATAACCTTAATAATTTAAATTGTTTTCTTTTAAATAAATTTGAAGTATTTGATAACTTTCTCTATATGCAACCCCATGACCAAATGAACTGTGATATTTTATGGCCATTACAACCTATCCATTGAATTGGAGTGTATAAATTTTATTAACCCCATTTTGATATATATATATATATATATATATATATATATATAATTTTATGAAAACATGTTGATTACAGGCTAAGAAATAATAATTAAATTTTTATAAAATAATTCAATTCTTTAGATTCTGTTTTTCAAGAAGAAATTTATTTTTATAGGAGTCATTACTATAAATATTAAAACATATTTTTATTAATATAAAAAAGTTTATTTTTAATAAAATTTAATTTTCAAACATTAATAATAAATATTATATTTTTTTTCTAATGGTTATTATTGAATATAAAATCATTTCAGGGTAAAAAATTATATTTTATAAAAAAACGAATTTATATTTTAACTATGTGTATTTATAATAATAAATTACATAAATAACAACTTATTAGTTATCATAACGATAATTAATGAATATTTATTATATCAAAAATTTTCATAATTATCATTTTTTTATTATTCATAAAATGATAATAAATTCGGGTTTGTGATTGAAAATAAAATATTCTAAAAAACCTATTTTTTACAATGTTTGGATTTATTATTTTAAATTGAATTAATCCACATAGAGAAATTAAATTTTATAAAATATATTCCATATACTTATTAGAAACTTTTTTTTAAATTATTTTAGCGTCACTTTTTTCAATAATAAGTAGGAAAAGTGTAAATTTTTTTACCATAAGGAGTAACAGGATTACCAGGGGGTTAAAAAAATAGAAAATGTCAAAAATGCATTTGTAATTGTTTAAATTTTCATTTTTTTGGAATATTTTAAAAAATATATTATCTTAGATTTTATATATATTCCAGTTTCCACCTATTTCAAATGAAATTGATCTTAATTGTTTAAATGAATTATGTAATCCTATTTGAGGTCCTACCCTCAATTATAAATGACGCCTTTTATACTCTATTATTTTAAAAAATATCTTCCTTATAATAAAGAAAATCCTAGAAAAAAACATCATCGTTTCCTTCCCTTCTCTATTAATCCATTAGTATTCCCTTAATTCCTTCCTAATAATGCTTAATGACTTATCCAAAGGAGGTCACCAAATGAAGTGGTAATCATATTTTCTATACCTTTAATAGTTTACATCTTTTTATACATTGCATAATTATTTTTTTTCAAAAATAAATATTAAATATCTTTGAATTTATATAATTTGTAATTAGTATAACTACAGTAAAACCATTTTCAACGAATTTTTTATCAAATTGGTAATGAATGTTTCGCTTGTGCGTATGTCTAGAAAACAACCATTATATAGCAATATGATTTATTTATTTCAATATCATTTTTTTGGTTAATATGAAGGATTAAATTATAATATATGATTTTGTGACATAATTTTTCATTTGTAATTATATGTTCGTATCTAGCATTTTACCGTCCTATAAATTGGAAAACAATAACGTCACTAATATGCATGTGTAGACTACTACATCTATAAATCAATTTGACTCCATTATCATTTCAAATTTATGTGGTTAGTAATAAGTAAAGGTTTGATGAATATAAATCTTATTTATGTTATCATAGTGATTCAATAAATATAAATATATTTTTAACTATAAATTATTTCATCCATCCAAAAGTAGAAGACATAACTCATGCGGATATACGGTCTACAATATCCACATTGTGATTTAAATCATTTATATCACATATTTATATGAACATTATTAATATATTATATAATTTTTAAATATTATAAATATTAAAAGATAATAATTTTTGATATTATGTGACCATGATCAATATGGTATGACCATTAACACTAAAATGAAATGTAAATGAAAATGAATCTATTAACACCTAAAATGATGATGACAATAAATGATTGTTAATAAACGTGTGTTTGGATTCTACAATTAAACCAGGTGTTGATTAATAAGTATTAATATTTTTCTATTAAATCATTTTATTAAATTCCAAATTTCTTACATAAGAGGTTAGAGTGATTCAGAATCATGTGAGACTTAAGTTGTATGTTTCCCATTTCAATTTTATTTTTGTGGAACATAGACCATATTTACTGATTGTTTCATTCATGTTTTCTATTTAACACCCAATTTATGTGTTATATCATGAATCTCAAAATATCAATGGAAGTTAATTTAGAATTTTTTGTTTTTTCTTTCATAGTGATTCTGATTGAAATATTACAATAGTGGTAATGGTTTAATGTTACAATCAATATATTTACTATGGTTATTTTTAAATAAATTTCATAGTATGTAATAACAAAATAAATTTTAAATAAATATCATTTATTTCCGTATAATCAGGTTATGAACTCATATTACTAGTTTTCCATTCATTTTATTCTAAATTCTCAAAACGATGAAATAAATTTTTTTACATAAAACTATCTTTTTTTATTATGTTAGATTGGATTTTAATTTATGTCCACATTTTCATTAAATGTTTTAATGAATATTAATAAAAATAAATCATATTTGATTAAAAATATATTTTACCATATTATAGCTTAATTTTCTTTTAAATTATTTTTTGGGGTTTTTTTCAATGATGCACCTTTTACCAAATATGTGAACATCATCTTAATTTTACTATTTAGCATAAGAAACAATTTTTCCCTACATAAAGACTATTATTTGACATGTTTCATTATTTAAAAGATTCTATATTAATTTTTAATAAAGTTTATCCTATATAATATTTGGGATGGTTTTTGATTTCATATGCGTGGTATCTAAATGAAAGGGTTATTTTCATTAAAAAAATATTTTGGTTAAATTTTAACGGTATTTTAAATTATTAAAACATCCATTGATGTTACATTTGAATCAGTTGGCATACAAAAGAAATTAACACATTAATTTTTTATCTAAATGTTTATTTATTATAATCATTATGTCATGATGAAACCCATTTTATTTTTTATGTTTAAATATATGTTTAAATGTTTAATGATTTTTTATAATCATGGGACAAACATATAAGTGGATTATGTTTAAATTATGAGTTGGTCCTTTATATTCCTAAAATGGATTAGGTAATTCCTAATGTTTATGATGAAAAATGTATAAACATAAAGTTATCCTAATATCAAAACACTTTATAATTCTTGTTCAACCAAACCCAAAATCGGGAAAACACGAGGCTTTATAATTCCCAAATATGATACATCGTTTGATTGACCAAGCACAAATTTTCATGAATACAATGTTATATTTACATGAAAAATTATTTATATGATTGCGATTGTGAATTTTTTTTAATTTCACAACTATTTTTATACCCAAGGTATATTCTCGTAGATCAAGATCTTATATTCATTTATGATTCATGTTTTATGAATAGTTAAAGATTTATTTCTTGAGTCATGTTTCGGATATATGAATTATAGGGTTGTAATTTCTAATGATATTCTAATTAACTCATACCCTTATGATTATGTTATTCCTATGTTGAATCTAGGATTAATATATACAATATATATCCATATTAAGTGACTAATATAATCCTTTATTTTGTTTCAAAACCCCAGGTTAAGTAAAATGGTTTTATATAGTGAATGACTAAGTTATGTACTATGAAAAATAACTTTGTGGTAGGTGATAAATATTTTCCAGAAAGTATGATTATTATATACCATGTATACAAAGAAAACTAAACCATTAAGGTCCTCTTGTGTTGATTATCATGAAATATATTGAATATTCCTTAAAAATTTCATCCTAATAAGGAATTTATGCTTGGTTAACCTCAGTGAAAGACAACTGGACACCTCTTATGAATGATATATCATGAATTAATATAAAGGATTCCATCATAGTTTTTCTCATACAATGGAGGTGACGTTTTTAATCCTTATTCTACTTATCCCTCACAAGAAATGGGATACTAAGAATAAAATAAATAAACATAATACTAACAAGGAACAATGGATTAAAATTGAATAAATAATAATTTCTGGAAGATGGTTTTACAAAGGGATTGAGTTTATAAATTTTAAAATAGACTTTGTATAAACAAAATAATCAATTTGACATGAGGATGAAGTAGAAGGAGGATATGATTCAATCACGGTTTGAAAAAAGTTTGGTTGAAATAATATAGAATGTAAAAAAATAGAAGAATTCATCACAATAATTAATAATATTAAGATAAATAACAAGGGTTATGATGAAACTATAGAAGAATTCACTACAATAATTAAATTATTGATAATTCAACATAAAAAATTGGACAGAATGGTATCAAAAAATAAAACTAAGAATTTGAAATGGAAATTTATTTATGGTTAGTATAGAATATTCACAAAACATAAAATGATAAATGATCGTCAGTTAAAAAATAATATTATATCATAAATAAAAAATTTGTTTAACCATATAATGAATTTTAATTTGAATGAGATCGAGGAATTGATATTTAAAAATTACATATTAAAAGGAATTAATGAAAATATTTATCAAAGCCTATAGAAAGTTTCTTGGAATTGATTGAAAGGATAAGGGAAGAAAAAATTTAAAATTATTCATAATGTGTTTTAATTGCGTTTCAATTTGAAACATATACATCGATTTTCCTTTAAGAGAAACTAATAAAACTATAGAGTTTCATCGTGAAATTTTTTATCCAATTGCAAAAATCCAAAATATTATTTAAAAAAATGAAATTACAGAATGAATTATATATCAGGATAAAATATTAAGGTAATAAAATGATAATTACAACATGAAAGGGAATAAAGAAAACAATATCTTATAAGGAATTGATTATAATAATTGAGAGGGATTTAATTGAAATCATAAAAAAAAATTTACGTCATGAGATAAATACTTATATATTAATGATAAAAAATGAAATATATATGGAATATAAAAATACTGATTTTTTTTAACATATCAATCATAGCTGAAATTATTAAATAAAAATGAACAATCATATGAAAATGAATGAAATTGAATAACAAAAAGATGTATAATTTTTATAAAAAGAATTATTTTTTTTAATCCATAAAATTGAATGTTAAATATAATGAAATTTAATATTGAAATGAATATTTTGAAATTTATTTTCCAATGAATAATATATATTTCACAGTGGTTTTAAAATAATACCATAATTATAAAGAAACATTGATTATGAAAAAGGATAAAATTTGACAAAACCATTTAAATTGAATATAAATCCATAAAATTTATTTGATAAGAACATGTTTCAAAAAAGAATATTTAATTTTTTATTAACTTTTATTTAACCCAATCTGGGGTAAATAATGTTTTGATATTATTTGAAGATATTTTGCACACTATATAGAGGAGGGTAATGTTAAAATACGATTTGATGAATTCAATTTATTCCAAATATATTTAAACTAATAGGTTGTATATAAACTAAAATATAGAAAAATATGTGTCAAGGAAATTATAAATTAACCATACTATATGTCATGGTAATTAAATAAAATGGATTCCAGTTTAACTCTATAGAACTAAAATATAACATTATGAAAAATCTTTAATAAAACATTACAGTGTAACCATATATATTTTGAACCATGGAATAAAATAAATATTTCATAAGCTTTGTTGGCACTCTTCTGTAAATATTCCAAAATACCATATATAATAGTACCAATTCTCTTTTTAAAAGATTATAAGAATAAAATTATCAAGGGATTCGACCTTATATGAGAAGATAAAATGTGAATATATATTTAACTATTTAGATGCTAAATTTTAATAAAAATATTCAAAATAATATTTATTTCAATGATGAAATATATGGGTGATATGATTATATTGAAAACTTATTAGGTAATTCTATTGTTTTATCTTATCTAATTTTTTATAAAATTAAATTTTATAATACAAACTAAATTAATAACAATAACATTGAATACAATAATACTTATTTGAAAGATTTGAAGTGTAATATTCCATTGACAATTGGTAGTGGGGTTTTTATCATATTAATGGAGAAAAAAAAAATCCAAATAACTTTAAAGAGTAATTGTGGTGGTAAAATGAAATTGTAATATGGATTTGATTTAAAAAACATACTTTAAATTTAGATATTAAATTATAAAATATAAAATCAAGAGATATATAATTGACATATGAACTAGGGAATAATTTATTGATTTTTTCCTACTTTATGCTGATGTAAGTGAAGTTATAATAATACAGAATGTTTTTCCCATTGAGTGATTTAAACATGGAAAATATCTCAATAAAGTTGATATATTTAATTATAATATGTTTTTTATTATAAATTCTGAAAATTATCATTATTTTAAAAATATTTTATTCACTTAATGATTCATCACTCCTGGATGAATGAAAAGATGAACGATTTATTAGGATTTTGATATGTAAGTCATTCTAATTTTGGATACATTAAGATACATAATTTATCAGATGAATAGAAAAATAAATATATAGTCTATATAAGGTAACGTAAAGAAAAAATTAATTAAAATTTTACTTTAAACAATTCATTTCAAAATGTGTTGACCATCGAGGGATTAATAATAAAAATAGAAATATTGGATCATTACTTTATAAATTATTGTTAATTGGTTAAACAATTAATGATCATTAATCCCAATAAAAATACTATATAAAATTTTTATGGTTTTCAGAGTGATGTTAAAAATATTTGAAGATGTCTAATATTATATTAAGGGTAAATACTGTATAATAAAATAAAAAAAACAATTCATATTATTATCTTACACATAATGGGATCATGTATTACTCTCTTAATCCATATAATTCTTACATAATTAATTCGTTAAAAGGGGAATTTTTATATCTTTATAAATTTTAAATGCCTTTTGGGTTGAGCATAAATAATTAAAATGATTTTTGTTAGAGGATTAATAAAAAATAAAACAAATTTTAGCCCAATAATTTTATATTTCCTATTATTAGTTGTTTATAAAGGAAATATAATTCATTAAATAATTTATAGTGATTATAATTCCATTATTGATAATTATAGTATTTTAATTGTGAGAAAAGTTTTTTAGATGGACTATGAAAGGATATATATGTGAAAAATTTCTATTTGGAAAATATAATTTCTATAATAAGAGACTATAAAATAATTTGGTTGTAATTATGTCAAAATCATTGAGAAAAATCCAATAGTTTGTAAAAAAAATGATAATTGTAAATATTTCTGAATTCTAAAATAAAATTTAAGAATATTTTTATGAGGAGAAGGTTTCAGAAGATGTTGATTCAATTTATTACAATGGTAAATATTATAATCACTTTAAAATTAAAATTAACCTCTCCAAAGGATCAATAATATGTTCAAACAATATTGATTTTTATTTATTTTTACATGTTGGAATGATGTGTCTATTTAATATAATAATTGGGTAAGATTAATGTACATAGATATTGACAAAAATAAATATAACTTGTCATTGGATATTATATCAATGAATAAGGGAAAAAAATTATTAGTATAAATTCAACCCTGAGTATTATAATTAATTGTATGTGATAATTTGATAAATGAATGTCTAATAGATAATTCAGAGGCATAACCATGTTATTAGAATTTATTATGTGGAGGCTTTCATTTTATTCATGACCTGATTCAATAAGAATATTCATGGAAATTGATTCTCAAATTAAATTTAGTATATATCAAATGAAGATTATAATTCTTATACATCTAACTAGAATATGAATACATAAATTATCAAATAGTGAATCTATCATTAATAAAATATGAGGTGTTTTTGAAAGTTTAATAAGGTTTTATATGTCCTATAAAATATCTAAGATTTTTTATATTATATGTGAGAAGATAATATAATGCTGGATGAAGATGAATTGTACTTTTTGTAAATATTAAATGATTTCAACATGTTTTTTCAAGAGATATTTTGTAGTTTAAATTATCACAATGATTGGTATTATTGAAGAACTCGTTGGACAACAATGTTTTAGAGGAACACCATATCATTTTTTTCTCAATTATTTATTCTATGAATTGATTAGAAATAATAATATTGATCATTTTGCATTTAATATATTAATATGTTGAGTAATTGAAATAAAAAAATCAATAATTGAAATAGAATAATGTAAAGAAGGTGGAACTAATTTTTTGGATATGGAATATGACTATAAAAGTTTCTATCAGATTGATGTTTTTTTGGATGATAAATATTTCTAACCAATATATGATTATTCATGTATTGATTTTCTCAAAAGCTGGTTGGTGTTTGAGGTTTCCACATCATGTTTCTTTATCAATATTCCTGGAATTTATTTATATATTCTACTTAATATGTTATACAAACAATTTATTCTTAGAAAATAGTGTGTTTGAGATGAGTTCCATGGGGCCTGTAAATTGATAAATATTATGTCTACATGAATTTTTTGATATAGCTATGAATGTTGAAGAATAAATATATTTATTTATATTGTTGATGATACATCCAATTTATCATTGAATTAATGCTTAAATAGTATATGAATTATATTCTTGGATGATGATGCTTAAAAAACAATTTTTAAGGTAATCTGAAACAAGTGATATATTGAATGAAAAATAATTATGTACTTTTTCTAACAAAATGGTTGACTTTCTTGGATAAATAAATTTATTGATGTAACTTTAAATCATTTAATATTTTAAATATGTTCATATTTGATACATGATTTTTGGGATCCCTCCAATTTTTATAATGATTATTTTAATTTGTATGAAGTAGTTGGAGTGGTTTTGATGAACTTTTGAGTATATTTGATGAACACTAGAGAAAACATTAATTTATAAATAATATTCTTTTATTTAAAAAATATTAAAAACTCTAGGTTAATAACATGTAGAATAGTAAATGGTAAATTTAAATGTTATTTAAGGTCATAAATTTGTTTACACATTAAATAATAAAAAAGATAATATTTTATATAAGTTTAATCTATTTATATGTAAGACAAAAATCTGAACTTTTATAACTGTTATAGGATTAATTTACAGGATACATAAGAATAATTATAAAATTTAATAGGATATTAAAGAAGAATTTTCACTCACTTATGATATTACCTAATGATGTTTAAGTGTTACTTGATAGTTTTACTGGATATTTTTGTTCCTTTTGATTATCTTGTGACAGATAATGATTTTTCCCAGTTGAAATGTATGACTATTTAATGATTTTCTATCATTCTATTTAGTGATAAAATATCCCAATGATAAAAAATAGTCAATGTTTCTAGAAAAAATATGTGTTTATATAGGAAGAAATATATTTCACTATGTATTTCATTATTTTACAACAATGTCATTATTTCATGTGAGCTAGAATATCTGTTTCATCTAAGAGGTTTTGTTTTAGATATATTAGAAATAATTATTGAATTTTTCTTATGTATGATATTAGTATACAGCATTGGAGAATGTGTAGTCATTGAATTCATGGTTATGTGTTGAATTTCATCAAGGATTTGGGGATGACGAACACATGGAAACAGTAATTGTGAACTCCATGGAGAATCCACAATACATCTATATACCATTTTCATGGCATTTGAAGTGTTTTATTGTTTAAAGATGTTTTAAGTTGAAATGATAATATTGTGTTTGAATCTAAAAGTTATATAAACAAATATTATAGTGTGAATAGACATTATGTGGTGATTTGTGTTCAGAAATATTTAGATATGCATATTATATGTATTGTTTCTAAAAGTTGATAATTTCATATCTAATCTTTCATACGAACTACTTTTGGGGAAAAGTGATGGACACACCATTGGAATAATGACCAGGTTGTGTATTGATATCTAAAACAACCCACAATGTATTGGATTTCGTAATGTATAAGATGGGTAAAGTAAAAATTCTTATCAGTTATCCAAAAGTTTTATATTTTTATTATGATCCATGCTTGGTGTTCTATGTTCCATTAGAAAACATTATTATCCACATACCAAAGAAGGTTGGTTTATTTTGGTGTCTTAAGACATCCAAATATTACAATGTTATAGAAGTAGTGCAACACCATGTTAGGTTATACCCTAAAATTTGATTAGCATTGGACATTCCAGATGATAGAAATTTTACTAGAAAGTATGATAAAAGTGATTTTGTGGTTCTTTTTATTTGGTGATCATGACATCACATAGGATTGTTACACCACAACATTTCAAGTGAAATTGTTTTTTTATATTAGGGAGTTAGGGACCACACTGTGTGTTGTTCTACAGTTTGGAATAAATTATTTATCAAGTATTGTATTTGGATAATTAAAAATGGGGATATTTAGTAGAAATAGTGGTTATTATTTTAAACTAAAACAATAAAAATGTAAACAAAAGAAGGAAAAAAATGGATGGTTTCAATTATATCTTATTGGGAATGATTAATTAACACTATGAATATGAGGATTTTTTATTATTAGGAGTATTTTATTTGTAATTAAATTAATGATATCTTTCTCATGATTTTACTGACTAATTCAAATTTATTTTCCCATAATGACTTAACTAAATTCATGTTCTATACATGGAATTCATTCAGTGGAGTTGATAAATAATGATTGATCCAAACCGATGAATTAGTGTTGTTTTTTTTTGAACCTTATATAACATTTTGTAAAATTTATGTAAAATAAAAGAGGGAATAAAAATATATATCTGTATTTTTCAGGGGAAGAGGTTATCTCGAACAAATTGCAATATTCATGATTGTGATAAGGGAAAAACAAAACATTGATACACTAATTTGATTATAACTAAGGAAGAAATAGAATTATATTGTGTAATTATCCTCATATTGTAGGAGTTTTTTCTCCAATAATTTTTGTGTGTGGAAGAAATGTATTCATCCTTCACATCATATTATTTATGTCATCAGGAATTGATAATGGGAGAGAAAAAAAAGTAAAGCTTAGTGGTGAATAAAATATGTATATACAATGTATGGAGTTTCGTCTACAAATTAGGTAAAGAATACAATGTAATTAATTGGAGGGATGGGTTGTGGGAGCGGGAGATTCCTCCCTTAGTAATGGATTCTAGGGTTTGGTCGTGGCCATCCCTCACTTCCTCAGTTTCTAACTCCTTAACTCCGGCTGCACTGCATCGACATCTTCTTCTGTTCATGACCCTTGGTGTTCGGCCAATTATCGTAACACTAATGAGGTTTCATTTACACATGAATCGGCCTCCCACCACTTCATTTAAGATTTACCTTCTAGATCTGAGGATGTTCTACAAGAACCGTGTTGTTCTATTGATACATTCATCCCTATGGATGCACTAAAGAACCTCATCTCATATGTTCCTTATTCGGCTCCAAATCTACCAGATATATCTGAAAACGTGCTAAAATGCTTGGTCTTCCCTCATTCGATTCAAGATCTCTTCACTAGATCTAAAGATGGTTTGCATCGAATTTATAATGGTGTGAATTTGAACAGTGCTGAGTTGCAATTACCATCCAGTCTAAAAGAGTTTGCGTCGCTACGGGATGCTAATATGGGTCCTATTCTATCTAGTGGTAACTTCCCCACTCAATATTATGCAAATTTTTTAAAGAATATATCTTCAACACCAAAATTTAAGGGAGTAAATTCTTTGGGTATGTTGGAAGACTCAATTCATGGTAGGATTCTCAGTAAGGGTTCATCATCTCATGTTGAAGATACTCCTGTAGCATTTACTAAGATACAAAAAATTGTGGAAAACTCTTTGATTACATGCATTGTTTTACCTAAAAATGAAAAAACCAAGATTCTTGAAAATTTGATTGATAGACCCTTGATTTTATGGGGTTTCTTTAATTTGAAATCCATCTTTCTTGGTTGTGGAATTTTTCATCACCTGTTTCTATTAGATGACATGAAGCTTCATGCTTGGAGCATTGGGACCCTACTGTTGAAACCTGGTTGGCTTTATCTACATGAATAGTCTTTGAACATTAATGTCTTTTATGCAAGAAATTCTTATTCTCAGGTATGGGTTCATCTTCAGGGGATCAACTAGTTCCTTTGGCATCGGAGGATTTTGTATGTCAAATCTAAAACAATTGGGACTCCTATTCATCTTGATAATGAGACTAAAGATGACTGATTTGGTCACTTTTCAAGGACTCTAGTGTAGGTTGATCATAGCCCTACATTTATTGACAATGTAACTCTTTCTAGTCTTTCTAATAACATTCAAATTGACGATGAATATGGAAAAACCTCTTTTTGTAATGTATGTATGGCCATTGGACACTCTTTGGAGGCATGTCCGAAGCATGTCACATGTGAGGAGTGTGGAATGTGGGGTCATTCTGTAAATATCTCCCTATGGAAGTCATGGATGAAAGATACAGCCTTGTCAAAGCCTATAGTTCATTGTGTTGATTCACCCGAGGAACTGGTTTCCACTATGGTTGATGATCCCGACTCACATATGCTTAAAGGCAAGGGTCTGCTGATGGATTTATCTTCATAGAAAGAAAATAGTGACCCCTCGGCCCAACATGTTGATTTTGTAAAAGATGATACACAGTCTTCAGGAATCATGACCCATGAGCACTCTCAGGTTGATGTCTCTAACCAGAATGATGCACAACAATGTGTTAGATACCACCAAGAAATTCAAAAACTCATTCAATCTTATTAAATATCTATGAAATGTGGGAATGTTTCTGAGGATGAATTGGGGCATGACACCCCTATTAAGGCTTTGAGTAGTGGTGGATGCACATCTTTCAAGAAGGTAATCTTCAATGGAAATGAAAAATATTAATGATGGTGAGGACTTCACCTATTTTCTCTCAAAGTGGAGACCATGAAAGGATTATTCTAAACATCTTTGGAACATGCCTACTAGATCGCCTTTGAAGATGCACAAGAAGATGCACTCAGAAATTTTTAATCAGGATAAATCTCAATCTGAGTGGGAGCCTTCCAGTAACTCTTATTGTTGAAATGATATTTCGTATTATGATATCTAAGCATGTGTTACGTGGATGAGGACATTTATTTGTTTGATCTCATCCACCTCTTATCTGTACTTTTTTATTTCTTAATATTAAATGGTCAGAAGCATTGCTTCTGACTGTACCTACTTGGTTACTACCATGTCATTAAACTGTTGAAGAATACCCAAAAGGTTATTAACATACCATGACTTCAATGGTTTAATGTAATACTGTGAATGAGGGGGGACAATATGATTAATATTGTATATTTCCTAGACCATATTTTAACACTTGTAATAAATACTATTAATTTGTGGTATATTGACACACTACTGACATATAATAATTTGATTATCCCTTTGTATAGAATCAATGAAAATCCTTGTATCAAATCTATGATATATATTTATTCACTGGCTGAGATCACGTGACAAATTAATCATTTATGATGTCAAACATTTTTCTCTCTAAAATGTAATTAAGGCCAAAAAGGGGGAAATTATTTTAAATAGAAACGTTAAAAAATTTGGGAAGCAACATGATTCTCCCCTGTTAAGGTGCCTTGAGATGCAATAACAAGTATTAATATTAAAAGTTTCAATATAAGGGTCAACCAGGAAAATCTAGTTCATTAAAATTTTAATAATATGAAATATATCACACAAAGAATGTGTGTAAGTATTTTTGGTGGAAAAAAGTTTCCTCATTGAATGATGATTTCATATAACATTTGGAAGTACATTTGGAATCCTTTAAGATATATTGTTATATGTATTTTATTCAAAATGTGATAATATAATTATGTATCTTATAGAGTATTGCATGTAAACATCTTATTTATTCTCCATCACATGGATGGAACACCTTCTCTTATAATGTATTTGAAAACAATTATTTATATTCATTCACCATCGCAGGACCCTACATTTTACCTAAACTATTGTGTAATAGCTTGTTCATCCTCACTAGAGTGATCCTCATTACTTGAACTCGCTATGGAGAAGCCACCTATTATACACCAAAATGGATAACCATCAACTTATTTTCCCAGACGATGTTTTAATAAACACCACAACCTTAATGGGCATGAATCCTGTTACCCAAGTCACATACAAAAGACACTAATTATAGAGGCCTCCTCTAGATAAACCCAATGCACAAAATCTAGTTTCTTGGAATTATTGGGATCTCATTCATAAATCATAAATTAAAATAATAAAAGGATTATTCCAATAGTCCTAACATATTGATAATTCCCCTTGTGAATTTTTAACCATTTATTGACAATATAATGAGGGTTCCCATCATAGGGACATCAGTGATACCATCAATGGTCCATGGATTATAATTTAGAAAAACCCTCCATGAATCCAATTATCTTTGGAATTAGGTGAACATATGGATTCTTATCATTCATGGAGGAATCCAATAATGGAATAAGGAATTATAAAAAAAATTTCTTTTTTACATGGTGTAGAATTCCATTATATATCCCACTTATCAATGCGATGTTAGATGTGAGGATTTGACTGTTTTTAGCCCATATTTACAAACTCTAAACCAATATGATTTATATGGTATCCTGTGTAATGTCCCAATAACCGCATGGTTTTCAATATTTTTCTTCCTCATCTCAAAACAAAATGTTCCCCATGGAATGAACCACACATCAGAGATTCCCCGAGAAAAAAATTTTGAAACCGATTTGAATATTTGAAATATACTCATCCTTTTAGAATGTAATATAGTACTATGTTTTCATGTTTTCCCCAATGAAAATATTTGAAGAGGCCACATGAATCCTTTAACTCTGAATGTTATTGGATGAAAATTATTTTTTATGTGTAATTCTTCATTGGTAGAATTTCTTCATGTCTTTTTGATATTTTTACTACCGACATTGAAACCCATTAAATCCAATCGGATTGTATCACATAAATGATAGATATATAGATCACAAGGTGAAATATATGTGTCCCTATCTAATTGATAGGAATTGTTCAAAAATGAAAACTCTATCAACAACTATAAAATGGGTAGGTTTTAATGTAACATTTGAATTATAGTATACAATTTTTTTGGAAGATTTGAGTTAACACCTACATGAAAAGAATCTCCAATAACCATTCATTAATAAAAGGTGGTGATGAAGTAGGTGATGTATTTATTCACAAAAAAGGAGTATCACTTTACATAATTCTAATAAGAACATCCAATATCATAGAATGGAATACAAAGATGTTGGAAAAAACCATGCAACAATTAATGAGTAGTGTAGGATGGATTATTTGATCTTCCATTATTTCTAGTTTTATAATGTATTTAACACACAACAACCCACTATATACACATCTCTAATTTGTATCCTCTACTCAGAGATACCAAAGTGTCTATGGGTCTCCCAATGGGTGGAGAGTTATAAATATTAGGGATAATGATCATATACAATATTCTTTTGAATAATCCCATGAATATATTATGGAAAAAACTTGTGAGAAGGAATATATCCATTTTAATAACTAGTAAGTCTCCAAAATCACCATGATAGAATTGGTCGAATGATGATTGTATATATTGATGACTCACAAGGGGAAGTCAGATATTCCTACCCCAACCCATCATGTTTTATATTATACTCTAGTGGAATATTAAGTATCATTTCATCATATCTTGCAGGTGACTAGGAACATGTATTTATTCCAATCTCTATTTTTGATTTCTATTAAAATATTCCAGTGGAGATTTCTAGACATGAATGTAAATATTTAACCTTTACCTATATAAAAATACAATAAATATATTTTAATATAACAGATGGGTAGACCTATATCCCTACTCACATTATACCCAACAGCCAAAAATACTGAACATGGTAGCAGTATATCATCGTTTTTATTTCATTCTGACTACCCAGGGGAAGTAATATATTCCTTCCCTTAACACCAGAGTTTCTCATCCACAAGGATCAATAGATACTCAAGAACATTCATATATGAATCTTACCATTTATAATGTTTGTTTGTAGGTCCTGAGGGAAAATGAAAAATTGGACTCGGAACTTATCCAGATTCCAAATGAAGGTGATCGACCCATTTCCAAAACCACCTGAGGTCAGAAGTGCAATATTAATGACAAAAATAAATTATAAATCATTAATTTAATCATATTATCCACTTAATAAGGCTCCCATATATAAAATACATTTTTTATAATACACAATACTAACAACCCAATGGAGGGAATCAAAGATGTAGTCACTCCAAAGGAAACCCAAACTATTAGATAATAATCATATCCCTACCCGACTGAATGATACAATCCCTATGGCTCATACAAATATTTCAATAAGGGAACAAGAATCTAATGAATATTCATTAGAAGAACGAATTTGATATAGTCATTTAGGTCATGCCAATAATGTTGTTACAAGTAGTTTTCAAGGTCCACCACATGAATCATCCCATGAAGTTCCTCCCCATGGATATAATCAAATCAGTCATTTGAAATTATTTTACAATGATAGTTCTGAAAAATAACCTTGAATATGAAATATTAAATAGAAATAAGGTCCCCCCAACAAAACATGCATTATCCTCCCTAATGATTCTCTTCCGGGAATATGTCATAAGAATTATCTATATGGGTAGACAATGATCCAAAATTTTGTTCTTCATAGTAGAAGAAATCATTGAAAATGTATTCCCCAAAAAATCATGTTTTACAATAATTTCTTTTACCTGTAAAAATATCTTTGATATATTCACCATAGAGAGAGGATTTGGAGATATTGAGTCTAGTTACCCCATATTCCCTAACAGTAAAGAGTGACATCATGTCCAAACTAGAAGACAGTTTGATTTGGAATTCATATGATTATTACATATCATGCTCACCACAACAAGGAAGTAAAAAAGCACGATGGTAAGTACATTTGAGTAATAATTTACTAAGATGTTGAAAACTATTAGATTATAAAGAATGAATTACCTTAGGTAAATATTATGGTCATGTTGTATCCCATAGATACTTCTTAGATTATAGTATGACGAGTTTAATAAAGGAAGGTATACATTATTTTACCTTTAATATTTGGATGAACCATTTTTATCTGGAGGTGGAATACTTTCCTTTAATGGAATACTTTAACCACATTAATGAAATTGGATAAATCAATTGTCAAATTTACATGGACAAAAATTCAGTTGTGGGTCACCCAAATAAGAAATGTAATTATAGATATCTCAATAATTTATGTCTTAGTACATTTATTAATTTCTATTAATTGAACACTAAAACTCTATAGAATGTAGATAATAGAGGTTAGGATGAACATGTATTTTTTAATTTCAATATACTAAATTGTTAGTATGGTATTTAGAGAATAAAATTCTGATTCATCATTATATAAGGAATGTAAAACGTCGTGGCCTATTTATATGGTAGTCATCATATCCAATATTGTAGCATTAACATTAAATACTAGATGTATATAAACCCTAAAAATGAATTACTTGATATAATTCTTCATTAGGGAACTACAAATGATGAAATGTACTTCATACTATAGAGAAAAATACATAGATTATGTTCATCCATCACAATTTATAATTTCATGTTCAATGATTTCATTACAACTATATCATGTTTGAAATACATTTAACAAAAGTAAAAGGTTATTATTAATTTCCAAAATAATAATAATAAGTGATAAAAACCAACCCACATTGATGGTTTTTTCCACCACTATAATAGTATGGATCATAAATTACTTGGGGTGTTCATAATATCATGGTGGTTGGAAAAATACATCCCCATAAAAAAGTTATAGGGGAATTTATATCACAACCTCATCCTCCAACTTGAAAATTTTATTCTCTAGAATAGAAGAAACACTACAATAATGATATTTGATTCTTCTACAATTGAGTGTCACATGTCATTATTTGTTGGAAAATAGGTAATTGATTTTTTGAGACTACCTCCAAATCAAATTCTATAAACATGTTTTGAGGTAGTAGTAGAAAGTGAAGATGAAACCTCACTAGGGTCAAAAGATGTAATAGTTTCATTAGATAGTAAAAACCAAGGAATGTTGAAATCATCTCCATGAAATATATGATAAATATTATTATTATCCCTATGATAAGGAAATAAAAATGTAAACACATTACACATTATTTAATAAAAAAATAATTGGCTTTAAAAATGATCTAGAACATGATTTTGACAGATAATTATAAATGAAAAATCACAATTTGAATCATGGTAAATAGGAAACAAAACAAGAAATATAATGAACTCATACCCAGAGGGAGACCAAGAACTTGGGGTCTAACTTAAATCATTATCTACCACAACAATATTTCTCTTTAGAAAAAGTGAAACAGAATATAATGGGAACAGCACATGAATCACCCAATGATATTGAGATTCTAACTTACAAGAAAATATTTGGCAGATATAAATCATAGATAAAGGAGTTAAAGAGACTCAATAATATGTTACTTATGTAAAATATTCACATAGAGTATAACCCCATTGAAGAGACCCATATTACTCCTCTAATGAATCTCTATCAGCAATGAGGGGCTTCTCTATAGTTGAGAGTAGAATCATTCCTTCTAAAAAATCTTGGATTTAAGCATCCACTCTACCTAGTGTTGGTGGATTTTGAATATGATTTGTTTCTTCCACAAGGGTGACAACTAAGACCATTTAAAAATAGTAACACTGTTATTTCATATTTCATTAAATAGAAATAAGAGTGTGAAATCAGATAATATCTGGATATAACCACTATCATTTCTCTAGTGTATTCATATTAAAATATTCCAATAGAAATGATTAACAAAATTTAATCACAATTATCTATAATGGATACCATAGAAATATGGTGTGCACTAATACAATAGGAAATAATGATATACTTTTAAAGGGTATACACAAGTCCTCCTTAAAAATTATTTTGTAAATCCAACTTTTTATAACATTAATTTCAATAGGAAAGAGAGTATTGTATAACAAACATTATATTTTGTTATGGGACCATGAAAGGAACCCTTTAGTTATAGGAGATATCTGAGATAAATTATTCATGGAAATTTATTATAGACTAGTGTTTTTTGGTATATAAATATTCGATTAGTATTAGCCCCAATATGAGATGAAATCCACCACAAATTCGTCTACCAATTTAGAACAACACTATGAAAGGAAATAATTCAAAATCTATAAAATTAAAAAAAACATAATAATGAGAGAGTATATAACTATATTTTTATATGGGAGGGTTTCACATTCTCCTTGAAAACTAATTTCCACAAATAAGAGTTTCATGAAAACTACATAGAAAAACCCCAAAGGTCATTTAAAACAACCCCATATCTATCTCATGGGATGCTGATTGGACACATGAAAAAACAACTATATCCCTTATTTCATATTTGATACCAACTCTAACATCTAAAACCAAACAATATCAAGGGTTAACATATCTTGAATTCCTACATAAAAAAAATCACCTTTAAGTGTGGATAAAGGGGTTAGAATCTAGACTATAAACATTCAAAATGAATATAGATTATTACTTAAAAAAAACATGTTCCTTGGTATTTCATTACAGATATAGAGATATATAGTCAATAGTAACAAATTCCTTGAATGTAAATCATGTTGGACTTAATGTTCACAAGAAGTACTCTCTCTTCTATTTAATGTTGGGCTATACCATTTCATAGTGTTTAAAACCCCAAAATTATGGTATATTATTAGAGGATATGATTTTTAAAACCATATAAACTGGAGGATTATGTTTCCACAATCATAATAAAGGTCTAAGGAGAATAAAATAAAGTCTCAAGAATGGAAAAACATAATTTTTATGATAGGCAGAATACAAATATGTTATAACATGATAATGATATCATTTTGTCCCGATTGAATCAAAATTTTATGATTCCAATTCACTTATTGAAAATTGAGTTATCTTCTTTAGTATCAATGTTGTATAAATACATTACATGGATAAATTTGTGAAAATATGATGACCGGAATATGGAATGAGAAGATGTACCCATACAGATTCCTCATATGATTCTAATTCATCATGATTTCATGTTTTCATCCCCACATATTCTTGAAAATCCTCACTAAAATTTTCAAGAGGAGTCATTCCACTAAACAGTTCAGTTTGTACAAACCCATAAAATGGAAAACATGTCAGATAAAGAACAACAAGTTAATGTAGTTTTGTTAAATTATCCATTATAAATTGAGTAATATACATAAGATTCAATGCTACCTTCTCACAATCAATGATTAGACATATGAGGTCACTATATTCAATGGGGTCGAGGAAAAAGATGATGATTCAAATATTAACACTTAGGTTATATCAATATTATAATAATATATATTAGAATGAATAAGTGAAAATCACTTTAATGGGATAAACTGGAGAACCTATCAATTCCATAGTCATCATGGGCTCATTCAACACCAATGACAAAATACAATCAATTGGGTAATTAGATTTAATGTGGTTAGCATAAAAAATTTTGGGATATTGTTTCATAAAAATCTATAGGTAAATATTTTTCACTAATGTTATAATATGGAAAATAATTCACCAAGATATATATCCATATACCTTGAGATGTACACTAGGGATATCCCCCATGGTGTGAAGTGTATGCATTTAGATTGTATGTATGTAATCATAAAACAACATGATGTTATCCTAGTCTACCATAAAATTCAAGATGCCAACTACATTTCATTGGATCTTCAAGAAGTACTTATAATAGATCTCGAAATACTTAAATAGATTGATGCAATGGTCATCAAAACTCAAGTATATCACATAGAAAATAACTCAGTTGAGGTTCATGAGGATATATATTTTATAGAGGATGACAATGTCACAAATATTTAATTTCCTATTATGTCTCCATATATATTTAGAAAACATGAAAACATAAAAATCAATTCGGGACAAATTAACAATTGTTCTAGAATCAATCCAATTCTATATAAGGCCTTATGATAGTTAGGTTTCAATGTAAAAATTTTTCTCTCACTAATCATACAATCCAAGGGTATGACCAAAGAGAGTAAAAAGTTATTTTAATAATAAAAATATGTTCCAAATATAGGGACCCAATGGAAAATTCAATGTTTATCATATTCATTCAAGACACTACATTTATCGACTTAATAAGTATTCTATGGTTGCATTCCTTTTTAACGATCCCTTCATCATACAACTATCATTTCAAGTATTCTCTTGAAAAATAGGAAAACAATTGTCTGGTGATAGTTTACAATTTTATTCATATTAATATCAAAACAGTGATTAGGATATTATCAAAATAGAGGTAGAAACTAGTGGTTGGTGATGTCATATAAACCCCTATTGCATGTGGTTTATAAAATTTTCAAATCAACCCATTTAATGAATGTGGTGAAGACCATTTATTTAACATCATTTAAATAAATGGAAACAATGAATATATTATAATGAATTGAGTTAGGTGAACACCATCTATATAGACAATTAATATTATCAACTGCATATTATATAATTTATAATGAAATGTTTTTTGATGAAAAATCACCCCTATAAATAAAAACAATGACATGTGATCTACACAGATAAATATTGTTCTATATCACCTTTATGATATGTCTATCAGGATCGATCGTTAGCCCCATTTGGGAAATTGAATCCACCTTGTCCTGATGGATTTAAATCCCGAAAGAATACCAAAATCATTTAGGATTGAATCATTTCCATTTTCATAATGATATCACTCACATCAACAGAAATATGTTTTGTGGAATAAGTGATAAATTCTAGTTATAATGATAATTCTCTAAACCAATACTATCTCATTTTTTCTCTATGTTATAAGGTGATCATTGATCACTACTTGTATTAGAACATACCCCCACTTCATTGACAAAACATCAAAACTCACTGATGTTATCTCTTAAATCCCAATATGTTGATACAAATTCTTCCACTAATTATAGTAGATAAAATAGAGATCATGTCCAACATTCCCCGATAATAATGTTATCACATTAGAACCTTTAGAATATAAATAAAACATCACATAATTATAGAAAGATAAGATTACCATGATTTATATACTAGTCCTTGAAATGTCCATTTACGAGACACTTCTATCAATAATTGAGGGAATTGAAACAAATTAAGAAGTGGAGGGTTATAGGAATGGCTCATTGCTATTTTGAGGAAGGCATATCAACAAACATTTATTAATATAGAAAAGGGAATCTTGTTATAAAGGATGACCTACAACCTAAATTAATTAGTACCACCATATCTCTCAATGAATAAATGTCATATATATATATATATATCTTTATTCAATCAATAATGAAATATCTTTAAATTAAACTATAATAAAATATACTAACTCAATCCTAATGTAGAGAACCATAATTTATGTCAATCTATGAATCACCATGGATACAATATGGGATCAATGAGAATTTTCTAGATTTAGGTTACCAAGGTAGATGTTGAATTGAATATTTTATTAAAGAGAATGTCATTTGGAATGTTTGATGCCTAAAATTACATAACAACATCATCCTCTTCAATAAGAAGACTGAGAATATAACAATTTTCATCAAATTTATAGATATAAAACAACATTTTCAAAAGGACGAATTCCCATTACTAATTAATGAACTTTTGATCAAATAAATCTAGTACTTCCAGGATATATTCTTTGTGGATAAATATTTCTTCTTTAATCACATTCAGATGGATATCTAAGTTGAGGAGGTTACTGCTTTCCTGAAACAGCAAGGGTTGTATTTCTATCATATGATTCCCTTAATCATGAAGAATAATGGAACAAAATATCTATTTGTATTAGTCATACTAGGATAAATACCCTTTAGGTGGTATCTAGGTAAGATAGATTAAAATAATAGACACTTTGATCTTGTATAAAAATTAAAAAGAACTCCTCTCTCCAATTATATTGATATTATGTAAATATGGAAACAAAAACATGTTTGAGAGACAAAAATATTAGATGATTCACCCATAAATTTTCTAGTCTTAAGATGATAAAAATGAAATGTTTTGATGAACCAAAACCATTAGGCCACCTTACTATTATAATTTATGAAACTACTTCTATATAAACAATAATCTACAACCATTAAATCATTAAAATCTCAATACTCTATCTAAAAATTTTCACTCATGACTCTCTTATAAGATTTATTCATTGTTATATATATCCTTATATATTTATCACACATATATATGTATTTATTAATAATTATCTTCATCTAATATGCTAAATCTATATTCCAGCTAAAAATATATATTTTATAAAATCTCTAATATTGTAATTCTTATTTTTCATAGTGAGATATTTTTGAACATTTTACTATTCACCACCCAAATCATTAACATTTAGAAGCCACACTATTAACTAAATGACCCCCTAATTTTATCCACCACTATATCCACTCCATACCCCCTAATGTTTATTGACCAAAGTATTCATCACAGAACACCCTCATGTTTTCATGAAACACTTATGTCCATGACTTCTTCATATATACTTCACTCGACACATCATTATATTTAAAAAAATACATAAAATAATCATACATTGGGATGCTTTTCAGTATACTTATTAAAGTTATTTGGGGTATATTTATTGAAAAATTCACCTAATAATCCAATAAGGATGAAAATATTGTTCCCCCCATAGATTTATCATACATGTGTGAATCACTATTGATTTGGTGGTCAAATTTACATCCGTTATATGATCCATGTTATTCTATTTGTCCAACATGCAAAACATGGTATATGATGTGGGTAGTGGATGGGTCTACAGTCATTATTGTTCTTTCGATGTTCCTAGGATACATGATCTACATACACAACTGGGATTAACATATTATTTCATGAATAATATATCGATAATGGACAGATCCCAACTTAATTTTTATCATTCATCATTCGATGGATATGTGATTTTATTAATATAAATAGACATTACATGACCTGTATAACTATTTAGTACATACACTATCTTACTAATTCATTAGAACATATGTTCTATATGTAGTTATTTATGATATACGTGATACACATTCATTTTCACAAATAAATCCTAACACATCAAACCAAAAAATATGGGAGAAATGGAAATATGTTCCACAATAAAAATTCCTACATTGTCAAAAAATGTAATTGTTTTAACATGTTTTGACAACAAACACAACCAATAAAAAAATAATACAATTTAATTTTGACGGAATTTTTTCCAATAATATCCCCTTTGTGTTTATTGAAAGTACATCAAACACATTAAAATATTTATTGAAAACCATTCCCATTAAAATTTTATGTATCTATAAATTACTGAAATATTTACCCAATACATAATCCATTTCAACATGGTCAATCAATACTTTGTCAATGACAACTATTTCCTAAACCCAATACCGATTATTTATTTTCTTTTATATTATTGATCAAAATATTAAAAATAACCATATAGAATAGAACATTCATAAACCACACATCATAATGTGATAGCATCCTGAAATAATTACCTTATTTTCCTATATAAATAATAAATATTATCATGTTCAAATTTAGAAAAACTCTCCTATTGAACTGCTCCCCCGATCAGCTTCTCACTCTTTTCATGACCACAAAATATCTTCCTTTATTAAAAAAACAAGTTGGTCACTCATTAGTGTTCTAAAATATATTAAATAACAAATAACAAAAAATAGGCAAACAAAAGCTTTACAATGGTAGAGGGACCCACAATCCACACTGTTAATGTATGGGGATTTTACATGACATAAAGAGCTAGTCAATAAAATTCAGAATAATTTTTTTATTAACATAAATTGAATGTGAAAAACCCCTATTGGTCATTCAACACATACACTAGCTTTATAATCCGATGATATATTTTTTCTTTTATATAATGATATATTACAACGATATGATTTATCCATGTTTGATGGAAATTTTTTATATGATTAATATAATCAAAATTGTTATAATTGATTCTAATAAAATAATATACTTCAAAAACCATATAATCAAGTTATTGCTTCATCTATTGTAAAAACATAAAATATTTAGTTTTCATAATCTATTGATATTTTGTGGTTATTAGTGAAATGAAATATATTTTACTTTCACGAAATTAAATATATGGTCTAACTAGAACAAACAGACCACCCATCATCGAAATATGATCATCTTCTGAATCAGTTTAAGAATAATTTCTACAAAATAATCACATGTAATATGATTTTTATATTTGCAGTAAACTAATATCCCTCATTCTCTATTTGTAATGAAAAAATATTTTTCTTATATGTTAGTGGATTTGTATGGGATTACATATCTGGAAAGGGAAAATTCCATTTGACAAATCCTAATCATTTTGAACATTCATTTCAAGAATTTCTCAAAAAAATCCTTTATCATTTATGAATCTACCATATGTTAAATAATTGACATAAACCAACACCATCATCATTTTATTACCATCATTTCTAATATTTATAATGAAATCAATGCCACCCATATTGAAATAAAAAGTCTTCATATAATTATCATGTTTGGAATAATGTGATATTGGCCCCAGATTTAATCCCTAAAATACATTTCATAACAAAAAACTTTTTCTCAACATTATGAGGAGGGAAAAAATATAGTTTTTGGATATACCCAAGTTCTTCAAGACTCCTATTTAAAAATTATTACAATACATTACTCAGAAATAAATCATTTACACCGATAAGGATATAAATTTTTAAATTATCATCAGATATGGAAGTGGTCTAAATATTTCATTATAATTGATACCATCCATCATGGATTATCCCTTTAAAGTAACTCGTTCGTTTTTGGGAATCACACTACTATCTATATTCATCAGTGTAAAGATAATCCCCCTTCAAACCAGGTTTTAGAGTGTAATGGTATCTCATATTTTATTTTTTTATGAAATGTTTTTATTTATCAATTGAAGGAAAATTTGATTTAAAGGATTATAAAAAATCTTGTCATCGTATAGTATTTTATGTGGAAAATGTATCAATAAATGGAAAATAATTGTTTATATTTCATAAAAATTTTCAATAATTCATAGAAAAAAAAGCTGACATGTAATGATGGCAACAAAATTGGGGTAACATTGGGCCCCAATATCTAATAGAAGGACAGAAAAGGTTTTCTTTGATGGCATCATCAATAGAATTATTTGTAGGATAAGTAATTGAAAAAAAAAATTATCTCTTTTGAATCAAGAATCTTGTTTATTGATAGTTTTCATTCTTCAATTCCAATTCACACTATATGTCACGACCCTTCCTAGAGGGGCTCATGTCATGACAACCCCAATCCAACCTTTAATACACCAGGTGATACTGGCTATCATCGTGTACACATATACCACAAATGGGAGGCATTTAACTAATTACCTATATAGACACACACATATCCAAGACAAAAATACTAAAAAGAATAATAAATATATAAAATAATTCAGTCATACCAATATATCCCAACCAATAAAGCATTATAGGAATGTAAATTATAGTAAATTAAAATTGGGCTAGGATAAAAGCCCCCCAAATAGAGTCTGCAAACCACAATATCCACTATGTAATCAATGGTTCTAGGACTGTTGTCTGTAGTCATAGGTGCACACCCTGGTCAATCTGAACTCACCACACACCATCTAGTCCTTGTCTTCCTGAAACTCTATAACAAGGAAGAACATCTGAACATGACATGACATGTGCGGGCAAAGCCCATAAAGGGGTGAGAAAAACAATACTCAATATGACACCCCAAAAACCTAAAGGAATACCATAGAAGAAACACCCTGATGAAGATACCATGATGAAATATCCCAAAGGTAAGACACCCATAAGAAGATATAGTCATATCAAAATAGGTATATGATTATAGAACATAAAAAAGAACATCCAGGTATACTCATAAGGGAATCAAAGCCTCAATGTCTAATTAGTTTCCAGCTACGTGGTTCCAATCGTAGCATGCTCATAACAAGTGATTTCACTCCTTGAGAAATCTATTGGAATCACATAAAACTAGTATGACAAAATTATGCAAGAGAACACTATGGTCTCAACATTTTACATAGTTTACCTAATACTTACAGTCTCTTTAAGACATAGATTTTCGATAACACATGGAGTGTTAGTTATAAACGGAGCATCGGTAACACTTGGAGTGTAGGTAACACATGAAGTATGAGTGACACAGGTAGTTTCCATAACACAAAGAGTGTTAGTTAAAAAAAGTGTTTTTTCATCACATGGATTTTCGATAATTCATGCATCCCCCGTGACATATTGTATCTAAGTCACTTCCAACCATAGGATTATTATTGTAGCATTCTTGTACCAAGAGAACCTTGTCCTCAAGCCAAAGGGCTATATTACAACATCCACAACAACTCACATTGAGTATCAAAAAAGGATTTCCCAAACTCAATTCTCTATATTCCATTAAAAAGATGTCAAATGTACATTGGGATTGAAATATGTTGTTGGTTTTATAAAAAAAGGGTCTGAACCGGCCTGCCCGGCTCGGCCAGACCCATCGGCACACACAACCCGGTCTAAGCTGGTCTGGTCAATATTTTTGGGCTGGTCACACTACTATATATGGTCCTAACCGGATGGGCCACTATTTCTAGCATGGTTGGACACTAGAGTGGCCCAACCACCCTTGTCTAGCTCGTTGCATGTGGGCCAATTTGCTCTTACAGATGCAGGCCGCCCCAGTTGCGCCCCTTGGATTACGTGGTCCGCCATGGATGGTGTGTCTCCCCCCATGTCACTCAGTCAATGTCAGATCACCTCATTCAATGTGGTCGACCATCATATCCATTTTCCCCATTGTTTTCCCAACCACTGTGAAATCTTCCAATGGTAGAAAAGCCAAATTTCAAGTGGTTGCCTTCGCTACATCGGGGCACCGGCACGTGTTGCCTCTTACCTTCAACCGTCGCAACATACCTCCATTTCATGCCATCAATGACACTAGATTCCAGTACTGACACACTAGTACCCCTATCTGTGATCCAACAGTTATCCTATGGTGCCATGTTTATCACAATGGATGCACGTCTGTGTTCCTCAAGTCATATTCTTCACTACATTTGGCACAGATCGAAAATAAAATCCAAGCCGAGGAAGATTCGCTCAAATATAGATTTCTCTCTAACCGATTCAATCCATCCATCATCGTCATCGTCAAACCTCTATCATTCTATCTCAATCCCAAATCTTTGATATATGTATCATTGTGCAATTTGGTGAGTGTGTAATGATCGATCGATCGCCATATGTCGAGTCCCGGTCTAAATGATGAATTCCCACGATGAACAATGAACTGGGTTATATGATCATAAATAAAAAAATAGTAATAGACCTTGATCGGTGATCATTTAGATTATGGTTTGTCGAAATTATAAATACATTCGAAATCCAATACATAAACACAATATCATTCTCCCATCAAAACTTCGTAAAGGAAAATCACATCCCACAATAACAATCGATCCACAAGCCAATCTATTTGAAGATTGGTCAGTGTTTCTCATTGAGTTCATGAACAAGGAAAATAAATCGAATAAAAAAGTACCCAACTTCATTCAGTTCGATTGGTGATGAATAAAAGCCATCCATTCTTTGTTGTGGGTGAAGTTCATTCGAAAATGAGGTTCATCGTTCTTGATTTCCCAATCTACCAACATTCAGTGTAGATAGCTCTATCTCCTCACCTTAGAAGATTTACATAGTTATGTTGTAAACATAGATTCTTAAAAATAAGAAATATTAAAATATAACCAATGATTCATCTAAAAAAATTCTTATTGAATTATTTTAATTATGTTTACGTGCAAAAAACTACCTTTCAGAACTGCCAAACTCTAGTGGATGTTATGCCTTTACAAAGGAAAACCCCCCATAAAAATTCAATGGGGGTGTCATATTTTTTATATGAGTTACTATTAATGAGTTTTTTGGATTTCAAAAACAAAATATTATTATTTAATTATTTTATTTACAGTTACACACTTTTTTTATTTTTCTAGAGAAGACTCACTTTAACTACAAATAAGTTGCAGCTACATTAAATTTACTTCTCTGGGACAAATGGTGCCCCCCACATTATTGATATGGGAACCCACTCAAAATTTATTTCCCTTTTTATGAAAATTTACAGTATCGTGGTATTAAAACATAATATTTTTCAATAAATTATTCTATGTAGACCGGCCCTTGGAATCGCACGCCATCTCAGATACTGGTCTCAAAGTTTTCCTAAATCATTTCTAAATATAATTACAAAAAATATGAGCCATTAAATTCTCATTACTATAGATATTTACATCCTTGGAAGAAAAAAAATAAGGGCAACTAAACAAGTTGAGGGAACTAAGCATGAATCTCAAGATTCAGCTCCCATGTTCTTCCTAAAGATTCCCATGCTGCCATCGAAACCTCAAAAAATGAATCAACCACCCATGAAGGATCTCATTATATCAATCCTTTACCTCCAATGGGTTTTCAAAAAAACCCAATCATTGATGTTTAATGGATCATGCACATATCATATCTGCTAAGACATGTAGAAGACGTCGTGTTCCTAGTCCAACTAATGTGATGGAGCCAAGAGGTGCACCACCTATCCAACTCTACCCAGAACTAGGAATGGTCTGATAAAAATTATAGATATCATGTCATCCCGGACAAATAACAATATCTTGTGCCGGTGAGAGACTTGAAGGAACAAATGGTCTCCATCCTCTATATCCAAAGACCTCCATCACCAATTAGAATATGATTTATGACGGCTATGTGCCATCTTCGTCTACTCCCAATGGTTGAGAGGTATCTTTTGTTGTAAACCAACTCCACCATATGTAGGATATCCTCGCAATTATGGCCAAAACATAACATGAAAGCCCAATGAATTCCCTCTCAAACATGAATGGTCCTCTCAGTCTAGCCATCCTTTTGGGGATGAAATTATGTCCTCAAGCAGGAATATGTCCCAAACACCACCTATAATCCCTTCCAAAATCGAGAAGTGAAGCCATGATCATGATATGGAAAAATTGTCATTGTAAATCCACGAAGAGGAACAATCTCTTATATGTAGAGGCATCCCATGCTCTCTACTAAACTCTACTCCCAGATATGTAAGAAGTTGACCACATTGGTGAGTCTATCAATGATAATCTAGATGGTATCATTCCCCATGGAAGTTCATGGTAATCCTATCATGAAGTCCATTGTTATTCCATCCCACATCCATTCCAGCACCTCATGGGGTTGAGTCAAACCCACTATAACCTGATGTTCCACATTCATTCTTCGAAATGTCATTGAGACACAAACTCGAAAACTTCCTTCTTCATCCATGGACACCAAACAAACGTCATAGGTCCTATTACATCATTTCCACACTAATATGTACCACTAAATGGGATACATGAAAATCCATCAGAACCTCTTTCGCAATGCCACTGGTATCATCATCAATCCTGTGAAAGGAACTGCATGATCTTGGAATTTCAAATATCCATCAGGGGAATGCCGTATAGTTATTTTAGAAAATAGAGCCTTATAGTCAGTATCCTTAGGTTGTGCCTCACTAAAATAACATAATAGTGGATTGGTGATAACCATTTTTTTGGAGATAACCTTCTCCAAGTCTATCCACAGTGGTTATCTACAATGAGGCTAACTACTGTGATGCCTCATTCAGCAATTGTAGGCTTGATCTCATACTTAGAGCATCTTATACCACATTCCCATTAACAGGACTATATATAATCTCCATGTTATTGTCCTAGAGTAACCCCATACATCACCTTTGTATCATGTTCCAATCCTTTTGACAGAAGATATAATTGATACTCTTGTGGTCGAAGTAAATGATAATTCTCTCACCCATCTGGTAGTTCCATAGCATATTTAATGTGAAGACTACATTGACTAAATAAATATCATTGGTTTCATAGTTCTAAAATTGTGATTTCAACAATAGTGATCACGGGGCAATCACTGCATTCCTTTTCCTCAGAACACAACCACATCAGTTTCATGATGCATCACAGAACACTATATACTTGACACCCTCCTCTAAAAACTTCATGATGGGAGCAGTCGGCACACAACTCGTTTACCTTCACTAGATCCATTATATCTCTTGTCTCAAATATGAAATGTTTGAGATCAATGATGACCACCTAGGTCATCCCAGCGTGGAACACCAGATCTCATCAAGCCCATGATTTTTATGTTCTCCAACATCACTTTTTTCTCATTAATCCCTATGGGAATCAACTAATATGCTGGTGTAGATATCAATATTGACCTAGAATGTATATCAATGTAGATGTATATCCATTGGGTGGGTGGTTAACATGGAACATCTTTATGGATGATGTCTTCTTAACTCACCACCATCATAATAAACTGATGACTCAAAACATTCACTTTTATGAGGGGTAGGATAGCCATCTGAAGTGTAATCAGTTGCACCCTCCTATGCGTGAGCCCATCTAAAGCTATGAGGATTTTAAATTCACTACTAAAAAAATAAATTTGGTTCCATTTCCATTCCTAAAACATTTAGGTTCCCTAAAACAATAAATATAGAACTAAAATATGGATACTAGTCCAAGCCAAGGCGGATATCATAAGGCCACAACGCTACTACCAAGATATCATAATTGAAACTGTCACCTTTAAGTGTTAGGTCACATTGTCAGCACCAGTATGTTATCATTGGGTCTTCCCTAGTAGGAGTCTCTAAATGTGAAGTCTAAATCAATTGTTTAAATGGAATCTCTAAGTTTCAAATATGAAAAGTTGAATGAAATGAAATTAGTAGCACAATTTTTTACCAATAACACAACTATATTAGAAAGAAACATATCATACCATGAACCATTCATGTAGTCCTAGGGTCATAAGCCTCAACTAAATACAACTATCTTCTCCCATATCCTACAGATCCATATGTCATGTATGGACAAAATGGGTTTTGGGGTTGTAACACGTCAAAACATTGGCGACCTCCACCTTCTTCCCCAATTAGTCTGCCATGCCTGCCACCTGATATATCAGTCATCTCCTACTATTGCCTCAACTATGTTAGTACATCAATTTCTCTCTAAATGCTTCCTAAATTGTTGGAAACATATCACATAGAATTTAGCTTCACACGACATGAATAACAAGCCATCTTCCGTAGAGAGCATTCATTCCCATCAAACATATGACAAAACCTAATGTTTCTAGCTTACGTCATGCACCTCTTATCAGTAGATCCCGATGACCCTATATCTCAGGTGATCACTTCCAAAAAATCCTATGATAAGTGTTCAAACCCTATGTATCATAATCCAATGCAAAATGATCCATCCATGACTTAGTCTGGAAAATTGTATCCCCTGAAACCACCGGAGGTGGCTCTACAAACTAATCAAAAAATGAATGTTCCACTTACTAAACATCCTAAAGAAACAATATTTCGTGACTATCTCCACTCTGGGAGGCATTGTCAATGTTGGGATCCAACTCCTAATCCTACTGTGAAATCCTCACTAACTGGCATCTTGAATACATCATATATTCAAAAACAAGATCTTATATAGTCAAAAGAGTATATGTGGTTGACTGACACAAAAAGGACATGGAAAACACTAACCATTTCTATATGATTCATGTACCATAAACTATTATTAACCAATGATTTCATGTATCAAGTCTAAAATTAGGTGTCCACAGTTCTGGTGTATGGATACATCAGCTGCCGCACAAAGACTGGATTCCCTTCCCTAAAAGATAAACTCTATATGTTTGATATTGTTGTCCTAAAACAACCTCACAAACTCCCAGTACAAAAGTCAAACCAACCTATCCTAAGAACAATATTTAATGACCCATCCTAGAGATTCCTATGTCATGAAGACCCCAGTTCTTCCTTTGGTAGGATAGGGGATGGTGACTTGCACTTAGTAGGAATATCCCATAAATGTGAGGAATTTTCCTTTGAACATACACACAGACACATATCCAAGAACAAAATAATGAAATGTAAAAACACAGAGTCAAAAAATTCATGAATGCCACTATATCCACACCAACAATGTATGATTGGAATGTAAAGTGCAGTCAAGATCAGCTGGTCTAGAATACAATCCAACCAAAAAGATTCTACAAACCACAATGTCCAATGTGTAACATAAGATTCTGGCACTACTGTCTGTAGTCTTAAAATCACACCCCAGTCTGGTTAAACTAACCAAGCACCATATGGTCCTAGTATGTCTGGAACACTATAACAGTGTCAGACGTATGCAGTAGATACAACACCTATGTGCAATACCAATGTAGGGGTGAGTAAAACAAAAATAATTAGGAGATCCTAAAACCCAAACTAATACCACAGCAGAAAAATCACAAAGAAGATACCATGCAAGAAAACAATAAAGGGGAAACACCACCTGGAAGATATAGTAACCTCAATATAGGTATACATATATAGCCTATACTAAAAATATTTTGGTGTTATCAAAATGTATTTCAACAATAAATGTCTTATCCACTTCCAGCTACATGGTTCTTCTCATTGAACGCCAATCCATGGAGATATCAATCATTGAGCTATCTGATAGAGGAACATATAACAGTGATACCAAAATAACCCAATAAAACACTAGGGTGTGAACAAGATATGTAGTTTCCCTGAGACACCCAAAATAGTTATTCAACAGAGTTTCAATAACAGAATGATTGTATATAACACACGAAGTTTCGATAACACATGGATTGTGGGTAACATTGGGAGTTTTGATAACACACGGAGCAAGTATAACACACTAAGTGTTGATAACACAAGGAGTTCCAGTAACAATCATAGTGTATGTATCACACAGAGTGTTGGTAACACATTTCGTGTGGATAAAACATAGGGTGTTGGTAACACATAGAGTGGCGGTAACACATAGAGTGTTGATAAGTCATGCATCCTCTAATTCACATAGCCACCAAGTCACAGATGATCGTGTGATTCATCTCTTATTGTTATTGTACCAATAGAGCATACTCCTAAAGTCATTACGCTATATACCAATTTCTAAAAATTTATTTTTAGTATCATTAATATACCTTCATGTTGAAGGGTCCAAAACCTTAAAAAGCTTCTCTAATTCACCCACTATTAGAATGTTATAACAATTTTTTTCAAAAAAGGGTCTGACCTGACCCACCAATCCCAAACCCAGATCTATGATATCAGATCATTACACTAAGGATCAAGTGACCAACAATAAATAAATCGTAACATGTCCACTCGCGGTCTAAATGAAGAATGCCTGTGATGAATGAGGATTGGGGAGGGTGAAGCATAAATCATCCATTTGGAATGAACTATGATAAATGTTCATGTCGATCTTGGTTTGTTTTAGTTAACACAAAAATTTAAAGTAAACAAATAATCACAATATCATTCTCCCATCAAAATTATAAAAAGATAAATCTCATACTGTAAAAAAATCAATTCGCAGGACAATCTATTTTTAAATTGGTCAATTCTCATCATGGAATTAATTTCAATGGGCGATGATCCTTCAAATATGAGGTCTATCATTATTGATTTTGCAGTCTATCAGTGTTTTTTGGAGGGATCTTTGTATCCTTTCCTCACAGGATTTACAAGGTTATGTCATAACCCTGTATTATCCACAATAGGAAATATTAAAATAAAACCAACCCTATGAAAAAAATTGTTTCATATTATATTATTTTAATTACATTTACATCCCTAAATATATCTTTCATACCAAACCAATGCTAGATGTTTTTAGGCCTTGCCTATAGAAAACACCTCCTTATGATCAAAACAAGGGTATCATATTTCCATTTTGAGATACTGTTTATAGGTTATTAGGATTTTATAAATAACATAATTTAACTTATATTTATAATTTATAGCTACACATTTTGATGTTTTTCCATAGATGACTCGTGCTATCTAATGTTAAATCATGTCTAGGGTAAAACCACTACACTGAGATCAACAGTGCCCTCCGATTTTGGATCTGAGAACCCAATAAAATTTTATTTCACTTTATAATAATACTCAAGCACACATTCAATTAAAACATTACATTTTCAATTAAATTTTTGGTGTACACTAGAACTTAGAATCGCATGTCGTCCCAATGCCTTGTCTCAAAATTTTCAAAAATAATTTCAAAAAAAGGTGGAAAATACAAGTCATTACACTCTATCTTTCATAAATGCTATGATAGAGATTATCAAAAAGCTAGATATTGTGAATGGATTTATATGGGTTGAAAAAAATTATGAAAAAATACCATTATGAATCATAGAATCGCCAATTGAGACCAATTAATGAAAAAGGTGTTAACTTTTGATGTTTCACAGAAACAAAGAATTCCCTGATGGAAAAACTGGCTAGGGACATAATTGAAGGGAAGTCAGTATTAGATTTTTTTTGACAGATAGATAAGCTGAATATTTAGTGTAATACACCTGTAGATCTCAATTTCTCTCTAGATTATCTCAGTTAATGGTTAAAAATCTAAAAGTCATAAAGGACAATGTTCGATTAGTTATCATATTGGGTGATGTTAACTTATTGAATGGACGATGAGATGAGGAAGCTCTCTTTTTTCCTAGTTTTCAAGCCCCAAACCACTCTTTTAATGAGGAAAGTTAATTCCCTATTTTCATTGATGCTCTTTTTGAATGACGCACAGAATGATTTCATTAGAAACATATTAATTGTAAAAAAACTGAACATGTGTTTTTTACCTTTTCTTCAATAAGAACCTTTAGAAGCGAGGATTATAGGAAGGATATGCAATTATGGAATGGGATTGATAATTTGGAACCCATGGTTTGGTGCATGGATGTGCCACAAAGGATGAATATCTTTTTTTGGTGAATCATGAATAGTGTTCATTCAATAGATGATAACATGCAAAATAAAGGGGTGAGGTTGGGATTGTGATGTATGTGATGTATTCATCTACAATAATAATATTTATATAACCCATTTATTAAGGTATATTGGGAGAAGGTAATTTTTAGTTTTTTTGGGGAATATCATGAAAAAATCTATTGTTAGGGATTCTATGCAGGAGGCCACTAAAAAAAAGTTTATTATGGTTGGGTTTCCTATTGTAGATGAAAAGGTGAGAGTTGGGATTTTTTCAGCAGTTTTGGGTCCATTTGGGAGGCTAGGAATAAATAGAGAGAGGGTTTGTATGGTTTCTCACATCTTATTCCTGGTTCATGTGAATATCTTGGCTAAATTGATGGGATCTCTAATTCATGGAAGAACTACCTCATCTGCTATACACTACCTGCTTCCGGTTCACTTCTACTCTATTGAGAATCATCGAAAATACCTAGTACAATGGATCCAATGGAGATATCATATTGAATGGCATAAATTAAATGTGGACGGACAATTTTTAGAAGAGGTTATGTATGGAGGTGGTCTCTTTTAGAAAAAAACATGTTAGTGATGTTCAATTTTAGCTTGTTCTTTGTGGTATGAAACTCTATTAAAAAGGCGATAAGATTATTAATTTATAGTCTTATTCTCTTATATCTTTCTAGTATATTGATTTAAACTTTTAAAAATTACTTATGTATATTGATTAGATTTTCTAAAAGTAAGGTCAGTTAACCTGGGGTGCTTTCTTATCTTATATGAAATTGTAAAAGATAGGTCAATTATGTAATTTAGGTCAGGAACACATTGAGAGAAGGTAATGAAACAGTGGATGCTCTAGCCAGTAAGGGGAGGGTCGATGATCAACTCATTCTTTACACTGGCTTGGGTTCTCTTCTAGATGTTTTTAAAATTATTTTACTATGTGATGTTTTGGGATTCCACCATTATAGAACTCCCAGATTATAGTATTCTCTTTGATTATGTTTAGTTCTCTAAAGTAATAAAAAGTTAACTTTTTTTCATATTTCATCCATCCACTTTTGTTTCTATATATTATCAAAAAGGACTTCATCATTCTCATCATCAATGACTTTTTTTATTCCATCTTAGGCCCTTGCAATCTCCCCAGTGGTTCTTACTTTTTAATCACCATACTTAGAATTATGATCACTAATTTTCTAATTATTTTAATCATTTTACTCCATGTAAAAATAATTGATATATAATAACATTAATAGATTCTTATTGAAATAGTAATATGATTTTTTTACTATGTAGTTGAAGAGTATACTTTCATTACCATGGTATTAAAACATCACGTGTGTCTATATAATATGTATAAAATTCATACATATGGAGACACAAATGTACTCCATATTTGGATTCATTAAAAACGAAAATTAATATGGAGGATTCTCTATAATAATACACAATGACGTTTTGTTAGAAATGTATGTAGATTCCAATATCGTTTCTTTCCAAAAAAAATGTTATGTGTTTCTCAATAATATGTGTTCTAGGAATGTTGATTATGATATAGTTTCTCTAGAAAAAAACACCATTTTTCTTTGGATTTTCCATAAATGATACATGGTTTCTTATCCTATCAACCTCAAGATAATATTCCACCAGTGTATTAATAAATATCATTCCATTATAAGTTTTTATATTTATAATTTTCTATAAAAACATCATTTTCTCTACTCTCAAATGTTGAGTAATGCTACTAAACACGACATATATTATGGTAATGAAACATATCCATTAAATTATAATATAATAATAAATGAATTGAACATAATATCTCTTCAAATTAATGGTTTATAAGGAGATTAGTCCACACACATCAGTGTTCTCCAATTATATCACCCTCTAAGATATTCATTTTTTCATTCTAAATAATTTGAGTAATCACCCCTATTGGAAATCCTTACATATCATGATATTATAACATGAGATATTATAGAGATCTATAGATCAATAGATTTCCAAAGGCCATATAAGGATGTATATCTTATATTACCAAGATAGTTATATCACACATTTTTCTCTTCTTCCCTAGATAGAAATAATATATCTTCTTATAAACTCATTAGGTACAGATAACCATAAATGTACTTACCATTCATCACCAATACTCAATATTTTCCATTAAGGATAGATATCTCCTTTGTTAATATTTTTTCAAGACCTAAGTCACATAGTTGATTGGCACTATAAATGTTGGGTCTTAAATCATAAATAACTAGAACAATTTTGAATCTCCAATATTTTCTATAGAATTATATAACATGAATCAATTCATAATTCGGGATTAATCAATTAAAAATTTTATGATCCCTTAAATTTAATTCATGAGGCATATCAAAAAAATTAAATTTCCCATCAGGTGGGAGGTGCATCAACTATCAATGATCCATTCACCCCATTGGTCTAATGTTATCATGGAAATATATAAAACCAATACCCATTTATATTTTCCTTTGATGATTCATGTATTTGGTTTCTCAACAAGAATGATATGACTATACTAATATTCTTTAGATACACATATACTAGATTACGTTTTTATTGAAGAAAATGGATTTTTCTTCCTCAACTCACTTGAAGATTCAATGTGAGGTTGTGTATGACTATATTGTTATTTATTTATCACATTCCATTTTATATTTGATTCACAATATCTAAAAATATTTCCCAACCCTCAAAATAAAATAAAGTGACCTCCCAGAGAATCCATATTATATTTTTCTCTTCTTATCTACCTTTGTTGATTATGAGACATTATGAACATCAGGGTTCTGGATTTTTTTTTGAATTTTATATCATTCTACAATGTATCAACTGAAAAGTGGTGAATTAACATGTTTCACTACTACTAGAATTGTTTCACCATGGGTTATGTGATTATATGTTATAGAAAAATAAATCATTAGCATCACAATGAGTACATGTGGCCTTGTATAAAACGAAAATTCTTTTTATTTGTGACCATTCCCCATATGAGCCTTAACAATAAGATATTTATATTACATATAATGTTTTGGACCTCCATTCCCATTAGTTATTTTTTCACCTAGTTTATTGTCTTCCATAATGTCATGTTGGGGGATAAAATACTATCCTGAACAATATAATTTCATCATAGGAGGATCATTTAAACCTCATTATCATTAATACATCTGAAATAATCATTAACTGTATTTGTGAAACCATAGTTAAAAATATTATGATTATCATAGATCACATACACAATGAACATCTCAAAAAAATTCTTTTCAATTTTATGAATTTTTACTTCTTCATTTAGCTCATATTTCTCTTCCTTTGGATGATATATATTGAGTATTTCACCAAGAAACACTATATTTGATTTCTCCTAATTATTTCCACAAAAATATATATATTCAATGGTGTCTTCAATAATGAATTTGATATAAACTCTTCCATAACATTACCATTCACTAGTATTATCTCTTTCCTTACCAAAGAATTTACCCTGACTATGGCCATACTTTTTTTTATAATAATAATCATTAATTTAATCTACCTGACTCTATGATAATATTCTATTTTCTTTTCAAAGAAGATTATTTTTATTAATGTAATTGTGGATTTTGAATTTTTTAGCATTCACATTACCTAAGTCTTCTTCATTGTAATTTAATCATATATATAATATTCTTGAAAAATCATTGAACAATTTATTACAAGCTTTTCATCCATTTTACATCGAAAACATTCGAGTGTATCTTTTTATCATAAATTTTTCACTTTTAATTTTTGAGAATAAGAATTACACGACATCGACCACAAAACATTCCTCTTGTACATCCTCTATAGTGAGTGTGTTCATTGAATCGATTGACCCATCTAATTGTTTTGAAATTATAGAACCACATTTTCATCATTAAGAATAAAAAATGTGACTAGATCATGGTAAAAATATATAAGATTATATCATTTGTATCTTTATCCCAAGAATATTGACTATCAGATTGAATATGGGTGGAAGCATTCTCAGGATGTGTTTGAACATCATTACATCATCAAGGATTTCTATAAGATCACGAATGTCCTTCATAATCACATTCACTCAATCAATGTATACATTTATATATTCTTTATGGTTCATTATTATATAATCATATTTCTTCCATTTATCCTAGTACATAAAATTTAAAATGTTTAATTCTATTTAGAGGCGTTCAACAATTTTTCCCACAGTGCATGTGAGTGTTTACATGAAAATATATTCATTAATATTTGGATAGACATGGATCCACAAAATGTTTTGATTCACCATGGATATACCTCTAGTTATTTTTATTAAGTAATTAATAAGTCATCACATTCAATAAAAACTAATATTTTATTTATAATATATAAATAAACATCCATTCCTAAATATCATAAATAATGTAGCCAATGATTCATGTACAGTTGAAAATTATTTCCATAAATGATTAAAATCCCAATGAGAGTAACAAATTCTATTTATTCTATTGACATATATTAACTCATTTTAACCTTTTTCATTGGTACCAATTGTTTTACCCATTAGAAAAAGTATAATAGCTGGGGGAATTTGACTATAATTTTTTTTAAAGCATCATCATTCATCCATTTTCATCGTTAAACAATACTCACTTCTCTCATAAATATGAAAATCTATAACTGATATAATGAAATAAATACATAGTTCATACAAAATTGGGTGAGTTCAAGGTGTATTAAAATGAATCATTTTTATGTAGTAAATTCAGTGTAGAAAACTTGTAATATGATTGATGGAGTGGACACATTGTCCCCCATATTTAAAACCATCTACTCTTTAAAAGATCATTACTCTCTCTTCTTATGTGTTCTCACTGTTCCTTTTGAATATTCATCAATTGATCTCAATCATCCTTTTATTTTTCACACATGTGTTACTCTAACATTAGGGTTAGTTTTTATCAAGGATATTGATTTTACATTCTCACATAACATGTATTTCATAGAAACCCACTCTATGTATTGATTCATGTACAATATAAGATATTTTTATAGAATTTATTTTTTAATTCATTACTCCTTAAGGTTCACTTGCTGCACTAGTTCAAATTTTACTTTTTAATATTTTTATGACCAACTATTGAACACATGAAAAAAAATTATTCACCATGCTATTCCCAATGTGATCCTATAATGATTTGGAACAAAGCTATTTACAACATGTCTTTTTAAAATTTACATAGGATGCTTATGCACTATAAATTAGAAAATATCCTATTCTCCAAACCACTATAAAACTCAAAAGTGTTCCATGGAATAGTTTACTTGTTGTGGTTTTTTGTGAATAAATAATTAAGTGACATGGGGTCTATTTTTAGGAAAGTATCCCCATAATTCGATGAAGCTGGAATTTATATTCACACCTTCAGTAAAGACCTAAGGTAGAATTGAATAAAATTTATGTCATTTTCTTGACCGCACTTACATTATATACATGATTTGGAATGACATTGTTTCTAAATCATTGATACAATTTCAATTAAGGGTGGATCTTCACCGATTTCTAGTAACGAGACATTCTTGTCATATGAAATCATTATATGTGAATAGTTTGTATATACTCTATATTTGAAATTATATAAGTTACATAAATATCTAAAACCATTTTTCATCATGCAACGTCCATGAAATATGGGTCTAACATATAAACATGTGATACTATATGATCCATGTGTATCTTTATTACTTACTTGAATAGAATAACTTTTTAGTATTTATTCACCGTATATAATTATTTATGAACTAAAATTAGTATATTCTTTAGAAGAAATAAAACTAATTACTTGGAATGGAACTGGAACTTTGTCAAATTATTTTTTCAATAATCAAAACAAACCCAAAACACCAAAATTACTCTAAGAATTTTGTTCTATAAAAAATATTATTAATCCATTATTTTAAAGGAAATAGAGTTCTAAATGGACGATCTAGTGGTAAAATCTTAGTCACAATGTGATCATCAATCCAATATCAAAATAGTTTTAAAAAAACTATGGTAGCATAGCATAAAAATCAACCCCTTAAGATTCCCTTTTGTGGTGAAATTGGTTACACTCCTCTACTTTATATTATTTTAACTCGTTATTGACTTCAACACAATGAAAATAAAGAAAATTTGTAACATTCCACATCTAAATATCATAAATTATATTTAAAGAACATATTGTATGTGTTTCTAATAACATATGCATTAATGAAAACATTGCATGGAAGTTTATACTCTTTATCATGATCTTAAGGAAGGGTGTTTCATATTAGTTTATTGTGAATGGTCTTGATGACTTTTTTAAATTATAAAAAAAATAAATATCACTTTTTTTAATTCTTACTTTTGATGATAATTCACTTATTTTATGAATTGTAGATTTAGAGAGATAAAATAGTGACATCATCATACAGATGAAGATTATAGAAAATAAAATGTTCTAGACAATATCAGTAAAACCATACTACATATAGAGACATGAAATTACAATATCTAGAAGAATAACCATCAATTTATCATCATTCTTATAAAATAGAGAAACTACATATAGAAATAGGAGGTCCATGTGGGGTTTTTAATTTACAAATAATGTTTATCTATAACCATTTATTGTGTACATGAAGACTAGCATGGTGGGATGTCATCCTAGAGCAGTTTTTATTTAGTTCATACTGAAGAATACTATCAAATAGAAATAATTGGTAGACTATCATACAAAAAACCCCACATATAAAGCATTCCAATGGATAAATAATATCGTGATGAAGTATTATTATCCTTTTTATAGTTTTCATATATAGGTGAGTTATATTATAATGGGACATCTATCAGTGCAATGGATTTTTTTTTGAAAAAGTCCAAACTCAAAATCATTGGTTTTGTAATAGTCCTTATCACTCCAATAAATGGAATATTTTTTGTATTCCATAAAATTTTCATAAGGATGAAAAAAAATAATGTATAATTCTATTAATTCATTCTTTTTATAGAATTTTGTTTATAGATACATGTTTCCCAACTAAATATTAATTGAAGTGCAAATTTTTTGATGAATAAATTTCATGGAAAATATGAAATTATGAAAGTTGAAATGATTCCTTTACTAATTTTTTTTTTCTAGATGTGATAATTTAACATAAATATTAAACTATTTCATATCCATTGGTCAAAAATCCAATTATTATTAATTAGAAAATATAGTTGTAGTAGTAAAAGATATTGGATAACAAAAAATAGTTTACACCATTTCACTCTATAGGGTCGTGTCCCCTTTTGTTGGCAACTACATTGCAGTGATCAATGATACAAATTTCCCACCTAAACATGGTAAACCATCATTGATAATAAATTATTATTATATTTTATGGATATTACCAATATTGTACTTTCTCTAAAGTATAATTTTTTTATCAAATCACGACAAAAAAATATTTGAAGATGGAATGTACACAATAATGTTTAATATGTGCAACATTCTCGAAATGTCCTCTGGATATGAGGCTTTGATCAAGTCATCCTCAGATTCATTAATGGAGGACATAACAACACAATTATAAAAAATTTATACATGGGTTCTTAGGGTGATCATAAACCCAGAACCAAAATGTTATATTAGATTAGTCGACATGGATATTTATAGCCATCAATGACTATAGATTGAATGAAATTAACATAAATGTTTAATTCTTTTAAGATAAATGACAATTTAATCAATTAACACATTTATTTTCTCAATTCCACTTTATATTATTGGTTATTTCCCATTTTAGCAATTGGTTTAATTAAGAAATATCCCATAATAACAGTCATGAAACTCAAGTACATTGTCACAACCACAAACATGTTATCTAAATGGATGGAGGCTATATCCCTCAATTAGGTTAGTAAATGTTTTTTATTCATCTTAATTGCATAACATATTTTTACATGATTTTGTTTTCCTCACACAATATAGATAGATTTTGGAAAAAACTTATGATATTATGAGTTGAGAAATATTTATCATTAATATGTTATTTTCACTAAACGTTAATCCTACTATTATAAAATGAGATAAGTATAACTAAGTGATTCCCATATGAATCATTGTAACATACTGTATAGAGTGATTGATAACAATAAGAATTACTTTCCCAAAAAACATATATATGGTATGTGGTCATATCATAGAACATATTTTACTACTAAAAAAGAATCCTCATATTCAATTTTATTTGGTTTAGTGGTATTCCTACACATTATAGTCTAGTTTCCTTTACACTTCATCGCCATCTATAGTAAGCTATATGAAGTTGAGAAGTCCCAAAAATAGCTAAATCTATTAGAACTAATGTATGAGAATATATTTAAGACATGGAAAACTTGTAAATCCCAGAAAACCAATTATAGAATTTTTTTTTAATAAATATCATTTCCATTTGTTCCTTTAGGGAGATTTTATGTTGGTTCTCAAAACAATTATGATATGAGAGAATAAACCTCCAATGGTCAAATTGAAGTTGGAGTGACTATATGTTACACATATTATCTACTAAAATAGAACTTTATATTTGGAAAATAATGATAGGGATCATATCATAGATCCTACCAAGGAAATATTCCTAAAGAAATACATTGTATAATTTTATGTTAATACTATCAAGGGGCCGCAATACAAAATTAAAATTCAAGTCTAGCAAAATCCATAATAATATTAAATTTTATTACATACACCCAAACTATAAGAAGAAAAAAAACATTTTCATCATCCCTTATACTAGATGATATTCTATGTGGCACAAGTCCTAGTTTTATAACATTAAATGGCACAAAAATTAATTAATTTCTCATGAAACTATAACAAACAAAAAATTTCTATGTTTTTAAACATTACATATGTTTTAAAACAACAATAATGAGTTTTACATTTTTTTTGGAAAAAAGTAGGTAAATGTTATTTCACTGATTACTTATGCGTATAAATGATTCTAATAGAAAATTTCCCATATTTATAGAAATGTAGGAAAATATATTTTATTTAAAATTGTTTCTCGAAATTTTAGGAATGTGGTATATTAATTACCAATATTTGTAAAAAACATTATTAAATGTGGTTTTTTTAATTTTTATTATCTACCATAATTTTGTGAAATGTTGTGAATCATGTATTTTATTTAAAATTGTTTCTTGAAATGTTATCAATTTTGACATATTTTTGTTGAATTTTATTTTTGGACCCCATCACCTCGAACGCTCCCACTGTGTCCCTCTACAAAAGATTGCCACCTCCCTCCACTTATTGTTGTCACCTCACCACTTCCTCCCAATGATCACCTGCCTCTACTCATGGGCCCCACTACCTCTTCCCAACCACCACCTCCCTTTGCTCATGGTTATCACCCTTCCACCTCCTCCTTCGACTATCCACTACCCTATCTCACTCACCCCTCACCCCTGATCTCTTCCCCCTCTTTCCCTAAAAACTAGCAGTCAGTACCACATTCGTTTAAATGTGAGAGCGCAACAAAATAAATATTAGTGTATATATATATATATATAAATTGTTAATAATATATAATTTTTTGATTTTATTAGTATATATTTTAAAATATATATTTATAGTATTTTAATATATTAAATTATTAATATGTATTTTTTACAATGAAAAATCATAGCATATAAATTAATAAATAAGTATTATTAATATGTTATAAATATTTATATATGTATATATATAAAAATAATGACATCAATAATAATTAAAAAAATTATTAATGTATTATATAAAATATATATAGTATCAATATATTATAACGATTAGATATAAAATATATTTTTTAAATATATTAAATATATATTTCCAATAGGTGTTTAAAAATATTATTAATATATTATAAACACACATATATATATAAACATTAATAATATTAATATATTCTATATATATTCTATATATATTCTATATATATACAAAACATATATTTCATATACATATAAAAATATATTGTATATATATCAAAAATATAATAAACACAGATATATATATTATATATTAATATAAAAATATATATAATATATTATTGTTAATATATATAATATGAAATATTCATATATATTATATATATTGTTGGTAATATTGAAAATATACAATATAAAAAATATACTATTTATATATATGCATAGAATATATATTGTATATAATAAATATTTTATACAATATACAACACAAGCAACACATACTATATTATTTTGACATATACATTATACAATATAAAATAAAATGTATATAAAATATTATTTTTACCATATAAAATTTAAGATATATATATATAATATAAATACAATATATATCAAATATATTGTGTACAATGTAAAATATAAAATATTCAAAATATAAAACATATAAAATATTATTTTTAATATATAAAATAGAAAATATAGATATATATTTTATAGAAAATATATTATAGTATATATATTATATTTCTATATATATATATTATAGTATTGTATAAATATGAAATATAGTGTTGTATATATTTATAATATATTATTTTTCAATAATAAATATATATTATCAATAATTTTTCAAAAATTATATATTACTAATAATAATATATAAAAATATATGATTAATATTTGATAAACACACACAAGTATTTATATATATATAAATATTTTAAAAACGTTTTAAAAAATTATTGCTAAACTAACCACATTTTTTTAACATACCAGTGCTAAATTAAATAATACAAGTTTTTTAAATTATGAAATTTTTTTCTAATTTAGTCACATTTTCTAGAAATCATCACTACATTTAATATTAGACATTTTCTAAGTAAACATTTGTAAAAAATGTTTCCAAATTTTTGTTTTTTGTAGTGTGATGTTAAAATATATGACCACATCCACACGAATAACCCTTCATGTTGTGGAATGTGTTTTTAATTTCCCTATGAACTTATTTAGTGTGGCATGGGAAATAATATTTGAACCTATTATTTCACACACCAATCATGAATCATACGAGAATATATGTCTTGTCTGGTCGATTCATTTTCTAGAGTTATTAAGTAATATAATTAAATAAGGGGAATGATTTCAACTACCCTAAAAGACCGTAAAATTGTTAAGGAAGATTAAAATGAATTTCCAAATTCACCTACATTAGATCAAGATATTTTTAGAAATTATTAGCAATCAATCTTCTTATTTAGAGGATATCAATTACATCATCCTAATGTTTTTTCTTTCTCATCATAAGGGGAACCTTAATGAACTTTGTATTTCATGATTCCACTTACCTCATGATATGTAGTGATTCCTACATATTTAATACTAGGTCCACCTATAAAAAAAACAAAGGAAATAAAATACCCCTTTTTATATATATGATTTTGATATATGCATATAATTTATCTTCGAGAACAATGTGAGTCTTGATTCTTATTTTTTATAGGATATAGAGTGATGATTGGATCTCCTATCCTAATCCTATCCCCAAGTCCCAGGTAATATACTCCTTCATTTCATTTGGTCATTCTATATTATCATAATAAGGAGAAAATTTCATCATTTCATTAAAAAACTATATATGAAAATAAAAAAACACAATTTCATCTATATCACATAACAATAACCTATAGGTAATGCAATCTATTCTACCTAAAATTAAATTACATGGTGTAGTCCAATTCATTTGAATCTAAAATAAATAGAGTCTTATATTCCAAGTCTCTATGATCATAAAATTATATTCCAATATAAAATAGCTTGATCTTTATAGTGGATCCTTCTATATCAATTGAGGATTCCATGTTTATGGAAATATTAGCCAACTGGGACATCATAATTCCCAATTCAATGATAAGAAATATTTTCTTTCTATATAAGATCTATATGTGGCTTGATCCTAATTATCTTACGATACATAGTTATGTATGAATCAGATATTCATGACCTAACCATGGATCATAATTAATTTCCAATCCCTTCAATGAAATCAAGACATCCTCATCTTGGAAATCATAAATAATAAATCTCCCCATCTCCCATTTAAAATATCCCATTATAGAAGTCACATTTAATGAGTTGAGTGTATTGGGTTTCTATAAAACTCATAAACTATTGGTAACATATGTATTCCACACCAACAGACACATATGCTTGACTCTACATACAAACCCATGAAATTTCTCTGCCTAAGAACTCATGATATGGTATATGAACTAGAGGAATTAATGACATATAGGGAATACATTTTATTTTCCATACTCCCACACAACTTCTCAATGGAACTTTTCATTCCAAATGGTCCACTGTTTTCCATTACGCACCCCTTCAACTTCACTAGTTGTGATATATGAACCACGAGTGTTGATTTATGAATTTTACAATGTTTTATCAAATGATGTTGTGGGGATGCATTTCCTTTGGAGCCTAATTGTTTTTTATTATCACACATTATATCTATGAATTATGAACATAATATTAGTACACACATTTTATATGGTATATAGTGGCATTAGGATCACTCATCACATTGGATAATCATTTTTCTAGGACACTAAATGTATTTTCTCCACCACTTTGGCAGTTAAATTTGTAATATATAATAGGTGAATCCATTGTATGATAGTATATGGGTGAATCATTCTATCCGTTAATGAATTTATTTCATAAATCAATATATATTGCCACCATTGAATGTGATTCAATGATTTATGACCATAAACCATATATTTTTGAAAAAAAGAATTAAAATCTTATATTATGGGACCCATCAGTCCAGACCATAAGACACTATATTTCTAGTGAATAATATATAAAACACTGCAAGATGAAAACATACTATGGAAAGAATGGGAAAATGATTGATCCTTGGTAAATATTCCAAAAACTCTAAAGAATTGTGAAAAAAATTATTACAATTCGAAAAGGAACAACACATGTTTGGCCCATCACAAGGCATTATAAAAAGAAAAAACATGGTTGTTGGGCCAATTGGTTTAGATAAATTTACAAAGGGGAGACATATCATACCATTTAACCCTGACCATATGTTCCATACAAGGTGGAATAACCCTCATGGATCAAGATCCCTTCATAGAGATTCTTTCCATGAATGATCCAAAATCATTTTGTTTGTTTTTTAATACTTGAAAATATTATTATCCATCTGTAATGATCATATTGAACTCTAGAGGACAATTATTCTTGGATCTATATACACACCCTAGATATGTCTCTTTATATGCACACATTATATGGCATAATAACAAGAGTACTCCCTTTCCTATAGGTAATATCATTTATCTTCATACTCCTACAAACCATTTTTTTGGAACCCATCATTCAATTTTATTCCATGTTCATCCATGAAATATGTGTCATATCTCATCAATTATAATTCAAATTTCTTATGATATGATTTTCACAATCTATAGTAAAAGATTATATTTATTTTTAGATCCTAATATGATACAAATAGGTATGTAATATTAATCATAAATATAGAGAATAAAATTAATTTCCTTGATCATTTATAGTAGATTCATCAGGTGAACCTAAACCGCTTGACATTATGGTCCATGCATCACAACCATAAAATTAATCATCTATATTTTATAACATTTAATTTTAGTGATTTTACACTCATTGAAATAAGTATTTACCTTTCAAGTTATGCTAATATTTTTCCATATACATGGTGAAAAATATTTACCAAATAGAAAACATGTTTTAATTCATTATAATTATAAAATATGGGAACCTATATAGTTTTTTAATGGAATTGTTCCCTCTTTCACAACATGATCAATTATCCAAATTTTCTATTAACATTAATTTATGGTTTACTAATAAAATTTTACCTTAAAATCATTCTTATTAACCCACATTATATGACCAAAAACATAAAAATTATAGTGAAAACCGACATTTGATGATTGAAACTCAAAAAGAGTAATATATGAAAAAGGTGAGTCTCTGATTATAATGACAATGTTTTTATGATTTATGAATGTTTGTGCATCTATCATTCAAATGATACAAATAATAAAATTTTGAAAGAATATAACGTAAAACCTATGAAAAAATTTAGTTCCTTCATTTGAATACTCCCTAATAAGGGACTTTTGAAAAAATAATAGAAATAAAATAAACCAAAAATAAATTATGTGGTCAACAGTATTACCCTAGAATAAGTATTTTTTTCTTTCATGGCCCCATGACCATAAAAAAATAACGTCATTATACTATTCCCTCAACTCTAAAATATCATCTTATAATATGGATATGATATTCATATATATATATATATATAATATTCTTGCTCCCACTTCAACATTGTAAAACTCATTCCTACTTCCCTATTTGGAACCCTGTTCCATTGAGTCATCTCATTACACATCAAAAGTGATGAAATATAGTGTTAGAGTTATAGTATTTTTGCTTATACACATCATTAAGACCCCCAAATAATGAAATCATTCAAAAAAAATAGTGTGAATCTATTGTTACAATGATTGTATAGATTAATACCAATACACCTTAGTGATACATGCATAGGATGATATAATTCATTCAAATAAACCAAATATGATGTTATCATGAAGGAAGTTTTATATATACCCAACCATAATCCTTGTACAACTTGAAATAATTTATACAGATAGACGAACACTAGGGTTATGGTTATAGATTTTTTTCATATCCAAATCCATTATCCACCCCATGAGGGAATCATTCCTCTCAAGTGATTGGTAGCCATAATTTACTTTTTCCATTTAAAATTTATTATTAATATGGTTTAAATTATTTTTGTACTAAATAATTATGTTTCATAGATTAATTATATTAGATAATCAAATTATAAAATAATATGATTGAGATAGATGATTGATAAAAAATGATTATTAATTCTGAGATAAAAAAAGAACAGCAACATCCAAAAATAAGAGTCTCTCAATATGATAATGAAATATCTCATATTGTTACACAAGGAAACTCATAGATTTCCAATGGAATTTTAGCCCTCTATTTTTTTATCAAATCTTGGTAAACCATCTTGTTTTTATATATTTGTTATATGAAATAATTTTTGTATCTACTCTTACACTTCTATATATAGCATGTGATTCCTCTAGGAGATTTTGTTTTTCATCATGTTCATCCTTAATGACATCAATCTCATATTAGATGATGAATATGTGGGAAACCATTTTATCATTCAGGATTATTTTTCTCTACAGAAATCCCAATGTCTTTAGACTCACATTATATTTTTGATTATATGTGTTTATTGTAACACGTATTTGAGTCCTAATCTAGATGTTATTTTCACTCCCCATTTCTTGATATTTTACATTGAGGATAATATTTATTTAATAAGAAAATATCTTGATAATGTAACCCCATTAATTATATATAGATACATTTTTGGTTCATTCACTTCATATTATTATATCGATCACAAGTGGGGGTCATAAAAATAATCTTCCATATTTTCACACAAGCACATTGACAAGGGTTACATAGGATTATTTATGAAACTACCTCCAATTATTGTCTCTGTTATTATGAGGGTCTAATTATATGATGAAATATCTAATGGAATGTTTTCTAATGTAAAATTCAATGTATGTTTCTTCCCTGACTATTGATTATTGGACATACCCAACCCTTATATGATTTGAAAAAAAAATAGATGTATCTTTTGTTACTTCTAAAGATAATGTGATAACTTGTAATGATGGTACAGAAAATGAAATAAAAAGATATATTTGATAAAATAAATTAAAATTCGTGAAAATGGTGACATGAATACAATCCATTTATATTGATTTGATGAAATTTTTGGCTGGATTAACCATAGTAAGTAGAACCATAGAATAATTATCCTTGTATATGTCTCCTCTATAGTGACATCATGTGAGTCAACAATGTACAATATATTATCCTTGGCTTCCTCAAGAGTATTCTCATTCCTTTTCATAGCCTATCCATCCACTGAGACAAAATTGTGTTATCTGAGGAAGAAATCCTGATATAATGGTAGGGCTCTCTAGATTGTTAATACTGCCAAGACAAGGATCATTCCGTTCTTTTTGATTACATTATTCTTAAACTGTTCGATCAAGGATTGTTGAATTGTTTTGGTAATATATGGACTCTAAGAGGTTATCTAATGTGTGAAAATACATTAGAATTATAATGGGTATTACTATAAGAAAAAAATACTTATTTCATTAAATTATTATTATGTTTTGTCTAAAAATAATAATATTATAAATATTCAATATCGACATGAATAGATATATTTAACACTACTGGAATGTATCTCAACATCGATGAAGTCTATTCAGAAGAGTTATTTGATCCATCATAGGAACCCTTATCAGTTTTTTGAAGACATTATATATATTTTTTAAGGTAATGTTTAAAGGTATATTCAATGTATCATGAATCATTAATTCTACTGTTCGAATATAAAAAACAATATTTCATAAAATCATGGATTAGTAGGATAACTAACCACGTTGGAAGACATGTTTTGATTTGGACATTTACCTATATAATAAATATATTTTACAAAGCTGTAGGTGAAAACATTCCCAAAAAAATACCAAGTTTAGTGGGGGAGGTGAAAATGGACACCTTCGATTCTACCAACAACAGACTATAGCATGTTTAAAATTTCATTGATTTTGAAATTGACTAATCCTTTAAAAAATATGATAATTAAAGTCATTCTATACACAAGAGATATTCTATGGTATATTGGCATATACAACCACATGTAATTTCATTGATTTTTTTATTAAAAAAATATTTATAATAAAAGTAGTGTGTTATGAGACTTACATCATCATAATAGATTGTTTATTCCCACTAACCCTCAAAATGGTCTACCACCCATTCATTTGTGCCTCCATTAACTATTTTCATCACTCATCTCAAAGTTTGGATATGAGATTTAGTATAATAAACATCCATATATTGATCCAAACATTACTTCCCCACATCATCAGGGTTATTTTCATGGTTAAAATCATGAGTCCCTTTTGTATCTCCATTTTTGGAAATATGGATACAAATGCAGTATTAACTATAAATCCAAAATATCAGAAAATGGGATCCCATTATTCAAAAATTAGGAAGCCATATGTTGTTTATGATTTTAGGACTCATTGAAAGAATTATAGGATGATCATTGATACTTTGAAATATGTTTTTACCAAGAATAATTTACGCAATTGGGGCTTGGGTTGTAGGTTATTGGGTATCCTCTTAATGGGAATAACTGAACTGTGTTAGCCCAAGAAATGGATTATTTAGATCCCCCACTCTAATTTTTCATGTGGCTCTTGTTCATGAACTATTTATTGATTTTTATTCCTCACTACATTCAAACTCTCATTGAGAAATTTTAATATCCCACTTCCCTGACCATGGGACTCTAAACAAATAAAACATATGAATCCATTTTAATGTATCTTTCCTGGGTATGATGAAATATATAAGTTTAGAGATATAGGATTCCAGATGACAGATGAACTCATTAGAGGATATTTTACTTTAATTTGGTTGTTTTCTTGGGATATTATCACCTATAGTTATCATGACACTATAAGAAGTGTTTTTACCCAAAAATCTATTGATGGAGATAGAATAAGATATTATATGAACCTAAACTGTCATGAAATCCAAAAAAACACATTATCCTCACATATGATCTCACTATCAACAGATGTTTCAAATAACAGTCTCCCATATCTATTATATTTTTCCAGGATTTATACATTCCACAAGCGTTATTTAATTTCGTCTCAAAAGGATGATCGTCATATGGATAAAGTTGAATTTAGAGGATAAACTCATAAACATTGATGCTACTCCATAGATAAAGAAAAAATTGTTAACAATAATGGAAATTATGATAAGGGTGTAGAATTGGAATTTAGGAATATTGACATCAACGTGGTGTATATTTGATTTAAAATTCATCTCCATTTATCCCCACAATAACAAAAACTAAAAAAACTAGACTGAGGCCATCCCCTTGTAAATGTGCTACGTGAATTAATGGTTATTTTCTATAATTGGTATAATGAAACCCACATGTTTTCACTACATCCGCATGGATAACATGTAAAATGATTCTGGTCTATCAATCATGTGGGAATTTTTTACTAGATGAAGATATTTTCTTAGTCATATCACTAAAAAATTCCACTAGTTAAGTATGAGAAGGGATATTGGCATTATTATTTTAGGAATAAAAATTACTATAGATCATTCCTTGCATGATCTAATAAATTATATGATTCCCCATTAGTCTATTGAGGATCATATATTTTGGCACTATTAACACATTAATTTATCATGGGGTTCCATTAATAACTTTATCAATAAATAAATTTTCTTATCATTTTGTGAGTAGTAGTCCTTTTTAGTAATATGTGAAGTCATCTTAAAAAATTCATGGTTTTCTGGGATATTTCTCACAAATACCACACACATCATCATTATATAGATGAATTCATCTTATATAGCCTCATTTTTTAGATCCTTATGACTTGTTAAATATCCCTATACTAATACCAACATAACAATGCCTTTGGTGGAATATATTAATCTGTGATATCCATTGACAAAACATGTCTAGGAATAAATTAGAGTTTTATATACAATGATTTTTTAAATGAAAACATATTCACAATTATATACCTCCATGATATCATTTTTGTTTTTGTAACTCATATTGTGCACACAATTTGCCTATAAATATTTGATCTTAACCTTGCATCCTACTAAATGATACCAAAAATCACTACATCTCTTGATATGACTACAAATAGAACAATAGAAAATGGTTTGGGTGAAATGTGTCATGGTATTAGGTATGTGGGGTTATGTCTCTATTGTGTTTTAATATATCCACAAGTAACACTATGAGTATTCATCCCTCTATGAAATAGAATTCCATAGAATTAATAATTTCATTGGTTACATTGGGGTACTTACTGAACTAATAGTATTAAATATAATCACAATTCCTCAATATATGAATATACATAATGATCCAATTTTTATATAAGGTAACTATATTAGAATCATGATACTACTGATGATTTTGTTTTAGGATAATAACATGTATGAATGTGTTTCATTCACGATATTTTCCTAGTCCAACAATTTTAGGCAAGTCCTGGACTCAAGTGGTAGGTTCAATATCCAATGTAGTTATTGTGGAATAATCCATGATTATTTCATTATAATGATAAAAATGGTATATATAAAATTTAAAAAGAAAAAAATAGAATTCAATAAGTAAGAATTTGGATAAGTAATGAACCTCTGGGTGGAAATCATAATTTCTAACAAATTGGACTCTAATGGGGTTTACTCAACTTCTTCATCCAAGTTATTCATCGAAGTCCTTCACCCCGGAACATTGGACAGTGCCTTTTCACATAAAAATTTACCAACCATGCTTCCTAAAAAATTTTCCAACATTGAAGGTGAGTTATAAATTTCGCATGCCTAAATCAATGTATCATGAATCACTAGGGAACATGCTTGATGATCATTTCTATTTAGTACTAAAAAATGTGTAAATTAATGTTTCCCTACGATCTATGTATAGGTGTCTCATGTGATAATAACACTAAACACATTCATAAAACATTTATGCACATTACCTATGTGTGACACATGCATGAAAAATAGCGTTCCACACTTCCCTGAAAAAAACTCTACTTGAAAATTACTCTTTTGAATGAAATTTATCCATTTTCAATAAATTATTCTCATTCTAGTAAGTCAATTTAATTAGGATTAGTTCATCACTATTCCAATCGGATTTAATCTCGAGGGGTGGGAGGGAACTTTTTTGTTCACTAATTTTGAAATAACATGAATTCTTTAAAGAAGGAATAAATCAAGTACATTGATAAAATTTCATGTAAGTAACCAAGGTTTCACTAAAATCCATTATAGATTTCCAAACATATAGAAGAGAGTAAAACCTAAGTACAAGACATGCAAATTAATGTTTCATGAACCAGTAAAAAAAATGTACCCCACTTGAATATAATTCCACCTTCTACCAGGGTATAAAATTTAACTATATAATGGTTCCTTATGTTATACATTTGATACCTTTATGAAGATTAAGATATGTCATAGTGCTCCAAATTTTCAAGTCTCCTTCATGTGACTTAAAAACCCTTTATGTAGCTTATTTATGATTAATACCATGTGGGATTTATCGTAATAGATTAGTGCAGAGTTTCTAGACGAGTTTAAGTACAAAGATACTTCTTTAGAGACAAAATAAATTTATGTTCACTAATACTATTGTAACAAATGATGCATTTATGAAATAATTGTTTAAATAAATTTAATTTCATTGATATCCTACATTACATGCAACATCAAATTTTTACAAATAGTAATATATTATATAAATATTATATATCCTTTAAATTAGTGACACGAAATTTAAAAAAATGGATATATATATATATATATAATGGTTTTAGAAGAATAAAACATATTTATCGTACATTATTAATTCTCATTTATAATACATTTATTCTGATATATGAGATTTACCTCTTTTGTGATAGTATAATATAGATAATTTCCTCTATTTTTATAAATCATTGTGGAAAAAAATTAAATTGATTGTTGAAATTAGAACATAAAAATAATCATACTGTTAATTATTTATGTGTTCCTAAAAAGATTAACTTTTTGCCGAATAGTGAATATAATGGTTTTTTTTTGAAATCTGTATTTTCATTTAATGTATTTTAAAATTTTAATTAAAATTTAAAAAAATTAAATATGGTATTACATAAATTATATTATTATTATTCCAAATAGTTAATTTGAATGCATTTAATTTTCTATTTTGATTTCAAACATTCTTGTACGTAAGAAAATATTTATTCAAAAAACCATTATTTGACACATCTATGAGTTTAATTTTAAAATAAATTTTTCCAAATATGCACATTGATTTTGTTAACATGAATTTCATAATTATATCAGTATATTTAATACTTTTCAAGGATTTAAACATAGATATTTTTTCATAATGAGTATTAATAATTTTAAAATATAATATTAATAGCTAATGTTAAAACGGTTTACTTAGGGGATAAACAAAAAAGATAACATTTAGAATAATGAAAAAACATATATAATATATAATATATAATTTATTGACATATATTATCCATTTATAATATATGGTTCTAGAATTTTCTATTTTTAACCATTTTGTGTCAGTAAGACATTTGTATATTTAATTATTTTCAAAAATACAATGTGTGTCCTCCCCCACTTTTCGAAGGGAACCCGATCTCCTCTACCATCCAAACATTAAAGGAACTTTTGATATGGAATTAACCACCAAAATACCTTCCATAGTTTCCAATCCATTACTTATTTTCAATGTTTTGATCATAAAACCATTCAAGGAATGGTTTCAATATATATATATAATGGTTTTCCAAATAAGAGGTGTAGTTATCAACCACGTGTCTTCATTTTATTTCATCTTCTACCTCCATATAAATATAATTAAAATATAATGGAATAATAAAACTGGTATACTTAATATAATGAGATGTTATTATTTAATTTAAATGACATATATCCATATCCAATTCCATCAAATGCGAAACAGAATTGTTGATTTTGTGTACGGTGGACTATGTCCTCACAAACCGATGTAATTTGTTTTCTTCACCGCCTATCAGGGTTAGATATAATGATGTATTTAATGTGTATATATTTATATATGAGATTTAGTAAATAATTATACTTATATAATTATAATATCTCATCAACCTTTATATCTTTTAATCCTTTGAAAAATTAAAATGAACCTTATGCGTATGTGTGGACTCCCACCTCTATAAGAGGATATGAAACAAATTTCATTTTTCTAAAATAAATTTTAATAAGTATATTTATAATTTATATATATATGATATATTTTATTTAGAAATTATTATTTAATGGTGATTTCATATTTACGTCCCTTTCATTACATCCTATGAGAATATTAAAAAAAATTCCTTTGTACGTATAGCTTAGCATATTTAGGAATAGTGTCATTTATTTTTCAATATATAAATTTTATGAAGGACTCTAAATATATATGTAACAAATATGAATATATTATAATTATATCATTATTAAAAATCTGGATATAATGGAATAATGATCAATGTAAAAGGAACCAAGTTACAAAACCTAAACACACAAGGAAAAAAAGTTATTACTTGAAATATTAATTTTAATAAATTTTTTTAATAAAATAGTGATGAAGTTTAATAATAATATAATATGTGGTAAAATATATAATATCATGTATTATGATAAATTTATAATCAACCTATATTTATTGTTCGGGGTGTCTGAACATTAACGCAGAAAGTCAATACTTTAGGTAATTGATTTTCACCAAACTTTTATTTATGTGGGGCACATTCTATATTCAAAAACTATTTCTTTTTTGTTGTGTATATACATTACAAGAAAATATTTTATGATTATTATTATCAACATTATGATGATTTATATATTCTTTTATGGTTATATCATTCATGGTAATTGTGATTACAAATCTAGATATGTGGTTGATGTTTTATATTAAAATCTAACTATTTATCTGGATTGTTTGTGATTATGTTTATAATGATTCCAAATTATCATATATCTATAAATAAAGTATTTATGTTTCTTCTTATATGGTTATTTTTTTTAGAATACATGTTTCAATTTTAATTGAAACCCTTTATGTAATTATGATACTGGAACTATATTTTAATGGAAAATTAACATAATTTCCCAATTCCATTGAAATTTGTTTATCTTATATTTCAATGATTTCCAAATATGCACAACCAAATTTTTATTATATTTTTTAATAATAGTTTAAATTCCTTTCCCCACATTTTCATCTTTTTTAAACTTGTATAAGAAGACTATTCAATACTTATTTGAACATGTTTTTATGATTTTTTCTGAAAATGTAAAATGAATTATTGTTTTTATATGAAGGAAATGAATGGAATTTTCCAACATCCTAACCACTCAATGCTTTGTATATTCCTTTACCAGTTTTCAATGATATCTTTAAATAAATGATTTATATTCATATTTGGTATGTTATTATATTTTAAATTTGTTATTTCAAATTTTAATGGAAACTTTCATAATTAAATGTGTCATATGACCATAGAAAATAATATTTCTTTTATAATGAAATACATTTAATATTTACCACTATTTTGTGGATATAACACAATAAAAAATTGATATTTTTCCAATTGATGGTTTATGTTTATAATTATGTTATTTTAATGAATCCCATTTATTTTACATAGGTTACGCTACAATGGATTGAATAAAAGATAATGAAACCCATTTTCTTTTCATTAGTTATGATATAGTGATGTAATGAATGTTATATAATCTGCTAGAACGCATATTTGTGATTTAAATTTTGTTATGAGTGGGTTTAGAATTATATAGTTCTTCAATTAATTTGGAAAATTTTTATATCTCATTATATATGTTTGGAAAGTAAGTCAATGTGATTGATCTTATATGAAAAATATGTTATTGGGATTGATATAGTGTAAGAAACAATCAATGTGCTTGATCTGTTACGGGAAACAAGTAAATTTTCCAGATCCACAATAAATTGTTTTTCATGATTCCTAAATCTTATTTTATTTTACGGTCACATTAGTTAACCATTAAATATGAAATGGTTTATATATTTATGATGGAGGAACACAGTTATGACATTAACATATAGTAAATGATTGATTTATAATGATTTATTACTATCATGATTCTAATATATTGAAATGATAAAATTTTAATCCATGGCCCATTATTACTAACCACTATAGATTAGTTATTAATTTTGATTATTATATTCATTTTCTCTAAGCCCATATCAATAAATGATGCTTTCATGTGATCATAATTTAATAACACTAATGGTTACCCTTACTGAGTAGTTGAGAAGACCCTTTATTATGATTCATATACCCAGGTTATGAAGAAATTCTATATGTAGAGTATGTTAATGAAGATTACTAATTGGGAAGATATTTGTTAGAGATGTTTTAGATTATTTAGTAAATAATAAGTATATATATTTAGTCTCAAATGAAACTAATATTTTATAGACCTTAGGTGATTATTTAGGAAAATTAATAAACACACATATAAAAATATTCAATATTTATATATGAGAGAATTCATTTATTATTTTTAGAATCAGATGAAAAGGAAGGTATGTGATACATTTAAACATTTCAATGCTAATGTTATGTGAAGTGTGACTCTCTACCCCAGGTCTTCATGACGAATGGACTTCCACTGGGGATGCTTCTAAGAGTCCTACATTGGAGGTGTAACCACACATTGAGTTCATTGATTAGTATCAATTTCATCCAACTATTTGTATGTCTTGATTCGTAGTGAAAATATCAGAGTTAGGTTTTTGTGATCCTTTAGAATCTAGGGTGATAAAAGTTTTGTAACAACCCAATACTACTATATATTGAGCTTTTTAAAGTGCTAAAAACTGCTTGAAACAGCACTAAAAAGTTTTGTTAATCACAGCAAAGATAGAGGGCCTTTAAATGCACAAAAAAAGTGCTGATAAAGGATTCCTGTTATCCCTACTAATAAAATTCCTGATAAAGGGAACCTTTATTAGAACTATTTCTAGCACTGATAAAGTCCAAATTTATCTGCACTTAATTATTGCAGATAAGGGACAAGTTTCTTGAGAAAACACAACACCTATAAGAATGAGACAACAACTACACACACTACTCAAAACAGCACCTGCACACAAAATAGCTGCACAAAACAATACCTACTACCAAAAAAAGAATAGAATAAGAAAACGGTACACATAATATTTTCACAATCAATGCTATATACATTTACATGAAATCATGAATACAAAAAACACATTTCTATATAAATTTCATATAATGTTTTATATTTTTAAAATTACAATTATTTTAAAAAATAATAAAACATTAACGTTTCATCATTTTTACAACTCTGATACCCTCTCAAAAATTTTCATCCATGCTATTAGTTGTAGAACAAAGCATCCAAACTAAGAAAAAAATAAAACCATTATTTTAAAACAAATATTATGTGAGTAATAAAATAATGTAATAAATTAAACATTAATATGAACAAATACATTAATGAAATGTCAATTTTTTATAAAAAAGAATTGTTTGGGTACATAGGGGTTGTACGACTAGATGATACTTAATACCTGAACTCGATATGGGTAGGTAAGTTTCCATGATAATCTACTAGACTAATGAAAAAGAAAAAATTCTACAATGTACAACAATTAATATTTTTTATTAGTTTTTTAGTGTATGTATTAGCCCACATTATCTTATTTGTCCTCCTATTGGAAGGAACTACAAATGTTAACATGAGGTGCCAAAGTGGTGCTGATAGAGGAAAAAATGGGGTTTCAGTTGGATTAGAAACAACCACATCCATAAGATCCATTTGTCTTCAAAAACCTAGATCAGTTGTCTCTCATTCACTTTTCGAACCAAATTTAGCCATTGTGTCCCTATAAAAGTAAACTATAGAGGTGGGGGTCCCCGAATTTTATAACCCTTTTGAAATATTCAAGAGAAAATAATATTCACCATAGTCCTAACAATATCAAAGAATATGTGAAATTGATGATAAAAATTATCTTACCTATTCACTATAGCCATCATAGTCTCCCTTATCATCACTAGATACCATTGTTATATGAATTATCATTCATTAAGCTTGGGGTGTGTAATGGACCTGGACATTGAAATAATGAATCACCACACAATGTTCTTGGAGAAATGATTTGACTTAAATAGTCTCTTGTTCATTAAAGATTTCTTTGGGAGCGATCACACCCCCAAATCCGTGTAGCTCTATTTCCACTAGACCCAAAACTCTCCATACCTCTATGGTAAATGTATTCCTCCTCTTATTGTCCCAATATTGGAATTATATGGGAAACACACCCATAATCAGACCAAATCTCCCACCATATATAACTTCTTTCACGAGAACCCCATGCATTTTTACTAAATCTGTTAGAACCCTCTTTGTTGATGGAGTTGGATCTAAGTGAATCATTTTCTTCTAAGACATATATTGAGATAAGTTTCTTTTGGAAGATGTTTTTTTTCTGTAATCTATCTTTTTTATGATGCCAGAGGCCCTGTTTCCTCTTCCTCATCCACTATTAGAAGATCTATGTGCTTTATCACCAATGGAGCAAATAGACCATTCAAGTATGATCATACCATAGTATCGACATAGACTTTGTAGAGTCCAAAACCCAAAAAATATATAGGGAAGGTCACCTTAACCTAATATTCCAATGAGGGGAACATTATCCACAATTTGTGAGCCCCCATGGGATGTATATCTAAAGAAATGCACGGAGGAGTGGAGAATTTCATCTGAATGCACTGAACAATCTCCCAAAGTGGTATGGTGAATAAAACTAATAGAATATCATTCAATTAATACAAGTGGATATAACACCCTCACATATGTCTAAAATATAGGCTTTGGCTATAAGATATCCCTTTACATTACTAGTAATTTCACAGGTTGGTGCTTCGTATGGTATAAAAAAACCTGGTCATATCGGTTCACTTTTCTATTGATCTCTTAGTTATTTATTTTTATTAACCATACCCCACAAATACTTTATAGAAATTTACTAAAACAGTAACTTTTAATGATTTGTGTATTAAGTAACTCATAACCAACAATGTGGGCCCCCATTCAACCCCACCGTAGTTTGATGGGGTTGCATATTCTGAATGGGGAATACCCCAATAGATGTGACGATGTTTTGGGAATATAAATTAGACAACATGGGAACATGCAAGGTGATAATAGTTCCACCATTAATCAAATCTACCATCATTTGGTAGGAGTCTATAACTCTACCTTTTTCCTGCATTGTGAATAAGGAACCTCTTAGGTACATTGCTAAAAAGCTCACTAGATTAAAAAGGTAATGGTCCTCGGAGGATAATATCCTTCCCTAGTGATTTAATTTACACTCATAAACTATTTTAATGTGATAAACGTCTTCCCCATAAGACTGTCATGATGGACAAGCCTTTGGATTATTATTCATACACTCATGTCGACTCTTCTAGAGGAACATGTTAGCCAACATCTTGAAGGGGATGTCAACAAAGGGATTTGGGTCCTTCCCAAGGGAAATTATAGATAGATTGATGATATCCTTCATAATGGGAGGATTATATTTCATTTCATCCTATGTAAATGGGAGATGAATTTTCTCACCATATTTGTCTCCTAAAATCATCGCACTATAGATCATCTTAATGTTCCATATAGTGATGTCAAACTCACCATACATAAAATGAAGCGTGTTCATGTTTTGATTCTATAATATGAACTAGTAACCCCTAATAAATTTGTGTAAATAAGTTACTGCTTGGTAAACCTAAATAGATTCATAAAATCCAATCTTTTTCAGCTCAACCTCTAACTCTATGTAAGTACACTTAACCAAGAAGGGACAACCCTGTTTTATCGCAATGCATCCACCCGATCGAATAACCCATTCAAATAATCACACAAACGTCTCATTTGATATATAATTATAAACTTTTTATTTTCAAATATGGGTTTTATGCTCCAAATCATTTTACTAAAATTTAAAATCAATCTATATAGGCTTCAAAATTAACCATTAGAAGTGTCTTTTTTGAAGATAAAGTTACCCTATATGAGATGTTCTCCCTGAACATATTATTAGTCTTTAGGATATAGGAGGGAGTCATGATCCCTTCATTAGGTGGAGATATCAAAGTATCATTTTCAATAAAAAACACCTAAAAGGGACACTAATTAATAAATTTAAAATCCATGATATTGGTTCCCATGATGCTTTTAAGGTGCTCGTGAGTTAACTAAATGTCTATGCACTGGTCGACTTCAACACTATCGACCATTGTAGTCCATGAACTATAACCTCCCCATATTCAATTCATGAAATTATTTGTATCCGAAGAAAGATAAAATTTAGATTAATTATGAAAATGGATGATTTGGGGTTATGAAATGGACTTGATTAAGTAAGGGGGACATGACTAATTAGAAATATCATATTAAGTTCATGACTTTTCCAAAGTCATGTGATCACATAACCATAATAGGATCATGTGTACCAATGAACCTAAGAGATTTATATGATTACACGACCCTTGAAGCTTTATATGATCATCCAAATAAGACCAGAATACACGAATTAGGGTTCATGTGAATTACCTTAAATGATAATGTGATTGTATCTTCTGATGATATCGCATGATCAGTTCACATGAAGAATTCATAAAAAGTATATTATTTTACAAGATCACATGAATAGGATTATGTGAAGTAGATAAAAAACTAAGAGTTCTCATAGATTTATGAAATATTGAGTAGTTAGTGAAATAGATATCCCATTACTCTCTTTTCTATTAATAATTTCATAGAATACCCAGAGTATCATATAATACTAAAATAAAAAATGAATCCTAAGAGAATCAGTTTGGTATTCAATTCCTTATAATAATGTCCTTTTCTAATTCTTCTAGAATTTTCTTGTGATGTGTGTATGCATCTGGGTATTGATGTGATGCAGGTTCTATATGAGGTGTTTAGGCACCCATATTTTGATGGGAATGCATATGTATATATGAATCGTGTTTATTTGAGCAATTTGTGAGATAAAAGATCTATGTTAAATGATTATACTATGAAAACATCATTATTACCACTGTGATTTTGCAGAAAGAGTGTTTTTTTCACTTCCTGCAATGGCATCTCACAAGGAAATAAATCTTATAAAATAAAAAAAACCTACAAGGAATAATGAAAGTCATATAAAAATTTCATTATATGATTTTTCATTAAAATAGACATATTATATCATAACTGTACCATTATATCTTTCTAAATGGTTTCTTTGGTCCAGATATAATCTAATAACAAAACTAATTATTCTTAATGCACTTTACTTTTGTTGGTTATCTACCACTTAGCATAGAATCTGATCTGAACTTCCGATCTAGCGTCCATATGATGCTCTCATCCAACACCATCTCTTTGATATTATTATTCATCATTCACATTTACTTCCCTTTCTGCACCCATTTACCTAGTAAACACCTACAGGATGAGATAGAAAAGTGAAATCTGAATGATGATATCATACATAAGGTGTGGGATGAGAGCATCAAGGTGATGCTGGATCGGATGTTCCGATCAGATGATATGTTAAGATGTAGATAACCAACAGTAGTGAATAATCCTTAGCTTTTCTGTAAATTTTTGAATGATTCACAACCAATATTCATCCAAAACACTGCTTCATTAGAAACAACTACATAAATGACCGAAATACAAAATATAAATGATCCATGCCATAATAGTTTAGGTCAAGTTCTTTTGGAAACATGGAAACATAAAGAACTAGTTAATAAGATTCTCTCATTAAGTTATGCTTTACTAGAAAGACAAATCATTTATAAAACAATTCTTTATAACGAAAGGATATAAAATATAATAACGGGTGATTATATATTCTTAATAAGTGTAATGTTGGGATATATAAATGATCATATAATGATGGTATAAGTATTAGGAATTCACCTTTATCATATTTGAGTACAATATTCTATTAGGAATGATGCCCATTCATTTCTAAAAACATTTATATCATCTTATGAATATGAGTTTTTGCGATACATATAGTAGTATCAAAAAAATATAAATACACAACGGATTAATATAAATTTTAAATTAACTAGTATTTATTTTTTAAAATACATCTTTAAGGATACTTGTTTGTTGATGAAATAGGATCTATTTCATAAATTTACAAACATAATAACCATAGTCCTTTCCATTTGGTTATTTTGGAAACTGCATAATAATTGAGAAAAATAAGTTATATGTTTGGATATGTGTTTGGATAGTTCAATATTATTATATATACCAGGATACTTGTGCAGTTTTAGATCATGTGGGTGTTCTTGTCCTTAGGCCTTTGATTCATTCCGTGAAGTAGATGATATTGATGCACTTCCCTATAATAACTAAATCGTCATTAAAAGATAATATATATTATATAATTAGATGTTTAGTTCTAAAATGTTGGATCTAGTGTATTAAAATTTTAAAAAACCATCTAGTGTGGTCGGTTTGTTGTATATCCATGCATTGAATCTAGAAAATAAATCTTCAGAGTATCCGAATTGACTGCAATCTGCATCAAATGTTGCATAAAATCACAAAAAGGAATAAACAATTAAAGAAATGAAAATATAATTTATATGATTAAATAGTTTAGTTTTACCCCAACATTATTGGTATTAAAAGGATCCCATTATCCATTTTTTTAAAATATTTGAGTGGGGATGAAATTATTTCTGCCTCTTTATTGGAATTTATTTCTTCTTTAGAAGAAGTCATGTTAGGACTAACGAGTCCGAATTTTTTTTCAAGGGGAAATCCCTTCAATTTTTTTCATATATACGCCTATGAATGTTATGAAATGTAATTAGTCATAATTATCATAGTGTATCAGCTTTTGTAAAATAAAATCATCAAAACATACCTCAAGTATACATTTACAACTGAAGTTCCTAGCCATTCATACTTTAGGATTTCATTTAAATTTTCAGAACTAATGAAATTGGATTTTTCTGCTTTGTATATATTTTTTTCAAAATCAACTATGAGAGAATTTCTGTCTATCAAATTTGTATCCACGTGATCCTATAATGATATTAAATGTTGATATAGAATGTGCGGGGTAAAGGTGATCTCAGTTGATCGTTTCAACTGGTTGGTTAATCCTGGAGATAGTTTTGATTTGATCTTTCATTTCATCCCCATCTCTTTGTGGTTATGTAATAACAATCATCAATTCATGCCTTTTTCATTTAATATTAATTGTTTAGCTTGAACATTAAATTGGAAATGGATACCTCTTTTTCGACATGTTTTTTACAAGAATTTATGGTCATTCGATGAATGTTACAATAGGTTGTTCGACCATATGAATTTAATCATTTTCATTTAGAATATGTAAATTGGAACTCATCTCATTAGCTACGTTAATCGACACTATGAAATGATCTTATGGAAGTAGTTTTTTGTGTAGCATGTCGTTCTGCATATTGAACATCATAGCCCTCGCTACTAGGTGATAGGTGGGAATTGATATATATAAGTCAACATCATTTTATCCCTATACAATATTAGTAAAGGAAAGGTATTACGGTCTATGTTATTCACATTAAAAAACAAATTTTAGAACATTGATTTCCTCATCTTTGTATGGTTTTTGAATGTAATAGAATGCCTCAATGCTGGTGAGGGTGAGGCAGGATCTTTAGGCATGAGTTTTTGTTGAGTTACTTCTTCTCTTTGACTCCCCCCATCAAAATTTCTTTCATCTCTATCTGGTATTGTAATTCTTATTGAAAAAGAGATATTTTTTCTCTCATCTTTTTCATTTCCTCAGTTTGATCCTTCATTTTTTTTCTTTTTTGAAATATTTTCGGGGTGTCTCTCCAAAACACACACCTCTGACGTGGCCATACTGTTCTAGTTTCTTCAAGGACATTTAAATTTTGTATGCATATGGTTTTGGTGTTGTTGATTCCTATTATAATGTCAGATAGAAAATATATGAAAATAAGTAGTCATTTTTATGTAATATTGATTTAAAGAAAATAAAATTTATATTTTTTCATACTTACACATGTTTTCGACACTTTTTGTGAGTTTTCATCTATTTGTATCCCCTCTTCATTTACACGATCCACCTTCCGTAGAACATGGTGTGGGATAGAAGTGTCATTTTATTTGGATTCATCAGTCAATATATAAAGATAAGAACATTGTTATGGTGTTTTTTTATGGAACTTAAATGTATTAAGGTATATTTAAAATATGTACCAATTTTTTCTCCATTGATGCATACCACGTCCTTTCTTTATGGTAGGGGTACTCTTGTTTTGTTTCCCGTTATTTATTTTCAGAACTCATTTGTTGTTCCATAAATAAAGAACATTCAATCAAAGTGATGAATACATGCAACGTAAAACAATGTATTACCATGGACAATTTAACATAAAATTCTACTCCCCATGAAGGTTTTTAAATGTATCCCACGCTCCATGGGATATCATGTGTGCATAAAGGGGAGGCAGGTGCAGCTTGATTTTTCCTTCAGCATATTTAAGATGATATTTCATTAAAATTTTGAAGAAGCCTCTATGAATCCTTCCTGAAACCCCGAATACATATTCCATGTCCGAGGAATCTACTTTAATGCACTCGGAAAAGGATGATGCAGAATAATTAATTATTTTTTGAATTTTATTTTATTTTAATAAATTAAGGAAATGATATCATAATCATACAGTAATATCTTCCCACATTAGTGTGTTATGCTAGGTGACCCCAAAGTTCAACAATTGTACATCAATTGGCACACGTTGTCGAGTGACGATTCTAATTTAGCTAATAAAGATGGATTTTTTGGGGTTGACATGTTTTTCTAGCTTAATCCATCCCACATAAAATTTAATTAATTTTTCTTTTTCATTAATGATGTTGGATAACACTGTAAAACTATGTCACTATTCTTTTTTTCAACGTTAGGGTTTCTTTTAATACCATTTCATCAGAAGCATCATCATTATGTTCCTCTAGAGCACTAGCATCGGCACTGGAACCAACAACAATGGGATGAGAAACCTACTGTAAATTAGCAATGGGAACAACATCAAAAGTTAAAGAAACTTATTTTTGCTCTACTCTAGGAACAAAATTAGTAGGTTGAGTGACCTCTTGTGCAGTGATATTGGGTTCACCAACTGGTGTGTAAGTAATTTTATGTATAAGTGTTTTTACATATAATTTAGATAACCTAAAAGCAGCAGAAAACATAATAATAACATCAAATAATATCATGTATATAACAATAGACAATCATCCTGATTATTAAACACTCTTTTATTAATGGATAAAGATATTGTACCCCACTATAGACTATGTAGATCCATTCATTGTAGTCTCCTATGACATACACAACGCCGTCTATATTGGGACCACTAAAAATGATAGTGATGTCCTATTGAAAGGAACATCCTATAGTGATCATTTATCTGGCCCTTCATTTTTTTTGGTCAATAACATAATAATTGACTAGTTATAAATTTCATGATATGGAACATAAAATAGTTGTAATGCTTGTGGTGCCGCTATAAATGGTTCGTGATTATCCTCTTACTTTCTAAAATCAACATTTATAAATCCCAATTCATCTACTTCAACAGAACTCCTGTTATCAACCCACTTGCATTGAAAAATCAGCATTTTGAAATTGTAATAATCCAACTCCCATATTTGTTTGATTATGAAAATGAATGACATATTCAAAAAAATCGAATTGTTTTCCTTTTCACTAGAAACATGCATCACTTCAGCCAAAAGTCTAACCCCACTATTCTTCATGATATTATATTTATCATGTTCATTAGTATAGAATGCATAATAATTAACTACATAAGCATTATAAGATAATACATACACACTTTCTCCTCCAGCTAGCCATCGAAGTAATTCTAAATTGAGTTTGGATTTTAATAAAACATCTTAAATATATGGTCCTAAAATGATCCTATAAACTATAAATTATGTGTATCTGATATCCATTTTCCATCCCTATATGGATTAAAATTCCTATGAATATTATTATGTCTTTGAAAAAATGGATCAACATCGAAAATGTTATGAAAAACGTGAAGGTTGGCCTAATGTGGATTTGTAATATTGATTCTGAGAGCCTCTCTTATAGAAATTCATTCACCCTCAAGCCACCCAATGTTATGAGATTTCAGTAGGCCAATGTTTTCCACACCAAACTGGTATTCAGAACCAAATAAAATGGTTTCCTCAACAATATATTTCTCTATAATACAACCCTTTGACCGATATTCATTTTTGAGAAACCCTTTCAAAATATTCATATATCATTCGAGGAGGTACATAGATCTACAATGTACATGACCACATAGTCGAATCTCACTCACAAAATGACCCATCAATGAAACATCATATTAATGAATGATAGAAAAGGGAACATTTCCAATTCACATAATATGAAAACAATTTCTTTTTCAATATTTGGAAATTTCTCATGTTTATAAATTTGATATATATAGATTTGAATAAGAAATAGTGCATCCTTAATTTATTTTATACATTCTTGGAAAAAATACAATGAAATGCTATTAAAATTAGATATTGCATCAAAACATTGAATTCGTGTGATTTCAGATCCCTTATTATTAAATATTTCATTGACACGATGTTCTTGTTATTTGATGAATGCCCTTATAGAACATTTACTTCATTCAGGATGTTGCAAAAACAATACCTCTCACTCTTAGAAAGAGTGTAAGTAATATGAGGAAGAAATGTTCATTTTTCACCCTTCACTGGGGCTAACTCTTCTTGTATTCCCATCCCTACCATGTCCAATATAACCATAATTACATCCATTATTTTATCGAGTACATTTAGAAATGTGGCGATGACACTATCACATATATATTTTTCATCATGCATAAAATCAGGAACATTTATGACATTCAGAAAATTCCAATACTGTAATTCAAGAAAAAAGTTCTTTTTTTCCAACAGGTTTTTGTATGGTTTTTTGAAAATGGTTTACCAAAAGTATAGTCGCATCTTTTATTTTTTCAAATAGTTGATCCCATTTTATTGGAGGTGGTGTTGAATTCTTTTCTAAACATCCATCAAATGATGTCGTCTACGATCGGTACTTATGTCATTGGGGTAGAGATCTGTTATGTCCTAAAAACATGGTTTTTGATGAATTTTTTGACCTAATTGAATGCGTACCTTTTTTACAAATGGGACACACTTGAGTTCCATTAATTCTATATCCTCACAAATTTCCATAAGTATGAATGTCATTTACCACTCCAAACAACATGGATCTCAATGTGAAATCTAGGTTTTTGTAAGTGTCATAAAACATAAGACATGAATCCCACAATAATTTCAAATCCTTGATCAATGGAGCCAAATAAAAATAAATATCATTACATGGTTGTTTTCATCATGATATTAACATAGTTAACATGATGTATTTTCATTTCACACATAACCATGGTGGTAATTTATAATTTACCAACATAACCGCCAGGTACTATGACTACTACTTTGAAAAAAAAAAGGATTCTCTCAAACAATAGATAATGCAAGATGTTGTCTTCTCGGCTCGCTTCCAAATTTTGGATACACAAGATAAACTCTCTTCAACTAAGGGGAGTCTACTGGTTGACGTAGTTTCTAATCATTAATTCTTGTATCTGCATGCCATGTCTATTTTCCTACAGTCTCCACACTTCAATATTGGCACCTAACCCTTGTAATGATGGGAAAGTACCATAAAAATTTTGTAGGACTGGATTCATCTTTCTTTCATCGATAATAGCCAAATTTTAGTAATTCTTTAAGTGATTTTTGGTCCTTTTGAAACAATATACAGTCATTCTAAAAGGCATCTATTCATTCCAAGATCATACCCATCAAGCGTAACATTAGTTTTGCATCGTATGTTTGGATAGGGAGCTCATTATATTCTGGGTGCATGTAATTCAAGAGAGAAAGTAGTTCCATAAAACTGGAATCACTCCACCCATTTCCTACATTCAAATTATACACTTTTAGTATGGATGGTAATGTTTTATATTTAGTGAAACCAGCATACAATGATGTAACACCCTGAGCTTCCATGATACGATTCTCATTCAATAATGCAATAGCTTGCATTGTACGCAACTTCGAGTTCTAACACACTGCAACTAATCAACGTAGCTGTTATGAATAGTAATACCCAATTTTTAAAATTATAGAAATGTTACATTTCAAAATGGACTTCATTTTTGTATTCGTAATATCGAAATTATCCTATGTTAAATTTTTTGTAATTTTCTGAGAACTTCCATTTTTGTATGAATAGTGATAAATACTTAAAACAACATTTTTAATCAAAATAATTTATAGTGATAAATTATACTATTTAGTGGTTTTAAAGTATAATTAGAATATATTTTTACCATTTTATACAATGGTGTTCATTAGAATTAATTTCACTTCGAAATTGGACATAAACAATTGTCAATCTTTTGATATATATTGTTTCTTAAAAACACGCTATTTGTTGTGACGGTGGGAATTAATTATAAAATTAATTAATGAAACATATATGTTTGGAATTTTGTAAAATAGACATCATTTTTGAATTTGGAATATCAATTATAGCTTAGGATGATATTTTTGCATTCTTCTGAAAAACTTCACTTTTTTATGAATAGTGAAACCACTAAGTGGTAGTTAAAATACTCATTTTTCGTTTAAATGAAACATTACCACTTCTGTGATTTTATTTTCAAAAATACGACATACATGGTTTTCATTAGGATGTAAAATTTGGTTCAATGGGATTAAAATAATTTTTTGGTGAATAGAAACTTTTATGTTTAATTAATCGCGATTAAAGGTAATTAGTGAAATTTAAGGTAAAAATAGTATTATAAAAATATGGAATGACCTTTACACTTGTCCTTATACTATTTTATGTGTCATGGCCGACCTAGAAAATCCATGGGTCAACTTGGGGACCCCATGAAGCAACTTTGTTAGGAAAATGACATAAATAACTTTTTATTTAATGTAAAAATAAAAATGTCACAAATAAGAGTTGTTTTACTAAAACAATTTTTAAATGGGGTTATACAAGTCATATTTTTTCATATAAATATTCATTAGAAAGATAAAAATATTTCCTACATCATTATAGTTTTTTTATAATTTTTATAAATTAAATAAATTAAATTATTTATGACACCATGATGATGCAACGATTACCTCATTAATTAACTACTTAAATAAAATGCAAAGATTATGTAATCACTGAGACATAAACTTGTCAAAAAACTATTGGATGATTAGATCTAGAACCCTTATCACCTTATACTAGAAATATATAATTGTGGGACCTTTAGAATCCTAAAAGAATTTCATAATAAAGTAACATTTCAATCTTTCCAAGAGTACCCCTTCTCTCCTCTAATAAAAGGCCCCCACCACTACCACCTTACTCACACCATCAAAGACTTTTGGATCGGCCAACCTCTGCCAAAATACTCTCTCAACTTCCCTCTCTTACTCCTAGAAGCCTCACTTTGGGCATAATGTTTCCCAAGGAAGCCTTTGGCTCAAATCAAAAGGGTTACCCGATTTTAAGGTAATGTCTTCTCTAATGTTGTTTTGTTTTATTTTGCTTCTCCAACCCCTTAAACTCTTTTTATTACTTACTTTTGTAACAACACCAGTATCTAAAATATACTAGTATGTTTTTATGATAATTATTTTCTTTAAACTTACACACACCTTCGTCTAATGGTTAAAGAATATACTGTTTCTGTGGGTGTCAAAATACTGCCTCACGAAACGATGATTGTTCAATATTCTTTTAACACCTCTAATGGTGGACATTTTGATGACACTATTTTCATATAAGATATATATATTATTTTTATGTTTTCCTTATGCTTCGGTGTTTCTCATTTATGGCATACTTTAAGATTTCCATTATGGGTAAATGCGATAATTTAATTTTAGGAATTGCGGACTACAGCCCCCTCAATGTGATTTGAATCGTTAATGCCATATGTGGGATGTATAAAGGATGGAGTAAGTGGTATTATACATTATATTATACTGGAATTATATTATACCTTTATATAATTATAACTTTATTCCATTAAATATGAAATAGAAATGAAAGTAGCGTTCATGCGTACGTACGGCTTACCGTCTCCGTGAACTGTGCATTTCATTTCTTACCTCTAAATGTTATGTAATATTATAAATGAATGTATATACTGGATATATATGATTTATATGACATATAAATCATGAATATAATTGCATATATAATGGATATTTTACCACATGAACAAATTTTAATTATAAGAAGTTTATTTTTGACTCAAGTACCTAAGATCGACAAAACAACCGTTATAAAATTAAATAATTACATAATTTTCATGACATGGTAATAAGTGATATAAAATGAATAATGAACTTGAAAAAGCTTCTTAAGAAGGTAGAGATTAACTCTAGTTTATTATTCACGAGATCAAAGAACGATCGAGTGAATTCGGACATGAGCTAAGGGAATTTCTTAACCCAATTTCCATTCTTTGGGTTAATCTCCTACTTTCAAATTATGTCATGATATTATTATGTAATATCTTTTATTTGAACTTTATTTATGTGTACTTAATTTGAATACACATAATATATCTATTTTATTTAAAAATGATCTTGTATGGTACTTTGTCTTAATCTCCATTCATTAAGGCATATTTTGTTTTATACACAAATTTCTTTTATACGGTTTATAAACCCCTTTTACTTTTAAGTTTATTCAAAAGGAATCTTTTTATACAACGCGTTTTACTAAACAAAAAAATGGAATGCTTTCTTGTCGTACGTATGCGGTGACAACGACTTCTCTGCCGCCGTGACCATTATTTGAGTTTCGGCTTCCTCTACAAGCAATAACGTTTTTTTAAATGAAAAATAAATACAAGTTTTAATTTTCTTTTATTTTGGTATTGAAAATGGTTTTGAAAGTGTTTTTATTATATCAATGTGTTGTATTGATATCTTGTGATTGAAATGTGGAAATGTAATGTTTCCTTTATTCATGTTTTATGTGATACGACTATGTTATATGATATGTTTAAACCTATTCATATGAGGAATGCATTGGACTTAATAAGTGACGGGTGGAGCCCGCTATAGATCCTCGATGCATCGGTAGGTCTCATGAGACAAACTAGTGTCTTGGCACGAGGCCTTGACAAAATCTTATTGTAGACTTGGAACGAGGCCTTGGCTACGTGGTTATGATAGCCTGGAATTATGAAATCCATCATTATGAAAGTGGTTATTGATATTGCATGTGATTATTCGACTAGTAGAATATCCATGTGAGTAAGTAAATGGCATTATTTTATGTATTTTTGCCATACTATGCTGAAGTTAAAGTTTAAAAAGGCTTTTGTTTTAGTTATAAAATTCCTTAAATGTTAATGTTTATTTACGAAAGCTTCCGCAATATTGTCATCCTTACTGAGCATCTGAGCTCACCCCTTTCAATGTTTTAATATTTTATAGGATGTGAAGAAGTATTTTATGAATGACCTGCAGGGATTGTCAGAAGTGGATATGAGTGTGGACTATAGAGACTTTGTTATTTTAGTTTTTCACTTTACGATGTAATGTAACATTTATGAATGTATCTAGTGTTTCCAAGGCTACTAAACTAACTAGTATTTTGAGACTTGATCTTTTGTGATCATGCCAATGTTACGAAATAATGCACCGACTCTGGGCAACTGGGGTCGGGGCGTTACAGTTGGTATCAGAGGCAGTTTAGTACTAACCTTGGAAGCTAGATTTAGATAAACTCTGATTAGAGCACATAGCCCAAAGATAGACTTTGAGGATTAGTATAGAAGAACGTCCTATAATTTTGGTATTATAGAGATGTTGTGAGTTTCCCGAGCAATACATCCCTGTCTGGATACGAGCAGGTAGAGGCGGCTCTGGCACAAATGTACCTAGGGGTAAAACTCGAAAACACCGCTTTGAGATAGACTCGAATGGGAACTGGTGCACAACAACGGGCCTTGCTGCACTCTTGGTTACGACATTCCCGGGGGGATATGCTTAGGATAATTCTAATTTTCTTTACAAACCACTATGATGGGTTATGAGTATATACTTCCTCAAAGAAATCATTTTTATGGATTATATCCATAAATAGTTCAATTTATGTTAAGTATTTTACAAGTATGGAATTATGTATTTTGATTCATAAACTAATCTAGTTTATGCCATTGTTTAGAAATGGCGCCTAGTGGAAGGAATGGAAACCGTATCAATGCATGCACTCCGTGTTGGGATTTCCCTCCTGCTCAAGATAATTATTGTGGATCTGGAGATACAACTGGTGCTGATCAACTTATTACCATACTGGGACAACTCACTCAGGTTATGAATAATAACCTTACTCGTATGAAGCACCCTGATCCTCAACGTAGAGGATCAATGTTAGACCGCTTCATGAGGCAAAAACCACCAAAATTTAATGGGTGTACAAGTCTATTAGTAGATGAGCAATGGATAAACTCCTTAAAAAAATATTCAATGCCTTGGGGAGTAGTGAAAGGGAGAAGGTTGTCATGGCAGTCTACCGCCTCACTAGAGAAGTCGATCAATGGTGGTCACTGATTCAAAACACAAAGGAAGATGATGAAGTATCAAATATGGAATGGAGAGAGTTAAAAGATATTTTCATAGAAAAATACTTTCCACATGACCATTGAGCAGATATGGAAAGGCAATTTCTGAGTCTGAGGAAGAAGGAGGATGAGAATTGCGCAAAGTATGAGGATAACTTTACAAGGTTAGCGAGGCATGCTGAAGATTATATACGTAACCCAAGAAGTAAGATTGATCATTTATTTGATGGGTTAAAACCATTTCTCCGTCGAGCATTAGACTCACAAACTTTCTCGTCATACGAAGATATTGTCTAGTGTTCTATCAAGATAGAAAAGAATTCTCTATGTCTTATGACAACAAAGTAAAGCAAGAGAAGAAGAGTACGGTGGAACAAGAGACAGATAAAGGGGAAAAGGGAAAGAAGGATTTCCCATTATGCGATAATTGTGGGAAGAATCACCCTGGTACTTGCCTAAAGGGAATGGGAGTTTGTTACAAATGTGGATAAAAATTTCACCAGGCTCGTGATTGTAAGGGAAAGAAAGAGGATATCAATGTTGAATGCTACAATTGTAGGTAAATGGGGCATTATACAAATGAATGTCCTAAGAGTCAGGGAAACTTACCTCAGAAAATGCCAAGGGATGAAGGACAATCTTATGCTATTACCACAGTAGAAGTGGAATAATTAATGTTTTGGTGCTTTTGGACTCAAGGATTATATTCTGGTTATAAGGATAATGTGATATATATAAAGATTGTACTGCAGTACTTGTTTTTTTTTCATTAAGGTTTTAATATGATGAAGGTAATCATGTTTCTAGTATGTGACAATAAGAGAAACATTACTTTTTTTGGGGAATATGATAAATTGATTTTCGAATTAAGAGACCTTTTAGAGAAAGTCTGGACAGAGGTACTTTGGATAACTATAAAGGTTGGGATGGATTAAGTTGAACTTTAAATAGTATTTTTTAAGGTTAAAACATTTCTGAAGATTATTTTTGGAATATTATAATACTATAGTTTTAGGAAAAGGACAACCTGTAGGGTGGGGAATAACCCGTCGCATCAGACAATGCTGCAAGAATCGAACCCAAAACCATAGTGTGATAGGCCTTTATTACCTTCCACTAGCCTACAGGAAGTCCCTGGTTATTACAAAATATTTTTCCTAATCTAAATGTTATGCGGTGATATTTATAACCTTAAACAATTAGGATAAATAGAATATTTTTGAGTTTTGTTACCATTTGGAGTGAAAGATGGGTTTGTGGTAAAAATTTATTAATGAATGAAAGTCCACAAGACAAGTATGTATATTCCCTTACGTTCTTAGTAAATCTCATAAATAAAGTCCTCAACTTTATAAAAGGTAACTTAAAACAAAAATGTTGTCTGTTAACTTTTCCAACTAGGGATTCAATGGCCGTTTAACTAATCACAAGTTTGTAATTTTCTTATGGTTAACTTTCTCCTAATCCTTTTTTCTACAACTCTCCATCAAACCATGATGGGTTTTTTCTTCTATATACATATTTTCATAGAATCCTAGTATGGGCTATCTCAGGTGACCTTTGTACTTATCTTTCTTTCTTTTAAAGTAATATTTTTATTAACCATATTTCCGATGTGGGTTTTCCACAAAGGTAATTTCTATTTTCAACCTTTTATTTTAAAAGAAAAATTTCAAATTGCGAGGACGCAATTTATTGAAGGAGGGGAGAATGTAACACCCCGAGCTTCCATGATACGATTCTCATTCAATAATGCAATAGCTTGCATTATAAGCAACTTCGAGTTCTAACACACTGCAACTAAACAAAGTAGCTGTTACGAATAGTAATACCCACTTTTTAAAATTATAGAAATTTTATATTTCAAAATGGACTTCATTTTTGTATTTGTAATATCGAAATTATCCTACGTAAAATTTTTTGTAATTTTCTGAGAACTTCCATTTTTTTATGAATAGTGATAAATACTTAAAACAAATTTTTTAATCAAAATAATTTATAGTGATAAATTATACTATTGATTGGGTTTAAAGTATAATTAGAATATATTTTTACCATTTTATCCAATGGTGTTCATTAGAATTAATTTCACACTAAAATTGGACAAAAACAATTGTCAATCATTTGATATATATTGTTTCTTAAAAACACGCTATTTGTTGTGGCAACGATAATTAACTATAAAATTAATTAATTCAACTTATATGTTTGGAATTTTGTGAAATAGACATCATTTTTGAATTCGGAATATCAATTATAGATTAGGGTGAAATTTTGGCATTGTTCTGAAAAACTTCAATTTTTGATGAATAGTGAAACCACTAAGTGGTAGTTAAAAAACTGATTTTTCATTTAAATGAAACATTACCACTTCTCTGATTTGATTTTCAAAAATCAGACATACATGTATGTCATTAGGAAGTAAAATGTGGTTCATTGGGATTAAAATAATTTTTTGGTGAATAGTAACTTTTAAGTTTAATTAATCACGATAAAAGGTAATTAGTGAAATTTAAGGTAAAAATAGTATTTTAAAAATATGGAATGACCTTTACACTTGTCCTAACACTATTGGATGTGTCATTTCCGACCAGTAAAATCCATGGGTCAACTTGGGGACCCCATGGAGCCACTTTGGTAGCAAAAGGACATAAATAACTTTTTATTTAATGTTAAAATAAAAATGTCACAAATAAGAGTTGTTTTACTAAAACAATTTTTAAATGGGGTTATACAAGTCATAATTTTGACTATAAATTTTTATTATAAAGCTAAAAATATTTCCTACATCATGATATTTTTTTTACAATTTTTAGACATTAAATAAATTAAATTATTTATGACACCATGATGATGCAGCGATTACCTCATTAATTAACAATTTAAATAAAATGAAAAGATAATGTAAAATATAAGACTTACACTTGTCAAAAACCTATTGGATGATTAGATCTAGAACCTTTATCACCTTATCCTCAAAATATATAAGTTTTGGACCTTTATAATCCGAAAAACATTTCATAATAAAGTAACATTTCAATCTTTCCAAGAGTACCCCTTCTCTCATCTTATAAAAGCCCCCCCCCCCACTAACACCTTACTCACACCATCAAAGCCTTTTGGCTCGGCCAAAATCTTCCCAAACACTCTCTAAAATTCCCTCCCTTACTCCTACAAGCCTCAATTTGGTCATAATTCTTCCAAAGGAAGACTTTGGCTCAAATCAAAAGAGTTACCCGATTTTAAGGTAATGTCTTCTCTAATGTTGTTTTATTTTATTTTTCTTCTCCAACCCCTTAAACTCTTTTTATTCCTTTATTTTGTAACAAAACCAGTATATAAAATATACTAGGATTTTTTTATGATAATTATGTGGTTTACACTTACACATACCTTCGTCTAATGGTTAAAGAACATACTGTTTCTGTGGGTGGCGAAATACAGCCTCACGAAACGATGATTGTTCAATATTCTTTTAACACCTATAATAGTGTCCATTTTGATGACACTATTTTAATATATGATATATATATATATTATGTTTATGTTTTCATTATGCTTCTGTATTTCTCATTTATGTCATACTTTATGATTTCCATTATGGGTAAAGGCGATAATTTCATTTTAGGAATTGCGGACTACCGCCCCCTCAAAGTGATTTGAATCGTTAATGCCATATGTGGGATGTATAAAGGATGGAGTAAATGGTATTATACATTATATTATACTGGAATTATATTATAACTTTATATAATTATAACTTCATTCCATTAAATATGAAATAGAAATGAAAGTTGCGTTCATGCGTACGTACGGCTTACCGTCTCCATGAACGGTGCATTTCATTTCTTACCTCTAAATGTTATGTAATCTTATAAATGAATATATATACTTTATATATATGATTTATATGATATATAAATCATGAATATAATTATAGATATAATGGATATTTTACCACATGAACAAAGTGTAATTATAAGAAGATTATTTTTAACTCAAGTACCTAAGGTCGACAAAACGACCGTTATAAAATTAAATAATTACATAATGTTCATGAAATGGTAATAAGTGATATAAAAGGAATAATGAACTTCAAAAAGGTTCTTAAGAAGGTAGAGATTAACTCTAGTTTATTTTTCAGGAGATCAAAGAACGATCGAGTGAATTTGGACACGAGTTAAGGGAATTTCTTAACCCAATTGCCATTCTTTGGGTTAATCTCCTACTTTCAAATTATGTCATGATATTATTATGTACTATCTTGTATTTGTACTTTATTTATGTGTACTTATAGTGAATACACAAAATATATCTATTTTATTTAAAAATAATCTTGTATGGTACTTTGTCTCAATCTCCATTCATTGAGGCATATTTTGTTTTATACACAAATTTCTTTTATACGGTGTATAAACCCCTTTGACTTTTACATTTATTCCAAAGGAATATTTTTATACAAATCATTTTACTAAATGAAAAAAAAAGAATGCTTTCTTGTCGTACGTATGCGGCGACAACGACTTCTCCACCGTCGTGACCATTATTTGAGTTTCGGCTTCCTCTACAAGCCATAACATTTTTTTAAAATGAAAAATAAAAACAAGTTTTAATTTTATTTTATTTTGGTATTGAAAATGGTTTTGAAAGTGTTTTTATTATATCAATGGGTTGTATTGATATCTTGTGATTGAAATGTGGAAATATAATGTTTCCTTTATGCATGTTTTATGTGATACAATTATGTTATATGATATGTTTAGCCCTATTCATGTGAGGAATGCATTGGACTTAATAAGTGACGGGTGGAGCCCGCTATAGCTCCTCGATGCATCGGTAGTTCTCATGAGACAAACTAGTGTCTTGGCACGAGGCCTTGACAAAATCTTATTGTAGACTTGGCACGATGCCTTTGATACGTGGTTATGATAGTCTGGAATTATGCATTCTATCATTATTAAAGTGGTTATTGATATTGCATGTGATTATTCGACTAGTAGAATATCCATGTGAGTAAGTAAATGGCATTATTTAATTTATTTTTGCCATACTATGCTGAAGTTAATGTTTAAAAAGGCTTTTGTTTTAGTTATAAAATGCCTTAAATGTTAATGTTTATTTACGAATGCTTCCGCAATATTGTTATCCTTACTGAGCATCTGAGCTCACCCCTTTCAATGTTTTAATATTTTCCAGGATGTGAAGAAGTATTTTATGAATGACCTGCAGGGACTGTCAGAAGAGGATACGAGTGTGGACTATGGAGACATTGTTATTCTAGTTTTTCACTTTATGATGTAATGTAACATTTATGAATGTATCTAGTGTTTCTAAGGCTACAAAACTAACCGGTCTTTCGAGACTTGATCTTTTGTGATCATGCCAATGTTACACAATAATGCACCGACTCTGGGTAACTGGGGTCGGGGCGTTACAAATGAAGTTTTCATAACTCTTTAACTTTTCAATCAATTATGGTAAATCACGAAGTTCATATTAAAATTTACTTGTCATTTCCTCAATAGGATATTCATCATCATTCGCATATGTAGTCAAATTCTCTATATGATCATCTTCATTGTTCATTCATGTAATCATATAAAATGGTCCATAAAACACAGTTCTATCCCACCCACATCAATCATTATTTTTCCCCAAGTTTATTCCATCCTGTATAACTTCGATCTATTCCACGATAGTTCATGTGATCTTTTAACTCCTCTGGAATAGTTTTCCTTGAATAACAACAGCGTAAACACAGACAAAGGATTTGATAAGGTTTATATGCATGATCTTTTGCAAACTAGATAAACTCTTTCACACCATTGTCATAATCTTTTGACAACTGATTGGAATTCATCCATTATTTATTCATATTAATCATATTTGATTCAATAATATTAATATTTAACAAAATAATTACACAAAATATGTTCAGCTAGGGTCATAATCCAATTATAATAAATGGAACTATCTATGGTAAATAATACCCTGACCACTTTATGCATTACTATGGACTAAATTATATCCCACCGATCTTTCTAACCACTTGATCAATGGAACTATCTATTAGAATCCCTTTCACTAGAATGATATAGTTTCCCACATGTGAACCATATGAATTGTTATAATTTTTTTTAGTATTTCTCTAGAAAAATAATGTCTCTAATCAAGTACAACGTTATGAAACAAATTGATGGTATGATTTTCAATAGAGATCTTGTGGGTGGAAGGATTCATTACATGTGTTGTTATGGTTATTTTACTAGGGCACAGTGTCTTATAGAGTCCTCTAGTGATGTGGTTTTCTAAGATTCAGTAGAATTTCACTAGTAACAAAGTGGTGGTTCCATTTAAATTGTTAATGTTTGGATTGATATTCAATGGTGGTAGAACTACAACATGGACAAAAAGGTCATACAAATCTCGCCAAAATCCTCAACACCATAAAAACACAAAATCGTTATAAAAAACACAACACCATACAAACCAAACAATCACAGTTTCATATTTTACAAAGAATCCCTTAATAAATTCTCTTTCTTAATTCACGGGTTATCACATATGTTTTATCATTCTGTGGAATTCAATATTTAGTCATGTATGCATTAATTACTAATTTTTATATTCAAATGTTTAATAGGAACAAACTGACATGAAATTCAGTTTGTGCACAAACAAGGACCACCAATAAACACAATTTTTAGTTGGGCATTTAGCCTATTCATTTCAAAACATAACCATCAATATAAAATAGTGATATAATTAAAATAAGAGGAAAAATGAGTAAGAGGAGAAAACTCACCACAAAGTGTCATTCATCATGCAATAAAGGTTCGTTCGTGGTAGAGGAGAGGCTCCTAACAAAAAATATTTCAAACATAAATGAAAACATAAAATGAGAACTCCCTTGTTAAACAATTTTATTGGTTAATAGTGGGATTTTATTTTATATCTATGATATCTACATCTTGTGTGTTTATTTTTTTCATATCTACTATTTTCCAAGATGTTGAAAAAATGAATGGGAAATGTCTTATTTTTAGCAGAATGATCATTTTTAATTAACTATAATTTAGGGGTAAAATATTCATCATTTATTATAGTTTTTTCTAGGGGATCATTGTTATCTCATAGTTATCATGAACGCCTCATAAGTTTGTAGAATGTCACATTAGTTTATGTTGATGATACTAGCCTGGGACGTATAATTAAATTTCCAATTTTAAATTACCAATATTCATCTAAATATAGTATAGGGTAGACACTAATATATATAAGGAATAAGGGAGGAAATAATTATCATAGGATCTCCAATACAGGTGATGAATGATGAAACCTACATCGGATGAGGGAGAACCATCCAAGAGGAGAGGAGGGGGATGGTGGCATAGCGTGGAGGAGTTCTAGATGATAATAGTGAAAAAATCTAGAAAAACATAAATAGTTCAAAGGGGAAGGGGTGATTTGTCCCAGGGGAGGGGGCTGCATGGGTGTGGGGAAGGGGTGTAGGTTGTCCAATGAGGGGGCGGGATGTCCACTATGAAATGAACAGCAGGGATCCTAAAGAGTGAATTACCAGAGGTGAAAATTTTGGGGAAGATGGGATTCAGTGATAGGGTCATGTGGCTAATAAGGAATTGGGGAACCTCATTTAAAAGTCTAAAAAAACTCTTTTCATTTCACGAATAGGGTACATCATGGTGTATCCCAAGGGTCTATTGCATATTGCACCCTATGATGTCACACTATTTAATTACTATAAGGAATGCACTACCACATACATCCCTTATAAAGAACCATTAAATCTTGACCATGAATTGTGATGTGGAAATATGCTTCATGGAATAACATCCACCCCCAAAAAAACTATTTGGAGGGCCTAACAAAACCATCCTCCCAACTAATATGAACCATTAACATAAGGCAGTTCCCATGAATAATCTAACATACATTAAGGGGGACCTAAATAGGAATAAACAATCTGACATGTAACACAATCTACATCACTTATACCAGATATTCCGCATGGAAAATAAGATATAATTGATGTTGATTGTGAGAAGGTCAAAAAAGAACCAACATACTACCTGAGGACTAAAAATATAAGATGGATCCCTTCGCTAAATGAACATATATAAAGAAAATACCAGGAAGGGTATAACATAGATAACCTTCAACATATTCTGAACCACTAACATAATTTATTTATTAAGTAAAATCACGTATACCCCATGATGTATTGACAAACATAAACTTTACAAAAATTAAAATAATGATCACCATGGTAGAGTATCTCTACATTGCAATCCCATGGTCTCTAAGCCTCTTCCGCATCATAGGTATATAATAATTATTAAGATACAGTGAACAAACATGTAAGATAATCCTCCCCCTATATCTTAGCAAGCCAATGATTGATACCTACCATCGAGTAAGAGGCTACTATAAAAAAGATCATACTGGACCCATCCTAAGAATTCTCATAAACATATACATAATTATTATATCCTATAGTTAAAAATATATCATGATGATACCATGACATATTTGTAACAATTTATCAATAATTAATCTCTTAATTCATATTTAGCTACCAACCTACACCACCCCATGTTAGGATTTCCCTACCCTTATGTTCATAATGAATCCACAATATCATTTCTAATAACATCATAATAAATCCATTTCCATGTACTACACATGTAAGTGTTCTAAGATAGATTTCATAATTTCATATAGCCATGATAAATATTTTATGTGGGATAATAAACAAAAACCATGTACTCAACATGCTATATGTTTTAAAATAATCCACGATATATCTCACACAACAAGCTACCCATTGGTTATTCCATCACAAGTACCCACCAAGGTGTCCCCAAAATCACAATATGTAGTACTAACACAACGGCCTACAACTCAGGATAGCCAAATATCTATTAAATTCAGGGTCATTACCAATAAATTTCATATCACTGTCACTATATAAAGGCCCTTTCCATGTGATTACCATAATGCATCCCTTGTAAAAACCTCCACCCCTTACCCTTACAACATGAGTGATAACAATATCATTCATAACATTTTAGCCAAGGCTATCAGTAATTAATAACATGAACCAATACCACAATGGAATCTATTAGACCTAACTCTGTACACCAACTATCTTCCTAATGAAGAAGTGTAAAAATTAATTACAGAGGAGACTCACTGGGGGAATCTGTGCACTATAGAGGAGGTTGCCGAGATGGTCAATGAATGAAAAGGGCACGCTGGAGAAAGTAACGTGGACAAGGGGACTGGACAAGGAAGAGGAGGAGAATGAGGTGGAGCAGGAGGAGGAGGCAGCCTCAGTAGATGAGGTAGAGATAGTGGATGGAGGAGGAGGAGTATGACGAGGATGAAGAAGTGGATGAGGAGGAGGAGGAGAATCAGGGTCGCGGAAGATGAGGGATCACAATGGTGTAGGATGAGAAGGTAGTCGTAGTGGTGGAGGAGGAGGATGGTCATGATAGAGTAGGAGGAAAAGGCAGTGGTGACGGAGAAGGAGGAGGAGGAGGAAGAGGGGTCGTGTTAGAGGAGAGGTCGACAATGCAGGGTTTAGCTTCCACGAAGGCTTGAACGGGTGCGAGGTATGAGGGTCATGTTAGGTTTATTTTATATAAACTACTAGAACATTTATCATTTTTGGTTCAAAGCACTGATAATAATATGTTTTATCAGTGCTAAAATTAAAGAGCTAATAAAACAAAACTCTATCATCTCCTTTTGAGCACTGATAAAAATATACCTTTATCAGTTCTAATAAAGTTCCCAAAAAGGACCTATTTATAAGTGCTAAAATTTTAGCAATGATAATAGCATATAATTATCTGCGTTAAAAAAGTGCTGATAAAACACGAATTTATCATCTCAAAAATTATAGAGCTGATAAATAATTTTTTATTAGTCCTTTTTAGGGATGATATATAGATTCATTTATCAGTACTAAAAATCACTGATTAAGGTATAATTTTAATAATTTATTTATATTATTATATATTTAATTAAAATGACATATTGGATAAATATATATTCATTTATTAATAATTATTACTATAAGGAGTTTATATTTATAAAAATTTGTAAATAATTATTAATATATATATTGTAACAAAATTATAATTATAAATGTATTTGAAACGTATTTATATATATCATTAAAAATTTAATAAATATATTTAATATTTACATACATTTAATGTAATATTATAAGTACATTTTATATAAAATAAGTAGTTAATATGGGTAACATTATGCATTAATCAATATACAGCATCATTTAATGTACAAATTAACATTATGCATATGATACATTACATATACGCATATATTCGTTGAGCAAATTCATTAGAAAACCGATTTATATTAAATATTTTTACTTATAAATATATACATTAAAAAGAATTATATATTTATAAATAAAAAAATATTGTAAATATATTAAATATAAAAATGTAATAAATACAGTTAATTAGTCTAAAAATTCTAATAAATCACTAATAAATAAAATAAATCTAAAAAATATATTTATTATTTAATGTAATTTTTTATAATCAAGTTATTATTTATTAATAATATATATATAATTATAAAATTAGAAATAATTTTTTCAATTTAAAAATTGTATATTTATTTTTGAATTATTAAAAAAATATATTAATTATAAACATTTGTTTTTTATTAAATGTTTTAAAAAACATTATTTTTTAATATAAATATAATTATATTATAGAAATTAGTAATAAAAACTATTATCAATGCTAATATTAGCACTGAAAAAAGGTACACCTTTATTATCGTTTTTTAACAATGATAAAGGGTACATTTATTATCGCTTTTAGCTGGCCGGGATAAATCCTGACACCTTAATCAGTGCTTCCCTTATGCTTTTTGTGGTAGTTCTATCGATATGTCAAATTATAGAAAAGAAACATTAATGTTTGGAAAACGATAAGGCTAGTGGTCATAATGATATTAATTCCCTAACTACATATAGAAGTGTATGCGGCTCTAGAAAAGTTATACCTAGCTATAATAACTCTGAAAGGGTAAAATTGTTCATTGAAAATATCATTATCTAGTGCATGAAAATAGTACTCTTTTAACACTTGGTTTTACAGTTTAATGGGATATGGTTTGGATATAAAAATACACTTTATGAACCACCTTGAAATATAGTAATATATTATGACCACATATGATAGATTAAAAATAAGATTTATTTGAATGCATCTTTGGATGTCCATTGTAATCACAAATTAGGTTATGTTGAATTAGTGTGTAAAACCCTCAATTGTATGAGAATACCATATAAATAATTTGATTCTATTCTCATTTAATTTTATGGAAATGTACATCCAATAAATATTTTTTATCTATTTAAGTAATTTTGATGTTATTTTATGAATGTGTAGGCTTTTATGACATAAATCACAGATCAATTTTTTATGAATGAAACTCTTACTTGATATTTCAAGGCAATATATGATCTTTAATATGTGGGATAGTAAATACGAAATTATTTTGAAAAATTAATCGATTTTATGTGTCTTGATTCCCATTCAAAATGTGTGTTTATTATAGATGGATTGGGGGTGACTCAACATCAATTATATTCAAACCTTATTGGTTTTTTTGATCTATTTATGGATTTTATTCATATTCCTCCATTGAATCCTGAATATGAGTTCTTAATAGAACTCAAACCTATTGTGATAACTATTTCAAAAACGCCCTATAAAAATTGACCCAATTGCATTGCATGAAATGATGATGAAACACTAGGATAATCATTAAATGGAATTCATTCGACTAATTGTGTCACCTTGGGGTTCACCTATTGCCTTTTCTAGGATGATAAATTGATCAATGTGACTCTACATTGATTATTAGTAACTGGAAAAAACCTAGATCACGATCATGTATCCTCTTCCCCATATTTACGACTTGTGTGAGAAACTGGGGGAGATTAATACATTACCATGATTTAATTTCCTTCTGAATATCCCCAATATGGGGTTAAGAAGGTGGATATAACCCAGAAAGAATTCAGTATAGGGTATGGGCTTTATGAATTTATAGTGATTCCATTTTTTACTTCTAATACCTCATACATCATTGTGGATTTAATTAATAGTGAATGTTGATATTAGCTAGATATGATTGTGGTACTATCTATAGATTATATTCCTATATATTCAAAGAAAATAGAATATATTGAAGATCACATGGGATTTTTTATAAAGATTGTGATGAAGGAGAAGTTATCTAAAAATTTATTTAGTATGAATTTTGGCTACAAAATGTTTCATGTTTAGATCATATATATTCAAGATGGTATATATGTGGATCCATCAAAGAGATATTTTATTGAATAGAATACCAAACCTACCATGGGGACTAAGATTCATATTTTCCATGTTATTTTATAGATTTTATTTATGTTTTTTTGAAAATATCTTGTAATAACCCGGTTTTTACAATAAAAGACTTTAGAATATTATTCATGTTATTCTAGAGAAGCTCCTTTAGACGGCGTACGATTCTGAGCCCCGGTGTGGCCAGAATTAAATTTTCAGTGCGTTTACACTGGGCATGCCAAATAAATTGGATAACTCCTAAACGGTGTTTCAGATCCTAAATCTGAGTGTACGGATGGGTCCTAAATGGGGTTTTTAACCTAGGAACGACATAAAACATGTCGGCACGGGATGTTAGGACCCCTCGCCCGTTAACAGAACATTAGATGGATAAATAAATAAATAAATATAATCATTTAATAGCTTCACCCAGGTATCTCTTAAATTGTAGCTCGGATGGGGAAACTGAGAGAACTGTTGAGTCCGGAGCGTTTCGTTTACCCTAGGAAGGGTGTAAGTTTTGCGGGTGCAGGCCATCTGTGAAAAATGAAGCCATGGGGAATTTTCGTAATTTAGAGGCCTCGAACATTAAATATTATAACTTTCAAACGGAGTCTCGAATTAAAATTATGAGACAGCTATTGTGCTTAAGAAAAGGTGTTCACCCTAGGGGAAACTTAACCTCGACATTACAGAGGGTTCGGGTTTGGGACCGACATGCGGGGGTTTAAGTGTTTTCTATATAAACACCACACCCACCCCTCTTCCTCCCCCCTTCTTCCTAGGCGCACTCTCCCAACTAAAAATGAGGAATTCCTATCCTCTCCTCTATCCCTCCGGCAAGGTGGAGACGACTCCAGAAGATCGTCGGTGAAGAGTCGGGCAGTGCCCATAAAGGTAGGATCGTCCGTTTTTCATTTTAAACTCCCACACCCTCTTTGAATCCATTTATATGCATCGATTCACCGTTATTTTATCGAGTGAAGCCCATAATTGTGTCTCACTTGTTTTGATATTCCCAACGCACCTCTAGGATTTTTATTTGGAGTCTTGAGCCTTCCGCGGATGATAGTCGAAGTTAGTGGGTTTTTGGGTTCTCCTGCGGTCAAGCGCGGCGGTCCGGCGAGCGGGCATGGCGGTGCGTCATGGGTCCAGGCAGAGGCGTGGGCGGCGCGGGTATTCGGCTGTAGGGTAGCGGTGGTCGGCACGAGCTCCGAGCAGTGGTTGTCTTCAGGGTGAGGTGGTGCTGGCCGAGCGAGGTGGCGGCTCCATGCGGGGAGGCCGAGCTAGCCGGACACAACGTAAAATCGGGCTAACGGCGCGCGACCTTGCGGGGGAACAAAGACCCGCATCCTTTGGGTCTGCACGTAGGACGACCAGCTCATGACCGGTCTGAGCATTGACCATAGGTCCACGGATGGCCCGCGCGGCTAAGCCGCGGGTCGGTCCAGGCCGGTCCAGCCCAATGGCATTCGTCCCCTCTCTTCGGACGCCCATAATTTTCATTACGGGAGACCGTTTTGTGTGTCGTCTATGGTAGTTCCTTCTTGGCGTCAAGTGGCGGATTTTGAGATGGTATTATGGATTTTTAATTCCTGAGACAACGGGCTCATTGGGGAGACACGACATTATGTGGACTAGTGTTTTTTTCGGGGGGGTTCTTGTTTTGGACGACGCGGACACATCCGATGTCCGAATTGAGCATTGTCAGTGGTGTTGAGACCCTGGAGTTAAGCCGGAGTATTCTAGTGTGGTTTTGAGCATTGAAACCGGAGTTGAGGTGTGGTCCCCACGACCCATCTTTTGAGGTGTGTGCAGCTCTTTAAAACTTTATCTTCGGACATCTATTTGGGGCGTTCGAGGAGTCGATTTTTTGTGTTTTTCCGAGGGCATTTCAATTGCGCAATCCGCACGCTTTAATTCTGCTAGCTGGTGAGGGCCCCGCGAGGGCCATTTTGGGAGTTGGCGGTGATTTCCATCTTTATCCCCAGGTGTCCGTTTTGGACAAGTGAACAGTCCATCTTGTGTACTTTTTCGAGATGATTGCAATGGTGTGATCCGTTGGTAGAACTTCGGGACTGGGGTGCAGGTCCCACGTAGAAACGCTCGTGCGCGGTTTGACGAAATGCATCTTTTTCTATGGATATATATCTCCCTCAAGTGAGTAGTCCATTTGATGTTATTTTATTAGGGGATCACAATGGTGTGATGCGCCCTACTGGTTTTGGGGCCGAGGCTCAGGATCATGGGATGCCATTCAGGCGTAAAGCGGTGTTGGACGCCTTTTCCATCGGATATCAGTTTGAGGCGAGTAAATAGTATATCTCGCGTGTTTTTCTGTGAGGATTACAATGGTGTAATCTGTTCATGCATGTGGATCCTCTTATGTGATATTAATAAATGTGGAAATATGAAGGGTGCTCTGGTGGCAGTACTTCTTACTATGTTAGGAAGAGAACCCTTTGCGTGTGATCGCGTGCACTCCCGTGTGAGTGAAGTAAATGCTTGAAAAGATGTAGTTGGTTCTGCCTGGGCCGATGAGGTGGCAAGTTATATTTTTTATATTTATGCCTTCGCGTTGACGTTGGGGGTCATGTGCATGATAGCCTTTGGGCTAGAAAACGTGGTATACTCTGGGAGTATATGGGAACGCTTGGAGTTAAATGTGGTTGTTTGTACCTGAGAATGTTTGTGCACATGGTTGGAGATGACTTGGGGACACATTTCGTGAGGGCCCCATGTGCATTCCATGTTTTGCTTTACGTACCTTTGACCAGCATGGTTGAGTTTTCCCCTGGTTCTGTTCTCGTTTGTTGACCAGCACGATTGAGTTTTCCCCTGGTTCTGTTCTCGTTTTTTGACCAGCAGGGCTGGGTTTTCCTATGGTTTTGTTCTCATTTTTTGACTAGTAGGGTTGAGTTTCCCCATGGTCCTGTTCATGATTGTTTCGACCACTATGGTTGAGTGGTTTCCCCGGGTTCTATTCTCGATGGTTTGGCCGGCATAGATTGACTGGTTCCTCTGTTTCTTCAGTTGTGATGGGATTCGGTATCGTTCCCCTTTCACTGGACTGCGACACCGTTTACGACTACGTGTGCTCATACAATAAGGGTGGTTTCCCACTTTCTGTGATGAGTTGTATTAGTCTGCTTCAATGGTGACTCATCAGATTGGATCGTGATCGCCTTGAGAGGCCCGAGGAGTTTCTCCCATCCCTTCATGTTCCCTGGTACAGTTCTTGTGGATTCAGTGTGACCAAAACATTACGGGGGCACCGATCCGTTACCCAGGAGGTTGTTTCAAGCCGGGCTGGCCAGTGGGGTACCATCCAGTAGGGGTGGCTAGTTGTACCATCCAGCAGGGATGGCCAGTGCGGTACCATATAGGTTGGATGGGAAGTGGGGTACCATCAAACAGGGGAGGTCCACGATATAGCATCCCACCATTTGATAACATAACATTTCATTACATTTTACAAAACTGAGGATCTTTAAAGTTTCGTGTCTTGGAAACCAGGAACTTATTACATAAGAAAAAAACATTTTTCTTAAACACTTGAAAGGCTTCTTCATTTTTTTCATCCTAAGTTCTTTACAACACTTCATAACCTGGGAGCATACATCAAAGGAAAGGGTGAGAAAAAGGCCCAGTAAGGGAAATAAGGGTAACAATTAACATGTGAACATGATATACATCAATAAAGTCATGAAAATGAACTCTAAGGCATTAGAATGAAATCATGAGGAATATCATAATAACAATAATGTATTTCATAACATGAAGATGTGGCTACAACATTTTACAAATACAATCGTTTTCATTTAACCATGGTCCATCCCTAAGGATTCAATAAAAATTACCAAGGTTATTCACCAAGGTATCAGTCTAAATGGTCATCTCTAGAGATTAAGTCTTTACCCAATGCATTGGAGCCCTATCAGGGCGAACCCTTAAATTTGACTGTATTATCAAGTGATACAAATATACCATCATCAAACATTTCTTAAACAACCCATATACCATAAAAGAAATGGGTTTCATTTTATAGTCATCACATTTTCAAAAAAACTGCTTTAAAGACGTGATCCTTATGTCACTTTAAAACCACGGAAAGGAAAGCGGGTATCATGTATGTAAATCCAAGAATTTAATTTAGAACATTATGGTATTTATGTGAATACCCCTTTATAACAAATATCTTTGAGTGTTCGGTTAATAAAATAAATGAATTTGAGATTAAGAGAGAGACATTTTGAGACGGAAATTCTGCAGCATAACGGTTATGTTACGAGGTTTTAGAAAACACTGAAAAGAGAGGGGACATGGGTCACCCACTCATAAATGTTCTATAAAACAGGATGGGGACAGAATATAAGGGATTTATGAACATTTTAATGAAATTTGAAAGATATACCATATGAAATGAAGAACATTAAAGGAAGAAAAAAATAAGATTTCTCTTATGAAAATTCAGCAGCCTAACGACATCACTTAAACTTCAATAATATGAATTAATGAGATCAAAAAGGGTCTCTCATCATATGAACATAAAAGAGCAGTATGATAGATATAGATATCATACCCCAACATTATAAAAAGAACTTGAAGGACTTGACATGAATGTAGAACTTTGAAAAATGGGAAAGGTGAATGAATCCCTTAAAAATTCGGCAACCTAACGGCGCCACTTAAAATTCAACAAAAAATGTATTGACGAGATCAAATAGGGTCTATAATCATATGAACATAAAATATCCGTATGATAGATATAGAGATCATACCCCAAAATAATAAAAACTAACATTAAATACTTCACATGAAAGTAGAACATTGAAAAATGAGAAAGGTGAACGAATCCCTAAAAAATTCGGCAGCCTAACGGCACCACTTAAACATCAAAAAAATGAATTGACGAGATCAAATAGGGTCTCTCATAATATGAACATAAACGTTCATTATGATAGATATAGATATAATACCCCAACATAATAAAAAGGAACTTGAATGACTTGACCTGAAAGTAGAACTTTGAGAAATGACAAAGGTGAAAGAATCCCTAAAAAATTCGGCATCCTAACAACGCCACTTAAACTTCAACAAAAATGAATTGATGAGATAAAATAGGGTCTCTCATCATATGAACATAAAATATCAGTAAGATAGATTTAGAGATCATACCCCAACTTAATAAAAAGGAAAATAAAAGACTTGATATGAAAATAGATCTTGAAAACGAGAAGGGCGAAAGAATTCCTTAAAATTTTGGCAGCCCAACGACACCACTTTAACATTCTTAAAATGAAATGATGTGAGGAAGAGGAGGTCTCTCATCATATGAAAATTAAAAGGGCAGTAAGATGAATATAAAATAACATCCTTCAACATAAGAGCATGGAGCATAAAATAAATGACATAATAGAGATTACTTGAAAAGAAAGAGAGAGGTCAGATCCATTACCTTAAAACGTAACTATTAAAATGAAAAGGTTGGGACCTTGAGGGATTGGGGAACCTTAGGAGGACTCCTTGGAAGGAAATGAGACCAGAGATTTGTTGGGGGAGAGTTGGGAGTCGAATGGATGAGAGGGTGTCTTGGTATTTATAGGGAAAGTGAGGGGAGAAGGCATTAATGGTCAAGGGACACCTCATTGGTGGTTTTGGCAAAACCATGGGCTTGCGCATGGTATTTTCCCATGGTATTGTCCACATGCGTCCCCCATACAATAATTCATCACCTTTTTTCAGACAATACTTAAAATATCTAATGACATCATCATGACACAGTTATGATGTAATTAAACATACCGAAACCCTAAAACTGTATTTTCACTATTCATCGAAAATTCAACTTTCTCAGAAAAATCCCAAAATTTCACCTTAACCAAATATCGATGCTCTGATTTTAAAAATTAACTCCATTTTATAAAAATATTTTTTTAAATATTTTTAATTTAATTTTTAAATAAATATACTAATCACGGAAAATTCAATTTTTTTCAGAATAATCCCCAAAAATTTCCTTAACATAATATTGATGCTCTAAGTTTAAAAATAAAATCCATTTTATAAAAAAATTCTAAATATTTTTAATTTAATTTTTAATTGAAAAAAACTCTATTCACTCGAAAAAACTAATACTTGACTAATAATTAATGAAACAGTTATTTACCAATTTTATTCAATCACATTACTTAATCAAGGTGCCTATATTATATTAATACTTTCTTTAAGTGAGATTACTAATCCATTTGGTCACATTACTAATCCTAAGCATAAAATCACTATTCATACTTTACTATTCATAAAAAATTAAGTTGATCTTATTGGACTCTAAATTTTTTACTGAACATAATTGTAGAAGACCATTTTTTTAAAATTATTACACATAATTCGTTATCTATGGTTTACATAAACACTTTTTTAAAATATCCTTTCTCTAAAATTCAACAAAAATATGCATACTATATTTATCCGGACATTTGAAAATTCATAAACTTCATCATAAAAATAAATCAAATTTTTTATATAAAAAAAAGGATTACACAAGGCAGTTATGGTCTCCTTACATATCCCCTTATCACACCAGCAGAGGACCTAAGTGTAAGGTGTGCTAAGGTGAGAGAATCCAAGGGAAGCTCGACCAACATCGCACGAGTAGTAATTTATATCATTTTTAACTTCTCGTGAAGGCGATTCCGTTCTAGCTTAACACGATGAAGTTCGGCTTGGGTTTGGTCCAGAGAAAAGCCTAGTGGTGCTACCTCCTTACCAAGTTCTGTTAAATGTGATTCAATCGGTCCAAGACTACAGGGTGAGGCCGTCAAATCTTATTTCTATACTAATTAACCATGATCACTTATATTTAGAGACAATAATTGAAACATTTAGTTTCCAGCGCTCATATTGACCAATGGTCATATAATAGTCAAAACCCAATGGTCTCATTTTAATTATACACATGTTATCAAATGAAGTAGTTTTGTTGAGTATAATAAAAAATATCACGCAAAATTAGGAAACAAGATTTTTTCAAAATTTTGGGTCTTTACAATCTTCCCCCATTAAGAAATTTCATCCTCGCAATTTTAAAAATTGGGTTTTGAAATTTCATTGAAAGTCTCACATCAGAAAAGGATTGAGTAAAACTATTACTTTAAAAGAAAGAAAATGAAGTAAAAAGGTCGCCTGAGTTAACCCATTCTAGGATTCCATTTAGGAAAACATGGATATGGAAGAAAAAACAAAGGGTCAAGTTCTGAGGGAGAGTGACAGAAAACATTATTAGGAGAATGTTGACCACGAGAAAATCCTAAACTTGTGATGTGTGTAAACAGTCTTTGATTACTTAGTAGGAAATGTAAACCAACAACGTTTTTGTTTTATGTTCCTATTCATAATTTTGAGGTATTCATTTACAACATTGGACAAAAACATAAGGAAATATAGCTACCTTAAATTAGAGTTTCATCCTTCAATAAGTTTCTACCAAAACTAATCTTTTCATCAAATGATGAGCATTAAAAAACACTTGGTCTCATCAAAACACAAGTATCATCTTTTTGAGAGTCACATAATCCACAAAATATTAACTATAAATTTCTTCTTTATTTAAACATTTTCCCAAAAATAGAAAGGGTATGATAAAAGAACTATTCAAAAAGAAAGAACCCTATAGGAAGGGAAACTACTTTAAATCTTCAAAATTCCATGGTACTACCCAAAGTTCATCATATACCATTCCATAAATAAATGTCCTTAAAATTTTGTGAAATAAACCAAACTAAGATTTAAACACAATTATAAGAACGATCTCATAACATAGTCTTCCATGATATACTTTATCGTTCATCTTCAAACAACATCAACCACTCTTACCATCTTATAACAAAAGTAACTAACCTAATCACATTTTCTCCAAGATAGCTTATTCATTTTCATATGTATGAAAAATTACTTTAAGTTCCCCTTAAATTCATTGATTCATCAAAATATAAGTCAAAATTTAATCATTAATGAAAATACCATAGTAATCTATTTACCTCGATCAAATAGGGTTCCCAAAATAGTGAACGTCTTCCAAAATAATAATCATCTTTTAATCCTGTAATCACCTATTTTTTAAGAAGAACAGATTCACTACATCAACCTGTGGTACATAACAATAGATTTTTTCCTTAATGATATAAAACCACATTAGGTAGTGACTCTATGTTCATAGAAAACATTAAAGGTATGCTCATAGAGCACGAACTAAAATACAACATGACATAAACAATTATTGCGATGAAGTTACATGTACTTCAATCATCATGATCCATCTCAGCATAGGACTTGCATTGCTCCCTTGTCCTCAAAGATTGTTGATGCTCATCATTCTTCTCATTCATTCCTAGAGAGAATTTCCTTGGATAATTTCTAAATTCTCCACATTTACAACATTGAAATGTATAAGGTACATTAGATTGAACCTTATCTCTATTCATCACATTATCCATTTTTTTGAAACAATTGGATACTTTATGCCCTATCTTCCCACACATAAAGCATCTCCCAGTTCCGTTGTGACATTACCCTTGGTACCTCTTCCCACACTTTTTTCAAAAAAGAAATTGGGTATCCTTTCCCTTATCAACTTTATCAGATGAACATCCATGAGACTTCATCTTTTTCTTACTAGATTAATTTGGGCATTCAACTAGGTACCAATTATTAATTGTAATTTTTGATAGTTGGTTTGGCATAACCACAATATGTTCAACTTGATCTCTCATCATCTATGTCATATTAATAGGGCAATCATCACATTTCCTATCACCTTGGATGTTGGGACATGTTCTTACATTTCCCGCCATTAACTATGAAATGAAACTATAATTAGGGGCTTAAATACTTAGCCAATAATCATGAAAAGGAAAATTTAAGCATAAAAGGATAACCTTTTAGAATAAAAGTATATCCTAACAAGTGATCCCCTAGGTTCCAATCTAGGTTATCCATGATCATATATTCTTATGTGAATCTTTATTTTATTTTATCTTTGTTCCTTTAATAATGGTTCATACAAAGCTTATGAATTTACCAAAGCATATCTCTCGGGAGTGTCGTAACCAAGAGTGAAGCAAGGCCCGTTAATGTGTACCAGTTCCCGTTCAAGTCTAGATCGAAGAGGTGTTTTCGAGTTTTACTTCTATGTACATCTATGCCAGATCCACATCTACCTACTCGTATCCAGACGGGGATGTATTTTCTTGGCAACCCTTACTCAATACTCACCAAAATACCAGGAATATTTCCTATATTTAAACTTTCCTATAGGATTATTCCTAAATTTTTCATATCCTAATTTCAATAAATAACTAAACCATCCTTTGATACCATCTATAGCATCCAGCCTTTTTATAACATAACTTTTAATTAAATTTTACAAAACCGAGGATCTTTAAGGTTTAGTGTTTTGGAAACCAGGAACATATTACATGAGAAAAAAACATTCTTCTTAAACACTTGAAAGGCTTCTTCATTTGTTCATCCTAATTTCATTACAGCATCTCATAACCAGGGATCATACATCAAATGAAAGGGTGATAAAAAGGCCCACTAATGGAAAGAAGGGAAACATTTAACATGTGAACATGAGATACATCAATAAAGTCATGAAAAAGAACGTTAAGGCATGAGAAAGAAATCATGAGGCATATCATAATAAAAATAACATATTTCATAACTTGAAGATGTGGCTAAAACATTTTACAAAGACAATAATTTCTGTTTCACCAATGTCCATCACCAAGGTGTCAATAAAAATTACCAAGGTTATTCACAAGGTATCAGTCTAAATGGTCATCTCTAGAGATTAATTCTTTACCCAATGCATTGGAGCGCTATCAGGGCGCACCCTTAAATTTTCATTATTATCATGTGATCCACATATATCATCATCAAACATTTCTTAAACAACCCATATAGAATAAAACAAATGGGTTTCATTTCATAGTCATCACATTTTAAAAAAACAGCTTTAAAGACGTGATATTTATGTCACTTTAATCCCACCGAAAGGAAAGAAGGTCTCATGTATGTAAATCACAAAATTTAATATTGAAAATTTTGGTATATATGTGAATACCCCTTTAGAAGAAAGAGCTTTGAGTGTTAACTTAATAAAATAAATGAATTTGAGAATAAGAGAGAGACATTTTGAGACGGAAATTCTGCAGCATAATGGCTATGTTGCGTCGTTTTAGAAAACATTGAAAAGAGAGGGGACATGGGTCACCCACTTATAAATGTTCCATAAAAGAGTAAGGGGGTAGAATATAAGGGCTTTAAGAACATTGTAATGAAATTTGAATGATATACAATATGAAATGAAGAACATGAAAGGAAGACAAAAATAAGATTTCTCTTATGAAAATTCACCAGCCTAACGGCGTCACTTAAACTTCAAAAAATGAATTGATTAGAACAAAAAGGGTCTCTCATAATATGAAAATAAAATATTAGTATGATAGTTATAGATATCATACCCCAACATAATAAAAAGAACATTAAGGACATGACATGAAAGTAGAACATTGAAAAACGAGAAAGGTGAACGAATCCCTTAAAAATTCGGCATCCTAACAGCGCCACATAAACTTCAACAAAAAATGAATTGACGAGATCAAATAGGGTCTCTCATCATATGAACATAAAAGATCAGTATGATAGATTATCTATACATATGATTGTCCCACACTTATTTTACATGAACATATGATTCATGAATGTTTTATGAATATTTTATCACTTATTATTCATGTTATATGAAATTATAATGTTATATTCCATGAATCATACTTAAATTTCATAATAATTAATGTGTGATCAATAGAAGTTATACTCATGATCTATTACCCTTAGGATTACCTTCGGTTATTATATGATCATCAGTTTTTATATCCCACCTTTACCTATACTGGGAATCTAAGATCACATGTTCTTATGTTTCATTTAACAAGGTTTTGAAGAAAGGATATTGATATGGAATTTATATAAAGGGTACTGAATTGTAAGAACATTGTTAAAGATGTTTTAGGTTAGTCAAGAGATTAGAATATTTATTATTCACTATATAATGACACTAAAAATTTATGATACATTGGGGGATTATTTATAAAATTTATTCAATATAAATCTAAAATGATTTAAAATTATGTTTGAAAATATTGGGTACTAATTACTAAGGAGAGGGACCCTTATAAATCAATTCACTAGACCGCTATTCGTGAAAAGGTATATATGGAAATCCCCTATTAGAAGGGTGACCATCTACCAAATATTTATCTCTTGAAACATTACCTCACCCATATATGACTAGGGTGACACCTCAACCTTGTATCTACTAGAAAAATACCATTTTGTCTCCATAAATTGTTTGAATCCATTTTTATCACTCTATCATAGACAATTATCATTTTCATACCCTCACTAGGGAAATGCCTACTTTTTCACCAAAACTAGGGAGATATTCCTAGTTCACCCTCTCTATGGTGAGTTTCCTTAATCAGCCCCGCTAATTATTTACAACTTCTAGACACCCAAATTGTTTAACCATCCACTTATTCTCTAATTATGGGGTACCCTAAACACCTTTTCCAAAAAAATGATCAATTTACACCTATATCTGACATGATACATTGATATCCACTGCATTCACCAGATCCACCTAATAAAAATAATTATGTAGTTGGGAATACTATATTGGACCTCATTATATCATTAATTCCCTTGAGAAAGTGTGTCTAATTCTTTCCTCCCTTACTGATCCTCCCACCTCACGATAGTATTTTTGATTCATTAATTCCCAGAGTAATGATTTTCACCATTATAGGGACATAAATGAAATAATCCTTGGGAAGTAAAAACATATTTGTCTATACTCAACCTAAATCATATAGGATTAAGATAGTGGTGGATGACAATAGAGACCCAAACTTTTCATACATAAATTATATAAAATTTTAGTTGAATATTAAATACATTGCACAAATAATTTATTGAGGACCACAAAGGATTAGTGTCTCTAGGGAAAATTTACACAATCGTTTTATTTCATGAATGATCATCAACATATTTGATAATGATCCTACCACATATTACAATTCATAAAAATACCCAACTTAAAACATTATTTATAACCTGGGGAAACAAAAAAAATATGAAATGGTGAGAATAGATGCTCATTAAGGGTAAACATTAGAGATATAAATCATTGATCATATAAAATTTTATAATAATGATGACGGAAAAAAAACAAAGACATAACATAAGAAAATTATTGTCCAATCTATCATGAATCTTTAACATGAGTTAGGGAATAAATATTTATCATTTGAAAATACATGAATCGTTAGTGTGAGAAATAATCATATATAAACAGTTAAGCATAATTATATTTAATAAATATGTGGAGACATAGTGTATCTGGAGTCATCACCAATTTTCTATAGTGGGTCAAGTACCCTAACATTCTTCCCATAATTATCTAATAGTGAATAAAACATTTACTAATGAATTGGAGGGATATATAATATTGTTCCCACACATCACATAATGAAAACCTTACAAATTTAATCCACAAGATTATAAAATAGTGATAATATAAGCATATAATAACCCATACAAAAAAAGGGTTTCATAGAATTTCCATAATTCCCGTATAGTATAATCCATAAAAAATAAATATGGTTTCTAAACATCTCATCATTATAATCCTATACTTTCTACATAAATAACTATCTTTGTAAAATTGTATTATATGACAATTAAATCATAATTAACATCAAAGATTGTTTTAATTGATGTAAATTAATTTAAATGGATCAATGGAATATTTATAAAATAATTTTACCTTTTAAATAAAAATTTACTTATATTAATTATAAAAAGTAACTAAATATTATATAAATTGTTTTATTTGAAAAGAACCATGGATACATGTAAAGGACGTTTCGAAGCACTAATTGGTCATGAATATAGTAAATTTTGTTATAATAATATGATAAATATATTTTAATTATAAATTTATTTCCATACAATACTAAAAAATATCATAAGATTTATTATTTACTTATAACATATTATCACCTATTTTATATAAATTTTTTATTAAAATAAATTTTCTAGGTGATAACTTCTTCAATATTAGGCATGTTTATGTTTTTTAGTCATGATATATATACATTAAAAATGGATTCATAATCTAAAAAATTAATATTATTATATAAATGTCTTATATTTTCAATTTGTATATAATTATTGGCCTCAATAAATGATGTAAATTGAAAAATCAATATCACCATTCATAGAGATGGTATGGCGTACATACTCCTAAATATTGTTTCCATTTTTTGGATAGATGGACCAAAAGTAAGGTAAATAACATTTCACCATTTTACATTCATTAATATATTATATATATCTCAAATATTCATGAATATATTATTTTTAAAATCAATGTCAAAAAAATGAAAAATGAATCACGTCGCTTCATGGAGGCGGTGGTCCGCATGTGTGTAAGATAAAGGTTTTTGTTTACCAATGGATGGAAATGTATGAAGTTAAATAATTTTATTATTTATTAAATATAATATATAAAAATTAAATCTCTCATTGTAATCATTCACAGTGATGTTTATGGAAGTTGAATTGTATCATTATGTGGATATGGTAATCCATGCGTACACAAGAGTGATAATTTCACATCATATTTGATGGGAAAGTGGGTAAATAATGATGTCTTAAAAATATTAATAACATTTATGTAGTTTCATATGCTTAATAATATCAATTATTCAATTGAGGAAGAAGAAAAAACAAATTGGAAGAGGTCATGTAAGGATATTTCATCTACTTCAATAGGCCTATTTTAAATCCCATGTTAAAGGCCCTTATAATGGTATTAAGAAAAGTCCTTAACCTCTAATTCTTGGGTAGTGAAGCTTATAATATGGGTATTAAGGTTTTTTAAAAATTTATTACACAATGTATTATAGATTAGTGAATAGCGGGGTGCCCTTTTATATGTGATCAGAAGATATCTCTTGGAATTCATAAACTATTAATATATAATAACAAAATTGTATAGTAAAAAATTCTTATAAATGGAATAATGTTGTAATATAATTTAATATGTGGTTTACATCATATTTTAAAATAAAAAAAGGTTTAATTATAATTTAAAAACTTACCTTTTGGAATAATAGCTTAGTTATGAATATCATACCTTAAATGCGGTAAAGAATTTTTCACACTTAAATGTTTATAACTTCATTTATAATGTAAATTTTTTCAAATAAATATAAAATGGATGAAATTTTAGACTATTTGGAATCATAATCTCCATTTTTATAATATTTATGATTTTTAAATAATTTCATAAAATATAATTATATATATATATTATCATTAATGTCAATTTTGACACAATTTATATAATTTGATATTAAAGAAACCAATAAATAAAAAGAATTATACTATAATACATTATCAAAACCCAAATATGTGATGTTTATCTATAAAATTTTAAAAATACAAAAAATTGACAAATTATTAATTCATTTTATAATTTTAACATTTTTTATTTTATTTTTATATGAATTGAATAAATTCTTCAATAGAATTTTGTACAAATATACGATAGTTAATCAATTTTTAAAAATAAAAAATAAACTAATATAATAAATAAAATTAACATATATTTAAAATAAAATTTTAGAAATATAGAATCCTTTTTACCCATATGATAAAATATAAGATATATTGATGTGATGAAAGTGACATTATGTATCTATTCAATTAATATATTTATATAAAAGAAATAATTAAATAAAAATGTCACCATTTTTCCATTAATATGATAAATGGATATAAATATCCAATATCCAATCCTACAATAGTATAAATTAAAATATTAGTTAACCATTAAAGCCTTGTGAGAATATTGAACCCAATTTTACCAATTTAACCCTTACTGACGTGAAAAATATGTACTATGTTTTTTATTTGTTTTGACAAAAAATATAGATGAACAATTGATGAAATTTGATCATGCTGATTCCAAATAATTACTTCATTTTCCAATATTCTTGTTCTACTGGTGGAAACATTTCATTTATAAATATGTTACCAAAACATGAAGAAAATTATAAATGGATAAAAAAATGAAGAAAAAAATTGGAAATATATTCAACAATCATGCCTAGAATATATATTATATGAATGTTAAATAATTTTACCTAATATATTATTTTTACATATAATAAAAACTATGCATAAAAACATATGAATTTTATTTTTTACTATAAAGACACACTATGTTCATAAAAATAGTTTTATTGAATAGTATCTCTCTTCCTTTCTGTTTAATTTTATTTCACATATAACAAATAGATAAACAATGAATTCAGTTTATACAAGTATAAACTATAAATTTATCATAAATTAGACTATCCTATTCATATTCAAAAATAACACTATTATGATATTACAATTTTTCATTATTGATTATTTAGATTCATATTTACATTTATCATAAGGAATTGAAGAAATATAGTTAAATAAATATATAAACTATAAGGTTTTACATTCTACATTCATTAATTTGAATTTATGCCACCAAATTACACCACTCTTATAAAAATAATTTTGGATATCTCTTTTTCTTAAAATCTTCTAGTTTCCTCATAGATCCCTTTAATTAATGGTTTCACCCTAAAACATTGAATAGATGAGTGGTCTTATTTTTCAGAACCTTCTCTCTATAATTTTGAATCTCCCCTAATTATTTCTCATATGAAAGATCTTTATCTAGATCTTTATTCATTATGTTTAGTAATTTTGAATTATTGGTATGTACTTCTTCAGGAGAGTTACGTGGAACACAACCTGACTATGAGAGTGTTTTAGTGGAAGCCTAATGTGATAATCTATTATCTTTAATAAATAATTTCAAAGGGACTTATATATCTTAGGATCAACTTCGATATCTTTCCAAATATCAATACCACATTTTAAGAACATTTTTTTCTAGAACATCATTCCCCCAATATCAATCTCAAGATTTAAAAAAAATATTTTCCAAAATATCTTCTCTATCGACTCTGAGATGCTTGTATGAGCTAATGAATGGATCTGAATTTATGACCCATTTCCATATCTGTTTCATGTCCAAATATATTACATTATGTATCTTTATCCTACCATATATGAGTTCCTCACAACCTATCATATATGGTATCATAACTATCCTCATGAAATCATGATCAAATATTATTTTTTTTATAAAAACTGCACTGGATAAATTTATTTATCAGAAACACATTTCAATTTTAGTGAATAGGATATCAATATATCCCCTAGTATTTTAATTTTTACCTTCAATTGGACATTTTTAAAAGGATGATAAGTAGTCAAAAAAACATAACTCAATATCCTGATCTCATTGAGGAATTTTCTTGATCATTGAGGTAAAACATTGATCTTGATCATACACAGTTAAATGTGTTAAGCCATGAAATCTCCCAACATACTTAATAGATAACATTAAATTTTTTCAATATAGAAACCATTTATGATCGAAATGATGTGTGAAAAATTTTTGAGGTGATTTTATATAACCTAAATATCATTGTTTTAATTGATGTTTTATGGAGACCAACATCAAAAACCATAGTAATGTTTTAAAATTTCAATCTAGATATGGATATGGTTGTAATATCGCTTTAGATAACTATCTCTCAACATTAATTGATGGAATACTATAAATTATGAAAGAAAGTCATCAATATATCTTTTCATGTTTACATTCTAGAAATATTCATTCAAATATCTATCAATCATTTCACAAGATATCTAAATAGAGAATGATAAACTATATGGTTCAATCAACTAAAACACCACAACCAGTACAGATTTGACACATAATCGATTTCTAATGCTTAAAAATATATCAAAATAATGGTTTAACTCTAGAACACATTTGAAATTATTCTATAGTTCATCTTATTCCTTCTCTACTTATTTAATCTTCACATGGATATATTATTGAAAAATTCCCTACGAAAGTGATGATCTATTCCCCTTCCTGAAAATTTCGTGTTTCATATTCTAAAAAACCATAATTATAGATTCTCATTTATTATACATGAATTAAAAATATCATGGTCATCCCAAATTAAATTATCACCTAACATGTAATTCTTCGTATGGTGGGAATTAGTTAAGTTGTTCTAAAATTTAATCAATTATAAACATATCTTATTGAACCTATTCAGTTTATTTAATGAGAGGATGTAATTGAAACATTAATAATTGGTACATATCCCACACCATTAACTACAAACATAATTCGACTATATTATTAACACAAAAAATAACAATTACTCTAAAAATTAGGTTTGGGGTAATTTGGATCATCTATTTTCAATTAGCATTAGAAATATTATGTAACAATATCATTCTACATGAGGATTCATGCCAACCAATTCATTGATTCTCCACTATAGTTAAGAAATATATCTACACAATAGTGTAGTTTTATCATTGGTTCTCTAAACAAAATTCTCCCCAAATCAAAGAAATTTTATTCACATTCCATTTTCCACAAAAACTAAACCCTCTTTTTAATTAACATAGTGTGTGGATTATATAGTTGTGAAAAGTAATTCACAAATCATGGGAAATTTCCATCCAACCCCATAAAGTATAATTTTAGTTACCCTGGTTGGTCTTGTCTATTTCGTTATAACATATATCAACAATGGATCGAAGGATATACCCTCACATGAGATTATAAGACCCAATAATGAGTATTTTTTGATGAAAACGTTGACACATGGAAAATGTTTCATATAACTTTTCCTTCCTAATGGTCATAAACATAGTTCTCTATTGATCATCATGATCTTATTTGAGGATTTAATATATTAACATACCATCACTTAATACTAACACAAATAAAAAATGTAATCTTTAAAGACTCTATTCATTAAATCCAATAATATAGAATGTGAATTTGTATGTATAAATGGAATCACTATAAAATCATCACTCTTATATCTTATTTAGATGTATATCATTCTTATATTTAACATCATAATCCCAAATAATCCATATAAAAACTAATGTTCAATTTTATAAAACTATTAACCTCCTTATTACTGATTAAAGAAATCAATGATATAATTTAGGGGATATATATTCTTGATATATGGGATGATAAATTTCTAATAATATATTCAAATATTTGATGACTGAATTTTGTTCTTTAAAAAAGAGTAGGCGTAGACTATGTTGATACACTAGGGTATGATAATCAACAATTTGCATTCTCATCGTGTTTTATCTTCAATTCTGACTACCCAAGTATATCCACTCTACAAGGATTAAATGAAATCATGTACCAATTTATATTATTTCTATTGAGAAAAAAACAACATGACTTAGAGGAAGATTATGAAGCTCTTATAGAAAGTCATAAAAAACACATATACAATAGTTTTTCCCTCAATGTTGAATTTCCCCCAAACGTTAGATAAAAATACACTTCTTGAGTAGAAAATAAAACCCAAAAGATAAATGTTATTTTTATTGAGAGTTAATATTAATCCTCACACTAATAAATGATCATAGATTAATTTTTTATATAAAATTTATTTCCCTTCCATTAAAATTAATCTCGGAAAAAGAATAAATCAAATCCATAAATATAATCACATACAATTCAGTTATTGTGTGAATAATAACATTTACATGACACACATTCCTAAAAACATCAATAATTGAGGAACTATATAATTTAGTCCATAAATTCATATGATATAGAGTTTTCAAACCAATATAAATATAATATCATTGAGATGGTTTTTCAAAACCCTTTTAAAATTCATCAAATAAAAAGTATTTGGTATATCTAGAATAAAACTTGACATTAGCAATTCCAGAGTGGATAATAACCCTAGCTTTCCCCATGGAATTCTCATAACCCACATAGATATTTTGGATTAAATGATATAATTAATTGATTTTGCTATTAATTATCATTAAAAATAATCATTTCATAAACCATTATATTCATTCCTTGTATTTTATAATTTAGATATGCTTTTATTTGAGACATTGGGTCATGGGTGGTTTATTTTCTAGTGACTCGTTATCTCTATTATATTAATCAAACTAATCATTAATTTTTTACATTTTTGAGCATTATTAAAATCCTTTAAAAATTTAATGTACCTCTTGGTTATTTCAAATGAATTACAATGATGCTTTTTCCAACATTTCTACAACTTAAATTAATGTAATTTCTTTAAACCATGTCAATTAATCAGGGTTTCGTGTGACTCGATCTTCTTTATCTTATCAAAACTGAGGGAATAGGGGTAATATTCGTTTTTCATTTTATCCAAGTGATAATTTCAAATGATTTAGTTTTATATGTTAAATTTTCTTATAGATAAGGAATTTCCGATACATGTTTTTTATGAGAAATTAATTTGTCAATTTTTCTTTCTAGGAAAATGATAAAACATGAATCATACATTGGAACTCTTGAAAAAATTATCTCATAAGTACAAATATATTCATCATCTATTTTATCAATTTAAAGGAATTATTTCACTATTTATTTATGTAAAATACTTGTGAATTAATTACTAAAATATATCATCTTGAAATCATCCTACTTTGATCCTAAGGACTTATATTCCTAATATGCTTCCACTAATTATTTTCTTCTCCTTCCAAATGATAAATGGAAAGGAAAAATATTTGATATTATGAGAACTAGGGGAAAATATATTTTCCCAATTGTGTTTATCCTTCATCAACAATTAGTGGATTATAACATCCACTAAAAAAGTTGGATGTTTCCTCATAATAGTCTTGATTGAACATTGTATCCTACTTTGATCTTTTTGAATATAAATATGATTCAGTGACTTAGAATGTTGTGTGAGATCATCAATAAGATTCCATATTATAACTCCCATTGCCTTTGGTTATCATGTGTATAAATAGTGATTTTTCAATCACATTCATTTTTAGAATGATGTCTTATTCTTCCAATAATAGACTAAATCCAAAAATAAAATTTCAAGAATCTAACTATAATAATCAGTTCAAGTTATCTATTTACCATGAAACATAATTCATTGGATGTATAAATCATTGCAAATTCTTCTCAGTTTATTAAAACATAGTATTAAATGAGGTTATCCATGATCATTACCATAATAATAGTTTGTATTAAATATAAGAATCTTATTTCATTGTATACACTCAAAAAATTCTAATACAGATCCCCAAATATTGACTAAATCATTCCTCCGATACTAACATTAATAGATCATAACATTCATACATAAATATAACCTATTTATATATTAATATTAAATAAATTTCACAAATACAAACTGAAGGATAATAAAAAATTTGATTCTCTAGAGACCATATACAATGATTTATTTTTTCATATGATATCATCAAAATATTCCATATAGATCTTTTGACACAGTGATATTTGTATTCAAAAATTAATTGTATCATTCCTCACAACATGTGTAAATGAACTATAAGAAATGATAATGTCATATCCCCATAATGGGTTGTCATACTGCATTTCAATCGATGATCATATAAAATTTTTAAAATAATCACAACTTTATCATTTCATGATCATAACATAACGATCTTCTACCCAACCAATCATGGATCATAAATATGATTGATAAACTAAAACATTGTCAATTAATATGAAATAAATAATTAGGGTGATAAATAGTCATTGGTAAATAATGTATTAAATGATATTGTTATTAAATGTATTCACCCATGTGGATAATGCAACATCACCTATTTACCAAAATGGATGAAGCACATAAACGTAGTTACCATAATTTTCTCATGAGATATAAAAAATATTACCTAATCTATTTGAGGGATATATAAATCCATTATCACCCACCACAAAGTTTAAATAATAAATTTTTTCATAAGATATTAAAACATTAAATATATCATCACATCATAACCTATTCAAGGAAAACAATATTCTCATAAATATAAAAAAAATCAGGTATGAAACCATTGAAAATAACTTTTTTTCCTTATACATCTCACCATCATTGTCATAAATCATATGAAGAATGAATAATTTTTTTCTCACTATATAATATCACTATTAACCTTTTATTAACATCAAAGGATGGTTTCATATATTAAATTCTTTTAAAAGGATAAATCTAATATTTTATGATTGAAATTCCATTTTCATTTTGAAATAACCTATATAAAATAATAAATTACCAAAAATATAATGAAAAATATTTTTTTTCTTGAAAGAACCCATGGAAAATGTAATGGATTATTTGAATAAATATTTTTTCAAGATAGATTTAAATTATGTTCATACAATATTATTTAAAATTGAAAACTCCTTCTACAATTTTTTTTATATTCAGAAATTACTTTTTTAAGAAAATGATTGGAATATTCCATTGATATATTTTTTATAAAAATTATACATTTTGTTAAAAATTAATTTAAAATATCAGTAGACAATATTAAATAATTTTTTCAGGAAAATTTAGATAAAAATAGACATTGAAGAAAATGAATATTTGTATCGAGTATTATAATATAATCAGATTTCCATAAAATATATTTTTCTCTATTAAGAACTAAAAGTGAGGAAAATTAATGGAAATAATTTACTAAATATCAATAAATAGGGGATAATAAAATTAAATTTTATTTTCGTAGAAGTATCATATAATTTCCCAAATAAAGTATAATGTATTAACAATCTCAATTAAAATAATATTAAAACATAAAACCATTCCATCGTGCCATATATATATTTTTACATGTTCAAATATAATGTATAATAAATATATATTTATTATAAATTTATATATCTACCATAATGAATTATTTCATTACAAATATTGCATACTTATGACATCTAATGACCAGTTTGAAAACAATTTTATATTAAAATAACTATTTTATATGGTATCTTCTTCCTTTTTCAATCATGATTCAATTTAACATGCCTTGTCCTTGTAATTTGATATTAGTTCCATAATATTATGAAGTTTAATCCTAAATTAATATAATATATATTCACTATACATATTTCTAGTCATCCATAAATGGTAGAGATATAAAAAATGAATTATAACATTTATATAGATTGTAGGCTGCCCGTACGCTCATATGTTGTTTCCAATTATGGATGGATGAAATGAAATAAGGGTAAATAATAATTCAACTATATGGATTCATTATTATATCATATATTTAAAATATATCCATTAAATATATCTTAATTCATCCTGTTAAAAATAAAATAAAAAATGATTCACATAACATTTTAGAGGTCATAGTACAATATATGAATCATCAACATTATCAACATTAAATAGTTGTAAAGGTAATAGGGTAGATAATATATTATAATTTAAAAATAATAATTATAAACACTCATAATAATGGTTATGGAAAAATAATTTTATCTATATGTGGGGATGATAATATCAAATATACACACATGAAATACTTTCACTTTCCATTTGATTGAAAAGAGGATGAATGGAGGTGTTTCCAAATTCAGGATAACACATTATTATTTTTAGGATAATTAAGTTATTATTTTTTAGCATTATCCTCAAACCCCATAATTTAATAGAGAATGTATTTGTTTAAGTTTTATTTTAAATCATAACTTTTTGTTTAATCCCATAGTGAACCAATTTTACTATAACCATGGAAACGACATTGTAACTCTTCTAATATCACATATAAGGTAATAATTGGATACTTAACACCCATGGGATGAAATATTATGAAATCTATCATATAAATTTGAGTTTTATTATTTAAATGTTTTTAATATTTTTATAAAATTCTATTTTACATAAAATATAAATAAGACCATTTTTGATAGTATTCATTTAATTTGATATCAAATACCCCATGAAAGATATGGAATTTGAATACAGTCCATTAAAAAATCACTAATATTTCATATTTATCTAAAAATCATGGACCACAAAAATGTATACATTTTATTTTTAGAATATTTATATTTAATTATTTTATTTCTCTATTAATAGAATCAATACTATATTGGAGTTGTATAAGAATTTATGATATTTATTCAATCACAAAAATGTAAAATTATGTTAGTATAAAAAATGAAATTAATTTACCTTTCAAATAAAAATATTTAATCAAGACAACAACATTCTATCATTATGAAAAAAATATTAGAGAAATTAATGTGAAGAGAGTAATTTGTTTTATTTTTTCTCTTTTTAAATTAATTTTAGGGCTATAATCCTTTACATATAGAACCAAGTATCCATATATTTTATACAGGGATATAAATTTCTATAACCCAACGATCTAATTTTATAATATGTTTTCTTAAGGATATTTTAATGTGTTGTCACAATGTTATTACATTACTTTCAATAATTTATGGAGGTGAAAAATTATGATATGGTTAATATTCAATGTAAATAAAAATAAAAGGGCCATATTTTCTAAATTTTAACCTCGTGATTACAAATATTGAATTCAATTTTTATGATTCAATTTATTTAATGGGTATAAATTAATCTTTAACTATGTGTTCAACATTTAATGAAAACAGTTTTAAAAAAAATTATATGAATAAAACCATATATATATATATATACTTTCCAAAACATTTATAATAAATAAATTTTTTTATTGAATATATAATATATAAAAGATAATTAAAAAATCAATATTAGTGATCAATTTAAAATTTTAATATAATATCTCATTAAAGTAATAAATGAAATTATTTATAAACACACATTTTTTACATTAAAATTTATATTATTTTGAATTTTAATACTATATTAAAAATAAATTCATTTTCTGAATGTGTAAAACATAAATTTTATATAACCTGTTTAGTCATATTCTTAACCACTGATTAATCTTATAGCCAATGACTTTGAACTTCATCAAGGATTATTTAGACTATATGTAACATGTATCATATACTATTGATGAAATATATTTATACATGTATATAAATTATTAGGGTGTTACAATGATATAGTGCACTCAGTGAGGGAGATAGCTGATTTTGGATTAAGAGACGGATCAACCCAATTCATTAACATAGACCAGGCTTCCTTTATATCTACATTCTTATCAACATAATGAATTATGTAAGGATTTAGAAGTAACTCGTACTTGGTGTGATCCCAAACTCCCAATTTCATCACCTAAAACACTTATTGGGTTATACAGTCTAAAGAAACTCTAATACGTGACTTTTAATTTATCCCACATTGTCCAACCTTTACTAGAATAGAAATCCATGTAATGTGATATTAAACTACATGGAAGACTTCATATTAATTTAATATAAAACTATAGGATAACATTCATACAATAATATTTCCCAATTCATGGAACCTTCCTTCCATGAAAATAGAATATATTATCATCGAAATGCATGTTCATTGCTTTACGTCTAGTTGTAGTCATCGGATGCCTCCCAGAAGTTCAAACCCAACATTATCAACCATTTATTATCCACTCATGGGTCTGTATTCCTCATGTATCCACTTATTATTTTCCTCACCTGGCTATATTACCCATGATCATAGATATCACTTTAATTAGGCCATATTCTATAAGATATATCCATATTGGGAGACATTATCGATAGAGCCTTGTCTCAAATATATGGCCATATTCCACCATGTCTGTAACAGCCCGATATTTTATGAAAAATATTCTTTCAATTTCATTTATGTCTTGTGTTGTACACTACACCAAGATTACCTTGCACTATACACAACACCGTATTAGCTTGCAGTATACACAACACTATTCTTGAATCATGTTACAAAAAATTTTGATAGTAGTTATTATATGCAACATTGAAATTGTATATAAATATATATATATATATATATATTCAATGAATAAATGAAATATGGTTGGATTATGTTATAGAAAACAACGAAGGATTCTTGCATCATACACAACACTGACTTGGCTTGCATTACAGGCAGTCACGACCTTCCTAGATAGCGTGTGTAGTACACAATACTAGGTTTCACTAAACAACGATATATTGTTATAATATAATTATGGACTAGCCATTACGAATAGTATTAACTAAATTTTGAATTTTATAACATTATTATTCATCTTACAAATTTTCTAGAACATGGTATGAGAACGAAATAAATTGTTCGGGTAAAATAAATATTTTTCAAACAAAATGCAGTTTTGCCACCTGTTGATGGCCCAACCACTTTAAATAATTTTTTATCTTTTTTATAAGATCAATTTCACAAAATAATATTCATCCTTGGAATCAAGATATAAAAATTTAATTTGGATAAATTTTTCATATTATTCTGATAACTTTCATATTTTGAGGAATAGTAAAAACACGCTATATTTTAATTAAAAACATATTTTTTCATCGCAATAATTTATATGGATAGATTATCATTTTAATTGGTTTTATAGTGTAATTATAATATATTTTTACTATTTAATCCAATGTTGGCCATTGGAATTAATTTCACTATGAAATTGGACATAAAAAAGTGATGATCTTTTGATAGTTGTTGTTTCTTAAAAACATGCTATTAGTTTTGATAATGGGAATTAATTTTAAAATTAATTAATGAAACTTCTATGTTTTGAATTTGAAAAAATATACATCATTTTTGAATTAATAATTTCAAATATATCTTAGGATGAATTTTTGGTATTTTTCTGAAAAACATCAATTTTTGATGAATACTGGAAACACTAAGATTTTGGTTAAAACCGACATTTTATTTAAATAATATTTTATTTGATTTAAATTTATTTTAGGTCAAAATATATACATAATTATTATATAAGTTCAATTAAATTCATTGAAATCATTTTATAATAATTTTAGATTTATAAAAAAATTGTATTAAACTTTTCACAGTCTTTTACCCACCTCCTAGGAGCTTTTGCAATTGTTCATAAAACTTAATTTTACCACTTCTGTGAGTAAAATTTAGAAAATAAAAGAGACACGGTTAATATCGAGGAGTAAAATGTCGATCAATTAGATAAAACTAATTTTTTGTGAATAGTATCTTTTTACTTTTATTTACCACGGTTAAAAGAAAATAGGGTAATTCAAGGTTAAAAGAATATTATAATAATTCAAAATTACCTTAACACTTGTCCAAACACTATTATATGATTTTATTTCTAATATGAGTTATTGTATCTAAGACATTAATGTGTTTTGGTTCTCTTTAAACCGATGATATGTTTATAATAAAATAATGTTTTCACACTTTCCTAAAGAGCCCCTCCTCTCCCTTATAAAAGGAGACCACTTCTATGAAATTCCTCACACCTCTCAGGCCCTTTGGCTAGTCCAAACTCTGCCCAACAAATCTCCCAACATCATTATCCTCCCTCTGGAAGCCTTACATTAGGCAGAAGGCACTTCAACAAGTCGTTTTGGTTCAAACCAAAGGAAGTTACCAAAATTAAAGGTAATAGTTTCTCATAAGTTGTTTTCTTTTATTCTATATCCCCAACCCCTAATCTATTTTTAATCATTTATTTTGTAAGAACACTTGTATCCTCAAAATACTAGGATGTTTTTATGAGAATGATTAGAACTACACTATCACACACCTCCATTTAATGTATGAAAAACATAATGTTGTTGTGGATGGAAAACTAACGCATCACGAAACGATGATTGTTCGATTTTATCCTACCACCTCTCATGGTGTCCATTATGATGGAACTATATTTATATATTATATATATTATGTTTATTATTTACTTATGCTTCTTTACATCCCAATTATATCAAGCCTTTATGGCTTCCATAGTCGGTAAATACGATAATCTCATTTGAGGATGTGCGGACTATCGCCCCCTGAAAGTGATGTGATTTGTTATTATCTTATGTGGAATGTATAAAGGATGGAGTTAATGATATTATATATTATATAATACTGAAATTATAATATACTTATTACATTAAAATAATAAATAGAAATGAAAGTAGCGTTCATGCGTACTTACGGTTTACCGTCTCCATAAACGGTGCCTTTCATTTCTTACCTCCATATTTAATGTACTATTATAAATACATGTATATGCTGGATATATAATGAATATATATGATATATAAATAATTATTTACATTCTGGAAGTAAGTAAATCATGATATATGTAATAATAACATCAAGAACAAAACGTCCAAACACATACGATAAATAAGATGATTTTACCCAAAACGTTGCATTAACATGTGATTTACAAAAGAACGGGAAATATAAAGTCATAAGTGAACCATATATGGTATCATAACAACGAATATTATTCATTAATAAGTCAATGACAATATGTAAATCATTATACAGGAAGTTCGGATACGTACGAAGCATATCAGACCTAAGGTAAGGGATAACTTCTGCAATCTCATTTTTATCCGATATTGTTTATTCGTAAGTATTCACTAGGGTTATATTTATCATCCATTTCCATGTTTTATATAAATATTTTCTAGTATGTTTAATGTACTTTTTACCCATTTTTTGACTTTTACTACATGGTATGTAAGGAATCTCTCTTTTGTTTACGTTGCGAGGTACTTTTTTTACTTTCCGACAAAAGTATGAGAAGAATGTTTTTTTAACTTATACGGAATGAAAGGATTTTTACGGTTTTATAAAGCCATATTTTCATTAAGCTTCCTCCAAAATATTTCATGACTATTTTCAACAAAATCTGTTTCTTTTAAAATTGCATGGCATTTTGTGAAAAGAATATGATTTTCAAGAAGAAAGGATATTTTCCTCAAGAATTAATTTCAAGTGATTTATCAAAACCATTTTCTATCTAAGATGACATTATTTCATATGTGTATGTTTCAAGTATAATGTCTCTATGATTTATATGGATTCAATTTTCTTATTATTAAATGATATCAATTTGTTTTATATGGATTATGTTATGATGGAATGATGTTTATGAAATCCAATTTATTCTTTGGGTTATGATGAATGATTTATGATTGTTTTGTGGGACTCGTAAGAGTGATATCAATATGAGATGGGTGGGACCTATATCTCCCTCCAATGCACTGGGTAATGATTTATATCTCATCATATAAACACGTCTTGAATGGTAAGTTAATCTGGTTTAGTGTTACAGGACTGAAACGAGGAGTGAAATCAATTTAGAAAGGGACTTTGTCCACTAAGATGGTATTGGAAGGAATGCCTTGGAAACCATGGAAATAATATCATGTGCTTAATGTTTTTACACAATTATAAGTTGTATTTCCGATATATTTTATCATGATTGAAATTACATTATGATCTATGCCTTGCGTACAACCATGTTTTATGTCATTGCTCATGATTTTGATACTGAAACATTATGTTCATGTTTTTATTTTAAAATGTATATAGATTGTTTTATTATCTCCATGATTACCCTTACTAATAATTTGAGCTCACCCATTATATGTTTTCTTTTCCCCAGGATATAAAGAATGTTTTTTGGTAAGAAAGAAAAGGGGAAGATATTTATGGGAGATTTTGAATACCTTTCACCATGATTAGAAGATTATTTTTCCGAGTTCCTGAAGACACTAAACTATTACTGTCCTTGTGTGTTTGATTTTGTTATGTATTAATTATTCCGCAAATGTAATTTAATGTCCATGTATGTCACGTTTGGGGTCACTACAGTTGGTATCATAGGAAAGGTTTATTTAACCTTTGGATACTAGGATGCGAAAATTTTAGTGAGATAACTAGAAATATTTCTAAGGTATGTCTAGGGATGTCCCTAAGGTTAATTATAATTATAGGTTATAGTTCTAGAATTTCGGTAACAATATTAGAATTAAACCTAATATGTTAGATATTGAAGTTAATCCCCCTTTATTATGTTGTTTTACCTATCATGATTTTTGCCTCTCACACTATTCTTTTTGGGTTTTAGAAAATGGCTAGAAACCAGAAGATTCACGATAATGGAGAATATGATGGACAATGGAATGATATTCTTCATGATCAATAAAATGAAATGGGATTTGGAAGGAGAAACATTGTTATTATGCCTAATCAGTAGTCTCATAATATGATCAACAATCTTAGCTTTGGTACTTTTCCTAACTTGGCTAATAAGAGAATGATGGAGTTTCATGATGACAATAGAGGAAAGAAAGCTCAATTTCCCTCATGTAAGTCATGTGGGAAGAGGAATCAAGGATAATGTTTCAAAGGAACTGGAAGATGCTTTAGGTGTGGAAAAAATGGACAAAAAGATAGTAATTGTAAAGGAAAAGGTTCAGTTAATACCATGGACAATGATAATGGTATTTTTAAGACATCAATAATGGTTAATTGTTTTAAATGTGGAATGAATGGGCTTTATGCAAACCAATTATTTAAGGGAAAATCTCATAAAGAGAATCAGCATGGTCATATGGGTAGTATTTATGTGGATGATGACGAAGAGACTACAAATGATATGTGAGATGAAGGAATTGTTGAAGCTTCGTCAATGGTTTAAGAAGGTAGTGGAATTATTACATGTTTATCAAGAGTAATGTTGTATAAGTAATCTCATTGTACTATGGAATAAAGATACATCTAAGAATTGTTACATTGTTTCCTTTCCATATGTTTTGAAAGTGTTTGATGAATGGTACCGGTAACCATGAAAGGTTATTCAAATATTTTTAGAAATCACATAATATGAGCATAAAGAAGTTGTATAGAGATAATGAAATGTCTGATAGTATTAATAAGCTCATGAATTATATAAGGACAAAGGGATATCATGGTTTGAGTATAAATAATTTTTTGGATTTTGGTATGTGGAAAGAGTTAACTTTTTACAGCATTCATGTTTTCACTAAGGTTCAATGGGTATTCATTGTTCAAGAGAATCCATGATTAAGGTATTCACATGATTAGAATGTGATCAACAAGATATATCAGGGGTAAATGATGGCATTCACATGCTTGGTAGATGACATTTCTAGTAATTGGTTTTTTTAAACTATAATTTTAAACAGAAGTATTTTGGATAATCCTAAAGATTTTAAATGGATTATGTTGGACATAAGTTAGTATTGTTTAAGGTTAGAACTGTTTTCGATATTATCGATGGAATGTCATAATGTTGTAATTTTAGAAAAAGGATAACCTGCAGGACGGGCGATAACCCGTCGCATCAGACAAGGATGTGAGAATCAAACCAACAACTGAAGTGCGACATGCCTTTATCACCTACCACTGGCCTACAGGAAGTCCCTAGTCCGTAGAAATTAGTTTTATTTTATTAATCAGTATGATAGTTGATGAATAAGTCAATTTTTGGAATCATATATGATTAACCTCACCATAGATTAACTTATGTATATTTGATAACTTTTTCTAACCTTTTGTTTGAAATAGATGGAATGACTCATCATTATATCACATGATTTGATAACACTTCACGAATAAAAAATTCAACTTCATTTTTTAAGAGATGAAGTGGAAATTGTTCAAGTCACGAACAATAGTGAGATGGTATCAAAATCATGTAAGTATTTATTTAATTCATCAACTTTAGGGAAATGATATTGAAAACCAAATAAATGTTTTCCTAGTTCCCTCATATCCGATGAATTAGATGGTACCATAGATCATCACCAATTTATGGCTTTGTGATTGTTGGCTTTTTCATAGCCATGTTCTCTACCACTCTCCATCAGAACTTGATGGTTAGATTTTTCTTCCATATCCATATTTTCACCTATGTTCTCCTATATGCAAACCCAATGATGAGTTTCTTTGGGTAATCGTTACGTTTCAGAATTTAGTTTTTAAAATCAAGTTTTAGTATTCCTTTTTACGATGAGGGTTTCCATGAATAGTAAACGATTTATAACCCTGACGAATTTCGAGGGAAAAATTCCTTTTAAAGGGGAGAATGTAACACCACAAGATTTTATGAAAAATATTCTTTCAATTTCATTGATGTCTTGTGTTGTACGCTACACCAAGATTACCTTTCTCTATATGCAACACCGTATTAGCTTGCAGTATATGCAACACTATTCTTGGATCATTTTACACACAATTTTGATAGTAGTTATTCTACGCAACATTGAGGGTGTATATAAATATATATATATATATATATATATATATATATATATATGTATATATATATTCAATTTATAAATGAAATATTATTTTATTTTATTATATGAAACAATGAAGGAGTCTTTCATCAGACGCAACCCTGACTTGGCTTGCATTACATGCAATCACGACCTTCCGCGATAGTGTGTGTAGTACGCAATACCGGGTTTCACTAAACAATGATATATTGTTATAATATTATTATGGACTAGCCATTATGAATAGTATTAAATAAAAATTGAATTTTATAACATTATTGTTCATCTTACATATTTTATCAAACATGGTACGAGGACAAAATAATTTTTTCGGGTAAAATAAGTATTTTTCAAAAAAATACATTTTTACCGCCTTTTGATGGCACACCCACATTAAATCTAGTTTTTCGACATGTCTATAAGTTCAATTTCACAAAATAAAATTCTTCCTTGGAATCAGGATATAAAAATTTAATTTGGATAAATTTTTCATATTATTCTGATAGCTTTCATATTTTGATGAATAGTAAAAACACGATATATTTTAATTAAAATTAACTTTTTCATCGCAAATATTTATATGGCTAGATTATAATTTTAATTGGTTTTAAGGTGTCATTATAATATATTTTTACCATTTAATACAATGTTGGTCATTGAAATTAATTTCACTATGAAATTGGCCATAAACAAGTGATGATCTTTTGATAGTTATTATTTCTTAAAAACACGCTATTTGTTTTGATAACGAGAATTACTTTTAAAATTATTTAATGCCACTTATATGTTTTGAATATGAAAAAATAGGCATCATTTTTGAATTCAGATTATCAAATATAGCTTAGGCTGTATTTTTGGTATTTTTCTGAAAAACATCAATTTTTTATGAATAGTGAAAACACTATGTTTTTTTTAAACCGACTTTTTATTTAAATACATGTATATGCTGGATATATGATGAATATATATGATATATAAATAATGTATATTCTGGATATATAATGAATATATATGATATTTAAATCATCATTTATATTCTGGAAGTAATTAAATCATGATATATGCAATAATAACATCAAGAACAACAAGTCCAAACACGTATGATAAATAAGATGACTTTACCCAAAACGTTGCTTTAACATGGGATTTACAAAATAATGGGAAATATAAATTCATAAGTGAACCATATATGATATCATAACAATGAATATGACTCTGTAATAAGTCAATGACATTATTTAAAACATTATACAGGAGGTTCGGATATGTACGAAGCATATCAGACCTAAGGTAATGGATAACTTCTCCAATCTCGTTTTTATCTGATATTGTTTATTCATAAGTATTCACTGGGGTTATATTTATCATCCATGTCCTTGTTTTCTAGAAATGTTTTCATGTATTTTTAATGTCCTTTTTACCCATATTTTACTTTTACTACATGGTATTTAAGGAATCTCTCTTTTGATTATGTTATGAGGTACTTTTTTTACTTTTCCGGAAAAAGTATGAGAAGAATTATTTTTTAACATATACGGAATGAAAGGATTTTAATGGTTTTATAAAGCCTTATTTTCATGAATCTTCCTCCAAAATATATCATTATTATTTTCATAAATATCCCTTTCTTTTAAAATTGCATGGCATTTTGTGAAAAGAAAATGATTTTCATAATGAAAGGATATTTTCCTCAAGAATTCATTTAAAGTGCTTTATCAAAACCATTTTCCATCTAGGATGAAATTATTTCATATGTGTATGTTTCAAGTATAATGTCTCTATTATTTATATGGATTCACATTTATTATTATTAAATGATATCCATTTGTTTTATATGGATTATGATATGATGGAATGAAGTTTATGAAATCCAATTTATTCTTTGGGTTATGATGAATGATTTATGATTGTTTTGTGGCACACGTAAGAATGATTTCAATATTAGATGGGTGGGACCTATATGTCCCTCCAATGCATTGAGTAAAGATTTATATCTCATGAGATAGACATGGCTAGAACGGTAAGTTAATCTGGTTCAGTGTTACTGGAATGAAACAAGGAGTGAACTCGATTCAGAAATGGACTTTATCCACTATGATGGTCTTGGCAGTAATGCCTTGGCTACTATAGAAATCATATCATGTGCTTAATGTTTTTACACAATTACAAGTTTTATTTCCAAGCTATTTTATCATGATAGATGTTACATTATGATCTATGCCTTACGTACTTCCATGTATTATGTCATTTCTCAAGATTTTGATGCTTAAAAATTATGTTCATGTTTTTATGTTCAAATTTATATGGTTTGTTTTATTTTCTCCAGGCATACCCTTACTGAGAATTTGAGCTCACCCTTAATATGATTTCTTTTCCCGAGGATATAAATAAAGGTTTTTGGTAAGAAAACAAAGGAAAAGATCTTTATGGAAGATATTGAAGATCTTTCACAATGATTAGAAGATTATTTTTCCGAGTTTCCAAAGACACTAAACTATTACGGTCCTTGTGTGTTTCTTTTTGTTATGTATTAAGTATTCTGCAAAAGTAATGTAATGTACATGTACGTCATTTTTGGGGTCTCTACAATGGCATCATTGTGTTTTTATTTTTTTTAATATTAACAATGAAAACCTATTCATTATTTTTGTATATATTTTATCTAGCATAAATTCATCCCCACAACTCATGGGGATATATTTACTATAAATCCACCCTCACATCATAACACTATATTTCCTTCTAGGAAAACCAAAATACTATTCTCATATATAAGTTACAAGTTAGGCATAACTAGGAACCTTTCACCTAATCATTAACAACATATGATGAAAAACAAAATGGTCAGTTTCCTTACTAGATGATGCTAAATAATACAATAATCATTCATACCTATCTGGGATAAACTGTGTAAATTGTTTCATGACACATATCCTTAAATGTTACGTCTTATCTCATTATGTGACGCTGAACTATGTGGGTTCAAATAACTTTCACAATGATACAAGGGAATTTTCATGGGCACATTCGTGATATCATAAGAAGTTAAAACATCCAATGAATGCATTAAATTATATAGTTCCCTTATATATGGGTTTTAAAAAATAGTATCTTAAGAGTAGTCATTACAATATTTTAAGGAACAAATATAGGTAAACTATAATACATATATATTCCCATAAATACATATCACTGGACAAATATTGATATAGGGGTAACCAATATTGAATTATAATAAGTAAAGGATTCATGAAAAATACATCTTTTTATGATTGTTCATGATGAGGCAAGAATCATCTCAAATTGGTGTGATGAGCCTGCAATCCAACCCTCTAAATAAACCTGAATTCTAAGAATTCATTGGTAAATCCCCATTAAAAATACATCATGGGAATGTTGGTCTTCTTAGAATGAAAACCCATAGCGCCAATATTGTGTACTATACATCCATGTTCCCACTAGAAATAATTGGTAAGTGAAGTTACATCAAGACCATAATTCTATGTATAAATTGATTATATTTGAGTATTTTTATGGTTATAATGAAAATTAGTTTTCTTCTACTAATTTAAAATATATATACATGAATATTCAAATTTAATTTTAATTAATGTTAAATTTAGTTTGTGTTGAATAAAGGAAATGGAAAATAATAAGATTAAGTAAATCAATAAATTGGGTATTCCTATTTAGATAGAAATATTTGACCCTTATATATATTTTAATCTCACACTATTCTATAATTTTCTTGTGAATTTTATGATTTACTTTAAAAATAAACTTAATAGTTATAGGATTATTATATAAATGAAGAAACCAAATATTTTGATAAATTTATTGATAGTTCATGTAAAAAATAATATATGAATCAATCATTGAGGAATAATCTATACTTACCTAAGGGTAAAGGTGAAATGAATAACATATGTATTATAGATTTTCATGAAGAAAAATGAAATTTTAGAATGTAGGAGATGAATTTAATGGATTCCATTTCATTATTAAACATTAAAATGTTGGAAAAAATAATATAAATGAATAAAATATTCATGAGGTTAAACTAGCAATTGACTATAGAACCTCCATGAAGAATATATGTATTTCCTAATACAAATTTTAAAAGTTAATGTGGACATTGTAAAAAAATAAATGAATTCCCAAAGCGAGAATATTAATTTCTACCTCTTGGTTAGGTATTTAATGATTACAAATCATGACGAAGAGATGTGGGCTGTGAATAAGAATTTACACATTGAATATTTTCACAAGACAACTAATGTCTATAGATATAATACAAGAAATATTTTATCCAAACAATGATAGAATTATTCTATTAAACTGATTAAAATTACATTAAAACATATATATCATTAAAAACCAATTTTTTGATGAGTGGGATACAAAATGGATTTTCTCATGGAATAATAAATATGTGAAAATATGATTATTCCATCTGAAATATTTCACCTCTAGAAGCCAATTGATAGGTTTGTACATTTATATAAGAAATATTATCATCATACTAATATTATTAATATTGTGAGAAACTAGAAAATTAATAGTAATGATACTTCTAAAATTATATATAACAATACTATGATAAAAAAGAGACATGAAAGGAGGTAACTTCAAAATATTTCTCTTCAAAATATGTTCATATTGTTGGATGATATATATTTTGGAATGGAGACAAGAATTTCATGAGTAAAATTGAGGAATTATGATTAAAATAACACAATGAAATAAAAAATAAATGACATTATGTTCAAAATATTGATTATTCACATAAAATAGCTTTTAGAATGAAAAATCATGCATCTATAGAAAATGAAGGGGTTGCACTCATGATTCTCAAAGAATATGTGAATGAAAAACCATGACATTACATGATGATAGAGGATGATGTATTCAATGATAATGATAATAGTTTATCAAAAAAAATTATATCAATTACAATGAGTATGAAATAGTATTTACTGCCTATGAAGTAGAGAAATATAATACTAGAATATGTGGTTTTATCCACAAAACTATAAAGCATTAGTGAATTAATGGTGTATATTTTATTACATTTATAAATAAATATAGGAAATATTTCACATATAATGCATAATTGTGGGAGGATATCACAAATAGGAATATTATGAAATTAAATTTGAATTCAAAGATATATAATGGAATGAATTATCATACCAAGGATCAATTTTTCTAATGTTTTTTTACTCTATGAACCATTAACATGGAATAAAATTATATGGGAAGGAATGGGATGGTTTACCATGACCAATTACATTCCCTAACTTCATTATACCAGTCGTACCCTCCTATGCACATATTTTAATATTTATAATATCTATTGTATGTGATAAATTAAATGGGTATGTGAAACAGGGTTTGATTATGGTCAAAATAATATGTATAGGGGTAAAATATGTTTTTATTATTATAAAATAATATTTATACAAAAAAATTTGTCAAAAGAGATTCAATTATTAATTGGTATTATGACTTAAATATTAAAAAAAATTCTAGGACCTTATAAAACTCAATATGTTATTTCAAGAAAACACATTCATTTTTTAAGAATATTATGGATGTTTATTGCAATGATAAAGGTTAAAAAATGAAATATAGTCATATCAATAGTAAATATTATGCCAATGATATATTTTTAATTTATTGGGGTTTCAATACATCATTGGATAGAAAAACGTTATTGTATGGAACTTTTCAAGAGGTATCTATTCAATGAACTAGGGAGAATAATTTTTAATTATAATATATAATCATGCTTAGATATTTTTTAAAAACAAATGTAGTATCAATTTATTTATTTAAAAGATACATAATTATTTTGGAAAAAATAACACTAACAACAAGTTGTTGATGAAAAATATTAACTCATATTAGTAGTGAAGAACAATAATAATTAAGGGGAAGTTAGGGATGAGAAATTATGTTTATCAATATTTATAAAAGATATTTCCCTGAAGATATTGGAGAACATGGATATCAAGTTGTGTTAGTTGTACTTTATAAGAAAGTAATTTAGACAACATAGACATGTGGTTTTCCATTTACAAATGTTGTTTATAATATATTTTAGGATGATGTGTTCTTATTGTGATTAAGATCACATGTTGTGTTAGATATAATAAAAAATCTAAATGCTAGAATATATAAAATTAAATTTCTGACATGGAAATAACTGATATTATTAATATATAATCTTGTTTCATATATTGTGTATTATATCAGTAGGTTTATATTTTTTGTTTGGAAACTAAAAATACATTTTGTGAATTCACACCCTGAATTAAAAATTGAAATTGTAGTTGAGTATGGATTAAATTTTTTGGATCATGAATAATAGAAATAATATAATTATTTTATATAACTGTATTTTTATATAATGAAATGAAAATGAGGAATTATATTAATTCATGAAATAGTATCTTCGATTATGATATTGTGTACAGTGTATATAGAGTTTCTTTGAAACTACGGATACAAGTCAGGTGTAAAAGTCACAAAAAAGTATTCTAAAAGATGTTAATACTCAGGATGGAATGGTTGTTGGTTATATAAAAAATATAAAGATCTATCTCACTATCAGAATTGGATCTAAAATATCTCTTTGTTTCTTAATGAGAAATTTCAAATAATTGACAGATCTAAGAGTTTATCTGATATAAACTTGTTGTTTAAAATGGGATGACATATGATTTCAAGAACATAGGTAGAAAAATATCTTTTATCAAATATTTTAATATGTTGAGGAGAAAAATATTTCCTTATATAGTGACAAGTAGTGTTATTAAAATAATGAGAAATGGGTGGAGTGGTGAAAATAAACCCCTTTTAGTTCAGATAAATAGAGGGGTAAGGCATGGATGTATTTTATTAACATGAGGGAACATTTCATTTTATATAAAATATAGGAGTGATTTGAATACACTATAAATCTAGGATGTAATATATTTATGATAGTATTGTAATAAAAATAAAAATGAGGAGAAGATTCAACCAAGTGGTTTTGTGTTGGTTTTCTTGAAAAAATATACTCAATTTGTAAGTAATGTGATATTAGAATATAGTGTTTGAGTATGTTTAACCATTATAGAATTGGGTATGTGAGGATATTTATTAAGGATTTGGATAATAGGTTCACATGGAAGCACTGGTGGGGAAATTCAAGGATAAACATTGATATCCTTATATATCATAGTTATTGATTTGGAAGTGGTATGCCATGATTTAAAGATGAATTATTTTTTACAAAATACACTAATTTTGATTATTGGAGTAACAGATATAAATCAACAACCAAAAATAATTACCACACTATATATTGTTTTATTTTATCCAAATACATAAATGTGTATGATATATATGGCTCCTTAGAATAGTAAAACGTAATGTCTAATATTTAATCATTAATGGTTCTAAATAAAAATTTTCTCTATCCGACAGGAGTTATGTCATTTTCCTCCAGTTTTAAAGAAAACATTAAACACTGTACTATATAATTGAGTGGATTTTAGTGGAATTTAATTAGTTGTATGTGAAATATAGATATTATATAAGTTTTTATACATTAATAAATTTAACACATTATGTTTCATGCCTCAATATATTCTTTGACTCAATGCTTATTCCATAGAGTAATTTAGTGTTTCTTATGGATCATAGAAACCCATTCCATGGAAAGAATGTATCTCTACAACATGTTATATCAATAAATATGATTAACATTACCCTATAAATAAGGAATATGTTACTCAACGAAGACGATAGGTTATATGTATTTGTCTTAGTTTTTTTTATATGCATACCAAAAAATATTATTTTATTACATCCATTGAAAACTGATTGGTGGATCACTAATTGGAGAAAGAGATTGTTCTATTAGAGTCATGAAGGTTGAGAATAATTGAATATTCATATATAAGTATTTATATAATTAAATAGTGTCATATTTTGTTCAAACATTGGATCAGATTTTATACTTATTATAGACCATAGAAAAGAAGACAGCATAATTAAATGGATGGAGTTAATAATACCCTGATAAGAAAGAGGAATACATTCTATGAATCAATGTTTTTTAGATTATTTGGATTTTTTTTGGGAATTTAAAGGGATTTAATATTGATTTTTGTTTACGTATTAATTATTTTTACTATTACATAATGACTATACAAAATTCATGTTGTAAAAAAGAACATTTTGCAATAAATAATGGTGGATTGATATCAATCCAAAAATTAAATCATTTTGTTATAGGAACCTTAAAAAACTAATGGAATTAGTTTTGTAGAATTGTATAGGGAACAAAACTCCATATTATAGTTTTCTAGAGTATTTTGAGAGATCCAGAATATATTTATATATTCTATCCATAGATAAGTAAAAGTAAATATCACAATAAATTCTAGTTGAAGAGAATGAATGTAACATTTTTTTTCCACATTGGAATTATCCCCATGTAGAATGAGTTTTTGTAGCTATGTATTTTATTTTTGAATAAATAGATTCAATATTAAAATATAGGAGTTGATCTAATTTTTAATTGGATAATTAAGATAATAAAATCAAAACTACGATTTAAAGTATCATCGAAATTGGTGGTATAATGAATTAAATGCCTTTTGGTAAACATTGACATTCTTAAATTTATATAAACAATCTACGAGGGCCTAAATTCCTATAAAATATACAAGTCTTCCCTAATGTAGAGAATATGGGTGAATATGTGGGAGTATCCTAATGATTAATATTTCATCTATGATTATCCTTATTGTAATACCTAATGATTATAGAGTTAATTTTTGGTACATCAACACACTATCAATGCATAGTTCTTGGATTAGATATTGGTGGTGACCCATGTAAAATCAATTTATGTGGTGAATGATTCTATTTTTTATTCATTGAGATCATGTGATAAATTAACTTATTTACATGTTTAAAACGATTCCCACTAACAAAATAATATGATCATAAATAAAGATAATAGACAAAAAAATGTAGCTAAATTGTGGGACACCATTGTCCACCCCATTATTGGTGTTGTATGTTTCATGAAGTGTTATTAATGGTTATAGGTTCTATAGTGTGTTCAATTTTTTGTATGTATTTTTTTAAAATTTTATGAATGGTAAAGATATTGATCTAATAGTAATATTTCATTTATTTAGTGAATGTCATTTTTCGTATTTGAAAGTGATTTTGTATTATATTTGGTATTATATGTGGATTAAAATTGTATATCAACTTCACATGATATGTCATACAATTATAGAACAAATCTTTTTTTACAAAATCAAAATGAAATTTATAAATAAATGAGTCTATAAAAAATTTCATGAAATATACATTGGGTGAAAACATGTATGAAAATTTCGAAAACTACAATAATTATTGTGATATATTATTGGGATTAAAGGATTTGTTTTGTAATAATGGGAAAATGATTCTTTTTATAATATTAAATGAGTGTTATTTGATGACCTATATTTTAATGTCATTAATGAAAAATGGAATTCTTATTGAAGCAAGTAAAATTAATAGAAATAGAAAATGGTTAATAAGAAAAATTGTATTCATAATTGTGTTGAACTAATTATATTTTTATATTTATTTGAATCTTAGTCTACTGTAGATTATTAATATAAATATGAAAATGAATATTATATAATATTAAAATGGTTTGAATATAATAATTGAAAATAGGTAGCGACATCGTGTGATATATATGGGTATTATTTTGGCAACAAATAAGTAATGCTTCAAGTATTGATAAATGTTAAATAATTCACAAATACAGAAAGTGAAAATAATTATACCCACACTAAATATTTTTAGTAATAAAAATTAAATAAATTAAATTATGAATTATTTTTAATGGAAACCTTTAAAACAATGAATATGAAAATATCTAGAACTTTATGTATATTTTAAGATACTTTATAAGAGAAGAAATTTATCTTGTAAAACAAATATTCCATGAAGTATCCATGTCATCACTTATATAAAATTATGATGATAATGAAAATAATATGTAGAATGAAAATATTTTTCTCATTTAGAATTTAAGATACCGACTCATAGATTTGGATTTGAAGACTAACAACCTAGAGTAAGATCCTTATGTTATGAGCAGTAAGTGAACACTAAATATTCTAATATAGAGACATTATCTAGTAGAGTGAAGGAATCATATTTGGAATCAAGAAAAATATGGGAAAACTCTATTAGAATAGATATAAATTGTTTTTAAGGAAATATGAAATTAGAATGTTATTTTTAGGAAATATTCTGATACACAGTAGGTGTGTGTGATGGGAAATTAGAGATCGAAAATAAAATGATACTTTTTAGAACATCTCACTCTAAGAATATTGTTTAATGTTTTCAACATTTATATATGAGATGTTGTATTTGTGAAAACATTTCTTATCACTATTACAAATAAGGCTTTTATCAGTTCTAGAAATTTAATTTAACAGTGCTAGAAAAGAGTTGTTAATCATAGAAAAGTTAAAGGGGGTCCCCTTTAATAGTGCTATTAAAGCTCTATTAAAGGGTTCCCTTTATCCGTGCTGAAAAATCATTGATAAAGGTCCACCCTTTATCAGCAATTTCATAGAGCTAATAATGGGAAACCATCATCCCCATTATTTTGAGAGTTGATGAAGGCCTAGTTTTTCAGTGCTCAAAATAGAACTGATAAAGGACTACCTACCTGTGAGGTACTATTTATTTAACAGCAAACCCAACACACACACCTTCACAAAAAAAATACGTACAAAAAACATAAGAAAACAACACCTGCACACAAAACAACTGCACAAAATAGCTGAAACAGACAAAAAAAGAACAGATGAACGAAAATGCACACACTAGAGTTTCTCAAAAAATGCTATATAAATTTACATGACATTATGAATACAAAAAAACACAACTCTATATACAATTAAAATAATGTTTTATATGACATAAATTATAACTTTCCAACACACAGTTAAAAACATTAATATTTCATCCTTTTTTCCTCAATGATCCCATCTCAAAAAAAATTGTCCGTTGTATTAGTTGTCGAACACAGCATCTGAACTCCTGAAAAAAAATTCCACTTATATTGGAAAAAAATTATTCGGTTATTAATACAATAATGAAATAAATTAAAAATTAATATAAAAGAATACATTAATAAAATATTAATTTTTAATAAAATATACACATATGGAGTTATACTGTTCACACCGTGCATCGTATTATGGTGGGGTTGATTCATACACATCACAAATGGTTCATAGATAATTGTTTTAAAATATTAAAACAGTTTGAATGGGTTTTCTTGGTTTTGAGTATGTCACTTTTTCCTTTGAGTATGTCAGGACTAGGTACATAACATATATTTGGGTGCATTCATCCCCATGCACAGGGGAAAGTCTAAGTTTCCAACATTAGATAATTTAATCATTACATTTATCTTTTTTTGTTGATTTGATTCCCACCTCAAGTGGAACAAATGGGTGTGATATTTATATATTATATGTATTTTTACTCTTTTCCCAGTATGGAATGGGAGGTTTGATTACACATCATAATTGGAACATAGGTTCATATGATGTATGATTTCTTATTCTTTTAGTTGGGAAACTAGATTGAGCTAAGAGGGGTTAGACATTTTAATGTTTTAGGGAAGAAGCTAAATAGTGTTTTCTTACATAGCCTCTTTTGGGGGCATTCTACACAGCCATCCCAAACATGTGGTTCCAATGAGATATGTATGTGACATTATATGCATCTGATATATGGTCCTGACCCAAATAAGGGTAGAAATAGATGATTATTGGGGTGATCATTTTAAAGTGTCAACAAAGAAAATATATAGGGATTTTGCTGTATATCCTCTTCAGTGGAATTGTACTCAGTTAACCCGAATTATTACATGATATTTAATTTCTATCCTCGTCATGGGTAAGAAAGGGACCATGAGGATGGATTATATGTGATTCCAAACACTAATGTGTATACGTTGGGGGCTATAAGACTATATGATACTTGATACATAACTGTGATACGGGTTAGAAAGCATCCATGAGACCAGATGTTTTGTGATATGGTGTGGTAAAGTAGTGTAAGGGAGGTGTGATGTGTTACCTGTTATAACATTTCTATTGGTGATATTTGTATATATTCAATGATATGGATGTTTTTCCATCATGACTGATATTTAGTTGGATGCCACCTAGATTGGATTCGGTGTTCTGTAGGAGGGTTGTGATACGGTACTTCATAACTGTTCATGCGATGAGGACCCAAAGGGTTGGGATGATCATGATCACTAGGTATAGGATTCAGTATAGGCAGGAAAGCTATCGATGGAAAATCTATAGATGGAAGACATTGGGCCATGAATTGATGATAATCTCAGGGTGATTTGGGTTCGTTTCATACAGGGTGTTGATAGGGATCCTATAGAGATGATCTGTATTTGGCATACTAGACTTGAGAGTTCCAGTATTCACACCTACCACTATTTCAGAATGGTGTTCGACTCAAAAAAATAGATAGTATGATAGGGTTGGTACAAAAGATCATTGACATACTCGAGACACCCCATCTTGGAGGGTGAGGCATGTAACATACATGCTTAGAGGAAAGATATAATTCTTGTGGGATGTATAGGTTCAGGCGGGCAGAGTTAAGGAACTATATCAGAAGGATTTTTAGACTAGATTCTTCGAGCGCTTCATCTAGAGACACTGAGGGTAGACAGACATATGAAGAGTGGGTTTAAAGTAATGTTCTTTTCTTGTGGGAATTCTGGGCATGTTCATACCCAATGTGATATGGTTATAAAGTATTGTCATGCATGCTATCAGATGATCCATTTAGATTGAACATATAAGAAGCCCTATCGGACATGTGGGAGCCAGGGAATAGGGAAGATTCAAGGATCTAAGGTCAGAATATGAGTGGTATTAATAGTGGGTAGTTGGGATTTAGCTACATGTGGTGGACATGGAATACTATGCAGGTGGGGTGAATGGTTGTGGGAAAACTATTTATTTTTTAGCACAGGTGATTCACATATTTTTCTCATGGTTTTGGAAAATCATGTGCCTAACTGTGCATAGTGTTGTGCTTTGATAGTGGGCACCATATAGTTGGAACATGGTTATCTAAACTGTCTGTCCAGACCATGTGTCCCATTAAAAAATGGTAAATTAATTTACTTCAGTCATTCACTATTTTCCTCCCTTTCCTCCCATTTACAATGAACAATTGGGGGAGCTCCTCCATCTTCCTTCTCTCTAGGCTTTGAGGGAACTCCATCATCCATACTTTTATCTTTGATCTGTTATTGGATAATGATTTATCTCAATAATAACATAAATTTTATAGCTTCTATATTGTATTTATCTCACCATATGGAGTGGTGAATCCATGTTAGCCATTTTTTTCTATTTTTAGGGTATTCATCTAAAATGTCATTTTCTTCTTATTAAATTGATTTTGAGGACAATATCAAATGAGTGAGAACATACTAGTACAAGGTATGTAGTTCATATATTTATCTTTTATTTTGTTAGTGTTTTGGGTGTGTGATCATATACATAGTGTGGATTGTTCAACAAATAACCTAATTAATTAAATAAATTATTATTAAATTGTTCTAATGATTATATAAGATTACTATGGGCATTCTCTTTCTCCACGAAAATTGTTTAAGCTAGGTAAGATGTTTGGATTAACAAGTAAAGTTTCAGCCGAGTGTCAATTTGAATTAAATCAAATTGTTATATTGGTTACTTGATTCCATGGGAGTGTAATGGGATTGGCCATAGGATTGAGGTGTGTGCTGATCATTTGTATTGAGGTGATGTGGTTCATCATATGGGGAATGAAAGTGATACTTATAATAACGATGATCACCATGTTAACGCGACTTGGTCATCAAGATTTGAGGTGATGAAGTCATCAGGATAGGGTCCTAGCTCTCAAGTCTTGATTTATTGTTGACCATCATGATTTTAGGGACATGGTCATAGTGGAATGAGGTGTTGGATGATGTGGACTAGGGGTTTTGGTGATTTCCACTAATAAATAGTTTGATTCACTATTGGAGTGGTGTTCAAATTGACAGGACTTAGTTGAGGTGTTGTTGACCAGTCATTGTGGGTGGAGGCCCCTATAGACTATGCAATTAGGTAACGGTGTTGAACATCAGTATGACTCTTCAGTTTATTTTGTTCAAAAATTAATGTCAATTTTAAATAAAAATATAAAATTTAAGTCATACCAGTTTCATTGTGCCTTGAATTTATGTGTGTTTGATTCCTACATGTCCCAAAATACTTATAGATCTTTTCCTTAAGGTATCAAAACAACCAGAATGTGTTTTGTTAGTTATCAGTATGACACTAGTCCTTTTTAATAAAAATATTGTCAATTTTAAATGAAAATAGACACTTTTAGTCATATATGTCACATAATGTGTTGTTTTGAGGTGGGGTTGATTCCTACAAATTAGAAATAAGTTATGGATCATCTCCATAATGTATCAAAACTACTGAATATTTTTGGATGATTTTTGAATAGGCCAGTTACTCTGATACAAACTATAATGACCTAAACATTTCATACATTGATATCACATATGAGTATATTAATATTCATTACATAAAATAAAAAAAAATCATAAATATGATTCAACAAATTAATTATATAGAAAATTATTTAATATGAAAACATTCAGATTACCACAGTGATTTATCAGATTGAGCATCGTTGCCCTTCCTACAAAGGCATGTGAGTTGGACAGAAATATTCTAAAATAAGAAAAACCTAAAAAGAATAATGAAAATCATATCAACATTTCATTATATAATTTTTTTTAAATAGAGATATTATATCGTAACATTAACGTTACATCTTTCCAAATGTTAATTTGGTCTAGATATAAGGTAATAAATAAACTAATGATTATTTTTAACATTAAAAATGTTGGTTAACTAATGATTAGAATAGAATCTAATCCGAACATCTGATATGGATTCCTAAGGATGCACTCATACAAAACTATCACTATGATATCATCATGCAGCATTGAATTTTCATTACCTTCCTGAACCAATTTACCTTGTAAATGGGTGACGTAATGGAAGGGAAAGTGAACAATGGATGATGATATCATAGAGATAGTGTGGGATCAGAGCATCATGGGGATTCCATATTAGAATTCCATATTAGATGTTATTCTAAGCAGTAGTTAACCAATAGTTGTAATGTGCACAAAGAATCCTTAGTTTTTTTATCAAATTTTTGTGTAATGCACAACCAATTTTCTTCCAACACACTAAATCAGTAGAAACTACATCATATATGACCAAAATATAGAATATAAATGATCCATGAAGTAATAGTATAGGTATAGTTCTTTTAGAAACACTGAAATATAAAGAACTAGTTCATAAGAGTCTCTCATTATGTTATTCTTTATTAGAAAGACAAATAATTTCCAAAACCATTCTTCATAACCGAATGATTTGAAACATAATAATGGGTGATTACAAATTCTCAATAAGTGTAAAAATGGATATATCAATTATTATATAAGGATTATATAAGTAGTATGAATTCACCTTCATTCTATTTACGTACAATATTTAATCAGGTATACTTCTGATTCATTTCTAAACACAATTATATCATCTTGTAAAAATGAATTTTTGCGACATTCATGGTGATACTAAGAAATTATAAACGCACAATGTATTAATAAATATTTTAAATGAACTAGTAATTATTTTAAAAATACCTCTTCAGGGATGTAAGATTTTGTTATTAAATATGATCTCTTTCATAAATTTATAAACATAATAACAACATTTCATTTTGTTTGATTGTTTTAAACACTAAAAAAAATCGATAAAAATAAGTAATTTTTCTTTATATGTGGTTTTATAAAGAAATATTATTTAATATACCAGGATACTTATTCAGTTGTAGATCTCATGGGTAATCTTCTCCTTATGCTCGGGCTTTATTCCATGAAGTAGATGATATTGATGCACTGCCCTATCATTGCAGAATCCTCATTAAAATATAATTTATATTATATAAAAATATGTTTAGTTCTAAATTTTTTGATATAGTTTAATAAAAATTAACAAACACTGTCATGCAAGGTTAATTCATTGGATATCCATGCATTGAATAGTGAAAATAAATTTTGGAGTATCCAAATTGACCGCAATGAGAATCCAATGATGCCTAACAACAAAAAAAGAAATAATTAATGAATGAAATGAAAATAGTTGATATAACTAACTTTTAGAGTTTTACCCCAAAAAAGTTGGTATTAAAAATATTATTTCATAAGTAATTTTATTTTTCAAACGATTTTAGAAGGGGAGACATTATTGAACCCTATATATCATCATTTATTTCTTCTTTTGAAGTGGTGATGTCAGGACAAACGAGTATAATTTTTTTATCATGGGGAAATCCCTTCAATTGTTTTTTATATATATTCCTGCCAAAAATATTAAATGTATTTAGTCATAATTAACATAGTATACCAGCTTTTTTAAAATCAAAGATAGAAAACATACCTCATGCATATATTTACAACTAAGTCTCATAGCCATTCATACTTGAGAATTTAATCTAAATTTTCAGCACTAATGAAATCCGATTCATCTTCACCAGACATATTTTATCCAAATAAAATCTCCAAGTATTGCCATTTATAAAATATGTATCCACCTGAGCCTCTAATGGAATAAAATGTGGATACAGAACAAGAGGAGTGATGGTGATCTCAGATGATCGCTTCGATTAGATAGTTGATCCTTGAGATATTATTGAGGAGATCTTTCATTTCATCCTTTTCTCATTTTCATTTTGTATTAATATATATCAGTTTAGACCATTATTAATGATATATAAAATCTTCATCTTGAAAAAAAATTCAGAAATGAATGCCTTTTTAACAGTATGTTTTATGACTAGAATTGACAGCCATGCGATGAATGTTACAATAGCATGTTCCAATGTGCGAATATCATCATCTTCATTTGGAACATGTAGCTTGACACTCGGCTCATTATCTACCTTAATTAACACTGTAACATAATCTCTTGGAAATGATCGTCTGTATAACATGTCATTGGGCATATTGAACACCATAGTTCTCACAACAATGTGATAGGTGGGAGTTGATAAATATAAATCACAATCATTTTTACCCTGTAGAATATCAATATCTGAATGGAATCAGTGTCTATGTTATTTACAATTCATAGAAAAAATTATTAGAACATTGATTGCCTTTTCTAAGTCATGTTTTTTAGGGGAATGGCTCGCCTCAATTCGAGTGGGGTGGGGAAGGATGATCATACACTGATTGATGTTAATCAGGTTTTCTCTCTTCCTCCCCCCATAAAACGTTCTATAATCTCTCTATGTTATTATAACTAATCTTGAAAAATACCTATTATTTTCTCATATTTTTTACTTCCTCAGTTTGATCCACTGCTTTGTTTTTCACTCCTAATATATGTTCAAGGATTCACCAAAAACCCACACCAATGACATGGCCATGCTGTTCTGGATTCATCAAGGCCACTAAAAGTATGTTCTCATCTGGTGTGGGGGTTATTGATTCTTATAACTATGTCAGATAGTAAATATCATAAAATAAGTAGTCATTCTTATGTAATATAGATTTAATGCAACTCAAATTTATATTATGTCATACATGCACATGTTTCTCAGATTTTTGTGTATTTTCATCTATCAGTATCCCCTCATTATTTACATGAGGCTCCTTCTATATCAAATGGAATGGGATAGAAGTGGATTTTGATTTCTATTCATCAACCAGCATATAAATGGAGGAACATGTTTATGGGTTTGTTGTATTCCAAATAAATGTATTAAGGAATATTTAAAATACATACCAACTTATTCTCAAGTGAATCATACTATGTCCTTGCTTTATGGTAGGGGTACACTGGTTTTGATTCCTGTTGTTTATTTTCTTCACACATTTTTTGTTTCATAAATAAAAAATTGTCAATAAAATTGATGAATACAATCAATGTCAAACAATGTATTCCCAAAAACAATGTACTTGAAAAGTATACTCTGCGTGATGGCTGCTAAACACCCCCCACACACCTTGGGATATCATGTGTGAATAAAGAGGAGGTGGGTGTGGCTTGATACTCCCTTCAGCATCTTAATGATGATATTTTGTTAAAATTGTGTGGATTCCATTATGAATCCATCCTGCGACTATTAATATATATTCAATGTCGGAGGCAATGATTATAAATGCTCTCTGCAAAGGATGATGAAGTGCAATTCAGTGTTTGATTATTTTATTTTATTTTAATAATTTAATGAAATGATATCATAATGTTGTTGTAGTCTCTTCCAACATTAGGGTCTTAAACCTGATGACAACATGGTGTCACAATTGTACATCAATCGGTACGCGTTGCAGTGTGACGATTCCAATTTAGCTACTAAACATCGATTTGATGGGGTTTCCATGCTGGCCTCTCTTATTCCATCCCACCGCAAATTAGATGACTTTTTCTTTTTCATTAAGGACTTTGGATAACATATTCAAACTACGATGCTCTTGTTTTTTTCATTGTTTGGGTTTTTTGCGTACCATTTCCTCAGTTTTAGCGTCATCATAATGTTCCTCCCAATTTATTGTATTGACACTTGGACCAGCAGGAATAGGTTGAGAAACATATTGTACCTCAACACTGGGACAAACAAGAACACGTTGAGAAACTAGGTGTTGCTCTTCATTGGGACCAGCAGCAGCTATTTGGGAGACCTTTTGTGCCTTAGGATAGGGAGCATCAGCAATTAAAGAATTCAGTATCTATAGAAGTGGATTGAAATTTAATTTATATTTCATAAAATGAGTAGTAAAAAGATAACATCATAACATAACACAATTTATATTACAAAAAATAAATAACCTGATTATTGATGTCCCATTTTTTATGCCCGAAGAGAATTGACCCCTTTAGAGATTATGTAAATCACTTCATTGTGGTCTCCTATAACATACAAAATACCATCTACATTGGGACCACTATGAAATTATTGTGAATTCCCAATGAAAGGGTCATCCTCCATTGAACATTCATATCACCCATCAGTGGTTTTGGTCGATAAAAGAACAATTGACCGGTTTAAGTTTGTGAGATCTGGAACATAAAAAACGTGTACTGCCTGTGATCGCATTATAAACGGTTCTCCTTTCTATTCATTCTTACTGAAATAATCTTTCATGAATCCCAATTCATATATTTTAATAGAACTCCTATTATTAACCCACTTTCACTAAAAAATCTACACGTGGAATTTCTTATAATCCAAGTCCCATATTAGATTGAGGTTGCCAATGTATGACATATTTGCATAAATTTGATTTATGTCCTTAGCACCAGAAACATGTATCACATTACCCATAAGTGTAACATTGTTATTCTAAAAGTTACTATAATCATCATGTTCATTTGTATAGAAAGTTTAACCATTAACTACATAATCACTGCAAGATAATACATAAACTATGGGTCCTCCGACTATCCCTCGATGTTGTTCTTAAATTGAGTCTAGATTTTCAAATAATTTCTTAAAAATATGGTCCCAAAATAATCCAATAAACTGTTGATTATGTGTATCTGATAACCATTTTTTAGCCATAGATGGATTTAATGGCCTACAAATTTCTTTCTGGGTTCGAACATATGTGTCAATGTTGAATATGTAATTCATAACTTAAGGGTGTGCCTGCTCTTGATATGTAATATTGATTGTGACAACCTCTCTTCCAAAAATTACTTCACCCTAAAGCCGCCTAGAGTGATGAGATTTTAGTCAGCCAATGTTTTCCACACCAGTCAATTATTCAGTACAGAAATCAATGTCTTCTTCATCAATATATTTCTCTACAATACAACCCTCTAGTAGACTATGTTTTTTGACCTACCATTTCATCATAATAAAATACCATTCAATGGGGTATATCCATCTATAATGTAAATGACCACATATTTGAATATATTTCACCAAATGAACCATTAAATGAATCATCATATCAAAGACCATTGTTAGGAAGAACATTTCCAATTCACATAATATTATGGCAATTTCGACGGGACTATAACATTGATGCATATATCCCTCAAGAAGAAATACAGATTCATTAATGTATGGAGGAAATTCTTGGAAAATATGCAAGGTAAAGCTATAAGAATTAAATCATTCATCAAAACATGGCCGTCATGTGATTTCAAGCCCTTTAACTTTAAATCTCTCAATGACACAAAATATCTTGATATTTATGGAATACCCCTTTGGAAAATTTACTTTATTCAATAAGTTGAAAAACTTATATCTCTCCTTCCTGTAAATAGTTTAACTAGCATGAAGAATAAATTTTCGATTTTCACCATTCACTGGTGACAAATCTTCTCATATTCTCATTTAAACTATGTCCAACCTAAAATTAATTCTATGCTTTTTTTTCTGTACACTATCACATTCATTATTTCAACATGCATAACATTATGAAAATGTCTCACATAAAACAATTCATTTATGGTAATTCCAAAAAATGATCTCTTTTACCAACCTATATTTGTGACGTTTTTTGAAAATGGTTTACCAAAAGTAGCGCCCACATCCATTACATTCTCATAAATTTGTTGATATGTTAGTGGAGATGGTGTTGTATATTCTTATGAACTTCTATAGAATGATGTCTTCAAATATCGGTACTTATGCCTTCTTGGTAGAAATCTATGACGTCATAGAAACCCATTTTTCATGAATTTTTCCACCTAATTGATTTTGTACCTTGTTGGAAAATGGGACACCCTTGAGTTCCTTTAATGTTATATCCTATAGAATATCCATAATAAGAAAAGTAATTTATCATCCCTTACAACATGTCTCTAAAAGTGAAATCATCATTTATGTATGTATCATACATCCTAACAACTGAATCCCTCAATAATTTCAAATCATTGATCAATGGATCCAAATAAACATCAATATCACTACCTTGTTATTTTGGTCCTCATATAGGCATAGATAACAAGATGTATTTTCTTTTCATGCCTAACAATGTTTGTAAGTTATAATTTTCTTTAAAAACTAGGCATGTACCCTGACTACTTCTTTGAAAACTAAAAGGATTCACTCCATCTGTAGATAATTCCACACGATGTTTTTCTAGGTTCGTTTCCAAATTCAGGATACTCATAATCATTTTCCTTCCAATGAGGAGATTCTACTGAGTGACATAGTTTTCCATGATTAACTCATGTATCTACATTCCACGTCAATTTTCCTACAGTATCCTCACATGCATATATGCACCTAAACCTTGGAATGATTGGAACGTACCATTCATCTTTAATAGGATTAGATTCATATTTCTTATATAGTGACGAACCAAAGATTAGGAATTCTATAAGTGATTTTTGGTCCTAGCAAAATAGTATACAATCATTCGGGCTGGGGTGTATTCTTTCAGAGATCATACCCATCGAGCATAGAATTCGTTTGGTATCGTATGTTCATCTCAAGAGCTCATTATATATTGGGACCATGTCATTCAGGAGATCAAGTAGTTCTGTAAAACTGGAGTAAATCCACTCGTTTCCTACATTAAATTATACAGCTTCTGTATAGAAAGCAATGTTGTATATTTGGTGCATCCAGTATACAATGGTGACTTTTCATATCTCTTTATCTTCTCAAACAATTTTGGGCAATCACGATGTTCATCTTCAACTGTCCTTTTCATTTTCTCAATATTATATTCATCAGCATTTACATCTGTAATCATATCCTCTATATGATCATCTTCATTGTCCATTCATGTAATCATACCAGATGATCCATTAAACCCAGTGTTACCCCAACCAATCCTTACTTTATTTTTTCCCTAGTTTTTATTAGAACATGTAAAACATTGATCTATTCTATGACAGATCAGGTATTCTTCCAACTCCTCTAGAATAATTTTTCTTGAATAATAACCTCGTATACACAGACAATGTATTTTAGAAGGGTTAAATGCATGTTCTTTTGCGAACTTGATAAACTCTTTCATGACATCTTTATTCTTTTTTGTCACCTGAATTTCATTAAATCATTATTTGTTCAAATTCATTATATTTGATTCAGTGATATTAGTATTTAACAAAATAATTACACAGACGATGTTCAACTAGGGTCATCATCCAACTATGTTACTAAAAAAATCAATGGTATGATTTTCAATAGAGTTCTTCTGGGTGGAAGTATTCATTACATGTGTTGTTATGATCATTATACTAGGGTGTCCATAAAGTGTCCCATAGAGACCTATAGTGAAGTGGCTTTCTATGATTCTGTGGAATCGCAGTTGTAACAAAGTGGTTGTGCAATTGAAATGGGTAAGGTTGGGATTGTTATTAAATGGTGGAGGAACTATAACCTGGAAAACCAATGGTACACCCATCATTCCAACAACAACAACACCATAAAATCACACAATCATGCTCCCAATTGCAACATCATACAAACCAAAAAAACACAATTTCAAATTTTACAAATCCTCCCTTATTCAATTTCGTTTTTTAATTTAGGGTTTATCACATATGGCTTATAATCTTGGAAAATTTATTCATTTTCCATGTATACAGAATTTAACAATTTTTATATTCAAATGTTCAATAGAAAACAATAGACATGCAATTCATTTAGTGAGAATACAAGGACCACCAATAGCCATGACTTTTATCAGGGTGTTTAGCCCATACATTTCACAACATAACCGACAAGATCAAATAGTAAAAACTGTGAACAAGAGAAAAACAATGAGTAAGTGGAGAGAACACACAAAATAGGATTTGTTCTGCACAAGGTAGAGGTGCGTGATAGAGGATATTTCCAAATGAAAACAAAACATAAAATGAGAACTCATATGTTACACCTATCCAAAATAGGTCCAATGATATTTAGGAATGGTATATGTATGGTTAAATAATTTTATTGGTCAATATTGGGATTTTATTTTCCAACTATGATATTTGATTTCTGTTTATTTATATATTGTGTATCTACTATTTTCCTAGATGTTCAACATTTTAATGGGACATGTCTGGTTTTCAGAATAAAAAACAATTTTAATTTACTCTAATTTATTTGTAAAATATTCCACATTAATTAAATACATTTCCCATGTGATCCTTGATATCTTGAAGGGATCATGAATGCCTATTGGGTAAGTGGAAAGTTCGTTATGTTTTTTTATTATGATACTAGACTGGGGATTATCACTATATTACCAATTGTAACTGACCCATGTCAATTTTAATATTGGATTTGGGGGGGGGGGGTGCAGACACTAATATATTCTGGACTCCACTAGAGTTCCTATGGGGGTCGGTCCTCATAGTATCATATCTGATAAATGTTTTACAGATTTGACATTAGAGTAGTCACTAAAATGGATTTTCTCATTTTTATGATAGTAATGATTGTTGAACCTAGTGTGTGAAGTAGACATCAGAAACTAATAAGTGATTAAAACTTATGAGATTAATTCATAACCTATGGAAAAATATATAGGATATATCTTTAAATCCACATTGAATCTAATAGGATTGGTTTCATTCATCACATAGATACTAGTGGTGCAGAATTAGTAAATGATAAGCATGGTGGGATGAATGATGTCGAGACGTTGATGGACTTAATCGGAAAATGACCTCAATATAAGGGAGAATAAGACATGCATCACAAAACAACACATATGCAATCTGGGAAAACATGCATCAAAACACAACACATAGGGCCATGCCACAATGGGTCCCAAATGATGTAAAAATTACACAAAGGAGATGGTCTCACCATAATGGTTCATAGTAAAAACAAATCTAGAATCCACATGCATAGTCAACAATGAGATCATATAATCTAGGGGAAATGTATGATGATGAATTGGTCGTCACTATACCATAACCTATAAGGCCTCACACACGAAATATCATCCTCCGATTAAACCAAAAAAGTGTCAAAATGAGAAACCATAAATATGTAAAATGGGGGAATATTAGATTAACTAAGTGGAACACCGTATGAAAATGAAGAAAACAAAATATTTTAGGAAAAGGAGAGGTAAAATTATCCTAGGCTCTCCCATATATGTGATGAAATATTAATCACACACCAGGTGAGGGAGAACCACCCAAGCGAAGAGGAGGGGGAGGGTGGAGTAGCGTGGAGGGGTTCTGGATGAGAAAAGAGGAAATATATTGTAAAACATGAAAGGTTTACAGGGGAACTTTTGTAAAATTATACTTTTTATATGAGTTCAAGAATTTTCCATGTGGTTTTCCAAACCATGTACAAACTATACAGTCTTCATTATCCAGAACACACCATTTCACATGGTTAATGTTCATCATTTAACTAATATTGTTCAAACCAATAGAAATGGCATTAAAATTTATTAATTATTTTTTTTATGGTTTTCTAAGGCCCTCAATTTATTAAAACAATCTACGTGCATATGAAAACCGATATTCACTATTGTGTTGCATAGTTGTCACAAATCATGTAGAACCCATACTCCCTAGAATGCTACCCCCAAAAAAATTTGACCTCCTATAGATTCCATAAAATTTTTAAGAACCTAAGACACATATTGAGCCTCAAACTATATAAAAAACTCTTTTACGATTTCCAAAATTCTAGGAGAAACATACAACAGTCATTTTTAAAAATGGATTGTCCACTAATTGATAAAAATTCTATATCATCCTAAAAATTCAAATTTAAAAATGGATGAGGCATTAAAAAAACACTAACCCATTCTGTTTATCACAGTCAATATGTCCTAGTGGCAATACCATTGAATCACCAATACCATTTATATTTTTTGAGTCAGACAAATTCATTTTATTCTTGAAATCCCAACATGCTTGTGAATCGTTACACCGAACAGAAGACACAATGCCACATCATCCTAAGCCAATGCTCTTAACCATCACTGAGATGATGAAATGGTACGTACATAAGATTTCCTATTTTGAGAAAAGGTGATGTCAATGTTTAGACAATCACATGGTCTAAGACACTCCCCACCACAATATCTAACTCATGAAAGCCAATTTTGATCCACGGTGCCTTCCACCTACAAAGTTTCTTAACAAAGTCCTTTTTAATTTTTTTAATGAAACTAATAGTTCCACTTACAATGAATCTTACCCAACCATACATTATAATTACAGTAAAATATCAGTCTTATGCTTAATTCCTAAATTATTGAACTCTACATATACACTAACCCCTGATGTGATTCCACAGTCAAACACTTACACAATTAAACTATCCATTTTGACATCACCTAAGAACTAGTGTGCAACAAATAGAATCCTTCCAAGACCACTTAATCTATCTCCATATCAAAATATATTCTTATAAACTAATCATATCCAAAATAAACACCCTCTCGTGTTTCAAAAGGTATACAAGTTTTAAAAAAACACATGTGAACCAGTATCTAGAGATTTCATTCTGACCCAAAGAGTATCTCTACCTGCCCACTTCCTTTATAATGATAAAAAGTAAAAATTAATTCCATAAGAGACTCAGTGGGGGGAATCTATGTGTTGTAGTGGGGGATTTCAGGAAGGTCATTGGATAAGTATGGTTTTGCAAAACAGGTCATGTGGACAAGGGGACCGAACAAGGAAGAGGAGGAGGAGGCCGAGGAGGGGGAGGAGGAGGTGGAGGAGGCAGTGGTGGTTGAGGAGGAGTTAGTATTCAGAGGAGGATGAGGATGAGGAAGTGGTGGAAGAGGTGGAAGAGAATTGTTGTAGAAGAGGGGGAGTCGTGGTGGAGGATGATAAGGTAGATACAGCTGAGGAGGGGGAGGAGGAGGGGTCGTGGCGGAGGAGGGGTCGACGATGCATGGTTCATCTTTTGTGAAGGCTTGAAAGGGTGTGACAGAGGAGGAGCCTAATATGGGTCTTTTATAAAAACATCTATAACCTTTATTAGTGCTGGATAAAAGTGATGATAATGGTATGTTTTATCAACACTAAAATAAAAAGTTCTAATAAAATACATATTTATCAGCACAAAAATTATAGCACTGGTAAAAATTTATTTTATCTGTGATTCATTAGTGATTATAAATGAAATCTTTATCAGCACTCATAAAGCACTGATAAAATACCTATTTATGAGTGCTAAAAATCACTGATAAATGTGTAATATTAATAATTTATTTATATCCTTATATATTTATTTATAATGATATATATGATAAATATATATATTTATTTATAAATAAATTATAACTATAAATAGTATATATTTAACAATATTGGTATATATTTGATAATATATATATATATATAATTATAATTACAAATGTATTTGAAAAGTATTTATATATATCATTAAAATATAATAAAATATATTAATTATTTAAATATATTTAATTTAATTTTATAAGTACAGTTTTAATAGAATATTTTTTTAATATGGGTAATATTATTAATTTATTAATATACCACCTCAATGGACAACCAGATGTAATTTATAAATTAACATTAATGCATATGATACATAACATATATGCATGTTCAATATATTTGTTTACCAAATTCATTAGAAAACACATATATATTCAATAATTTTAATTATAAATATATATATTAAAAGGTAATATATATTTATAAATAAATATAAATATGAAAAATATAAATATATAAAAAAATTAATACAATGAAATAACCCAATTAATCAAATAAATCAAATAAATCAAATAAATCTAATAAATCTATATTAAATATAATTAATATATTTATTACTTAACATAATTTAATTTAATATTATAATTATTTAATTATATTCATATAAATCCTTTGTTCTATTAAAACATTATATATATATTATTGAATTATAAAAAAATAGATACTAATTATAACCATTTGTTTTTTATTTGATGTATATAAATAAACATTATCCTTGAATATAAATATAAAAATTTTATATAAATTAATAATAAAAACATTTATCATATATAAAAATAGTGCTGAAAAATGTACTCTTTATTAGATCTAGGAAACAAACTGATAAATCGTACACCTTTATCAACTAATATTTTAGGGCTGATAATGGCCCACCCCTTTATCAGTGCTTTCTACATTGCACTTATAAAAGGCAGTACTTCCCTGTCCCTTTTTTGTGGTAGTGTATATATTGGTGTACATCAAAAATAATAATAACGGATGTGCCTTGATGATATCTCTATCTCCTATAATAATAAGGATAGAGGATTGGATGTCTAAATAATCTATTTGTATAAAGTAATAGGATGATGTAACTCTATTATATTTATGTGGGAATAAAAATTGGAATTCCTCAAGTATGAATGATGCCTTCGTCAAATTTTCCTTATGAAAAAAATAAGTGATTGAATTATGCTCTATTAGTAATATAATAATGTAAAACATCCTATGAAAACATTTCTAAAGAATTGGTAGAAACGAGAAAGGTTAATCTCATGATTTCCATGTTGGAAGTGTGAAAAGGAACACAAACTTCCATGATTAATGTGGATTATTTTATCAAGAAAAATTTTAATATATGGATATAAAATTCTTGGGTAAAAAATTCTGATGTATCTATTATGGATATTGAAAAATAGAATCATAATTCATTTTTAATTAGATTCATCTATACCACTATAAAAAATGAGAAAATGACCAATGGAGTTTTCATTACATGGAGAATGAAATATGTGTCTAATTAAAAATATAATGTAACTATGGTGGGCACTCTTAATAGTAGAATCAATATATAAACAATAAGGAATCCGATGAATGATACAGAATCTAATTCAAGAATGGTATGAATTTTTTAAGGTATGTTGTATAAATAATAAATCATAAGTCCTCAACTTGAGTGGGATGGATATGTTAATTTCACAATGAAATATATTATTTCATTACAATAGGGTTCTAGAGGAAGAACTCTCCTCATGTAAATAAAATTATAAAATGATTTTTTGATGTGAATTTTTTTTTGGGAGATATGGTCCATGTAATGATTGTTCGTAATGAGGATATGTGTTGGATATGAATGAAGATACATGTATGATCTTTTGTATTCTATGATTGTGCTAAAATAAAATATATTGAATATAATCTATCAAAATTTTTTAAATTTTTTTAATTAGTTTAAGGCCATAAAATGTGATAATATTATCAAGGCCTTGAACTGATTTAAAAGAGGGTGTCAATAAATCAAATTGGGTTTTTGAGATAAATCTATAATATTCATGTTCTAAAAAGGAATTAAAAATTATATAGATCTATATTTGGATTAAAATAATAATCAATAAATTATTGGAATATTATAGTGGTTTCTGTCCACCATTAATGATAAAAAAGACATCAAAGGACACATCTTGTGTGGTATCCGACCATGTCAGGATATAGAAGAAGCATCAATGATCATGTTATTTCATGATTATCTATTTTTAGAATTAAAAAAGTTTTTTCTACTAATTATTTGAGTGGATACCAAAATGATTATGGATGAAAATAAAATTATTAACATGTAATTTCCAATTCAAAGAATTATTTCAAACATTAATTGAATAACTGAAGTCATTTAAAGGGTTATATAGATATGTTATTATACTATTTTCCACCGCATTTGGGACATAAGTATAACCAATGATATTAGTGAACAATGATATAATGTTGTATGAAACTTTTGTGACAAAAATAAATGTTAGTTGGTGTTGGCGCTAAAATGGGAGTAAAAGTTGAAGAAACAGAAATCGTCAAGGGGTTTCCTCGCGAAGACCATTCATGGTGCCCCAATCGTACCATGCCCACTGCGGAGTAAGGAGGCGGGCCACTCTATTAAAAGATTTTACATTCATGAGGCCGCTGTTGAGAAAGGAGGTGGTAACGCTCCATGGGCACCTTTGACATTCGTGAGCCCTCCACGGTGCAATGAGGCGGGATGCTCCACGAATGCATTTGAAGTTTGTGAGCCCGCCGCGGAACAAACCAATCCCTCTTCCAGCCAAGCGAGTGCTGCTTCGTTGCGCCTTCCCTTTATAAATACCTTCCACCCCAAGTCTCGGGGGAATATAATCCGACCTTTCAACTTCCTTGCTCACGAATCATGAAGGACCTTCTGCTCTATGAACCATGAGATGTGGGTGGTAATTCTGCTTTATGAAGTGCCTCTCTATTGCATTGTTTTAACTCCCTATTTCAGGAGGGATGACTTTCATGGAGCCTAAGGGCCTCCGTGAAGGAAGGGGATCCCCATGGGGACCTGATTCATCGTATAAAACATATGATTCAAGAAACATCCTTCATGTACACGTGATTCACATGCTAAAGCGGGGTCACTGTACTTCACAAAGAACATTGCTTCATGATACCATGCTTTGTGAGGCATCATTGCTCCACAAGGCAATTCTCTACGAATAACTTTCCACACCACGAAGCACCTCTTATATTCACCTCTACCCTATGCATAGGCTGAGGTGCCCCACTTCGTAAAGCACACCCCTCACAAGTTCCCTCTGCCATGCGGACCGGCAGAGCTTCACAAGGCCCCTACCTATGAACCCATCTATATTGCAATTACTTTTTCATGTGACCCTCGAGGTTTGCACGATGTGATTTCAATGTCCTATGGACGATACTACCCATTGCATTTCTTTGCCTCAGGCTTCTTCTCATAGGCACACTAATGGATATTGCTTCTTCACATAGACACGCTAACGTGGAACCCCGATGGTTTGTTCCATAACAGCCTCTGTCCATGGCATTGCATGTCCCCACTCTTTACCAAGGTGTAGAGGGTACCAGTTATGTATGTCCTAGAGTGTAAGAACCCAACATTTTTCACATGAACTACAATGTCATTGATCCATTCCAAGGAAAGGTATGTAGGAATCCTTCCTGAGGTTCAATCCAAAAAACCATTGGTTCTGACCCCCATCACATCAGTTCAACAACACCTTGGGCTGCCTAGAGTGTAAGCCACACCACCATCTGAACTACAAGGTCTTTGATCCTTGCTAGGGTGGGGTACGTAGAAATCCTCCCCGAGGTTCAAGCACACCACCCACGGGACACGATTTCGTCCTTCACATCCGATCACCGACGCCCCATCTGAACTACGAGGACATTTATCCTTGCCAAGGTAGGGTACGTAGGAAGAATCCCTGACGTTCAATCCCACCATCATCCATTAGTCCCTACCATCTTCACATCGGTGCACCATGACCATCACCGGAACTATGAGGTATTTGATCCTTTCTAAGGAAAGGTATGTATGATGCCTTCACAATGTTCAAGCACACCACCCATTGGTCGTTCTGACCCCATTCTTGTCAGTTCACCAACACCTTGGGTTGCCTTAGATCGTAAGCCCCAAATTCTCCCATGAACTACATGGTCTTTGATCCATTCCATAGCAATGTATGTAGGAAGCCTCCCTGAGGTTCAAGACTCATATTCCATCACTCCGACCATCTTCATGTCGGTTTTCCCCTGTCTCGCATGACGTTAAACTATAGACTCCAATCAGTGGTAAGTCGTTGATTCCCCAGTTAGCGGCCAACCATTGCACAAAAATCCTACCCTAAACTATGAGGAATTTGATCTTTTTCGAGGTAGGGTACGTAGGAAGACTCTAATATGATCAATCCCAACAACCAATGGTCCCATCCACTTCATGTTGGTCCACCCCCGTCCAGCATGACATTTAACTGTATTCTACTTTTTGTTCTCCATTCATAGGAAAGTCATTGTCACTACATTCAGTTGTAAACTATAATCAGCCTCATTCAGTAGAAATCCATTGTCAGCCTCTTTCAACAGCAAGTTGTTGTCACTCCATTCATTGGTATGTCTTTTTCAGTTTCATTAATCTTTAAGTTGTTGAAACCCCAATCGACAGTAAGCCACCGTTAGATGAACAACGTAGAATTTGATTCCCAACCACAGGGATACGTAGGAAGCCTCTTCGAGGCTCTATCCCAAATCTATCGTAATCCTCATGGCGGTTCCATCCCATTCACCATCAACATCATTCAACCTCTCCATCATCCATCATGATTCTAACTCAAGCCACCACATCTCAGTGGGATCATGCCGCCTCATAACCCATTCCATTTAATAGAATCCGAGAAGTCAACCACGTGATGGCCCCAACATCAGTGTTCTCTATGGGGGTTGCACCCATCTGATCCACTCTAGTCAGTGTTATAATTATTATGATCTGTCTTTTCTGGAAGTTAAACTTGTGGAATACCTTGTGTTATACAGGGAAGTTGAGGAAAACCTCAGATACATGCCTATGGAATATAATTCCCTGCATTAGATGTGGGATGCCTCGGCCTTCCGCGCCCATGAGAAGCCCTATAATTATAGACAGAATACAAACACACCTATGTCCCATCTCCTAGACACTCCAGTGATGCCCAACATGACTACCCCCCCCCCCGGACTGAAGGTTGCTGCCCTGACCTAACCCCTTGGATTGTCTTGAAAAAAGTAGTGTAATTAAATGGTGTCCATGAAGATATGGCGCTTGGAAGAGTTTCACGAACATCTTATTAAATATATAAGGGAGACCCAGACTTGGTGAAGAGTTCCGAGGAGGAATCCACAGAAAGAAGAACTGACATCCCATCATCCCATTTCAATCAAGGATCAAACGTCCTTGAATAAGCAACATATGCCACCCGCCATTAGATAGCAGGAATGTGGGGTAACAGACAACTGCACATCCTCCACAGACAGATTCAAGAACCCCGACAAAAGATTTGGAAATAGAAATGGTAAACATGACATGAAAATTTTCACCTCAATATAGAGATTAGTATTGCCGGAGGCATAAATGGTTTGATGTGTCACCGGATACAGTTACCCGGTGTTGGGCCTTGCTAAGCAAATAGCTGGCCTCGTGTGAAAATCACTAAAATTTGGGGTAGTAGAACATTGGACATCCTGTTCTGCAATGTTTTCAGCATGGATACCTCTTACCAGCCATGTAAGATGGAATGGCCCTGGTGGATTGGTCATCGATTCCATTTTCCTTCATCACTGATGAGTTAATCTCCCTACTTCTCTAGAATCATGTTGAAGCAGAATGGACGTGATCACATCCTGCCCAACGGCAAAGGCGTAGGGGCAGTTCCGACACATCCATTCCACGTGGCTTCACCTCTTCCATGATGGCATGTACATCTATGACCATGGGGCATTCATGCCCCATCTTCCCATTTGAGGTCATCCAATGAAAGGTGATCGATTCCCTCATGCTTCATTATAAGGAGGAAGGCATAATCCTGACCCGTGATATGTCCCGATTGCACTTGGAGGCTTGTGTTCCCCATAGTTAATTCATCCCCTAAGGGCCGCACATGGAGCCATTGCTCCCCACCCCGATATACAACCATTTCAAGAGCCTGTCACTGGAACGCTTTGAAGTCTCCCTACCTTACACTGATGAGGTAGGTGACGTCTGGCCCAGCCTGGTCAGAGTCCCATTACAGGTGCTCCAAGTGAGGGCTCCAACCCAGTCGTGTCAGTGATGTCGCCCGGTCCTACTGGAAGAGGAAAGGTAAGTTACACAACTGCACCACCAGCCCTAGTTCGTCCAACCCGACAACTGAATCCGGCAAAAGATGAGGTGGATGCCCGCCAAGGGGTGTCAACGTCGGCATCAACTATGGCCCGAGCCACCGCTGACACATGTCATCAGTTCCCTACATACAATGAACAGAATCACTTATATGCATGACCATGATAGAGGCCCCAACCTCCCCAAGGGTAGGCTTGGTTGACTCTCTTAGTCGCCGGAATGATCAGTGGTCTCCGCGAACCACCCCGTAGCGATGCCAGCCTATATGGAGGTCCTCCTCGTACCGCCAATGTGGAAAACACGAGCCTCCACTGCTTCGATTCTCAGCATGGAGGTCCACCCCATGCCACCCCCAATCATAATTAAGGTCTTCCCTGCGGCATTGATACTCAACACGGAAGCCTCTCCCATGCCCATTACACTGGGTATGGAGTCATTCATCCTACCCCCAACTACTGGTGTAGGTACATTACACATATGGTCTCTCTTTAATGTTGTGATCCTCCCAATGTCCTCTCAATAGATATTGAGGGTCATCCTCACCTCAGCAACCAGAGGGGTGAAGGCCAGTCTCGCTCCACCCGTACCTAGCATGGGGGTCCATCCCGGGTTCCGCTAGACCGGTAAAAGGTCCATCCTCATATTGAGGTCACCTGGGATAACAAGCATGGAGGTCCTACCCATGCTTCTCCTAGTACCAACAGCAGCCTTTCCCACTCTAGCGCTACCCATGGAGGTACGCCCCATGTCCCCTTTGACATTTGTCTGGGTTCTCCTTGCACACCGACATTCTCGTGTGGAAACCCTCTCTACCCCAGCACCAGTGCGGCCGAAGGACCCTGTGTCAGAAATCTGCCTTGTCCAGAGGAGCCACCCAGGGGAATGAATGCGGGCCACAACCACCATAAGAGGAATTCTTGGATGGTCCGGACAGAGATCATACTAGTCTGCTTCTCATACTTCGGGGCGGAGCATGAATCAACATGGGAACCATCTTTTCGCCCTTTAGAGTCAAGGTTCGGGGCAGGGAAGAGGTGCATCATCCTAGTGCTCCCAGAATGAGAGTTCCATCAGATTCCGACCACCCTCCATTGGTATATCTAGAAGGATGAAAATCTGGAAAACCCGTGGGTTATGTTCACACAATCACCACCATCGTTACCAGAAGTGCTCTCTACCTCGACAAGAGATCACAGAGAACTATTCTGGGGACCAATGGCTGGCGAGCATCATCGTGGACTAACACTAGTTTCCCAAGCCCATGAGCCATGAACCACTACTATCATCCCATATTATTGGGATGTGGAGGCCAGATCACTACACTCCTCAGAGGAAAACTCGAGATTCGGCGGCAAGTCACCCCACCCGTCGTACTCTCCACCAGCCAGCCTGTCATCCCAACAGTCTACCTCAGTACCACTGCCGATTCTTCAACCACCCCCAGGTGATGAGTGGGGAAATCTAGGGTCAAACCCTTAATTTTAGTTGATGAGCTTATGGAACATCCTCGCAGCAGACCACTTCCTAGAGAAGTTATGGCCCAAGGCAGCACCAAATTTCTACATACCTGAATCCATCACCGCGGAGGAAGTTGAGTGTTTCCACCACACCCAATGGGCGACACATTATAATATTCATCATCAGTGAGTGGTTTATCGATGTAGCCAAGCGCATTTCAAAGACATCAGCGAGAAATGTAGTCTGGTTGATTTGGCTGCACTCCCTATGGAGCAGGGCTGCGAGTCACCATGTCATCAGGAGGCCCTCCCAGAGCAATGCGTTCAGAGTTTCAAGATAATTCGCAGGATCATCAAGGAGGCTTCCCCCCAGGTGCAAGTATGTGGATGGTGTTAGTATGTTTCCCTCCTCTCCATTCCTATCTGGCGATATCCCAACTCGCTAGGAGATATTGTGGATAGGTCCCAAGGAAGGGTCACACTCAACAATGCCAACATAGTGGATGAGGAGGACAAGATGGAAATTCTCGATGGAGACTTATCCCCCGAGGGAATTCCACCACTATTGGACCCATTGGTAAGTATTACACGTTAGTAGAGGAACCTACTTGGTCTCCTTGTTCCCACCGAGGCATTGGTACTCAGCAGGAATTCTGGTAAGGGCAAAGAGCACGTCAGAGCTTCCAAGCACTCTGACCCATATGCCTCAGTGCATAAGACAATGGAAGACACTAACATGGACACATTGTGCCAAAAACTTTCTAAGCAGAAGAAGTTGGTCGGAAAACTACTGGCTGAATGTGCTGCAGAGCGACGACACGACTGTGAAAATCCTAGGCTAGTACAGTAGGGGAATGAACAACTTCCCCTCGTTGAGCTACCGTCAGGAAACCCTGATCATGCTGCTCCCATAGATAGATTTGAAGTCGGAGCTCATGACAACAGAGCATGGTATGTCTCCCCAAACCCCCAAAAATGGTGTGAAAATCCTTGGAATCCAGCTTGGGTTCCCCCAGCTACCCCGCAAGTCGCTCCACCAGCCACTCCATGAGCCACTGAGCCTGTTTACCATGTTGAAGAACCTGCCAATGTGCTCATAGTTAGGGATCCCCGTCAAGATAGGTACCCCACCCAAATGATCCAATGAAGGCACTTATTTCTCACCAGGAGGCATTTGAAACACAACAGGTGGCGATCCCACATGATGGCCAGCCATATCCTGCATGGGTGGATGATTTGTCAGCACCATTGAAATTCAAGAATCCCACCTTCCCCCATTTAATGGGACAGGGTACCCACCGCAGCACTTGTCGCACTACCACTCATGGTGGGGGACCATGTTAGGGACTCCAGTGTAGTAGGAGGCTACAAAGATCAGCTGTTTTGTTAAGAAATTGGAGGGGCTGACATTTTTCTAGTAGAGCAAGCTCCCATTCGGATCTGTAACTAGCTGGGAGGACCTTCACATGTAATTCCTCTACAAGTTCAGCTCCACCACCCTGAAAATGAGCATTGAAGACCTCTTCATGTGCAAACAATGGCCTGATGAGTGAGTCGCAGACTTTATTGCCCCGTGGAAAGGGCTCATATGATACTTTCACAAGCCACTGACTCTAGAGAAATTATGGACGATGTGCGTAGTGAACATAATGATGGAAATGGTTCCTTCTATGATCACCCAGAACAACCCTGGAGGGTTCCAAGGCTTCTCTGATAAGGCCCAGTTCCTGGAGGAATTCCTGCAACAGGCCATCTAGGCATGTTGGTTGCCCCCTGTAATTCCAGCAAGGAGGGGTTCTAGAGACGATCCCACAACGATTTCCAAAATATAATCCCCTAGGAAACTATAATTACTACCTATGGCACTAGAAACATAGCCTCATAGAGGCCCTCCACCTCAAGAGGAGCCGCCTAATCAGTAGCATCCGCCTCAGAATCTGCAGGTGTAAAACCCAAGATTTTATGAAAAATATTCTTTTAATTTCATTAATGTCTTGTGTTGTATGCTACACTAAGATTACCTTGCGCTATATGCAACACCGTATTAGCCTGCAGTATATGCAACACTATTCTTGGATCTTGTTACACACAATATTGATAATAGTTATTCTACGCAACATTGAGTATATATATATATATACAATGTATAATTGAAATATGGTTGGATTCTGTTATACGAAACAACGAAGGACTCTTGCACAACTCGCAACATTGACTTCGCTTGCATTACACGCAAGCGCGACCTTCTACGATAGCTTGTATTGTACGCAATACCGAGTTTCGCTAAACAATGATATGCTATTAAAATATTATTAAAATTAGCCGTTATGAATAGTAATACCCACTTTTAGAAATTTTATAAATTTTTTTTTGAAAATGGACTTCATTTTTGGATTCGGAATATCGAAATTATCCTTGGGTGAAATTTTGGTATTTTTCTGAAAACTTTCAATTTTCGATGAATAGTGAAAACACTGAGTTACTATTTAAAACCCGACTTTTTTTTTAAATAAATAAATATTTTATTTAAATTTATTTTAGGTCAAAATTGATATATAATACCTATATAAGTTCAATGAAATTCATTGGAGTCATTTTTAATAATTTTAGATATAAAATATTTTATTGAACTTTTGATTGTCTTTTACCCACCTCCTAAGAGAATTTGGAAATTTACATAAAACATAATTTTACCGCTTCTGTGAGTGGAATTTCAAAAATCCGAGAGACACGGTTGATGTCAGTAAGTAAAATGTGGTTCAATGAGATGAAAATAATTTTTGTTGAATAGTAACTTTTTACTCTTATTTACCATGGTTAAAAGTAAATAGGGTAATTAAGGGTAAAAATGATATTATTATTACCCTAAAACATGTCCTAATTATATTGGATAAGTTTAATTCGACCAAAAACAACCTTAGAAATAAAATATGACCATTCAGGCCCATTTGGATTAGATTAGGACATATATTATTAATTTATTTAAAGAAGGGTTAAAATAGTTAAAATCAATGTTTTATAAGTAAATAATTTTTCATATAGGGTTATACATATGATAAATTCGACTATAATTATTCATTAGAAAGATAAAAATATTTCCTACATAATGGTAGTTTATTAGTAATTTTTAGACATTAAATAATTTAATTTATTTATGACACAATGATGATGGAGTAATTATCTTATTAATGAATTATTGACATAATTGACGTTATAAATACCCATATAAATGTAATTTTTTGAATTTTAATGAATTAAACTAATTTTCTAGGTTAATATGACATGTTATTGTTGATTTAATTAACTTTGTTCGAACTAATCATTCTGCTATGATTTTCACAAAAATCAATTACTAAATAGTGTCAAAATTGACATAAAATTGTTTTTAAAACAAATATTATATTATTAATTGTTATTTTATTCATAAAAATCAAAGGTTCGGAAAGATTACTTAGATAAGGTTATATATATTGATAATAAACAACTTGGGGTTCGTTTGTCTTGTTATAGTATGTTTATTAACCTTATAGTGTAAGAACATGAAAAGACACGGTAAAAGTAAAATTATCTAAATTAAAGTTAAATATAAATGATAAGGTTAAAATAGGAACCTAAACGTGTATAACTTCTATTGGATGAGAGGGTTTAGACTCATCCCCACCTTAGCTTCCAAATAAATCAATTTGGAGCTATTTAAAACCGAATTCGTCTTTATAATAAAATAATATTTTTAGTTTTTCCAAAGGAGCCCCTTTCATCCCTTAAAAAAGGGCACCACCTCCCTCTCTTCATCACACCACCTTGAGCCTTAAAGATCGTCCAAACCCTGAAAAATTCTATTCTACACTTCCATATAAACATCCTAGGGGTTCTGGTATTCTTCAAAGACCAATTTTAGTTCCCTAAGAGGAGGTCTCAAAGAGGCACTCCAAAGAAGAGGTAATGTCCGTTACCGATTCTTTCAACTCTATTTCTTTTCCACTTATTCTTCTTTAGTTGTTTCATTATGAAGTAATTACATCAGTATAAATCATATAATGATATGTTATTATAAGTTTTAAACAGCCCTATTTCACCATCTAACCATCCTACAAAAAATGAAATCACCACGGGTGCGTACGTACGGAATACCGTCTCCACGCCGTGGTGAAATTTGTTTTTCCACCAACACCATTTATGGATGGGTATAATGGTGTAAAGAATAACTATATAAGGTTATTATAACATCATACTGATTCTTATTTATTATACCATCCACTCCAATTCTATTCAATAATTATGGGAACGATATCATCGCTCGTGCGTACGTACGGACTACCGTCTCCACGACGCGATGAGATTCATTTTCCATGTTAACCATACATGAATGATCATAACGTTTATTTAATGAATAATAATTAAATATATGAAATAATAATGCTACTGGATTTATCTATATATATATATGTATGTCATCTATTTAGTTTCATTAAATTCAATAAGGAAACGAAAACAACGTTCATGCGTACGTACGGCTTACCGTCTCCATGAACAGTGCATTTCATTCCTTTTATCGATCTATAATATATATATATATATATGTATATGATGAATATATACTATATATAAATCATGTTTTACATTATGGTATTATTTAAATCAGGATATAAGTAATAATATCAAGAACGACAAGTCGAAACCCATATGATAAATTAAATGATTTTACCCAAAATGCTGCTTTAACATGGAATTTACAGAAGAATGGCTAATATAAAGTCATAAGTGATACATATATGATATCATAACAATTAATATGATTCTGTAATAAGAAAATGTCATTATTTAAATCATTATATAGGAGGTTTGGATATGTATGAAGCATATCGGACCTAAGGTAAGGGATAATTATTCAAATCTCATTTTTTATCCGAGATTTTTTATTCGTAAGTATTTACTGGGGTTATGTTTATCATCCATGTCCATGTTATCTCAAAATGTTTTCTTAAAATGTTTAATATTCTTCCTTGTTTTTTTAAATTCATTTTTACCCCTTTTTTACTTTTACCACAAGGTACGAAAGGAATATTTTTTTTACGATGTACATTTTGACATTTTCGGCAAAAGGACGAGGAGAATGTTTTTTGTAACTTATACGGCGTGAACGGATTTTTACGGTTTCATAACACCTCATTTTCATGAAGCTTCCTCTACATGATTTTATGATTATTTTAAAAAAAGTCATTTTCTTTTAAAATTAAATGACAATTTTAGAAAAGAAACTTATTTTGCGGAAGAAAGGATATTTTCCTCAGGAATTCATTTCAAGTGTTTTATCAAAACTATTTTCCATATAAGATGATATTATTTCATATGTGTATGTTTGAAGTATAATTTATCAATTATTTACATGGTATGATACTTCTTATGATGAAATGATACCCATTTGTTTTATATGGATTGTGTTATGGTGGCATGATGTTTAAGAATCCCAATTTATTACATGAGTTATGCTATGATTTATGATTTTGTGGAAAAAGTAAGAATGATTTCATTATGATATGGGTGGGACCTAAATCTCCCTCCAATGAATTGGGTAAAGAATTTATATCTCATGAGATAGAAATGGCTGGAAGGGCAAGTTAAACCGGTTCAGTAATACTGGACTGGAACGAGTAGTGAACTCGATTGAGAAAGGGACTTCGTCCACTAAGATGGTATTGGAAGCAATGCCTTGGCTACTATTGAAATCATACCATGTTCTTAATGGTTTCCACAATTACATGTTTTATTCCCATTGTATTTTATCATTCATAATGTTTTTTATGGTCTATGCCTTACGTACTACCATGTTTTATGTCATTGCTCAAGCTTTTGTTGTTTAAACAATATGTTCATGTTTTTAAGTTCAAATGTATATGGTATGTTTTATTTTATCCATTCTTACCCTTACTGAGCATTTTAGCTCACCCTTATTATGTTTTCTTTTCCCCAAGATATAAAGAAAGGTTTTAGGTATGAAAAAAAGGGATGATCTTTATGGGAGATGTTGAAGATCTTTCACCACGATTAGAAGATTACGTTCCAAGTTTCCAAAGACACTAAACTATTATGGTCCTTGTGTGTCTGTTTTTGTTATGTATTAAGTATTCTGCTAAAGTAATGTAATGTCCATGTACGTGAATATTTGGGTCTCTACAGTTGGTATCAGAGGAAAGGTTTAGTCAGCCTTTGGAAACTAGGATGCGAAAATGTTAGTGAGATCCCTAGAGATATTTATAAGGTATTTCTAGGGATGTCCCTAAGGTTAAGTATACGTTATAGTACTAGAATTGCACTAAACATCATAGAATTAAACCTAAGAAGTTAGATATTAATGGTACTCCCCCTTTATTATGTTGTTTTCACTAGTGTGATTTTTTCCTCTCACACTATTCTTTTGGGGTTTTAGAAAATGGCTGGAAACAGGAAGATTCATTTTAATGGAGGATATGACGGACAATGGAATGATATTCTTCATGAGAAACCAAATGAAACGGTATTTGGAAGTCCAAACATCGTTATTATTCCTAATCAGCAATCTCATTATATGATCATTAATCTCAACATTGGTAAGTTTACCGACACAGATAATAAGAGAAAGATGGAGTTTCGTGATGATAATAGAGGAAAGAAAGTTCAATTTCCGTTATGTAAATCATGTTGGAAGAGGCATCGGGGAGATTGTTTCAAGGGAACTAGAAGATGCTTTGGGTGTGGAAAAGAAGGACATAAAGACAGTAAGTGCAAAGGAAAAGGTTTAGTTAACACCATGTATGAGGATAATGGTATTGCTACGACAACAACAATGGTTAAATGTTTTAAATGTGGAATGTACGGGAATTATGCAAACCAATGACCAAAGGGAAAGTCTCATGAAGAGAATCAGTACAACCGTATGGGTAGTATTTATGTTGAGGATGATGAAGAGACTACAAATGATATGTGAGATGAAATAATTGTTGAAGATTGGTCAATGGTTTAAGAAGGTAGTGGAATGATTACATGTCTATCAAGTGTAATGTTGTATAAGTAATCTCATGGTACTATGGAATAAAGAGTCATATAAGGATTGTTACACTGTTGTCTTTCCTTGAGTATTGAAAGTGTATGATTAATGGTACCAATATCCATGAAAGGTTATTCACATATTTTTGGAATGTAGATGATATGCACATAATGAAGGGATAAGGAGAAAATTAAATGTTTGATAGTATTCATGAGCTCATGACTGCTATAAGGAGAAGGTTATATCATGGTTTGAGTATATAGAATTTTTGGATATTGGTATGTGGAAAGAGTTAACTTTTGACAGCATTCATGTTTTCACTAAGGTATAATGGGTAATCATTTTTTAAGAGAATACATGATTAAGGTATTCACATGATTGGAATGTGACCAACAAGATATATGGGGGATAAATGATGGTATTCACATGCTTGGTTGATGACATTTAAAGTAATCATTTTCATTATACTATGATCTTGGACCGAAGTATTTTAGATAAGCCTAAAGCTTGGAATGGATTATGTTGGACATAAGTTACTATTGTTTAAGGATATAACTTTTTTTGATATTATTGATGGGATGTTATAGTAATGTAGTTTTAGAAAAAGGACAACCTGCAGGACGAGCGACATCCCTTCGTGTCGGACAAGGCTGTGGGAATCGAACCCAAAACCGAAATGCGACTGGCCTTTATCACCTACCACTGGCCTACATGATGTCCTTGGTTAGTAGAAACAAGTTTTATTTTATTACGCGGTATGATATATGAATTATAAGTTCATTTTTGGAATCGTATATGATTAACCTCACCATAGATGGACTTATGTATATTTGATAACTTTTTCTAACCTTTTTTTTGAAACAGATGGAATGACCCATCATTTTTTAACATGATCTGTTAACACTTCACGAATAAAAAATTCAACTTTATTTCTTTAAGAGATAAAGTGGAAATTGTTCAGAGCACGAACATAGTGAGATTATACCAAAATAAATTAAGTATTTATTCTAATTAAAATCCTTCAACTTTAGGGAAATGATCTTGAAAACCAAAAATGTTGTCCTAGTGCCCTTATATTCGATGAATCAGATGGTACCCTAGATCATCACAAATTTATGGTTTTTTGATTGTTGTATTTTTCATAGCCATGATCTCTACCACTCTCCATCAGAACTTGACGGTTAGATTTCTCTTCCATATCCATATTTTCACCTATGTTCTCCTATGTGAAAACCCAGTGATTAGTGAATTTGGGTAACCATTACATTTCATACGTTAGTTTTTATAGCCAAGTTTTGGTATTCCTTTTTATGATGTGGGTTTCTATTAAACCAACTTTCGAGTAGTAAACCATTTATTCCCCCGTCGAATTTTGAGGGAAAAATTCATTTTAAGGGGGGTAGAATGTAACACCCTGAGATTTTATGAAAAATATTATTTTAATTTCATTAATTCCTTGTGTTGTATGCTACACCAAGATTACCTTGCGCTATACGCAACACCGTATTAGCTTGCAGTATATGCAACACTATTCTTGGATTGTGTTACACACTATTTTGATAATAGTTATTCTACACAACATTGAGTATATATATATATATATTCAATGTATAAATGAAATATGGTTGGATTTTTTTGAACGAAACAACGAATGATTTTTTCACAACTCGCAACCCAGACTTGGCTTTCATTACACGCAAACGCGACCTTCCACGATAGCGTGTGTTGTACGCAATACCGAGTTTCGCTAAACAATGATATGCTATTAAAATATTATTAAAATTAGATGTTATGAATATTAATACCCACTTTTTTAAATTTTATATATTTTATTTTTGAAAATGGACATCATTTTTGGATTCGGAACATCCAAATTGGCCTAGGGTGAAATTTTGGTATTTTTATGAAAACTTTCAATTTTTGATGAATAGTGAAAACACTGAGTTACTATTTAAAACCCAACTTTTTATTTAAATAATTATTTATTTTATTTAAATTTATTTTAGGTCAAAATATATACATAATACCAATATAAGTTCAATGTAATTCATTGAATTCATTTTTAATAATTTTAGATATAAAAAATTTTATTGAACTTTTGACCATCTTTTACCCACCTCTTAAGAGAATTTGAAAATTTACATAAAAAATAACATTACCGCTTCTGTGAGTGGAATTTCAAAAATATGAGAGACACGGTTGATGTAAGTAAGTAAAATGTGGTTCAATGAGATGAAAATAATTTTTGGTGAATAGTATCTTTTTACTTTTATTTACCACGGTTAAAAGTAAATAGGGTAATTAAGGGTAAAAATGATATTATTATTACCCTAACACAAGTCCTAATTTTATTGGATAAGTTTAATTTGACCAAAAACAACCTTTGGAATAAAATATTACCATTCAGGCCCATTTGGATTAGATTAGGCCATTTATTATTAATTTATTTAAAGAAGGGTTAAAATAGTTAAAATCAATGTTTAATAAGTAAATAATTTTTAATAAAGGGTTATACATATGATAAATTAGACTATAAATATTCATTAGAAATATAAAGATATTTCCTACATAAGGGTATTTTATTTGTAATTTTTAGACATTATATAATTTAAATTATTTATGACACAATGATGATGCAATAATTATCTTATTATTGAAATATTGACATAATTGATGTTATAAATACCCAAATAAATGTAATTTGAGACTTTTTATGAATTAAAATAATTTTATAGGTTAATATTACATGTTATTCTTGATTTAATTATCTTTTTTCGAACTAATCATTCTGTTATGATTTTCACAAAAATCAATTACTAAATAGTGTCAAAATTGACATAAAATTGTTTTTAAAATAAATATTATATTATTAATCTTTATTTTATTACTAAAAATCTAAGGTTCGTCCAAATGACTTAGATAAGGTTATATATATTAATAATAAACAACTTGGGGTTCTTTTGGCTTATTATAGTAAGTTCATTAACCTTATAGTGTAAGAACATGAAAAGACACAGTAAAAGTAAAATTATCTAACTTAAAGTTAAATATAAATGATAATGTTATAATAGGATCCTAAACTTGCCTAAATTATATTGGATGAGAGTATTTCTACCCATACCCACCTTATCTTAGAAATTAATCAATTTGGAGCTATTTAAAATCGAATTTGGCTTTATAATAAAATAATATTTTTAGTTTTTTCAAAGGAGCCCCTCTCCTCCCTTATAAAAGGGCACCTCATCCCTCTCTTCCTCACACCACTTTGAGCATTCAAGATCAGCTGTCCCCTGAAAAATTATTTTCTCCACTTCCATATAAACATCCTATAGGTTCTTGCCTTCTTCAAAGTCCAATTTCAGTTCCCTAAGAGGAGGTCTCAAAGAGGCGCTTCAAAGAAAAGGTAATGTCCATTACCGATTCATTCAACTCTATTTATTCTTCCACTTCTTCTTCTTTGGTTGCTTAATTATGAAGTAACAAAATCAGTATAAATCATATACTGATATGTTATTATTAGTATGGAACAACCCTATTTCACCATCTATCCATCCTATGGAAAATGAAATCACCACGCGTGCGTACGTACGGAATACCGTCTCCACGCCGTGGTGAAATCTGTTTTTCCACCAACACCATACATGGATGGGTATAATGGTGTAAAGAATAACTATATATGGTTATTATAACATCATACGTATTCTGATATATTATACCATCCACTCCAATTCTATTCAATAATTATGGGAACGATATCATCTCTCGTGCGTACGTACGGACTACAGTCTCCACGACGCGATGAGATTCATTCTCCATGTTAACCATACATGAATGATCATAAAGTTTATTTAATGAATAATAATGAAATATATGAAATAATAATGCTACTGTATTTATGTATATATATATATATATGTATGTATGTCATCTATTTAGTTTCATTCAATTCAATAAGGAAACGAAAACAGCGTTCATGCGTACGTACAGCTTACCGTCTCCATGAACGGTGCATTTCATTCCTTTTAACGATCTATAATATATATATATGTATATGATGAATATATAATATATATAAATCCTGTTTTACATTCTGGAATTATTTATATTAGGATATAAGTAATAATATCAAGAACGACAAGTCGAAAAACATACAATAAATTAAATGATAATACCCAAAATGCTGCTTTAACATGGAATTTACAAAAGAACGGGTAATATAAAGTCATACGTGAAACATATATGATATCATAACAATGAATATGATTCTGTAATAAGACAATGACATTATTTAAATCATTATACAGTAGGTTTGGATAAGTACGAAGCATATCAGACCTCAGGTAAGGGATAATTATTCCAATCTCGTTTCTTATCCAAGATTGTTTATTCGTAAGTATTTACTGGGGTTATGTTTATCATCCATGTCATTTTTTTCTCAAAATGTTTTCATAAAATGATTAATAATCTTCCTTGTATTTTTAAATTCATTTTCCCCCTTTTTGACTATTACCACATGGTACATAAGGAATATTTTATTTAAGATGTACTTTTTGACATTTTCGGCAAAAGGACGACGAGAATGTTTTTTGTAACTTATACGGCGTGAATGGATTTTTAAGGTTTCATAACGCCTCATTTTCATGAATCTTCCTCTACATGATTTTATGATTATTTTCAAAAAAAGTCATTTTCCTTTAAAATTAAATGACAATTTCAGAAAAACAATTATTTTGCAGAAGAAAGGATATTTTCCTCCAGAATTCAATTCAAGTGTTTTATCAAAAATATTTTCCATCTAAGATGAAATTATTTCATATGTGTATGTTTCAAGTATAATGTCTCCATTATTTATATGGTATGATTCTTCTTATGATGAAATGATACCCATTTTTTTTATATGGATTGTGTTATAGTGGCATGATGTTTAAGAATCCCAATTTATTACATGGGTTATGCTATGATTTATGATTTTGTGGCACATGTAAGAATGATTTCATTATGAGTTGTGTGGGACCTATATCTCCCTCCAATGCATTGGGTTATGAATTTATATCTCATGAGATAGATATGGCTGGAACGACAAGTTAAACTGGTTCAGTAATACAGGACTGGAACGAGGAGTGAACTCGATTCAGAAAGAGACTTTGTCCACTATGATGGTCTTTCCAGCAATGCCTTGGCTACTATGGAAATCATATCATGTGCTTAAGGGTTTCCAAAATTACATGTTTTATTCCAATTATATTTTATCATTCTTAATGTTTTTTTATGATCTATGCCTTACGTACTACCATGTTTTATGTCATTGCTCAAGCTTTTGATGTTTAAACATTATGTTCTTGTTTTTAAGTTCAAATGTATATGGTACATTTTATATTATCCATGCTTACCCTTACTGCGCATTTGAGCTCACCCTTTTTATGTTTTCTTTTCCCTAGGATATATAGAAAGTTTTTAGGTATGAAAAAAAGGGGAAGATCTTTATGGGAGATGTTGAAGATCTTTCACCACGATTAGAAGATTACATTCCATGTTTCCAAAGACACTAAACTATTACGGTCCTTGTGTGTCTATTTTTTTATGTATTAAGTATTCCACTAAAGTAATGTAATGTCCATGTACGTCAAGCTTTGGGTCTCTACAGCAGGTGCCCCTGTGGAATGCACCGCCACCACCTAGGCGGGACAACCAGGATCCGCCTCCTCGACAGGCTCCTCCAGCCCCTCATCATGGTCAGGATCGAAGGTCCCCCTTTATAGATAGAATAAAATGGATATATTTGTTCAACAAGAATCAGGTCCTTGAATATTTCTGAAGTTCTTTAGAACAAGGGATTGTGTGTTTACCTGATTGTAGAAGGCCAGAGGAGGTGAACCTCACTGATCGCCCCAACTACTGCCCCTATCATTGGATCCTGGGGCACACCCTCAAGAAATTCTATGTGTTCAAAGACTAGCTTCAAGACCAGGTCGATAAAAACATAGTTAGGCTTGGCCCAGCCCCGACACAAGTGGTGGGAGTCTTCGTATGGCCAGACCACATCAGCAATGGTGAGGGTGATTGGCGGCAGGTTTCTAACTGCGAGTCACAGAAGTATGATGAATGGATGGCTAGAAAAACAGTTTCCCATTCCCATGGAATCATTCGTGAACACCTAAATTAGCAAGAGCCTCTAGAGGATGTAGCCTCCACTTCTGCATCATCATCCCAGCCGACCACTTTCCAAAAGAACAAGCATATGCGTTGTAAGGGAAAGCAACGCACCCCACCAATGCCATCGTTGTCCTGCACTCTCAGCAACTTTATCCCCCATGAGATAGAGATTCTTTCCAGAATCTTCCCAATAGTGGATGACGCTTACAGTGATAGTCATGGGTACACTTCTTTTAACACTGTCGAGTTAGTAAAACCCTACAATACTCTCGATGGCAGGGAGCGCCCAGCGAACCTCCCCAACGTCCCCAGTCGATGCCAACGTTGGAAGAGTTGCTTCCATATGTGTCGTCGGGGCATATTAGTTGGATCCTCTAGCCAGGTCATGCATTCCACAGAGACCAGAGAGTAGGCCCATCGCAGAACTCAGAATGCACAACCTTTTCCTCTAGTGTCGTTAGGCCCACTTCCACCGCCATTTGAGCTACTAGATCGGGTAGAGAATCTTTGATCACGCCTCGACCAGCCTCACCCTAATACAGGCCGATCATAGTCATCTGATCCTCATCCAACAACTACTCCCCGGGCTTTGACTATTGAAGAGCAAGACACGCCCAGCACCATCCAACTGCCGGTTTAGCCAGCAGGGTGCGCCATGCCACCTATCACAGAGCATCCTCCTTCAAGCAGAAATTCCCACCTGGCATGGAAATATGATGTCCTCAGCACCTTTCTAGCATCCCAGTGAGACATTCCATCCTCGAGGCCTTTGTCCTGTCGTCAGATATGCGTGAGGCCCTCAATGAGGTTTTAAGAAGCCCCCTCTTGTTTGAGACGGAGGTAGAAGCTACATAATCATTTCATGTTGAAGAATTCGGGAATGATAAATGTAAGGACATAATTTCATTCACTAGATAGGATGAAGGATCTCTAATACAAGGGAACATCCTCCCACTATACATCACCAGCAAATTTAACAGCGTTGAGGTTTTCTGTTGTTTTTTTGACACTAGCTCCGGTATAAAACATATTATGATGCGGAAACTATGGAAGGAGGGGTTATCTGAAGATGACCTAACTCCCTCTGATTTAAGAATCTAGTGACACAACATGACAGATCATACCCCAGTTGGTAAGATCCATTTGAATACCCTGTTCAGTGGCCTAGTAGCCAGCATCGAGTTTATCGTTGTCTCCCAAGACACCGCGTACAATGCATTGATGGGTAGACCATGGCTCCACCTGCATGCGGTGATCCCCTCGTCATATCACCAGTGCCTCAAGTACTCCCTTAATGGTCGAGTAGGTGTACTTCATGGTGATGCATCTACATTAGCCTCTTGTGAAGACCACTACCTAGATGATTACTATTATAAGAGCAAGGATAAGCATATTCCGGCCGGTGAGGTCAAACCCATCGCGGTTGCAACTGACCCCTGGGCAGGTCTGGATGATGCCTACGTCTTCCTGATCCATTGATTAGATTCCACAACTTTCAAAAAGGGGAAATGTTCTGTTGTATCTAGTAAAAGGGATCGGCATATTCCCAAGTCTAAGAAACGGTGGAAATTCACCTCATACTCCTACACAAACCAGGCTCAGGTGACCCCGGAGCCTCCTACCCCCGTACAGTATCAGGATGTCTACGCCATTGCAACGGAAGTACGTCATATGTTCTTGTTTCTCCATGATATAATTAACCGGCTCAAGCCAACACACCACTATTTCTTTGATATCATCAATTTTGGCCCATTGTGCAGAAGACCATATTGGATCATATTGACTGCCTTCATTTCTATGGTTTCTGCACCACATAAATCCCCTAATATGTTGTCCACTGCTACCCAGGCTGGTACCAGCCTCCAATCGGGATTTGCCGACCTAGAGGAAACTTATCTCGGTGGGGATCACGCATCTTCAACCAAAGAGGAGGCTTTGGAGGATGCTACCCCTGCCTTCAAAGAAGGCGTCTTACCACGGTCGATGAAATGGTACAGGTGAAACTTGGTATCAAGGTAGACCTAAGACCCACATTGATCAGTGCCACCATGTCCCTCAAGGAGTAGTAGTGGTACATAGATTTACTGAAGTAGCATCAAGATGTATTCTCCTGGAGCTACGACCAGATGCCAAGACTAGATCCTCAGGTAACCGTCCACCACCTCGGTCTCCCAGGAAATCATCGCCATTTCAAGAAGCCTCCCATAAAGAAACACCCTTCTCACGGTACCATGGTCGAGGCCGAATTCGACAAACGTATTAGATACAAATTTACCAAGTAGGTCTAGTACCCCATGTGTCAAGAAAACATTGTTCTATTAATGAAGAAGAAAAGGCAGATCAGGGTCTGCATTGACTTCTGAGAACTCAACTGTCACTGTACGATGGATGATTTTACACTTACAGTAAAGGAATTGTTGATTGATACTACGTATCAGTTCCAAACCCTATCCTTCATGGATGGATAGTCCAGATACAACCAGATCCAAATGGCCCATGATAACGAAGAGTCCAAATATTTCAGCGCAACCCAAGGTACTTTCTGTTACGAGGTTATACCCATCGAATTAAAAAATGTAGGTGCCACCTATCTGCGGGCCATGCATTGCATATTCAAGCCAATACTCAAGACCATGGTGGTTTTTTATGTGGAATACCTGGTGGTCAAATCTCCCCAGCGCTAGAACCAGCTCAGAGACCCTGAGAATGTGTTCGTCTTCCTACGTTCCTAACACCTAAAGATGAACCCGTTGAAGTGTGACATCGGGGACACCTCTGGAATGTTCCGTGGATTTTTTTGAGGTACCGGTGCAATGAGATCGGCCCAAATAAGATCAAGGCCATCAGTGAGATGCCTCCCCCATGAAATATTCGAGAGCTTAGAGGTTTCCTAGGCCACTTAGCCTACATACGCTAATTCCATGCGAATTTGGCTGTCAGGTGTATGCCCTTTTCCTGGCACATGAAGAAAGGATCTGCCTACTGATGGGATGAAAAGTGATATACCGCATCCGAGGAAATCAAATAGCATCTACTCCTGCCTCGGGTCATCATGCCACCCATCTCTGGAATGCCAATTATCCTTTACGTGACTACCCTGGAATGATCTCTTGGCACCCTTCTCACCTAAAAGAATAATGAGGGGATAGAAAAAAACCTCTACTATCTCAGTCCTATGCTCATCGGTACAAAGATTAGATCCTCCCTCATTGATAAAATATTCCTTCCACTCGTATTTGCCATGCAGAATATGCGAGATTACCTAAAGCACCACAAGGTACAACTGGAGTCTCCAGTAGACCCGCTAAAGTACATTTTGTACTGCCCCATTTTGACTAGCCGTCTAGCACGGTTGGTGGTAATACTCCGTCATTTTGAAATCAAGTTTTTCCCTCAAAAATATATCAAGGAACAAGCATTTCCATACTTCATTGCTGCCCATCCGGCTCCCACAGACCAGTCCATGGACCTACATTTTCCATACGAGGCAATCTTCTCGGTAGATCATACCATCTCATGTTGGAAGATAAACATTGATGGAATGTTCTGAGGCCCCACTGGAGGGAGGATCAATGATCCCAGACTCAACAGAGTAGGCCGCGGTGTTGTAATTATTACCCTGGAACAAGCAAATCATCCGTAATCGATCATGTTTTCAGAAGCCTACACCAACAATGAAGCATAGTATCAGGACATCATTACTGGCCTCGAGCTGGACCTCGAGATTGATGTGCCTCATCTACATGTCAAGGGGGATTTTGGACAGGGCATCAATAAAATAAATGGTGACTATGCTGTTAGAAAATTGGATCTCATACTATTGTTGGTGCGCACACTCCTGATGATGGCCTAGTTCCCATCTTGTCCGGAAGTTACTCATGTCCCTCGATCTCAGAACGACCGAGATGATGACTTAGCTAGCCTGGCTTCATCATTTGTAGAACCCGAGAAGGATGATCTGATAATACACGTGGAACATCAGAGATTCTTTGCTCTCATCACCCCAGATGATGACGACGAACTATAAGTAAGACATATTACCAATGGATCCTCCATTTCAGGAACCCAAGGTTCTTCAGATGTAGTGGTTGAAGTGAACCTAGATTGGAGAGCCCCCTTTTTCGAGTATCTCTGAAATGGTTGCCTTCCGGCTGAACGGACTGAGCGCGAGAGAATCCAATGCTTCACACTGAAGTTTACCCTCTAGAGCATTCCCAGTATTGGGCAGATCCTATACAAGCACGGTTTTGATGGTGTTGTCCTCTGTTTCATCCAAGGAGTCACGATTTATCAGGTCACGTAGGAGGTTCACGCCGGTTCCTGTGGGGCTCTCCAGACTGGGCCAAATTTGTCCCAGTAGATGCTGTCATTGGGGTACTTCTGGCACTCCGTGATCTATGATTTCTATGAGTACACAAAGAGATGTCATGGGATCCAAATTCATGGTGACGTCATGCATTGGCCGCCAGAACCTATCCACCAACGATATCTCACTGGTGCATGTTCATCTAGAACCCCAAATAATTCTTTTCTAAATGGGCAGAAGTAGTTTTTCTCATGGAGGTCAAGGCCCGTTCTATCGTCGACTTCATGATATCCAATATCATCTTCTGGTTTTGAGTCCCTCATGTTGTCCTCACCGATAACGGCAACAAATTCTGTGCTGTTGAGTTGAAGAAGTTGTATGCAAAGTACAACATCCTTTCTAACCTACCTCCTGCTACCACACACAAGAAAATGGGCAGATCGAGGCATCCCATTATACTCCCTCTAACATCTTGCAGAAAATTGATGGTTAGAACAAGAAATGTTGGCCGAAAAACCTCCCAAACACCCTATGGGCCTATCAGGCGATGATTACTAATTCTACCAAGGTGTCCCTATATTACCTGGTGTACGGAGTGGAGGTCGTATTCCACATTGAGATCCAGTTTCCTTCGTTACAAATTGCAGTCTATGACTAGCATGCACCAAATAAGGTAGCCGAAATTTTTCTGGCTGAATTGGATGCACTTGAGGAGAATAGGCTTCGTTCCTTGCACAATCGGTAAATGCATCAAGAATAAGATTTCTAGATCCATCAACATGAAGGTTCGACTCCTCTATTTCCAGCAAGGTGACTTGGTATTGTCCCAGCAAACACCAATGATCCCTGGAAGGAAACAACCCAAGGTGGAAACCAAATGGGAAGGAACTTACATAATTCACAGGGTTTACCCCAATGGTGAAAACACCCTGGTGACAATGGATGGTGAGCATATAACTTCTCCAACCAATTCCAAGTTCCTCATGAAATACTTTCCTTGAGCCTATTTGTCCTACATGACATTAAACTGGATGGTCCCGCATTACCCTAAACTACATGACGGTCCCACATGACCCTAAACTACTTCGTCCCACATGATGATAAATTGTATGTCATCCCCCAAGATGTTAAACTGTTCCCTTGGAACTACGTGTGGCTTGATTCCCATCCACATTGGATACGTAGGAATGCTCAATTGTTTTGTCTTAAACTAGCCCCCAAACTCTTGTCTTTGACTATCCCATCTGGGTATAGTTATCACAGAGGATCCTTGCATGATATGGTGTAGTCTTCCTTAGCCCCACTCATGCTAGGATTATAATGGTTACACCATGTTCCCGTTCCCCGTTCTTCTATCCTCACACATCCTCAAAACTTGACGTTAAACTACATGGCCATCAAGAACGACATATAGCTTGATTCCCATCCTTATGGGATATGTAGGAATGCCCAGACATTTCATTTATTGGCCCAGCAAAAATGCTAGAACCGCCCCTCAGGTCATGACATATGTTGTGGTGTAGGTTTTTTCCTCAATACACATCGAGATCATCTCAATTCTATCGTACGTCCCACTCCCTAGAGGTCTCATCATCTTTCACCACCCTAATTGACTTTAAATTGTATGGATTTTACTATGCTACACCCAATCCATTGATTGGGACTCCATAATCCTTCCCATCCCAAAGGCCCTCAAACCGCAGGGATGTTAGGCCCAAGGGCTCTCATACAACTCCGGGTCAAAGACCACGATGACGTTGAGCAACAAATTGATACAAGTCCCACATTGAGAATATGGTCAGTGGTTCGTGCTCATTTTTTGTTCCCATTCCAAGTCACTATAAGGGCGCTATGTTTCGAACATGGTCAACAGCTATCCTTTGTCGTCAGGGCCACCACAAGATTTCCCAAAGAACTAGTGTAGTGGTTCATTCTTCCCCGTTGTATATCCAAGAAACAAACTCCCCCGGGCGATGCCGGCTACTAGGCCCCTATATGACAGAGAGAGCCAAATCATGCTCCTTGTTTCCCACATCGAGCACTGCTCATGTGGGCATAGGAGTTGTGATGAGGCAGTAATCGCACAAGAGGCCGTATAGCTACCATTGGTCATGACGCCCGGCCTCAGCCCCCTTGGACTTTTCTGACCCTTGGCCCTTTCTGGCCCCTGGACATAGTTCTCATTTAAGGTTTTGTGGTGTGGAGTTGACTTATGTCCTCATTCACATCAGGCTATTTCACCATGCCACAAATATCCCCTTGAGACATCCTACCCTTCATTTATCGTCCATACAGCGAGCACATGCCCTTTCGTGCTTCGCGTGCCCAGTTTCAGGCCCCCGAGCTAGGTTCTCTCTTATGGGAATGCACGGAGTGGTATGAGATTATTTCCTCATTCATGATGGGTTACACACTGAACCATAAAACTCCCCTATTTGGGGTATATTACCCCTTTCTTTTTCCTCAGTGCAAGACATTAAACTGAAAACTGGTCGAGCCTTTTCGATCGAGGCCCAACCTTAGGCCCTGGCCTTTTCCATCCCCTTAGCCTTCTCGGGCCCCGACCCAAGTGCTTATTGGATTTTACGGTGTGGTATTGGATTATGTACTCATTCACATCAGGTTATTTGACATGCGGTACCCATCCCTAGATGAGATACTCTATCCATACTCATCCACACTACAAGACGTTAAACTACAAACTAGTCAGGCTTTTCCAACCGACGCCCGGCCTCAGGCACCCTGGCATTTTCCGGATCCCTGGCCTTCTCAGGCCCGGTCCAAGATCTTACCCAGAGTTTATGGTGTGGTATGGGATTATGTCCTCATTCACGTCATGTTATTTTTCACTCTAAACGTCTCATGTATGTGGGGTATCATACCCATTTGCATCCTTACTGTATGACGATAAACTGCACATTACTCCCTTCAAGAACTACATGTGGCTTGATTCCATTCCTCATGGGATACGTAGGACTACCCGAACTTCTAGACTTCGGGTCCATCCCCATATCCCAGAAATCTCCCTTTCTCATTGGCCCCTTTGCCTACCCTTTCTTGGGGAGGGGAGTATATGTTGTGGTAGGGGACTATGTCCTCATTCACATTAGGTTTGTAATGGCTATGCCTCGTACCACTCCCTCAAGAGAGTTCTCTACCCCCATATTTTATACTTATCCCTTAAAATTGGTTACTCTCAAGTGGATCACCCTCCTCGTCCATATTCGGTGATTCCCCAATCTATTTAAGAGTACTCTGGTTCAGCGTTTGGGGTGTCAGATTATACGTGGACATGCTTCCACCGATTTTTCTGGATTTGTGTTCCCATTCATTTGGGCTTCTATAATCTTCCACACACAAAGGGACCCCAAAATGGAATGGATTCTAGGCCTAGGGGATCTCCTACCATCAAGAGACAATGTACTCGGGGGTTTCAAACAACAATTCGATACATGTCCTGCATTGCAAAAATGGTCAGTGGATGACACACATATTGTTGTCCTCATTACTGGCTAACGCGATATGGATGTTGTGTTTCGAACATGGTCAACAGTCATCCTCCATCATCATTCCAACCCCTTTAAGACTTGAATTTCGGTTACATGATTCACATCATTGTCAACCCCATTTGTTCCAAGTGGAATTTTGACACTCTTGACACTATCCCTTATTGCGAATTTGCACAATAGGAGGACAAAGTTGTGGTAAAGGCATTATTCAGGGCCCCACGCCGATTTCCCCTTTCCATGTATTCCACATATTGAAAATACTTTACCCGCCGATGTTTCCAACACAGAGTTTGACTCACATTGGCTGAGGGATCGGGGTAAGGTATGCACTTACTTGGAATAGTCTCATTTCTATGGTCCGAGCTCTAAGACCATAAACTAAGATCACTTTTAGAACTACGTGTGGCTTGATTCCCATCCTCATGGAATACGTATAAACACCCAAACGACTGGTTTTAAGGTCTAGTTCAATTAGGAGCTAGATTCTCTTACCCCTTACCCACTTACCTCTATTTTGGCCCCCTGGCCTGAGGTTTCTTTCACGGGATCGCATACGGTGTGGTATTGGATTATTTATACATTCACATCAGGTATGTTTTATTTCACCATCCACATTCCTCCTTTAGCCTTGTCTCTACAATGTTTGTGCCACATGATGTTAAAATGCACGCTTGGTCCCACCACCTGACAAAAAACTATGACAGAATCATCCTAGCCGCATGATGAAAAATGGAACTGCATCGTGATGTCCTCACTCAAAGAGATACCATGTTTGGTAGCGGTCACATGCCATACCATTTGTCAACGCCCCCATATGGCTTGATTCTTGTGGTGATGCCAGGAAATGTTATCCTAGGCCTGTTGCTTCACAAAAAAACCATTCACCATAAAGGACAAACATGATACATCCAATACCGCTTCTTTTTGTGTGAAGGCCACACCCACACGCCTCTTTTTATCCCTGGCACTGGTACCTTACTGTTCCACCCTTTAGAACTACATATGTATTGATTCTCATTCTCATGGGATACATCGGAACGCCCGGGTACTTCCCCCATCGGCCCAACCTAACATTCGGGTTCGGTCCCTTGACCTATAAACTTCCCCAAGGAACACATGGTAATCTGGACCCTGGTTCTTCATTCACGTCTTATTTTATAATTACCCCACCAGGTGTCTCCCACATTTCCTACCATCCATGGTTCGAGCTCTATGACCATAAACTAAGACCACTCTATATACTTGCCGCAAAACATTAATCTGAAATACATCATCTAGAACTACGTATGGCTTGTGACCCATCCTCATGGGATACATACAGACACCCAAGAATTTCACCTAGGGTCTAGCCCCTAGAATCATAAATCCTATTCCTCCTTATTTCCAGCCATTGGTTTGAACCCTTGTGGGCAACCATGTAACTGCATCTTTTCCCTAAACAAATTCAGGATGCCCCGCGATGACATTGGGAAGCGGCGAATCCCTCACCAGAGAGGTCATATCTAAAAGAAGAAATGATCCATGATAAAACTGATGTGTCGATCTATTGTGCTTCCACCAAGGTGGCATAATTTCCGAATGTTGGATTCTGTTCGAACAAACCATCACTCCACATTCCACGCTTTGCATGCCCCTTATTAGGACCATCATCCTCTTTCATTTCTAAGGGAACCCCCTAACAGTATGGATGCTCATACTATGGCCCGCCTATTATCCTAGGCCAACTTTCTGGAAGACTAATGGATGAAATTTTGAGTCAGGGCTCATGTTTCGAATGTGGTCAGCAGTCAGCCCTCATTTTCTATCCCCATTCCAGGCTAACACAATAATGATACTATGTTTTGAATTCTGTCAATAGTTATTCTTTATTGTTTCCCCACCCACACAGTGTTCTGAATCCTGGGTATCATGATTCACACCTTCCATTCCCATCTGTTAGGATTGATTCTATTGCCCTTGGAATTAACTTGTTCGTGCACAAGAGAGAACTGGGAAAATAGTAATTCTGCTATTCTGAGAGCTTCTTTCTATAGTCTGGTCTATCCCATTTCCTCAAGGAAAGCTGGGCGGGTTGATCAAACCCAGTATTCTTAAAGCTTGGTTTTCAATCCTACATTTGGATGGGGGTGATAAGGTGTCCATCCCTTATTTCTCACATCGGGCCTGACCCATGTGAGCTTAAGGAATGATCGCTAGAGGCTCCAAAAATATCATGATAATTCAATAAACCAATGTAAAAAACTGAACTCATGTATGTTATGGAATCACATAATCAATGCATGATTTTCTGTTTGAGGGTTTGTAATCGTTACAGTACCTGAGGGTCTATTTCCCCCATAGGGGGGTTAACCTCTTCAAAAAAAACGTAGCAGCTCTGCCATCCTCTGGCTGGTGACGTTCAGGAGTAGTTGCCGCCTATTCAGCTCCCTCTCCTCCTCAGCAGTGATGTGGTGCAATTCTTTGCCAGCAATCTAGGCCCGCTCCATGTCAGTCCGGACGAAAAAAATCTCCTTATAGGCTTGCTTCATGCCCTCTTCAACCTCTTCCAGCTAGGAATTCTATTGAAATATTAGTTTAGATAGCACATTGGGGAGGTCGAGTGCTCGTCTGCCAGACTCTGCAACTACTGGACCTTGTCTTCAGCCTCATGAAGCCTCTTGATGTTTACCTCATTCCTCCGCTTCCAACCCACACTGAGGCCACAATCATACCCCCAAATATTTTCTGCCATAAGATATCAGACGATCATTTGGGGACATTGGGAATCCACTCCCCCAACACACAGTTCTCGCATACACGAGCAAATTCTATCCATCTCATCCAACCATAGTCTCTTTTCATAAAAGGGAATTCCCTGGTGTGGCCTTTTCGAACCCTCCACACAGAGGAACCCCCTCCCCCAAAAAGGGGTAGTACCAATAGGTAGCTCCCAAAAATAGTTCTTGGGGGTTTTATCGATGAAGAGATTGATCAGTTTCATTGATTGACTACAGATCATCTTATTATCCTCTTCATTAGAGGCCTTCTTGTCCCTATCGGGGCGTTTGGTAGGCTCATACGTGAGGAACGCCCCCATGAAATTTTCAGTAGGGTCCACGTCTGGTATTTCATCAGGCATGGTGGGACATGGACTATATGATTGTCCGTCATCATCAGATCCCACCTCATTGATCTCGGGTTCAACCTCACTGATGATCCCCCTAGTGATCGGGAGCACCATAGGTAGGTCGGTATGGACCTACACCTCTACGATCATCGACATTCCCCTGGGGAGGACACCACAAGAATCCCTGACCAACCTCCCCATGGTAGACCACGCCATTTGATGAACTACGCATGCCAAAAAATGGAATGAGTGTCACTTGGAATGGATAGGGGATAGAGGTCATGAAATTGATTGAAGGGACGTACATAGATCGAATTACTAATATTCATCTTTGGTTGATATCATCCGGACCCTGAAGCGTGGCACCCCGTATATGGTCGGAAGGTCTGAAAACTCCAGAGGGGTCGCCTCAGGTATCCTATCCCCACTGGATGCAGCAATAGATGCGACGGTAGGCATAGATCCTGAAGGTCATGTATCTGCATCCACAGAGGGATGATAACGAGATCTATATATAAGACTCTCCTTCACGGTTCAGATGTCAGAAAGAAGACCAGAATGATCTCAAAGAAAGACTCAAAGAATGAAGTTTTGGATTTTTTACCTCAAGGGCCTCTGTGAACTCTTCAAGATCTGAGTCTTTATCGGCAACAGTGCCCTGCTCCAACTAGCTCCCTCTCCTAGCCTCATCTACCATGGAGGACTCTTCTGATTCATTTTTATGAGGGAAAAACTCACTTAAATCAGCTGCCGACAACTATGGGGGATTAGTGTGGTCCAGAAGCACCTCGATATGGTCCCTCATTGGACAAGGGGCACCACAGGAATGAAAAAATCCCTCCAACTCTACCAGGTACTGGTCCGCCTCCACCTGGGGCACCACAAAGCCATCCCGGATAGGGAATATCCTCGGAAAATCCATCATGAAAATATTCAGATTCTTCCACAACTCGGCATGGCTAACAGAATTGCTTGTTGACATCCCAAATGTCCCATGCCTCTAGGAAGAAATCATTCTTTGGTATGTCTATATGGCGCAGTCGCTTCCCTGGAGCCTGGATGGGTATCATGCGGAATCCTCTTGGCGGCCTCCCCTATGGATGGATCTATTCTTCTGGAACATCCAGGTTTAATACCATTGCTGGATCTATGGATTCTGCCTCACCCTTAACTGGTGTGGGAAATGCATCCACGATAGCCCTGCCACCACGGGATGCCCTTGCTGCCTTCTGGCCCCGACCCCGAGGTCTGGGGGGTTTGTTATCACTGACCTGAATGGCTGGTTGCTTCATCACCTTCCCTGGATAAGTGGCCTCAAAGATTATGAAAAACTCCTTCATCAGCCCAAATAAGGCGGTAGGAGGAGGTAGTTCATTACACATCTTCCCATCTTCTTGTGTGATCACGAGCCACATCTTCACCATCACCAATGTGTGTTCGTTGTGGCACACCTCCAAATAGAACTGCAGGGTCAGTCACTACATGCACCAGAATTTCCTTGCAAACTAGTGTGGGCTGTTCAGCTCACAGAGGGGTTCACGGTCTACCCTTTCCACCAAGACACCACCTCGAATGGCCATGAGATATGCCCGGTAATATTCTATTCCATGTCCATCAACAGTGAATACCCCCATCAGCAACAAAAACAAGTGAAAATTGATCTCTTCCACCTTCCACACATGGTTCAATATAAACAGTGTGGTCAACAAGTCCAGAAAGCTCCCCTTGACGTTCAAGATTGATGGGCAGATGTTCAAGCCCATAGAAGAGATAAGGTTCGGGTATTCGTAAACCTTCCTAATATGTGCCGCTATCCACCCATACAAGAGGTGGAATGGCCCACATACCTTCTGCAGACTCTTCCCCTCCATGATATGCCAAAACATTTCATACAGTTTAGCGGTCATCAAGATTCATAGGTTGACCCACCCTCCGGTCGCCAATGTGGACACCATGATAAATGTTCTTGGGTATACTCCTATGTTGGTAACCCTCACCGGCAGGATTCAATCACATATAAGAGCCGGGATGAATGCCACCAGCCTGACTATTGGCTGCTGCTCAGTTATAATAGTAAACCCCCAGGTCTTCCACTAGTTTTCCTCTCAGAGACACCAGTATGAGTGCTCTTTTCCCCATTGAGCCCCTGTCGGGAAAGTACGAGGCCTCGTCAGAAACTGTCGGACTACGAGGAAATTACGAAACTACTTCTACCACTGCTTGAAGTGGAAATCTCTCCCTGCTTCTTTGTCCTCTCTCGACACCAGATCCATCAATTCCATTGCACACCGCGGCATCTGGTCCAGATCCTCCAACATGATCTTGACAGGGAGGAATTCATCTTTTATAGCCCCCAGTATTGGGACCCCCGAAATCTGGTGGACATCTCACAAGGTAATACCAACCACCCCGTGGTGTATATGGAAGGTATTTGGTCCTAGAAGACCACCTTCTCAACAACTCTAACATTAGCTTTTTCAGTATATAGATATGGAATTGGGAGGCCCAAGGTACCTCATACAAACCAACTCTACTCATCTTGGACCCAAACATATCACAAGAGGTGCCTACCCAGTAGGCCCAGGCCAAATCGGCTGTGAAGTTGCCACCCTAGCATAGGTCCCACTCATCAGACCACCCCTTCCCCAAGATCCTAAAATCATCCTTCCGTATCATGTGGTACTGAGGATGAGATGTCTCTGACAGCAATGCCTTCCTGTCGACGTTATTCAGGTTGTTGAATATATAGTCATCAATGACGGGTGTGATGTATTTCTGGGCATGGCGGTTATCCTCCATGAACTATTGGCGTTGGCACGATGTACTACTGAACCAGTAAGTTGGTTCATCCATACTTTCTTTAGGGATGAAGACGCTATCCCTCATCCCGAATCCATACAAAGGGAACCTCTTACACAATGGGTCGTTATTATGGATCTCTGACAGTAGTTCCACCAACGAATCATGGTCAGAGTTCCTCAGGACTAACTCTTGTAGACCCAGACAATTTTCCATCTCATCCCTCCGAGTGGATACCACAAGGACCCCCTCGACAGCTTCTTGAGGAGCCATTCATTACTTGAACTTGCACGGTTTTCAGTTTGGTTCACGAAGCTCATGCATGGAGAGAGTTTTTGAAGCCTGTTCACAGAGTCCTACCTACGCCTTCAAGAAGAAGATCATGAAGCCCTATTGCGGAGTCAAAAACACATTGTGCACCACGAAGAGAAGAACCGATTCGTAGAGAGAAATCACGGAGTACACAGAGCTCTGTGAATCGAGATCACAAAATGAAAATTTTGCAGAGAGGGGAAAGGAAAAAAGAGAGGTCAACTCCCCTTTATATAGGTGACAACCTTCAGAGCATCACAACACATGCATTTCATGCCATGCTTTGTGGTGCGCTCAGTCTACGCATCGCCTATCCACCTCACGATCCCTCTTCACGAACAACCAAATATTTGAGAGATTGACCCTCAAACATCAACCCTCAATTTCTCTGTAGCTCCAAGTCTGATTGGTGGAATTTTTTGGCACAAAAATGGGAAATAAAGACGAAGAAATGGAAAGCCTCAAGGGGATGCCTCGCGAAGAGAATTCACGAAGCCCCAATCACACCACGCCAACTGAAGATCAATAAGGTGGGCCACTCCATGATCAGATTTGACGTTTGTGAGGCCACCACAGAGTAAAGAGATGGTAACACTCTACGAGCACCTTTGATGTCTACGATCCCAATGCAGAACAAGGAGGCGTGACTCTCCATGAACAAATTTGTTGTTTGTGAGCCCACTGTAGAACAAACAAACCCCTCTTCCCGCCGAGAAAGCAGTGCTTCGTGACACCTCTCCGTTATAAATACCAGCTTCCACCCAAGTCTCGGGGGTGGATCATATGACCTTTCAACATCCTAACTCCCATATCCAGAAGTGCCATCTACTCTGCGAACCATGAGCTGTGCGAGGTACTTCTGCTCTACGAAGTGCCTCCCCTATGCCATCTTTTTACCCCCACTTTTGAGAGGGATGCCTTTCACAGAGCCAATGGGCCTCCGTGAAGGAAGTGGATCCCCAAGGGGACCAGGTCATCGCGGATCATTTATTCTTTGCAAAACACCCTTCATGTACATGTGATCCCCATGCTAAGGTGAGGTCACTGTACTTCGTGAAGCACATTTCCTCGCCATATATTACTTTGCAAGGCACCTTTTCTCCACAAGGAGGTTCTTTATTAATGCCATTCTACATCGTGAAGCACCTCCTAAATACACATCTTCCCTATTCTTAGGATGAGGCTCCCCAATTCGGGAAGCACACCCCTTCGTAAGTACCCTCCGCCACGTGGAGCGACAGAGCTTCACAAGGCCCATGCCTATGAACCCCTCTTCTTTGCAGTTCCTTTTCCCATGAGACCCTCCAGCCTATCACGATGTGATTTCAATGTCCCTTGGACGATACTTCCCATTGTGTTGCTTCGCCTCATGCATCTTTATGTATTCACACTAATGGATTTTTCTTCTTCACATAGCCATGCTAACATGGACCTCCAATGGTTCTTTCCATAACACCCCCAAGCCATGGAGTTTCCTTTCCCCTCTTTTCACCAAGGTGTAGAGGGTACCAGTTATGTAGGTCCTAGGGTTGTGTAGAAAACCCACCTCGTCTGAGATGCAGGATATTAATCTTCCAAGCACCATCATCCTTAGCACATGACGTTAAACTGTGGCCTCTCCCCATTCCTCACACGTGGGGTTCCCTAACCATGAACAATCTCCACGACCTCCAAAAGTATGAGATCTTCCCTCATAGAGGAAGATATACTTCTTATTGGAGTGGAATATGTCTGCGAGGAATGGGTGACCATCTCGGTGTAAGCCCCTACCTTTTCTTGCAGGAGGAAACATCCCTGGTCCTCCTTCATTCATCAGACCCAAGGACCAGGGGGAGGGGGAAGTGGACATCATACCCCTCCATTCATCGGTACCAAATCCCACTCCCACTTGGCTTTGTCGCCATCGGGCCTCCATCGTGGAGTAAGTCCCAACGTCTTCGGGTCTTTAACCACGCATAGGCCCTTGTTTCCTCTTTGGGCTACTAAATATGTGTATCCCAACTTCAGCTCCCACGGATGAACCATTCATGACTTGATCATCAGGATTTTGTTTCCTCGTGTTGCTCACACTGAGCACGACTCACATGGTCTTAGAGTGAGCATCGACCATGACATCCTATCTGGACAGCCTAGAGTGTAAGCATCCAACATTTTTCACTGGAACTAAAAGGTCTTTGGTCCTTGCCATGGAAAGGTACATAGCAAGCCTCCCTATGTTTCAATCCCAGAACCATTGGTTCCGACCCACTTCACATTGGTTCACCAACCCCTTTGGAAGCCTAGAGTTTAAGCCCCACCACCATCTGAACTACAAGGTCTTTGATCCTTGCCAAGGTAGTGTATGTAGGAAGCCTCCACAAGGTACAATCCCACCACCCATCGGACCCCAGGTCCTCCTTCACATTGGTTCACTGATGCCCCTTTTGAACTATGAGGAATTTGATCCTTGCCATGATAGGATATTTAGGAATCCTCCTTGATGTTAAAGCCCACCACCATGCATTGGTCCCGACCATCTTTAGGTCAGTGCACCATGCCCACCAACTGAACTATGAGGTCTTTGATCCTTGCTAAGGAAAGGTACGTAGGAATTCTCCACGAGGATCAAAGCCCACCACCCATTGGTCATTACGTCCCCTTTCACATCAGTTAACCAACACCTTGGTCCTCCTCAAATCGTATGCCCCAAATTTCCCAATGAACTATGTGGTATTTGAACCATGCCATAAAATGGTATGTAGGAAGCACCCCTATGGTTCAAGACCCATATTAGGTCACTTAGACCATCTTCACATCGGTTTGGCCCCATCCCACCTGACAATAAACTGTGGACCCCAATCAATGGTAAGTCATTGTTTCCCCAGTCAGCGGAAAGCCATTTCACACAAATCCTACCCCAAACTATGAGGACTTTGATCTTTCCCAAGGCAGGGTATGTAGGAAGCCTCCACGAGGATCAATCCCAACAACCAATGGTCCCTGCCACTTCAGGTCAGTCCACCCCCATCCTTCATGATTTTAAACTGTAATCATCTTTTTGTTCCCCATTCAGCGAAAAGCCGTTGTCACTCCATTCAGCGATAAGCCGTTGTCTGCCTCATTTAGTGGTACGACGTTGTCGGTCTCTTTTAGCGACAAGATATTATCACTCCATTCAGTGGTAATCCGTTGTCATTCTCATTCATCGGTATGTCGTTGGAACCCCAATATGCGGTAAGCCATCATCAGATGAACTATGTAGACTTTTATTCCGTTACACAAGGATACGTAGGAACCCTCTTTGAGGATCAAGCCGAAAGCTATCATCATCCTCAAGGCGTTTCCACCCCATTCACCATCCAAATCATTCAACTGCTCCATCATCCATCATAATTCTTACCGGGGCTGCCACATCCCTGTGGGATCTGGCCCCCTCATAGCCCATTCCATTTAACAGCATTCGGGATGTCAACCACGTGTTGGCCCCAACATCAGTGTTCTCTGTAGGGGTTTCACCCATCTGATCCTCCCTAGTCAGTGATCTGATCAGTCTGATCCATATCTGCTGGATGTTAAACTTGTGGCATACTCTGTGTTAAACATGGGAAGATGAGGAAAACCTTAGATAAATTCCCATGGAATATATTTTCCCACATTCCACGTGGGATGCCTCAGGCTTCCACACCCTCGAGATGTGCTATGATAAGGGACAGAAGACAGATGCGCCAGTGTCCCAACACCCAGACAGGCCAGTGATGACCAATGTGACTACTCCCCTAATGGAAGGTCGCTGGCCTGACTGGACCCCATGGAATGTCCCTATAGAAGCAGTGTAAATAACTAGTGTCTATGAAAATATGGAACTAGGAAGACTTTCACATACAATGTATTAAATCTATAAGGGAGACCCGGACTAGGTGAAGAGTTCCGAGGAGAAATCCATGGAAGGAAGAACCAACATACCATAATCCTATTTCGATCAAGGAGAAAACAACCATGATTAAGAAATGGATTCCACCCACCTCTGGAAAGCAGGAATATGGGGCAACAGACAGCTGCACGTCTTCCACAGCCAGATGTACATGACCGAGTGAAACCGTCAGAAATATTTGGTTCATTATATGGTTCACCCTATATACATTTTCAATATTGTTTATTTAAGTAATATTTTGTGTCATAGTTATTGAAATCACAATATATCTTCTTAATTGTTAAAATATCATGTTACTAACATTAATTGAAACAACAGAGTGACATTGAAAATTTAGATTTTTTTACATTAACTCTTTATTCTCACACTATGTTTAAATCAATAGTCATTGTTTTTTTGAACAAGTCATATTATATGTGGTATATTAACATGATGAAATATTTAGGGAATATTTAGGTAAGTGTATAATATGTTCTTTTTAACTTGAAGAATTAAAAATAATCAATTATTATTTTTAAAATTTTGTCTATAAGAAATAATGAATATGTGGAGTTGGATTTATTTTTAGAAAGTATGTCATCAAGGGGAAATAATACTGGTGTGTAAATATTCATTTTCATTCTAACTTGTTATACAAATTAGGTATAAAATAAGAAAAATATTTTTTGATATGTAAATTATCTTTATTTAATGAAGTTGGTAGGTGATTCCAAAATATAATGAGATATTATGTTATTGAAATTTTTTTAAAATATCTATATTTTATTGGAGGGTAAATTTAAATTTCATAAAAATAAAAGCAGTTATCTAATGATGATTTTATTGTCAAATGGGATAATTTATAATGAAATGAAAAATATGGAGTGGAATATTCCTTAATATATATATCATAAAATTGTGGAAAATATATTTCCACATCCAGACCCTTGTGGGGATCCTGAATATTAGGAGAATGGTTGAGTATTTCAATGAAGGAACCCCTATATATTTTCGATAATTGGGGGGAGATGAAAATAATAATAACTCAAGATTTTAAGAACCATTTCATTTTACTGAAAAATGGGTGTGAGATAAATGAATCATAAATCACGGTGAAGATGTTTTTGTCATTTTAAAACACACAAAATATAAACACAGTGAATGATACAAATAAGAAGTTTTTATTTATTTATTGACAAACATTGTTAGATTTACATTTAATGTGATAATTGAAGATATTTCTAGAATATATGTAGTCATTGTAGACTTGGTTGTGTTATGAGATTCATGAATGGTTCAGAATAGTGGTTCACATGTTAAGAAAAAATAGATAAATTAAATGTTAAAAAATAATATCATCATATATCATGGAAATGGATTTGGAATTGGTATACAATGGTTTGAAGAAGAATAATTTTTAAATGGAGATACAAGATTTGATTTAGAATGATACTAGTAGAAATCATAGTTCAAAAATAATCATAATTCCTTGATTAGAGCATAGTAATATTTTCCTTTTTAATATACAACGATTTTGAATGTGGAAAATGAATATATAATATATAATATTTTCTAGTTTTGACAAAAATAGATGTCCATTCTATAATAGTTATGTCCTAGACATGATGTTCTAATAAGAAAAATGGACTACAGATAACATATAAGAGTATAAGGTTAAGTGAATCCTTTTTATGAGTCCTCCATGAGTTAAATAATTTTACATTCTCTAATTTTTAGTGGTTTAATTCATGCCCCAACATTATATAACAAACTATATAGATTTTTTGTATGTTATTATTTTCGTTGAAGTTACATTGATTCTCATTCCATGGAATGAGTGCATCACTATAATAGGTTTCATCATAAAAAAGAATTACAATAGACTTGGAACAAAACATATGTTTTACACTAAAACAATATCATACAAAACACAACGGTTTTGGTTATTTGGTGACTTATATGCCAAATAGGATGACTTATCTTGATATTATCATTGTTAGGAGTCAGTTATCTCTATAGGGAAAAGACCACACTACAATAGGTTCAACGACTTAGAATAATTGAAATATCATGCTTTGATAATCACATAATTACGTTGGATGATATTTTGATGAATTTATGGATATAATTTATGACTTAGACTATGAAATTGTGAATAAGACCATAATGTGAAGAAGATAGAGGTATTCACAACATGGAATAAAAGAGGAATCCACACTATGTATAAATTTGTTACAAATTATAGGGTAGTTTGGTTGTGAATTAAATGGTGTAAATATGTTTTTATTTATTAGGGAATAATATTAATTTATTAGAACTTATTTACCACTATAAATTTAATTATTATGAATGAAATTATCACAGTAGAGTTATGAACGGGGGATCGATTAAAACCCTATATTTCAATGTAGTTTTTGTATGATTTATATAATGATTCAAGTAATGTTTATAGAATTAAATATAGGTGATTGAATTTTATATCTGATTTTGTGAGTGGATTTAAAAACATATTATACATTTTACAGTATCCAAGACTAGGATAAAGAGATATTGCAATAATGATACATCCAGTTAAGGAGAAGTAATTTAACTTAGTAAATCTATTTTGGAATTGAAAACACCTAAAAGTTGTCTCCACAACTATACTTTTGTGCATTTGAAATAAATAAATTCATTCATCTCGTCAAGGATTTGATCTAATATGGAATTGAAGAAGGAAGATAAAACAGGTCATGTACAATAGATAATTGAATATGAGATGTGACATCATAAAATCCATATGATGTACATTGAATGAAATTCATGTATATAAACTATTAAACTCAATGTGATTGTCAAATAAAAAATCCACGACATCCAAAAAGAATTTAATAATGGTTAAAATTGAATATAACCCAGGTATCGATAGTGTGTCTTTACAATATATTAATGTTAAACATATAATGGGTAGTGTTAACATTTGGTAAATCAATACCCAGTCAATGTTTGCTTTATGCCTCAACCAATGATGGGGCTTAAGCCACAACAACCCCAATACTACCGTTATAGGCCAGGGGTAGTGAAAATAACTGAAGGCAAAACTAAATTTTGGGAGGACATTTCCAAAGTACCTCTACAAATAAACACAAACAACCCACCCAAAGAAAACTTTTAGAGCAAAATAGAAAAAATGAAACTCTTTGAAAAAATAAACTAGGAATGTATGAATAAATAATCAGTATAAAAGTATGGTTCTTTGAACTGAAACTAAAGTGGAAAAAATAAATGTTCAACTAGAAATATGTTCCAAAATCCCAAAACATGAACAATGTAAATTAGTGAGAGATCTAATATATAAAAACCCTACTTTTATTACAATCATAAACATTATTTATTACATAAACTTTTTACTTGATACAGCAAGGATGATCGAGATGCCTATTGTATTTGTGGCTATGGATCATTACATAACAACTTAAAAAATGAAATACAACATCCATATTGAAAACACCCTTTACATGACCACTATATTCCCTCATACTTAGCATTTCATGAGATAACCTGAGGACATGTATAAGAAAAGGATGAGCTATATAGCCTAGTAAAAGAATAAAAATGGATTAACATGAGGAATACTATACATGTTATAAAATAGGAATATCAATGGAGCACAAGAGAAACTTGAACATAAAGGCATGATAAATCATGATAATCATAACATGGAAATGTGGCAACAACACTTAACATAGAATTAGCATGAGCCAAGGCTCATAGCAGTTGGAGCATGAGTAAACCCACATTGGACATGAAGCATGATTAAACCCTCATTTAACATGAATTATCATGAGTCAAAACTAATTGCACATGATTTATCATGCTACAATACTTTACCCAATGCATCAGAGCACTATCAGGGCACACCCTTCTTAATAATTTCATTTTGTGCATTATTGTGCCACATGGATCATAAAACATGGATTCATTAAAAATTGTCATTTATTACATGATAAAAGAGTGTAGAATAAATTCATGAAACTATTTATGAAATTATTAAATGTGCTTAATGGTGAATACCCTTGATAGAGAAATGGACATGAGATTCATTACACAATTACTTGGGCTTGGAAAATCACTGTGCAATTTGGCAGCAGAACAGCGTGACATTAGAATTCATAAAAATGTTTGATGATAGGTAAAGGGGTTTCTCATCATATTTAAATGAAATTTAATGTAATAGGGTCATATATATACATGTCCCAACAATTGTAATGAAAATTAGATTCATGATACAAAATAAATACTTGAATGTAAATGAGGAGAGAGGAATTACTTATTGAATTTTAGCATGGTAACATTTATACATGGAAGGCATCGATGAGAGTGAAAGGGGCTTTTCATCATTCAAAAATAAAATAGTACAGTATATGGGAGGATTGAAATAATACCCAAAAATTTAAAATTGAATATAAAAGGGCATAACAATAATAAGAGACTAGGATAAAAAGAGAAAAGAAGGAATCCCTTACATGGAAGTGTGACCACAAAGGCTTAGGAGAGGATTGAGTAAGGTTTTTGGGATCTTGGGGAACCTTGGGAGGATTATAGAGAGATGAGGGAAGGATTTGGTCGAACTCCAAAGGCTTTGAGTGAAGAGGAAGTGGGAGCTTCGGTGGGTTTATTTAGGAAAGGAGGGGGAATTCTTTATTATTTAGGTTTGGGATATCTCATATTAAACAAATAAAAACCACAAACCCAACCATTGGTTTTTCACATGATTTTTTCCAAAGGGGAGTGGAAAAAAATATTTTGTAAGTCCAATGGCCAAACTTCATAAAATAACAGCGTTCCTTATGTGGAGGTGAGTCAGACTTTCAAGGAAAACAATTTAAGGAGAAAAAATGTTTTATAAGCATTGAAGGGTCCTCTAATGCTTTTGAAAATAAATAAATCAAACCCTAAATCACAATATTTTAATGTTAAACCAAAAATTGGCCGACCATTATTTTTATATTTTTTTATTACATCATTATTGGGTCATTAGGATGTCATAAAACACATTATATATTTAAACGATCTTTAATTTTTACCCAAAAATTCGATTATCTCAAAAAATTATGAAAACCTCACCATTGGTTAATTTTTACTTCCTAATGCCAAAAATAATATTCATTTTATCTAAATAATTTTCTAATATGTGAATATAATCTTATAAAATAAAAACCAATATTTATCGAAAATTCATGGGTTTTAACAAAAACATCTTTCAAACCTTTATAAATATTACAATTTCATTCATAAAATTATACAATAATTTATATTTAATAAAATTTAATTTAATAATAAAAATATTTTATTAAAATATTATTTAATTCAAAAATCCATTAATTCATGCAAATAGATTTCTTTGGTGAATATTATCTAAAAACAATATTTTTTCTTTAAAAACTATTTTTAAAGTAACTATAATAAAATGAATTCACATTATTTATTAAAAACATAATGTCCATAGTTATAGTGCTAGGGTATTTTACATAATCCCTTATAATAGCCCCATAAGACCAATGGGTAAAGTGTGTGATGGTGACAGACTCTTTGGCTAGCTTGGATAACATCGCTCGGGTGGTAATATTTATTAACTTCCACTTCTCCCATAGTCTGTTCTGCTCAAGCATAACATTTTCATGCTCAACTTGGGCTTGGTCAAGATTGAAGTACAATGATTCCACATCCATTACGAGCTCCGACATATGGTTTTTAATTGGGGAAAGTATACATAATGAGGCCATCACTTCCTTTGTCTGAATAAATAGGATTTGTTAAAGCCCTATATTTATATTAATCATGTGATCATTGTTCAAAAACAATATTATCAAAGGTCACAATTCATAATGGTATTTTAAAATCACAAAACATAAAACCTATGATTTTCAAATATTATATAAACATAATAATACATTTAATTAGATCAAGAGGAATTTCGATTAATGAATGTTTGGGTCGTTACAGTCTTCCCCCCCATAAGTAATATTTCCCTCGAAATTTCTTTTTTTCACTCTAAAACAAATGAGGGTAACTTTGCTTCATCGCTTCCTCTAATTCCCACATTGATTCTTAGAACATGAGGTTTTTCCATAACACATTGGTGAGGGGAATTGTCTTATTTCATAGAACATTAACTCTAAGATCTATGATCTTTATTGGTTACTCCTCGTAAAAAAGATCATCATCTAGCTATACTACCTCTGAAAAGAGTACATGTGAAGGGTTTAATATATACTATTTTAAGATGCTTATAGAAAGAAATCATGTACGTTGGCCATGGTAGGTGGATGTTCTAGTCAATATCCCACAACCCCGACATGATCAAGAATCTCGAAGGGGCCTATGTACATAGGGCTTAACATCCCTTCCATTCCAAACCTCATGAACTTCTTCCATGGGGAAATTAATAGAAATATCATGTCTATAACATTAAACTCAAGGACTCGTCGTCATTTACCTGTATAACTCTTCTATCGACTCTAGGATGCCTTTATATGCTCCTGAATGGTTTTCACCTTCTCCTCCATTTCTTCGTCTGTTTCTGGTACTTGTAGCTTACACTCAGCGACTTCATCCCAACATGTTGGTGTTATGAACCTCTTCCCATACATGGCTTCATAAGTATCTATTCAGATGATCAAGTGGAAACTGTTATTATAAGAAAATTCAACCAGAAGAAGATGTTCATCCCAACCCAATTAAATTCCATTGAACATGATCATAACATATCTTGTTGTGTCTGAATAGTTTGAAAAGATTAGCCTTCAGTTTGATGATGATAGGCCATAATGAATTTCAGTTCAGTGTCCAGATCATCTTGAATACTCTTCCAAAACATAGAGGTGAATCTTGGATCACAATTGGATACAATATATAGTGGTACTCCAGGCAGCCTTACCACTTACCTGATATATATCTGTTCCAGTTGATCCAATGAGAAATCCTTCCAAATTGCAATGAATTGTTCCGAATTTGTAAGACAATCTACAACATCCTATATTGCATTATTTTCATTTGGATGTCTTCAGACATCCGTTGAAAATGTACATGCTCATATTCTCTAATTTCCAAGATGGTATGGGTAATGGTTGTATCATCCCCTTAGACATATGTCTCTCATCCTTCACTTTCTGACACACCAGGAACTTTTATGTAAATTTAGCAATCAATTTCTTCATATTATCCCACCAATAATGCTCTTCTAAATCTCAATACATATTTGTATTTCCAGGGTGAATAGATAAATTTGAACTATGTGCATAATCTAAATGTTCATTCTTTATCTTTGGACTTTATGGAACACATTGTATTTTCCCAAGTCTCACAATTCCTTCTTCATTAGCATTGAAATCGGAGGATTTCCCTTTTTTGATAGCTTCCACTTGCTTCTGAATTCCCACATCATCCTTTTAAGAATCCTTTATCCTTTTCCAAATGAGACAGTTGAGAAATAATTTGTGAAAGGAATAATGATTTTCCATTCTTTATGATTCCCTTGACCATCTTCATCAAGTCTAAGATGATTGGATCCTTCTAAAATCTCATCAATGATAGAATTGTTGGGTCCTTTCTACTTAGAGCTTCATCCACTTTGTTCTCTTTCCCAGGGTGGTAATGGATTGAGTAGTAATGGTATTTGATCAATACTAACCATCTTCACTGGTACATGATCAAATCTTTCTGTGTGAATATATAATTGAGGATTTTGTGGTCTATATATATTTTACACTTTTCTGGAAAGAGATAATGCTGCCAAATTTTTAATGTGAAGATCACCACAGCCAACTCTAGATCATGTGTTGGATAATTCTTCTCATGAACTTTCAATTGCCATGAAGCATAGGCAATGACATTGTCATTTTACATCAACACACAACATAATCCCTTCTTCTAAGCAGAACTAAATACCACAATAATATATCTACATGTGGGTAAAGTGAGAACATGCGCAATGATAAGCCTCCTTTTTAACTACTTGAAGCATTCTTCGTATTCACCATTCCAAGAAAAAAATAATCTCGTCTGAGATAGCTTGGTAAGAGGGTTGGCCAATCATGAAAAATTACTCTAAAATCATCAATAATCTCCATATAACCATAAGAATATAAATGTTCGTTACTGATGTTGGCCTCAACTATCCCTTTATTGATTAAATATTGGAGGGATCCACATATATACCCTTGCTTGTGATGATATGGCCCAAGAATGATACCACCTTCAAACAGAACTCACATTTTCTATACTTTTCATAGAGCTCCACCTTCCACAAGGTATCTAGTATAGTTCTTAGATGCTCGTCATGATCCTCCTTGGTTTTGGAGTATATTAGAATATCATCTATAAAGACTACCACAAATCTGTAGAGGTAACCTCCGAAGACTCTATTCATCGAGTCCATGAAGATTTCTAGAGTATTAGTGAGACTGAAAGGCATTACAATGAATTCATAGTGCTCGTATCTGGTACTAAATTAAGTCATGGGGATATCTTTCTTCTTCATCCTAACATGATAATATCTCCACCACAAATCTACCTTAGAGAAGTATTGTGCACCATACAGTTGATCGAGAAAGTCACCTATTCGTGGTAAAGGATACTTGTTCTTTATTTTTATTATGTTAAGCTCATGATAATCGATGCAAAGGTGCATTGACCGATCGTTCTTCTTGACGAAGAGGACTGGTTCACCCCATGGTTCAAGGAGGTGACCAAACATGGAAGGATTATTCATCATAGTTGGAGGGAATCCAACTTTGCAGCAGCTGCTCCTGCTCGCTTGGGAAGACAGGAGGAGTCACTTATGATCTATGATAGTCTTAACTCTCTTACCCTTGAGTGTTTTACTGTGGTTCAAGGGGATGCCATTGGCCTTCATTATATTCACCCTCCTTGAAGGGCTGCTCCTTGTTTTATATTTTACACTTCTAAAGAGTAATAAAAAAAAGTAACTTTCAGTCAGTCACTACATGGTGAAGAACATGGGCATATAATCTCTTTATCCATATTCTATTGCAGTTGTTTCTTCAGCTCCTCAAGACACACAAAAACGATTCTATATAGATTCTTGGATATTTGCAACACCCTAGGTATAAGATCAATTGAGAATTCAACATCTCTTCTAGGAGGAAGACTAGACAATTCCTTAGAAAACACTTCATTGAATTCTCTCTAAATAGGCATGACTTCTTTGATTGTTTCCTCATTAGACACAATCATTTTATCCAGATACACGTGCTGATAGGGAAAAAATATCCACATTTGAGATGATGGAGCCAAATAAGATTCATCTTCCTCCTTGCACGTGTATAGAATCCAGGGTCGATTCTATACATGGAGAGTGATTTCTCTCTCATGGAAATTTATGTTGGCTCTATATAAAAAACCAATCTATTCCATGAATTGAATCAAATTACACCATATGGAGTATTACAAGGTTCATTTGGAAATTAAATACATAGATTATTATAGGGGAGGATGTATATTCATTGGATGCAATTATTGCCCCATTTGACATACTCACCGATATCTTCACTGCCATGATTTGCAGTGGGGTTGGGATTGTTCTACTAAACATTCAGGATATAAAATAATGTGAATAACCATAATCAAAAAGTATGTCCACTATTTTTTAATGAATAACTAGAGTACCTATCACCACTTTGTTGTTGGTGTTCACTTCGGGTAGTGATGGAAACATCTCTCCCTTACCTATTTGGAGGTTGTTAGTTGCCTCCGAAAACCCTTGGCAGAGGCCACTGATTTGCAAGATGCCCTGGTTCTTTGCAGTTGTAGCAATGAACAATAAGTTGATGTTCAAACAGAGTGTTCCTCTCTTCTGTTGCAGCTGTGTTTTTTTCTTGTCAGTAGTTAACATCTAGGTGCCCATGTCTTCCATACAAAAAATATTTCTTTGTCCCCTTCAAGCAATTTTTGTGGTGCTTATTACCGCACCTTTGGAAAGTGGGGTGCTGGATCTTCTTAGAACCATTAGATTTTTCCATCGGACCCCCAGCATTGAAGTCCACATTAATATTCTTATCTCTATGATACCCCTGAGATTCTATGATCTCCATTTCCACCTTGATGGCACATCATAAAATTTCCTCACAACTGTTGATGTCACGGATCGCCAGTGCATTCCATTGGCTAGGTTTCAACCCTGCAAAGGAGTTGTCGAACTTGAATTCAGGGGTAACAACAAAGTCAAAGGCGTATCGTGAATGCCTTGTGATGTTTTACTCATACACATAAACAGATTCGTCTTCTTTTTCCTTGTGGGCAATGAAGTCCCCTTCCATCTTAAGTTGGTGGGTGCACAGAAAATATTTATCAAAAAATGTCTTCTTGAAATCCTTTCATTGCAATTCCTCGATCTCATCCTCAGGAATCATATTTTTAATCAACATCCAACATTGATCATCTTTATCCTCCATATTATAAGAAGCTAATAGAAACTTATCTTTTTTAGAACATTGAAGGATGGAAAAGATGTTTTCATTGGAGTTGATCCATTGTTCATCGATTGAGGGATCAGATGATCCATTAAATGTAGGAGGCCTTTATCTCATGAAGCTCACTATAGTTACAAGTTCTTTCTTAGGGGGGTTTAACGTTCCTCTTGACCCATGCATATATTCAATGATAGAGATAACTGAGAGGGAAGCGTGAATGAGGTTGTGACTCCCCCTCCAATTTGACTGGGCAACTCATTATCACATTCATCACATTGATCTTCACATCGGTTTTTAGCTCGAGTTCTACTCTTACTGGACATTAGCAGGAATGAAAGGAAAGTTAGGTGTAACACATAAATGGTAATCCAAGGAAAAAACCGATTTCTTAAAAATAACCATTATTTCCATAACTTATGAATCCATAGGAATCAATCTATGCTATTGATTATCTACATTCTATCATATATTCATAGGGTCATTTTTTTAATTCCCTTAATAAGGGTTCATACTAAATTTGTGAATTTACCAAATTATATCCCCCAGGAATTTCGTAACCAAGAGTTCAGAAAGGCCCATTGTTGTGCACCTGTTCCCGTTCGAGTGTAGATCAAATCGGTGTTTTCAGGTTTTACCCCTAGGATACATCTGTGTCAGAGCTTCCTCTACCTACTCTTATCCAGGTAGGGATGACTTTTCTTGATAAATTAGATACCAAATACTTACCAATACTTATAGATGTTTTTATTATACATATTATTGTCTCTATGTCTTCACTAGGGTTTTCTAATCCTAATCCCAAAAATAACTAAAGCTATCATCTAATACCAACTATAACAACCCATCATCTATTAAAAACATAAACATGATTTATTACATAAACTATTCACTTGTTAAAACATGGAATATTGAGGGTTATAGTGACTTTGGGGAATTGGATCATTACATAACAACATAAAACATTAAACAAAACATCTTTATTGAAAACATCCTTTACATGACCACTATATTATCTCGTACTTAACATTTCATGGGATAACCTGAGGACATGCATAAAAAAGGGTGATCTATAAAGCCCATTAAAAGATTACAAATAGAATAATATGAGGAATACAATACAAGTTATAAAATAGGCATATCACTGGAAAACTAGGGAAACATTTACATAAAGGCATGATAATTCATGATAATCAAAACATGGAAATGTGGAAACAACACTTAACCTAGAATTAGCATGAACCAAGGCCCATTGCACATAGAGCATGAGTAAACCCTCATTGCACATGATGCATGAGTAAACCCTCTTTTCACTTGAATTATAATGATTTAACACTCATTTCTCATGACATATCATGATTCTATAATTTACCTAATGAATTGGATTTCTATTAGGGAACTCCCTTCTTAATCATTCAATTTCATGCATAATTGTGCCACATGGATCATAATACACGGATTCATTAAAAATAATAATTTATTCCACGATAAATTAGTGTGTAATTCATTCATGAGACTCCTTAAAAAACATGTTAATGTGTATAAAGGTGAATAAACTTGATAGAGAAATGGGCATGCTAATCACTACACAATGACTTTGTCTTAGAAAATCACGGTGCAATTTTGGCAGCATAACTATGTGAAATAAGAATTCATAAAAATGGTTAAGGAGAGAGAAATGGGTGTCTCATCATATTTACATGAAATGGAAAGTAAGGGGGTCATATAGATACCTTTACCAAAAAAATTAATTTAATTTAGATTCATGATAATAAATAATTACTTGAATATAAAAAGAGGAGAGAGAAATTCCTTCCAGAATTTCGGCATGGTGAAAAGTATACAAGGAAGGAATTGATGAGAGAGTACGGGGTCTCTAATAATTCAAAAATAAAGTGGAATCTATATGGGAGGTGTGAAAGCATACCCCAATAAATATAATTGAAAACAAAAGGGTACAACAATATTATGAAACTTCGATAAAAAGAGAAAGGAAAGAATCCCTTACATGGAAGCACGGTCTCAATGGATTGAGAGAGGCTTGGGAGAGTCTTATTGGGAGCTAGGGGCACCTTGGGAGGATTATAGGGAGAGATGGGCAGGGTTTAGTAGAACTCCAAAGGATTTGTGTTAAGAGGATGTGGTAGCTTGTGTGGTATTATATAGGAAAGGGGAGGGAATTCTTTATTATTTAGGTTTGGGACAACTCATATTAAACTAATCAAAAACACCAACAAGGCCATGGATTTTTCCCAAAGTTTTATCCAAAAGGTAGTGGAGAAGAATATTTTATAATTACAATGGACGATCATCATAAAATACATGGTTTATTATATGGAGGTGAGTCCCACTCTCAAGGAAAACAATTTAAAAAGATAAAATGTTTTGTAAGAATTGAAGGGTCTACTGAAGCTTTTCTCAATAAATCCAACAAAACAAAAATCACATTATTTTAATTTCAATACCTATATTGTCCTAAATTAATTTTTATAGTATTTTATTAAATAATTATTGGGTCATTTTGATGTCATAAAACATATTATATATTTAAACATTATTTAGTATTAAACCAAAAATTCAACTGTCAGAAAATTATGAAATATTCACCGTTGGATAATTTTGATGTCATGATTCCAAAAATAATAGTCATTTTATCTATAAAATTTTCTAAATATGTGAATTTTTCACTTTAAAATAAAAACTGACATTTATTGAAATTTCATCGGTTTTGACAAAAACACCATTCAAAACATAATAAATATTACAATTGCATTCATAAAATTGTATGATAATTAATATTAAATAAAAATCAATTTTAAAATTATAATATTTTATTAAAATATTATTTAATTAAAAAATCCATTAATTCATCAAAATATATTTATTAGTAGAATATTAAGTAAAAATACTTTCTGTGCTTTAAAAACTATTTACAATGTAACAATAATAAAATTAATTCACATTCTCTATAGAAAAATATTGTACATGGTCATAGTGTTATGGTCTTCTTACATAACCCATTATAACACCCATATATGATCGAAGGGTATGGTGTGCGATGGTGACAGACTCTTGGGGTGGCTTGGATAACATCGGTTGGGTCATAGTCTCTATTAACTTCCACTTCTCTTGTAGTCGGTTCCTCTTAAGCTTAACATGTTCAAGATCTGCTTGGGCTTGGTCAAGAGAAAATACCAATGACGCCACCTCCTATCCAAGATCTAAAAAATGGGCATCATACTGGGAACGTCTACTTGATGTGGCCATCGCTTCCTTTTTTTGAGTAGATTTGATTTTTTAAATCCCAATATTTAAAATAATCATGTGATCACTATTCAAAAGCTATATTATCATGATCACATTTAAAAATAGTATTTTAAAATCTTGGATAACAAATCCCATAAAGAAAAAATTTTACATATCCATAATAATAAAATGAATTAGATCAATAAAAAATTACATTAATGAATGTTTGGGCCATTATTCAATATCAAATAGCCGAAAATATGACCATCATGTGTTTTCTAAGCACCCACTATCCCTTAACTCATATAATGTCACAGTCGACCTATATGTCTTCTGTAAATGACAAGACACATATGGGAAAGCCATAAAAGGGTGAGTATATTCATACCTAGTAGAATGCCCACAAAGGGGTGGAGGGGGAGGATTAATAGATAATGTTAAATATTGAAGCTGTATATATAAAAACCTATAGTGAAAGAGTACCACTCAACCAAAAAAGAGAGTGAATGTAATCTATTCCAAGTTCAAAGGGATAAGCATGGTGAGTATTAGAACAACCCTCAAATTATTTTCCACCTATAATGGGAGGGTATACTCATCCAACCACAAGAAGGTAGAAAAATAAATAAAGTGGCATACTGCACATGTCTTCACCGCTCCTCAAAGGAGAATATCTCAATAGAATTTTGAAACAATAAGAGAGAATATATATATATGTATGTATGTATGTATGTATACACAATGTCAAATAATCCAAAATGGGAGAGTAAGGGGATATCCATCTCATTTATCATCTTATGATGAAGAGTAACCAATAGTTTTAAAATACATTCATAAATTACTCCTAGAATTCCACACATCTTTAATGAACACACATGTCCAAGGGAATAAATCATAAAAACATGATACTATATCAGTTGGGTTCCACTGACTCACCCACATAGTTTTAGGTTACATCATAAGAATTCATCAATGTGGGGAGAGTGTCCAAATACCTTTAGAGACTAAATACAAGCTAGACCACATATCATCACTATTCCACATAGTCGAGAGTCGACAAATTCTATGTATGGATCTCATGTCCTGGTATTAGAGGATGGTATTACTTTGATAGTAACTGAGGAACACTATTTCCCAGCCTTACTAGAGGGAACCACTCAAGAAGTACATTGGGGATCTCCACATCCTAAGCATAGTGGAGGGTAATCCCAGTAGGTACATTGGGGAACACCAATACCCAGCCCTTCTAGAAGGTATGTCCAAAACATAAAGGAACTTTATTTACAAAAAATTATGTAGGGTTACTAGAAAAGATTATTATTGAACATCTCTACCTATCCCTAGGTCAAGAGTACACCCAAAAATTTCTGGTGACCGTGTATGATCATTTTCTTCATTGAGTGTCACATTAATGCAGCATGATTGAAAAATATCACATCAAATGTAAAAATACAAAATGGAGGGTACTATAATGTTTTATTTGAAAAAACAATTGAGATAGGATGTTCAATTGCCACAATAAAAAAACCAGTGAAAAAAATCACATTTCACTACATCATGCTCAAATGGTGTCTCATGTGCCAGATCCTAAAGTCTAAATTAAAAAACTAATATTGGTATTAAAACATCATCCTAAATTTTTGGGTCACAACTTCATTGACGTATTTCCATTCCGACACCGTAAAAGGAAGATATGACAGATAAAATTTTCATCAATAATAATTATTTTATTATTATTTTATTTTTCATTGAACTGAGTCCCGAGTTCAAAAAAGGTATCCAACATTAGCATTAAAATGTGCATATCAATTTTAATATCATGTTTTCAGTGATTTTTCATCAAACAGACAAATCAGTTAAATTATTTAATTGAAATTAGAGTCACTAACAAAGTTTTATATGTCATATCATATCTCCAATATCTTATATCTTATATATTATATATCATATTGAAAAGCTTGTATCTTATATATTAAATCTTATATCTCATGTATCATATATTGTATCTAATATCTAAAATCTCAATCCAACAGACAGAGCATCAATTTATGAAAACAATTTTATATATATGCTTCTCTCACCAAACTATTGTAATATCCACATAACACCGTGAATTCAGGGTTCTGATCAAGTTTGATTCTGTCAGGAAATGTAGATTCGGAACTGTTGGGATCCAACTGGTGAAGAATGAAAATAATTTAGGGGGAAAATCCACCTCATATATAGACATAGTCATCATCTTCCAATAATTCATATCCAGTGATTAATAATGGGGAATCAGGTTTAGAACATGGATTAATAAATATTAAATCTTATACATGGGTTAATGAAAAAAAAATCAAGACCCAGATTGATGAATTAATAACAATATTGAAAATACCCTAATCCAAAGTCATAAAAACACCAAAAAATAGGACCTTCATATTTTTTGGATCAATCATTAGGGAGTAACGTGCTTGTAGATTTATTGGAAGAAGCTGATACATTTGTTGCCTCTAGATCTGATCTTATCATACATTTCGTCATAATTCGTATCAATTCACCAAAAGGACGGAGGGATGAGCTCTCTCCATAGGATGCTAGAAAGTGTGAGGCCAACCCTAGATGTATTATTTTAATGATGTATTTATAGGCATATTTTTTGTTCAAATTAATATAATATAATATTATTTATTTATTTAAATGAGTCCACTTAATCCACTGCAAATGATAGAGGGGTCTAAAACTCCCACCCAAACTCATTTTATGCCATCGTAGTGAATACACTATTCTCTAAACCCAACTGGGGTCTTGGAATCCTGATCAAATAAACAGTTTTAGATTTATTTGGGTTTCTTTATCTTGATGTGTGGAAAAAGTATAAAATATATTTATTATTGTTATAAAATCAATTCCTAGAACACCTAGCCTCAGAATCGCATGTCATCTCAATGAATAGATCTGAATATATATATATAAATATTTCAATGCCTAAACGGAAAAAAATAAGTCTATATATAATTTCCTCCATCATTATTTTCTTCCTTGAAAAGAAAAAACTATAGAAATAGATTGGGATACTAGGCCTGGACTTTTCTCTCCCACTCACAAGAACTCACTTTCACTTTTGCATGCTTCCACATCACACGAAGCAAAGGGATGGTTCATCGACACATCAAACTATCCTTCCAATCCCCAATCACCAAAAAGTGCTCCATAAAGGTTCCATGGTCCTAATTCTCCCGCTCACCCTAATCGATGATGTGTGTAGATTCGTGAACTTATATTTTTTTCTAAAAAAAGGTAGGTATCATGAATATAATCGAGCTATGGGGGTATATTGAAGTTTTAGGAATCCTCTTATAATCTCTAAATAGTCTCTATTATCCCAATGATCTTTGGGGATAGATCGACTCCTCAGTCGAACTTCATTAATTCCCCTTGTGGGTAGACTCAACAAAAATATGGAATCCCTTCTCAAAATCCAAGAAACAATGATGGTGTTATGCATATGATTTATTTCATCCCAATTCCATCTTAATCTACAATAGGATGAATTGGAATTTCTATGTTTTATCCTACACCAGCTTTGGCCCCAGAAGATACGTCTCGCTAACCACAATCCAGTTCATGGGTGGCCTTCATGGTATCCCATACATGGTGTCAAATAGTTCCATTCAGATGGATGAATGGTAGCTATTATTGTATGTAGACTTTTCTAAAGTAATGTGATCCCCCCAGTTCATTCCAAAGTCTAACATGAAAGACCCTAGAAAATCCTCCATCACTAAGATAGTGTGGTTCGTATTCCATTAATTATGGAGATAAAACGATTTAAACATCCCCACCTAAGTTAAAAAAACTCCAAAAGGACTATCCATTATTGTGACATAAAACACACATCATGATCTGAGACAATCACAGAGGGTGCCTCATGAGGGTAAATGATCCCTCATATGTACGGTTTCCCAAAATGATCTTCTAAACTCTTTTCACTGATTGAAAGTGGGGGCACTTACATCTTGAGTAGATCAAAAATCACTCGGATGTCTTCGTGACCATTTTATAAGTCGGTATTCCCTAGGAAAATTTCTATGGGTATGCCATCCAACTTATACTAATGGATCTCAAGGGACTGTAAAAAACATGCTAGAACATGGTGCTCAACCTTCACCTATAAATATGTCATGCATTTAGAGATGAGTTAAGCTACAATTATTCTCATACTAGACCACCAAAATACCATCCAATGGTAATTATATATCTTCACCACATAAGGATATGAAACTAGGGAATATGAGTGGAACTCCCACATCACCTCCTCCTGCATCATCACTATAAGCACTTTTAACCCCTAAAATAATATAAAATGATTCACATCAATAAAAAAACCATATGTTATGTCACATATTGATATATTATAACATATAACCTCATAATAAATGTAACCATACTAGGAATCTCTCACTCATTCAAGGATAAAATGGGAATAACCATCAATTGAAGAAAATTGGAACCCTTTTACTCCACCAGGGTCAGCTATAGGGAAGCTAACAATTCTGATTCCTTCTCTGCTAAGAGAGGTTCAGTCTTCCTACTAGGGACGTATACCAAAATGTTCCCTTCCCTAGAGTAATGAATATCATGATGTATTATTCCTTCAAGAACTCATAAATGTGACAATGTCTTAGGTTTTGGTCTCTCAGAGTGAAGATGTACCTAAAACATTGATGATCTTAATAAACCAAAAAGATCTCTCTGAGAAGACATTATCTCCACATTGTTATGGAGAATACTACCACTACTCGATATAGGCCATGATTTCTGTAGTTCTTCTCTTGGATTCTAAACTGCCTAATCCTCTATGTGATAACTTCTTTTTGATTTATCTATATGATGTCAATCCCATCACTTGAGGCATCACAATACACGATGAACTCCACACCCTCATTTGGTAGTCTCAAAGTTTGATCACAAGTTATACTCAGCCTCAACTCTTGAAAGGCCCTCTCATAGTGCTCAGACTAGGTAATAGTTTTCCATTTCCACATCTCAGTGGTCAGAGGGGTTTTGACTCTAGAGAAGTCTACTACAAACATCTTGTAGAACATTTCCAATCCAAGGAATCTCCATTCCTCTAACCCATTCTTTGGTGACTCACATGAAAGAACTATTTTTATGTTTGTGGTATCCATGGATAAAAATTCTAGATAAAAAAATTACCCAAAAAAGTGGACATCATATATCTAGAATTATCACTACAAGAGCTTTTTTTCAATATATTTATTTCAAAATCAATAATAGACCATCCTCAAATGATTTTAATTCTCACACTTTGGTTCAGAGTAGACTAACATTTCATAAATGAAGATAATAACAAACTAATCAAAGTATGTATAGAAGACCTAGTTTATTAATGCCATAAAAACAATGGGGTAATTTCTCATAATATCGGGATTCACTAGAAAATCATTGCTTATATAGATACAAAAAAAATTATATGATTAGAATTCCATCCTCAAGAACCCTCAACTTATAGTAGATGGATCTAAGATTAATTATTTAGAACCATCTCACACCTCTCAACTTGTCAAAAAGGTTACCAATTCATAGAAAGTTGTAATTTATCTTTTTCATGACCTAGATCAGGCGACAATAATCCATTCTAATATTTAACCTCATGTCTTCCTTTATCAAGAACTATGATAGTGTTTCCTAGGGAGACACACATGGTCTGATAAACCCATTCTCATGATGGATGGCCAACTGCAACCATATATTCCAGTTCTCAGTAAGTTCAATCCGATATGCTACGAAAAATAACACCAGACTCTAAGAATTCATGTAAATGAAAAAAATATATCTCTTACCTAATAGGTAGTTCTGGAATGTATTCGGGGTAGACATTCAAATAATCCTCCACAAAATAATTAACCCATATGCCTGAGGAACCAATGAAACTAAGGGAAACACTTTCCTACTGATGGGTGATGCAGTGGAGCCTCTTACTTATTGAACCCACTTTCCATACCATTAGATCTCTCTTTCCAGAGAATGATAGTCATTACCAAATCAATCTATAGGCATCTAACTTGTCTATGATGTAAATAAATATGTAATTTTACCACGGAATGAAATCCATACAAAAGATGAAATCATATGGTTCTATTGTGATAAGATTAATGTACCACATGAAGCTATCTTTTCTACGTGATATCTCACACAACTGGAAGATGAATGATATATAATAAGCATTATTAGTTGGATCATGAAGTCAATGATGAAGTGATAACACCTCTATTGGGATCTCTAGCTCCCGCATGAGTTGTATTGAGATGAAATAATGATTGAAAAATGTTTATATAAATATTGATAAAAGAGTAGAATAAACAAAAAACATACCTCCGATCATATCTTGTTTTGCGGGATCATAGACATCCAAAGAATTTAGGTTTTTGTTTCCCCAACCACTAGCTCTCTAATCCGAATGTGGGCTACCTTGTGGTGGAGGCGGAAGGAACTCATATCATCACCCTCCACCAACCACTCTTACTACTCCTCTTACAACTCCCTCTCCCTGTGAACCATGCTGTATAAAGTTGAGGGAACCCGAATCATGGCGATGGATCTATTTTGGTGGCCCATTAGCTATCTTTCTAGGATTGTTAGCACATATGGTGGAACGATGTCATGCCATGTGACCCTTCCTATCACATGAAATGAACCACCCCTGCCCATGATTCCGTGCCGCTATGTGATTCTCCTATACAATACAGACACAGCCTTGAGCCTGCTCAAAAAATGATCACATATGCTGAGATCCCAGTGACTAGCACCTGCCAGCTATTGCAGACAACCCTGCTTCAGGATTCCCACTACTGAATCAATATATGTTGTGTAACTATAAAATAAGTTTCTCTATCCATGTTTACTTATCTAGAACACCAACATAGATGAGGATTCACAAGGGGACTATTCTGTCATGGAACTGTCATTAGATTCCCTTATATAACATCCATGCTTGGATGTTTCCACCCCTAATAATGTAAACAATGTAGAATGTATGGTCTGTGAACCTCACCAAATACATATCCGACTTAACCATCCCTACTGAAATTCTTGAATCTAATGGATCAGAATTGAGCATAAGAATAAAGTGTAGTACACCACATGAAACATCAGATAGATGTTTCCCCACTAGAGTGACTTCTCAGCATGTATCTATGAAACCAGTCTCTAACAGCATATTGTTGCTCCATGGAAAAGGATGGATTCTAAATCCACCACATAATCATTTGGGGTCCGAACAAGCCTGAAGATGAGGGCCACCTACTCTATGAAATACTACACTGACTGAGGATTTGGATATACACAGAACCTATGTGGTGTTTGATGCTAGAATAGGTAGAGACCACTAACCCTGCATAGGTCCTAATCCTACTCAGCAGGGATGATAAGATTTTCAGTAGGTGGAAGTTCTCCTACAATCTCACCTTGAGTAAGTGGATTACAAGATGGACCTTGAACTGATGCATCATTACTCTTTGGATCATCATCACAAGATGAAGCGGGCGTACTAGATTGATGCCATCATATGGGAATCCAATAAATTATCCAGGACTAATAAAGATAGATGATCACACACACACACACAAATATATATATCAAGAAAAATGGGGTGCAGATTTAGTAAGGATAGTCAAAGACTCAATCTTATGCGATTCTTCTATCATTAATACCTTTCAAAAATGTCTCAGTTTTCTATTTATAAATGATGGTAGTCAAGGTCCTACTGAATAGATACATCATCCACCAGTTAAATAACATGACTCCCTCGTCTGAAAGCTACACTCGATACACATTGAAACTATATACCTAAATGGAATTGATCCTCATTAAGGATAAATCTATGAACAAAATACCATGGAATTATATTTCTCTGATACCAATCTTTCTTAAACTGACACTTGATAGGGCTTGAGCTGAAACTACCCCAAGCCTGCCTTTGTAGGTCTGGGTTGGTGAAAATCACTAATGGAAAAAAAGTAAACACATAGATTCCATTTCCTAAGTAGTTTTATGAACACATATATCAAATTCAATGATAAATTGTAGATGGAAAGGGGAGAATATGAAACTATGGTGTAAAATAAACTAGGATTCCAGGAAAATCTAGATAGTACCAAGGTAAAATAGTGTAAAATGGAAGTATAGAGGCATGATACATTACCCAATCTAGATAGATCCCAGCCTAACAAAACTAGAAAAGAGTAAACATATGAAAGAGTGCAACTCCTATATCCCAAACTATGAAACCGTATGCGGTACTTGCACCTAGTATCCCTATTCCCCCATGAAGTCATTGTCATCCTATCCAACATCTACAAAAGACACGTTACATTTTAGAAAACCCCATGTATGGGTGAGTATATACATACCCATCAGAACACCCCAAAATGGGCGAATGGGGATTAGTATGAGATACAACTGAAGGGGGAATAATTAAATATACCAAGGTTCCTTGAATGTGTATATATCAACTAAAAAAGTACGTAAAAGTAATATTTTACAAGAATAATGGGATAAAAATTGTGAGTATATTAACTAGTAATCGATCCTTCAAAAAATATAATATGATAGTAGACTCATCCAACCATAAGAAGGTAGAAACAAAAATCACATGCCATTCCCCACTCATCATCGCATATTATTGAAGGATGGTAACATAAGAAAAAGTTTGAATACAAAATAAATAACACAGACACACACAAATATATATATATATATATATATATATATGTCCGTGTGATATATATCAAATAATACCAGATAGGAGATTAAGGGTATCTTAATATTACATTGCATCCAATGAAGAAGAGTCACCAACAGTTATAAAATGTGTCCATCAATGATGCCCAGTATCCCAAATGTATTACTTGAACACACATTTCATAGGGAACCTGTCTGCATAACTTGATACTATCTACTTTTGGAGGAACAAACTCACATGCAATGATATAGGTCACATCACAAAAATGAGCCTATGTTGGGAAAGTGACCATTTTCCTTGTGAGTCCAAATCCATATCAAACAACATATATTCCATCTTCCACAAGTGTATGGGGCCAAATTATATTTAAATATCCCATTACATGGTATGATACGAGGGTCCTACATTAATAGTCATCAAGGAACTCCACTAACTAGTCCTACTAGAGGGTACCACTTAGGAAGGTCACTGGGGAACATCACTGCCCAGTCTTACTGAAGGGTAAGCCTATTATGTTTCTTTGAGGAAGTCCACTGCCCATCCCTTATAAAAGGTAAGCTCAGAACATTGTGGAAATCCACTACCTAGCCCTACTGAAATGTACCACCAATAGATCATTAGGGAATGACATTTCTCAGCCCTTAGATGTGAGTAAGCCTAGGGTGATTGGGTGATCTTGTATGATCACTATAATCCTCAGGTGTCGCTGTATTTATTCATGATAAAAACATCTTGAATAATATATCAGAATCCATAATTATGGAAACCATCATATTCTATGCTTAAAACACTCAAGATAAGCTATTCAACTGCCTCAATCAGGAACCTGGTAAAATAGTATCATTTCCCCGCATCATGCTCGAATGGTGTCTCATGGGCCCGATCCACGAGTTCAAATTAAATACCAAATATTTTTATTCAAACATATGCCTAAATTTTAGGGTCACATCATCATATAAATTCTGTCATTCCAACACCTTATGAGGGTGATATAACATATACAAGATTCCACAATAATAATGATTTTTTTATTATTGGGTGTTTCGATGACCCAATGCATGGTCTAAAAATCTATCAATCATCTCCCTTAAATTTATCATCTCAATTCTAGGATCACTATATCATTCTAAATTCATCAAACATACCCATTAGATAAAAAATATATTTTACATAATATTATTTAACCTTGATTGATATCTTAAATCCTTTATCTTATATATTATAAATTATATCTCATATCTTATATATCTTATATCTTATATCTTATGTCATATATCTTATATATCAAATATCAAACCAATAGATCAAGAATACCAATACCACAATTACTTTAGATATATGCTTCACTCGCCAAACCATTGTCACATCGTCAACCCACTGAGAATTTGGTCACAAGATCGAGTAAATTCCACCTAACAATGTTAATCAAAGATAACAAGGAACAAACTAGTGAATAGAAAAACAAATTAATAGAGAAAATCACCACAAACCAAAGAAATAAAAATTACCAACCAACCACTCATAGGATTTGATTATGAATGGGTCCCATGGTTAGAAAATTGATTAAACAATATTAAATCAAATACTTGGGATCAGGAAAAGTCCATAACAAGATAATGATCCAAAAAAGACCAATGATCTACTAAATATTGTAATCCAAATGTGTAATAACATCAAAATATTAGTCCTACCTATATTTTGGATTGATTTTTGGTGAAGAACACATCTGTTAAGCCACTTGAAGAAGCTGATGCATTTGTTGCATCCAGATCTGTTCCGATATGATTTTTTATCGTCATTCAACTAAACTATCCAAATAGATTAGGGAGGAACTATAAATGGTGAATTACATAAGTTTTTATTCTATCCCTAGAAAATTACCTTTAACAATATATTTATAAACATCATTTTTGGTCAACTGAATTTAATTAATTAATTTAGTTAATTAAATGAATCCACTTAATGCACCACCAATGAGAGAGGGGTCCGAACATCCCTCAACAACACATTTTATATTACGCTTAGGGAAAACACTATGTTCTATACCCAACCATGGTATCATATTTCCAATCAAATCAACTATTTAAATGTTATCTAATTTTTTAAGAATACATGTGCACACATTATAAAATATGTATAATTTTTTATGAACTCAATTTCGGGAACACAGGGCCTCAGAATCACATTCCATCTCAATGCTTGGCTTTATAAATATAAAAACGAAATATTTCAATATATTATAGGAAACAATTAGGTCTCTACTGTATTTTCCCTAGATTATCCCTTTTGTTGAAGCATGAAAAATTTGCATGGAAAGTGAATGAATTATATTTACTCACCTGATTATATCATGTCAGTATTAATCATTAAATAGGTTTAAAATTATTCCTATAAACATGGTAACAAGATCCAAAATGGATTGAATTGTGTAAAAATAATAAATAATAATTAGGAGACAACCTAAAATACCCCCACTCTAAAATTTTAATTGTTTTATATGTATATATATATATATAATATATTAATGAAATCCCGAATATAGGAATAATTTAAAATATATATATGAGAGTAATTGTGTAATTAAATGAGAAAAAGTACGAGTGATATTAGATGGGGTTTGACAAGGAATATTTATTTCAACTCATTGGAGATAAGATCTAGAGTATTTCATAGGATTTCTTGGGACATGTTTTTTGTATATAAATCATCATATAGTTAATTATTGATATTATCAACATAAAAATTTATATTAAATGTCTACTTTAATATTTAAATTCTTATAATGAATAATATGATTAAAATAAAAGTTGTGTTGATGATAAATATGATTCAAATATACTAAACACCCAATATTATTGAAGAATTGGAAGATGTATCATTATGATGAAGTAAAACTATTGATATTTCATTGTCATTGAAGAATAATAATTGATATAATACAATATAAATATGAAAAATAAAAAATATAATTTGCATGATTATATTAAATGGGAGAAAAATTTCAAGAGTATTACACATTTTCCACAGAAAATATTCATATTCAATGTCATTAAAGTAGAATATTATTGAATGTAACAAGGAAATATTTATGAATAAGGAGGAATATAAATTATGATTAATCCTATGACATCTCATTATTATCTATGTTATATTACATTAAGTCATCCTATTCAAATTTAATTGAAAAAAAGAGGACCTTATTAGTGTTATTGACTGTAATAAAATGCTTGTAAGATCTAGACGAACTGATTGGTTTTGGGAAGAGTAATTTTTTTGGTTCTAGATTTATTGTTTCAATGAAATTATGTTTCCCATGATTCTTCTTTATTATAAATGATCAACTATTTATGTGTGGTATAACAACCTCTACATGTCAATGAAAGAAACAATTGTGATTGAACCCACAAAATATTATTGTGTTATGTCCTATAATAATTTTATCATTATTAAATGCATGGAAATTGAGTTCTAGAGTAGTTATTGGGATCTATTTATGTACCATTATACTTTTTGGGTATGTGGATATTTTTTAGAGAGTCTAATATTTCATATTTGGTGAATGGGGAAAATCATTATATGATCCTTATATTGTAAATACCTTAATAGGAGAAATTAAATGTGTTAATATTGGGTATGTTTTAGGTAATTAGTGTTCTATCAGTAGTTTATATTTGTTTTGCGATAATGTTGCTCTAAAAACGTTTTTAGTAGAACTAGATGGAGGCACGTGGTTGGAACATGATTAAAACTCATTGTGCATCTCAAACAATGTTTCATGATTAATAATGTGATATGTGTTATTGAAATCTTGTGGTTTGGTGTAAGGTCCAAGAGGGTTCTACATGGTTTCTCAAATCATGCACCTGAGGCCATATGATTAAGTGGGATGACTATACTAAAATATAGAGATGAATTTTCCTGATTCAGATGGTTTTGAAAACCATGTTTCACGCTATAGGATTAATGCCACATATGAAGTAGAACTACACTATTTTAACATGATTTTCCTAAGAATGTGGTAAACTATGAAACTCATAAAAAGGGGTAAATTAGGATTTTACGCATTGAACCATTAAGGGTATTCACTCTTTTCCCTTCCCCATTTCACCAATGGCCTCAACCCTTGTTCTTCTACTCATCCTCTTGATTTCTTCTATGTATTTTCATTGTTCTTGGTATGATTACCTCATATTTAGATGCATTATAAGCCTCTTTATTAGTTTAAGACTCAACATGCTTCCTTTCTTAGTTTTTATCCCTATTAAAATTTTATGTCTTTTTGAGATCATTTTCCATTTTGAGGGCCTCTAAAGAGTCTTTTATTTTCACACATTCGTACTCAAATCGAAGCTTGTTAATGGATGATTGATGAAACCTTACTAAAAGGTAGGTAGTATATATGTCATTACCTAAATCATGAGACCATTATATGATATTTTCTTTATTCCATGTTCAAAACAACAATCATGTTTCTATTAAATTATGGTATTCCTTAAATTAATTTTATATAACATACCAATGATGTTTCTTAGACCTAGTAACATGGTCGGAGGTTGAATACCTCAACTAAAACCTCTATATAAGGTTTTTTATATTTAAATTATTATTATCCTTTGATGATAAAAACCCCAAGCCACTCATATGGGTGATTTGAAAATGCCTTTGATAGTAGAATGCCGTATATAAGTTAATATATTATTAGATTATTGAATAACCCACCAAAACCTTTTTGTTTGATTATCAGTGAAATGAAGTTGTATCTTGTTAGGTATCCAAAGCATAGACTATGAAATTGAACCAGCTTGGGAGGTTATTCAAATACCTATATAAATTGAATGGATAATTTTGATATAAAACGGTATTGGAATAGTCATCTCATTTTATTTATTCTTTTATGAAATGAAATTATGGAATTTATTCCCCCTAAAATTTTATTTAATATTAAATATATTGTATTTAGGAAGGACCAATTTTCATTGAGATATTCCAAGTCCCTTAATTTTAAATGTAGAGGGTATGTGATCATATGGAATTTGGGATTACCATACACTAGTTTATTTCATAGGAACATTATTTAGGGTAGTTGAATTTGTGATAAAAATCCCCTAGGTGTAGGTCCTTGGACATGGTGATTCATGTCACCTAGATATTCGGGAAATTCATTAAACATCCCAAAAATTTATATGATTGGAATGAACATTATTGTTTAATTATAATACCTATAGTGGTTTCTTATAATATTGATTATAACCAAAATGGTGAACAATATATAAAATATGTGGTCTTTATGGTCATGTGTAGAATATGGAGTTATGCCCCATGTCATGGATACACCATGAATATATATATGGCTATATATATATTAATACTTATATTTTGATAATATATATATATATATATAAACACACAATTATATATATGTGTGTGTGTGAGTGTGTGTGTGTGTGGTGACACATCATTAGATACATCATTAATATGTCTATGAATGTATCATAGGATATGTGTCTATGAAAAAAATGAGCCAGAATTTATTATAATTAAAATTACATTAATTATTTATTGACTATTATACTTTCACATTGACTATTTTATATTCATGTGATGGATTACATTAGACACCATTGGTGGTGGAATACTGTGTTAATCTCACACCCTTTATAGGCCATTGATTGGAACTTGAATAGATCATCTCCATATATAATATAAGTAGATTATACTATGTTCTGTTGAACCTTTATTTTATAAGCAAGGATGAGACAATAAATTTTAGGAGTATCATCTAATCATTTACTTGGGATTCCCTCTATAGTTTTAGTATTTATTTTTTATTCTTTTATCCATCAATATATGCATATTGTTCTATATTAAATAGTTTAATTACATATACATTGTAGCATTCTCATTTATGGTTGTTTACTAATTTATTAAGGATTTTAAATCACCATTTATCTCCTATTTTTTCACTACACATGATTAAATATTTCATCAAATTTAAATATGATAAATCTAGAATGTATAGTCCCTAGATGCACCACCATTGTTCCCTTATTTATAATCAAATTCCTTTGGCATATCGAGAGGCAAACATGAGGCCATTTGACAGACCGACACATGTAAGGGTTTTAGTGGCTCCTATGATGGGACATTATAATATGATATCAGAGATAATTTTCAATTTGTATAAAAATTGGGGTTGGTATAAAGGATAGAAGGACAATGATGAAAATGGTAAATAAACCATGTCTGGGTTTGTCTGACCAATCCATGTGCGAAAGAACATGTTTCCATAAATAAGATTCTTGTTCATATTGTTTGTTATTACTGTTTGTTATTTTTACACTTTGGTTGACTATTATACTTCCACTAGTAAAATATTAATATGTTTTTACCCATGGTCCGGTACGGAAAGGAACTATTATTACATAAATCATTTTTGGCACATAGGTATTCACATGTCATTCATATTCCATGGCATATATATTTCACTTTTCATATATAGATTCAGGAAAATTTGTATGCCATGCATGTCTGATTTATCTTCATGTTGATTTTTATACATGCTCAAGTGAATGTATAAAATGCTCACCTATGCTATTTTATCATTGGTTTTATTTTTTTATATTATTTGTTTCAAAACCCCATTAGGGTATATTCATGAAAATGGGATTGTTTTTAATTGTATCCATAGACCCTTATATGGTTATACATATAAAAATATGATGGAATAACACTTTTCTATTTCTCTATATAATTGTTTAAATACTTGTTAATTAATTTCTACCTCTATTATTGTTATGAGTAATTAATTAATTAAAATTCCAATTAAAATCTCAAGAGTGTTTTCATCTATATATTCTAATTTAAAATTTCTTTAACTAGGAAAATTGTGAAAATTTACCAATTGAATTAATAATTATTAAATATTTATTACATGTTGAGAAAACATATTATGACATATTTTTCATTTTATGATTCATGTCATCATATAAATAATGATCCTATTATTGGTTTCTATTGAAATTGGGAGATGATATCCTTATTTATGACTTACCTTATGTGTACCTAAAATATATGTTAGATAAGTGAATTGGAATAAAACCGTTTAAAATTATTTATATTGAAAACCCTCTTATGAAGGTTAGATTTAGACTTCAAATAATAATTAAAGAATGGGAACATGATAATGTTTTGTATTTTTTCCTTTCTTCATTTGAACATTATGATATGTGTGTTGATCCTAGTGTCCATTTTAAGTGTCTATCAGGTTTAAATATATACCAATTTTTTTATAAAATTTTGTTTACCTATAGTGGTATAATACCTAATATGTGAAATCTGAATTAAATTTTTATTAATTGTTTCAAATGTTTGTCATATTTTAAGAACTAATATTTTTATGTAGGATTCTAGATAATGGGAGGGATACATCATGTAGATGGTTGGTTTTCTGGTAATTTAAACTTTTGAGGATATTCCTGTATACATATACTGTTGAATGTCATATCTTTGCCATTTACATTAGCACTTTACCCATTTAATGAGAACCCATTCTTTTGGATTTATAGTATCGATTAATGACTAGTAGACCAGTGTTTCGAAGGAAATTTCTTTACACCAATGCTGATTATTTTTTATCCTACTAGGATGATGCTTCCTTAACTATTTGATTTGATCATTTTAAAAATTTATGGTTTCAGTCTAGTTATAATGTTTTTAATAAATTAACTTAAAAAGAATGTTGTTCTCATGCAAGATACATTTGGTTTAGATGAATACCATGATTCCATAACTTTTTTCTCAATCAATAGTAAGTCATATGTTTTTCAAATGAAACCTATGAAATTGTTTGGGCCACGGTTTATATTTCCCTTAATTGATGTGAAATTTGGTTTACGCTCACCTCATGACCAATGCACATAATTTTATTATGTTTTGAATTATATGAAAAGGTATTTAGAGGATTTAAATATATGACCATGAGTACTTGTGTATAGAATCTAGATACCTTGGGAATGATAATTTGGGTGGATGTCCTACATGACCAATAGTTGTGCATTGAAACTTTTATCTTTTCAAAATATTCTTTGAGGTGGGTGGTAATTTGATTAATCATGGTATAGATATATGAATAATTATGAAGTGGATATCTACGTGAAAAAAAGATATTTTATAAATTAAAATTTCATGTAGAATGTTGATCATTATATATTGATGGATCATCTGTGGGAGAGGGAATTGGATCATGAACTATGTAATATAGGATTGTACACCAAAAATGACTAATATGTTAGTTAACACCAGTTAAATGTTGAATTTTTTTAAAATTTAACTTCAGTGAGTTTATATGATATGGGTTGAGGATTTACTGTCTAAAATACGATGCATACAGGTTGGGTGCCCATGATATTTGGGTAAATTTAATGGAACATCCCCGGATGACGGAAAATTTTAGAATAGACTGTGTGATGTGATATATTGCACTCAGGATACAACCATCACCTGGATCATTGAGAATTTTTTTTGATGCATTTTTAAAGTAATGAATAACCATATTTTATGTGATTATGGAATGGATGGAGATATACAATCCTATTAATAAAAAATATTTCTATACTACTAGTTAGTGGTGATCATGTACCATATCTTGACATAATTTTATTTATTCTAGGTGATCATAATCTATATGCATAGAAGCCCATACATACACTTATATTTGTATGAATATGCTAATAGGAAATTTTGATTTAGGATAAGTTCATTATAATCCATACGGTGTGTTGTATGCGATATACCCTTTATGGGTGGTGACCACTATTGATCCAAGGAATCAGATATTGTTAAAGAATCTATTCTCATGGTGTTAGAATGTGGGACGAGTGATGTTTTTATAAGAAAATAGAATAGGAATTATTATCAATTCCCATCATTATATATGGGTATGTTATGTATTTTAATTTTCACTCACTAAAAAATTAATGGAATGTAGGATCCGAACGCGTGGAGTTTGGGGTTGGTCGCTCTGATAAGGGATAAGAAATATTAATATTGATTAATGGATGTCCATGTTGTAGTCATTTATAATTTTATAAATGAAGGAATTTATGGATGTAATCCTTGATAATTTTTTTTTAAGTATTTTATTATTGATTTGGTTAAATCAAAGATAACGGTGTTAAGCTCAAATTTTATTATGGTGATCCATGGTGGCTAGATTAGGGACATTCATGTGATCACATTATAGAATAATGAATAGTTTGTTTATATAATGGTTCATCCAGCTGATGTCATAAGAATTCAGTTATACGAATTGTTGGGTATTGTTGGAATGGTCTTGGTATGCCCTTATATGAAAGAATTTGAACATAGTTTTGGTTACACATTAGTCATATGAGTCGAGCCTTTTATAACCAGTTGATAAGTGTAGTGATAATGTTTGGCCATTCCCATAAAATCATGAACTATAATTAATATCCTCATATTGTATTTATAAATGTTCAAGGGGTGTTTACAATATACTAATGAGGTTTTTCTTAATAAAATATAATAATGAAATTATAATTACATGGAATTGGTAGTTTTCCTAAAAATATGGTGGGAAGTGCTATAGGACAGTGAATTTATGAATTGAAACAATTATTGTATATCAGGATATATAAGATTACAATGATTCAACTTGATGTTTTAGTTACATTTATGATTTTTATGTCATGTTTTGGTCATTTTGGAACCATTGTTTTAATGTGAATCTTGTGGGTTCATTGTAGTTTGGAAAAACTATTATTCTGTTTTTGAAAGATTTCATGATTTGAGTATGTTGTATAACAACCATTTTATTTATTTCAATGGATTAATTGATTAATTATATTACACTACACATAATACAACCAAGATGATTATGAATTATAGTGTCATTATGAATTCAATACATCACATAACAACAGGAAAACATTCTATTCAAAACATTTATTAAAAACATCGTAAACTATCTCAAAATACTCATTCGAACTTAAAACTGCATTGGATAACATGGTAATAAACATGATAAAGGGGTGATATATATATCCTAGTAAGGGAATTAAAATAGAATAAGTGATACCTATTATAAAATAGGTATACAGATTACGATGAAAATAAATATAAATAATAAATCATTATAAATAATAATAACATAACTTGGGAAATGTGGAAACCACATAAATGGTGAATCATAATCATAGGTTAAGGAAAAACCCACCCAAAAATCATGGTGGGAAAAGTCCCATAAAGGAATCAGGTCTACTCCTTGTCCCAACATGACATATCATGAAACTAAACATCACCCAATTAATTGGAGTATTATCTTGACACATCCATCATATTCATTTCATTCTCATGCTTTTTTGTGCCACATAAACCATACAATAGGGATTAATTAGTAATAATAATTTATCCCATTATAGTGTAATGTGAAATAAATATATGTATTCCCCCAATTAATAAATATAATATCATTAACGTGAATACCTTTCATAAGAAAATGGGTATAGTACTCACTACATAATAATTAAGGAAAGGAAAATCCCGGTGATGTTTTGGTAGTATAACAACATTACATAAAATTTAATAAAAGTGATTTATGAGAGAGATATGATCTCTAATTATATTTTATATATAATTTAATGTAGGGTAAATATGTAAAATTATATACCATCATATGTAAATGAAGATAAAAGACATAAGGTAAAGAAGATACATGAATGAAGAGGAGAATGGAAAAGGTCCCATGTGAATTTTTTTCATGGTAATTTGTGTGCATAATGGATCATTGGAAGTGTAATGAGAGTAAAAAAGGAAGAAATAATCATTTAAAAATTAAATGGATTGTAATATAAATATTTAAGGTCATATACCAACAAAATAAAATGGAATTTATTATACAAAACATAAAAAATGTTCTTGAATGGACATTAGAATAGAGAAATCACTTATGAAATTTCACCAGAGTAATGTATTGGGTGAGTGTAAAAATGATATATAACAAACAATTAATTATTTAAATGACATCCACTTGATAATAGGGTATTTTTCTAAGTAAATAAACTCATAAATAATTGTTTTTATGATGATAAAATCTAAATAAGGTGCATGAATTGAAATAAATAAAGGAAGGTAAGGATCCCTTACTTGAGTGTGTTACTTCAATAGCATCGTAGGGGATTAGAGAGAGTTTGGGGAGCCTTTTAATGACTCTATAGAGTGTAGGGAAGAGTGTAGTCATGATCCATAGAGATTCAGTGATGATAAATGGGATCCTGGGTGGTTTTATATAGTAAAATAGGTGGATTACCTTGTTATTTAGGTTTTATACTCTACATAATACAATATCCAAAAATAAAAAACCATAACATGTTTACCACTGGTTTCTAACAAAAGGGACTTTTTTATTTATTTTATATGTCTGTGGTCCAAAAATATTAAAATAATGTCCTTCCTTATGTGTAAGTGAATAATAATCTTAATGAAATGATATCAAAATCATAAAATATATCATATGATTTAGAGTTTTCTGAATTGTGTTACAGAATAAATTTAATAAACTTAAATAGAATTATATTAAATTGAAAAAATTTATCTGTTCAGGAATCCCATTAATTGTAATTATTACCACAAATTTAGGTAATTATTATGTCATAAAACAAAGAATATATGATTATGATATTTAATTTTTACTTGAAAATTGTATTGTCTATGAAAATTGGGAAAACATCACTATTGTGTAATTTAATAATTTTGATTCCAAAATAATAATCATTTAAAAAAATATTTTTATAAATAATTGAATTTTAACTTTTAATATAAAATCAATATTTTTTATGAAACGATTAGTTTTTTTGACAATAATAGTAGAAAAACTCTTAGAAAAAGTACATTTGAATTCAAAAAAATTATTTGATCACATATATATAAAATAATTATTTAATGATATTAAAATATTAATTATTTCATTATTCAAAATAATTCTTAAATTTATTAATATAATCTTAATATTAACCAAAAAGAAAATTTGTGATTTATTGTATCAAAATAAAACTAAATTAAAATGTAATAATACTTGGATGAAAATATACTAGAAATTCTATATAAAAATTACATATTCATATTTATAGGGTCTTGATACATATCTCTTTTATATACCAGATAATTCCATAAGAGTAATTTGTGTGATGGTGGAATGTTTATAGGGCAGTTCAGCGAACATGGTCTTGGACATTATCTCAAAAATATTGAACTTCCCTCATAAACGGTTTCACTCATGATTATGTTTTTGGACCTCTTATTTGTATTAGTCAATGAATAATCACAAAAATGATATCTCCCATGGATGTTCTGATAAATTTACATCATAGGTTACAATCCTACTCGTTGAGGCCATCACTTCTTTTTCCCATGTCATTTGTATTTATTAAAACATCATATTTATAGTAATAAAATGATCACTACTCAATGAATATATTATAAATGGTAATGATTATTAATGGTCCATTAATTCTAATTGGATAAAATAATTGAAAAATATTAAATTTGTTTTCCGTAACCATATTTACTGATCTAACATTTAAATAATGTTTAATTTTATTTATTAAAGCTTAGGTCCATAAAATATTCCCCATTATGAAATTTATCCCCCAAAATTTTCATTTACAACACCAAAACAGATGAGGGTAACTCTACTTCATTAACTCCTTTGTTTCCCACATTTATTCTTCAATATTTTTTTTATCCAAAACACTTTGACTATGTGAATTTTCTTATTTCATATAAAATTTTACCTATGATCTATAATCTCCACTAAAAGAATCTAATATGAGATATCATTCTTCAATGGTAATAATTATGGATTGAGTTTGTATGAAGGGTCTTTTATGTACTTTGTTGAGAGTGATAAAAGGAATACATTTTTTACATGATATAGGTTCTGTGGGAGTGCTAGTATATAGGCCACTGCTCTGGTGATTCCATGGATCCCAAAGGTGAAAATGTATATTAGAATAATCTTTATCTTAATCTTAATTACCATCTCATTCATCCATGGGGATATGTGGAGGATTACCATGTCTCTAACATCAAACTCTAGGTATTTTCTATGACAGCAATCAAAACAATTCTACCCACCCTGAGCATCCTTCATGTGTACTCAATGGTCTAAACCATTTCCACTATTTCCTTTAACATTTATTCCCCAAAATCATCCCAAAATGTAGGTTTTCACATCTCTTTCCACAAAGGGCCTCATAGGGATCCACTTTGGTGATGGTGTGGAAACAGATGTTATATGATAACACGACCAGAGGAAGATTTTGGTCGCGTTATCTATTGAAGCTTAGTGTCCATGCTCATAACATGTATTCTAATGTATGAATATTCCTATCTGACTGTCATCAATTTTAGGATTATAAATAATATTTATGTTCATCACGGTGTTTTGAGAATTCAGTGGACATTTAGAAAACATTGAGGAAAATCTTATCTCTTGATCGTATAAAATAGATAGTTGGACTCTAATAAGACATAAAAATTATATGATGTATATCCATTGAATTTTATCCTATTTGAATTATTCTAAAATTTTGGTAAAGTTTCCTTTCTTTGTATGAAAATCTACAACATCCCATATACAATTGTTTTTCTTATATGTATTAGGAACCCGTTGAAAAATTCCTTGGTGATGTTTTCTCATTTCCATGTTGGTACGGGTATTGGTTGCATCATTCCCTTAGTATTATTCATTTCATTATAAAAATTTTATAAATCTAGTGATGATGATGAATATTTAGTGATGTCCTTCTTCATATTCTTCCCCAATTAGTGCTCATAAAGATCGTGATACATCATTGTGCTTCCAAAGTGAATGGAGAAGTAGAATTGTGTATATCATCCAAAAGTTACTCTCTTAACCAAGTATTTCATAGAACACACAGTCTTGACCAAAATATAAGAATTACATTTTCATAAATTTAAAACTCTAAAGACATCCCCTTCATCATGGATCCCACCTTCTTTTAAATTTCCACATCATTTCATTGATCAGCCTTTAACCTTTCCAAAAGAGACAGTTGAGAAATAATTTGTGAAACGATTAATGATGTTCGTTCCTTTATGATTCCCATGTAAATCCATTGAAGGTTCAAGAATATTACAACCAACTAAATTCTCATCATTAATAAGGATGAAGGATCCTTTCACCTTATTGAATATAGCACATTATTCACATTACTTTGATAGTAGTGAATTGAATAGTCATAGTCCCTAATCATCTCTAACCATTCTCATTAGAGCATATTTCGATCTTTTTTGTGTGAATATATACTTGTGGATTTTGTGATCTATATATATCTTATACTTCTACCCATAGAGAAAATCTCACCATATTTTCTAAACAAATTTCATACCTTCCAACACAAGATCTTGAAATTGGATAACTTTGCTTATGAAATTTCAACTCCCTTAAAGTAAATGTTATGACCTTTTCATTTTGTATTAACAATCATATAAATAACTTATTTTTTGAATATCATTGTACTAGATTGATTTATAATCTTATTGGTTTGTGAGCACAAGTGCAATGATGAGCATCTTTTTAACACTATGAAGCTCTATTAACATTCGCCATTACAAGAAATCATGAATCCTTTCTAGGTTCTCTTGGTAAGATGGTTTGAAAATCATGAGTAATTTCTCAAAAATTGGAAATATTACCTAGAAGTACAAGAAACTGTACCTATACAAATTTGTTTTCCAAATCATTGGTATATGTACCAAGAATTTACCATTTATCAATGGTATAGAAATACCATTGGTATATGTACCCAATACAAATGGTTTTGGAAAAACCATTGGCATAGAATCAATAAAATGAACATATACCAGCAGTGTTACAAAATGGTTTGTAGATGGATATATAAATTGTTTGGCTATAATGGTCGGTATATCGATTATATAATGATGATATACAAATATATTTTCCAAAAACAATTGTATGGGGCCCAAAAATCCAAATACTTAAACCAACAGTTTGGAAGAGCACTTGTATATGTATTTTTATATTTAACAGATTATTTTATCATGTAATAGTGAATACATTAAGAATTAATATACATTTAAATTTTAATTATCATATTCATCATATTATGTTAAAAAAACAATTTTCCTCAGTGTTTAAGTCATTGAGATATAAATCAAAGGTTTGGAGTTCAAAACTAGATAATACTTTTTTATTAACCTATTCAATCAATTTTCAAAAACTATTGTTGTAGGTAAATACAGATGCATGATAAGAAAATGGACACCAAAATCATTGATATAGCCTACACCAATGGATTTGGGACTAATTCCAATGGTTCCAAACTGTTGATCTATGATTGTTTTACAATAGTGTAGTGAACCCAAGGAAATTATGGATACCTGCCATAGATATTGGCCACATCTATCCTTCAATAGCTTTCTTCATTTAATGGTCCATAGAAATAACATTTCACATAATGATATGATTCAAAAAATATACATCCTTCAACTAGAGCTCACATTTGGTTTAATTTCATAAATATTCTCCCTTCATAGGTTCCATAGCACGACACTCACTTCAATGCTCCTCAAGGTCCTCATTAATTTTGGGTTATATTAGAATTTCATATATAAAGATGACCAAAAAGTTATTGAGGTAATATCTAATGTCTCCATTTATCAAGTCCATGAATATTTCTGGAGCATTAGTGAGTCCAAATGGAATCTCTATGCACCTATAGTGCTCATACATTATAGAAAAAGTGGTCTTTTGGATATCTTCATTATTCACCATTACTTGATAATATTATGAATGAACTTCAAACTTGGAGGAGTATTATGTGTTTTATCAAAATATGAATGTAGATGGTCAATTACAGTAGGGGGGGGGGGTGTTAATTGTATGTTTAAAAACATTCATTTTTTAACATAAGGAAAACAATATTTAACAAATTTTAACAAGGTAAATTCACAATACCTATTTTAGTTCTACTAAACAAATTTATAGATTCCTGAAATATGATTCTAGAAATGAGTCTTAAGGAAATTTTACAAGGAAAATATTCTACCTTAAAGTGTATAGAATATTACATATCAGAGTATACCAAAGAACAAGAATGTATAATAAGTGTATAATTTCTTCATTTATCAAAATACAGTAGAAATAAACTTGAAAAAAACATGCAACAAGTATAGAATCGTTTATTCCAAAGAGCAGGGGATCCAAAACCTTGGATAATGGTCCCTTGATTTATACTTTCAAGAAATTATTTCTTACCCACACAAGGGTATCCCTCGGTAGGAATATTATAGTGTCTCTTGCTATCCCCACAAGACCTTGAAAATTAAGGAAGTACACCCCTTTTTCATCCTATCCTTAAAATCCATAGATTTTACTCATCAACAATCGGAGTCGCACGAAGCAACTTGAACAAGATATTAAGAACTGCACAAAGAAAGAGGGTCTCCCTCTCTAGAAGTTACTTTAGCAACATGAAACATCTTTAGTGATCAACTTGTTCTGAGCTCTTTCAAATCAGATCTTACTTATATGCAATTATCCAATGGTTGGATCCCTACTCCAATAGTCATATTTTTTCTTGAATCTCAGAGGGACCTATAAATGTGTCACTCAAACAATGCTTAGTTAGAAACAGATTGTATGACAACATTTCAAAACAAGTGTAAGGAATATAAAGTTACATATCCAAATATTTCTTTTTGAGTCTATAAGAAAATAGAATTTGGAGTCTATCCATATAAACATTAATAGTCTATAAGACCATGATATTTAAGTTCTATTTTACCAAGAATTCAGAATCTGAAATCTAATGATTTTGGAGTCTAAATTCCAACGAATTCAGAGTCTTAATTCTGTGGAATTTGGAGTCCAAATTTTGAAGAATTCACTGCCAATTTATGTGGAATTAGGAGTCGGAATTAAAAATAATTCAATTTCTAAATTTTGAAGAATTTCTAGTCTAAATTTTAGAGAATTCGGAGTATTAATTTCAAATATTTTAGTTTCTTAATTTTAGAGAATTTGGATTCTAAATTTCAGGGAATTCATAGTCTAAATTATAGAGAATTTGGAGTTTGAATTTCTGAGAATTCAGACTCAAAATTTCATAGAATTTGTAGTCTGAATTTCATAGAATTAGTAGTCTGGATTTTAAAGAATTTAGAGTCTATATTTCAAGGAATTAGATGTCTTAATTTTAGAAATATTGAAGTCTGAAATTTAGAAAATTCATAGTCTGAATTTCAGATATTTCAGAGCATGAATTTTAGAGATTTCTGAACCTAAAAATAGAATACACTACATCCAAGTAATTATAAGATACGTTGGTTTTCGATATGATACCTAATTTTTTATACAGTAATAAAATTAGTTAGATTTAGAGAGACTATAAAAATAATAATAAAAACTTAGGTAAGGAAGAAAATTTTCCTAGAGGATGAATATTTTACTTATAAAAATAGTACCTAGGGAAAATATAATTCCCCTTAAGATAAAGTGTTTGTGCTTTTTAGAACATAGAGAATTTTAAAATACATAAATAAACCTTATTGAATCAATAATCTCCCTCTTTTTAGAAAATATAAACATCCTAATAAAAAAATATATATACCTCTAAATTTTTTTATAAAAGAAAAAACATATCTTCCTTTACATATGAATAATGATTAATATGACTTACTCCCACTTAGGTTTTTAGATCTCTAAGGATAGTATTCTTGAATTCCATAAAAAGATTTTTCTTTTTCTAGCGTATGAAAATATTCCATGATAAAAAAACCCCTTAGATAGAGTCCCCCATACATAGGAAATTCTTCCCTTTACTTAGTGTTCTTCTTATCATTCCTTTTTCTCCATTTGTGATTTTGAAAAAGGAATATAGTGAATGGAATAAAATCGGGTTCCTTAAATATTTGTACAATAAAAAGACACATGATAAACATCAAAAAATATTCAATACGATTGGAAATTTTTTTCCAAGAAAGGTAGTACAAAAAAAGATATGAGTTATGGAAAATAATTATCCTTCTTTTTCTTTCTTCATATGCTTATTGAGAATAGTCTTCATCTTTTAATGCACATTATGATCATGTTTAAAACATTTGATCATCCGATCATGAGAAACATTTTTATTCTAAAGGGATTTGATCATTTCTTCTTGAGGTTTAATAACTTCTGCCAAATTCATCAAATGTTCTTCTTTCATACTTATCTTTTCTTTAAACTCAATTCTGAGATCACTTTCTGTAACACCCTGAGATTTTATGAAAAAAATATTCTTTTTAATTTTATTAATGTCTTGTGTTGTACGCTACATGAAAAGGAGCTTGCACAACATACATCTTTGACTTTCCTTGCATTACACGCAATCGCAACCTTCCTCGATAGCGTGTGTAGTACGCAATAACGAGTTTCACTAAACAACAATATGCTATTAAAATATTATTAAAACTAGCCGTTATGAATAGTAATAACCAATTTTTTAAATTTTATAAATTTTATTTTTCACAATGGACTTTATTTTTGGATTCGGAATATCGAAATTAGCCTAGGGTGAAATTTTGGTATTTTTCTGAAAACTTTCAATTTTTGATAAATAGTGAAACCACTAAGTGGTAGATAAAAAACTGAATTTTTCATAAAACTTAATTTTACCACTTCTGATAGTGGAATTTAGAAAATCCGAGAGACATGGTTGATTTCAGTAAGTAAAATGTGGTTCAATGATATGAAAATAAATTTTTGGTGAATAGTAACTTTTTACTTTTTTTTACCACGGTTAAAAGTAAATAGGGTAATTAAGGGTAAAAATGATATTATTATTACCCAAACACATGTCCTAATTCTATTGGATAAGTGTAATTTGACCAAAAACAACCTTAGAATAAAATATGACGATTTACTCCCACTTGGATTAGATTAGGAAATTTATTATTAATTTATTTATAGAAGGGTTAAAATAGTTAAAATCAATGTTTAATAAGTATATAATTTTTTATATAGGGTTATACATAAGATAAATTAGACTATAAATATTCATTAGAAATATAAAAATATTTCCTACATAATGGTATTTTATTTTTAATTTTTAGACATTAAATACTTTAATTTATTTATGACACAACGATGATGTAGTAATTATCTTATAAATGAAATATTGACAGAATTGATGTTATAAATACCAAAATAAATGTAATTTGTGACTTTTTATGAATTACAATAATTTTATTAGTTAATATTACATGTTATTATTTATTTAATTAACTTTGTTTGAACTAATCATTCTGTTATGATTTTCAGAAAAATAAATTACTAAATAGTGTCAAAATTGACATAAAATAGTTTTTAAAACAAATATTATATTATTAATTGTTATTTTATTCCTAAAAATCTATGGTTTGGAAAAATGACATAGATAAGGTTATATATATTAATAATAAACAACTTGGGGTTCGTTTGAATGCTTATAGTAAGTTTATTAACCTTTTAGTATAAGAACACAAGAAGACACGGTAAAAGTAAAATTATTTAACATAATGTTAAATCTAAATGATAAGTTTAAAATAGTGAACTAAACATGTCCAAATTCTATTGGATGAGAGTATTTCGACCGATACCCACCTTAGCTTCGAAATAACTCAATTTTCAGCTATTTAAAACCGAATTTGGCTTTATAATAAAAAATATATTTTTAGTTATTCCAAAGGTGCCCCTCTCCTCCCTTATAAAAGGGAACCTCCTCCCTCCCTTCCTCACACCACATTGATCCTTAAAGCTCGGCCAACCCCTACCAAATTCTCTTCTCCACTTCCCTAGAAACATCTTAGAGGTTTTGGTCTTCCTCAAAGACCAATTATAGTGTCCTAAAAGGAGATCTCAAAGAGGCTCTTCAAAGAAGAGGAGGTTCGGACACTTACGAAGCAAATCGGACCTAAGGTAAGGGAAAATATCACAATCTCATTTTTATCCGAGATTTTTTATACTTTGGTATTTACTGGGGTGTATTTTATCATCCACATACATGTTTCCTCAATATGTAATATTGTTTCCATCCACCTACAACTGTTTAAATCCAATTTTACCCTTCAGTGAGTTTTTAGTAAAAGATATGAAAGGAATTTTTTGTCGTTTTTTGTATGAGGTACTTTTTGACTTTTCCGACAAAAGTACAAGAAGAATGATTTTTTAACTTATACGGCATCAATGGATTTTGAAAACATTATTTCCATGAAGCTTCCTTTACAGGTTTTCAATTTTATTTTTAATCAACTTCATTTAGTTATAATTTTATGACATGTTATGAAATGAAAAGTGTTTTTGAAGTAGAAAGGATATTTTCCTCAAGAATGGAGTACAAGTGTTTTATCAAAATTATTTTCCATCTAAGATAATAAAGGGTTCTGTTTCTATCCCTGTTATTACATGGATTTGATTATGTTGTGATGGAAACATTTTTTTATGAATTCCTTTATCTTATATGAATTGTTTTATGATGTCGCGATGTTTAAGAATCCCATTTTTATTACATGGGATATGCAATGATGTATGTTTTAAGATTTTGTGTCACACATAAGAATGGTATAATTATGAGATGGGTGGGACCTATATCTCCCTCCAATGCATTGGGTAAAGATTTTATATCTCATGAGATAGACATGGCTGGAACGATAGGTTATACCGGTTAAGTGAAACATGACTGAAATGAGGAATGAACTCGGTTCAGAAAGGGACTTTGTCCACTAAGATAATCTTGGAAATGAGTCTTGACTAATAAGATATGATTATCTATGATTATGTGTGTATTCCATAAAGTTTCATGTTTTAAGTTATGATTATTGGGATTTCATTTCACTACTATGATTTATCCCATGTTATGAAATTATGCTCTCTTTTGTAGATTAAGATTTCCAAAATGTTATGTTCTTATGAATATGATGTGATTGATATTTCTTTTGTTTACCCTTACTGAGCATTTGAGATCACCCTTTTATGTTTTCTTTTCCCCAGGATATAATGAAAGGTTTCAGGTAAAAAAAATGATGATCTTTATGGGAGATGTTGAAGATCTTTCACCACGATTAGAAGACTATATTCCGAGTTTCCAAAGACACTAAAATATTACGATCCTTGTGTGTGTGTTTTTGTTATGTACTAAGTATTCCGAAAAAGTAATGTAATGTCCATGTACGTCAAGCTTCGGGTCTCTACAGTTGGTATCAGAGGAAAGGTTTAGTCAACCTTTGGAAACTAGGATAAGAAAACGTTAGTGAGATCCCTAGAGATATTTCTAAGGTATGTCTAGTGATGTCTCTAAGGACAAGTATACGTATAGGATACAGTCCTAGAACTACGGTAACGATCATAGAATTTAATCTAAGATGTTAGATATTGAGGATACTCCCCTTTATTATGATGTTTTCCGTAGCATGATTTTTTCCTCTCACACTATTCTTTTTGGGTTTTAGACGGTGGCTGGAACCCGAAGGAACCGTGTTGATCAATGCAATGGACAATGCAATGATTTTCCTCCTGAACAAACAAATGTTATGGGAGATGGAGTGAAAAATCTTATTGCTATACTTACACAAGCTATGAATCATTCTGGACTTCCAAATGAGCAGAGAAGGGAACAATATTCTATTGATTCCTTCATGAGGGAACGCCCACCTTCTTTCAGTGGGTCTTCGGATCCACTTGTTGCTGAACAATGGATCAGTACTATTGAAAAGATTTTTTCAGTTATTCAATGTTCTGAACATGATAATGTCATCCTAGCAGTATATCATTTGGAAGGTGAATCTGATCAATGGTGGAATCTTATCAAGAATAGGAGTCAAAGAGATGAAATTGAGTCCATTGAATGGGACGAGATCAAGAACTTATTTTTCAATAAGTACTTCCCTCGTATTCTTTGAACAAAGATGGAGAAGGAGTTTCTTGATCTAAAGAAAAAGGATGATGAATCTGTTTGTATATACGAAGCGAATTTTACAAGGCTTGCAAGGTATGCATCTGGATTTATCATCCAACTTGAAAGTAAAGTTGATCGATTCTTCAGTGGCTTAAAACCAAATCATAGAAGGGCATTACCTATAAGAGACTTCAGTAGCTATGAAGAAATTGTGCGTTGTGCTATCAAGGTAGAAATGGAAGTTGGTGTTACTTATCCATCTCATAGTTTTGACAAGAAACGAAAAATGGAGTTCAAGGAGAAATCTCAGAATAATGGTGAAAAGAAGATGAATGTTTCCTTATGCTCAAAGTGTGGAAAGAAGCATGGTGGAGATTGTCTTAAAGGGACTAGAAAATGTTTTAAGTGTGTAAAAGAAGGTCATCGAGCAGCTGAGTGTCGAAGTAATGGAAAAAGGATTTCTAATGATGGGAATAAAGAAAAGACTGCAGAGAACGCACCACCAACACTTAAATGATTCAAGTGTAAGGAAATGGGGCATTATGCTAATAAATGCCCTAATCCAAGGGTTAGTGATGATCGAAATGAGCAACCACTTAAGGAAAAGGAAAAAAGGGAAGTCACTTGCGATCACTATTGGCGATGTTGAATATAACAATAATGTGGTGGAATGATTAAGTGTTTATGTAATGGGATTCCAAAATAATGTTGTATATAGTATCGTGGAATATTAAAATATTTATGTATTGGTATATTGTGGTTTTCAATGGTACCGGTAACCATGGAATGTGATAGAGATATATTTGAAAAAAAAGATGATATGCGCATAATGAAGGGATAAGAAGATAATGAGATGTTTTATTGTATTAATGAGCTCATGACTGATATAAGGACTAAGTGATATTATGGTTTGAGTATATAGAATTTTGAGGATTTTGGTATGTGGAAAGTGTTAACTTTTAACTGCATTCATGTTTTCACTAAGGTTTAATGGGTATTCATTTTTCAAGAGAATACATGATTAAGGACTTTGAATGTTTGGAATGTGACCAACAAGACATATCTTATGATATATGGGGATCAACGACGGTATTAAATCTCTGGTAATCGTTTTCACTATATTATGAGAGTGGACTGTAGTATTATAGATAAGCCTAAAGATTGGAATGGATTATGCTGGACATAACTTAGTATTGTTTAAGGATAGAAGTTTTTTCGATATTATTGATGGGATGTTATAGTAATATAGTTTTAGAAAAAGGACAACCTGCAGGACGGGCGACAGCCCATCGCGTCGGACAAGGCCGTGGGAATCGAACCCACAACCGAAGTGCGACTGGCCTTTATCACCTACCACTGGCCTACAGGATGTCCCTGTTTAGTAGAAACTAGTTTTATTATATTAAGTAGTATGATATATAAAGTATAAGTCCATTTTAGGAACCATATATCATTAATCTCACTATAGATGGACTTATTTATACATTGATAACTTTTCTATCCTTTTGTTTGAGACAGATGGAATGACCCATCATTCTATCACATGATCTGCTAACACATCATGAATGAAAAATTCAACTTCATTTCTTTAAGAGATGAAGTGGAAATTGTCAAAAGAACGACCAACAGTGAGACTATACCGAAATCACGAAAGTATTTCTTCTAATTCCAATTTCATCAACTTTAGGGAAACGATCTTGAAGACCAAAAATGTTCTCCTAGTGCTCTTATATATGATGAATCAGATGGTACCTTAGATAGTCACAAATTTATGGCTTTTTGATTGCTGGCTTCTCCATAGCCATGTTCTCTACCACTCTCCATCAGAACATGATGGTTAGATTTCTCTTCCATATCCATATTTTCACCTATGTGGAAACCTAGTGATTAGTTTATTTGGGTAACCATTACGTTTCATACTTTTGTTTTTAAAGATTGGGTTTGGTATTCCTTTTTAGGATGTGGTTTCTTATTAAAGAAACTTTCGAGTAGTAAACCATTTATAACTCCGACGAATTTCGAGGGAGAAATTCATTTTAAGGGGTGTAGAATGTAACACCCCGAGATTTTATGAAAAAAATATTTTTTTAAATTTCATTAATGACTTCTGTTGTGTGCTACACCAAAAGGAGCTTGCACAACACGCATCCTTGACTTTCCATGCATTACACGCAATCACGACCTTCCTCGATAGCGTGTGTAGTACGCAATAACGAGTTTCACTAAACAACAATATGCTATTAAAATATTATTAAAACTAGCAGTTATGAATAGTAATAACCAATTTTTGAAATTTTGTAAATTTTGTTTTTGAAAATGGACTTTATTTTTGGATTCGGAATATCGAAATTTTCCTAGGGTGAAATTTTGTTATTTTTCTGAAAACTTTCAATTTTTGATGAATAGTGAAACCACTAAGTGGTAGTTAAAAAACTGAATTTTTCATAAAAAATAATTTTACCACTTCTGTGAGTGGAATTTCGAAAATCCGAGAGACACGGCTGATGTCAGTAAGTAAAATGTGGTTCAATGAGATGAAAATAATTTTTTGGTGAATAGTAACTTTTTACTTTTTTTACCACGGTTAAATGTAAATAGGGTAATTAAGGGTAAAAATGATATTATTATTACCATAACACATGTCCTAATTCTATTAGATAAGTGTAATTCGACCAAAAACAACCTTAGGAATAAAATATGACCATTTAGGCCCACTTGGATTAGATTAGTACATTTATTATTAATTTATTTAAAGAAGGGTTAAAATAGTTAAAATCAAAGTTTAATAAGTATATCATTTTTAATATAGGGTTATACATAAGATAAATTCGACTAAAAATATTCATTAGAAAGATAAAAGATTTCCTACATAATGGTATTTTATTTTTAATTTTTAGACATTATATAATTTAATTTATTTATGACACAAAGATGATGCAGTAATTATCTTATTAATGAAATATTGACATAATTGATGTTATAAATACCAAGAAAAATGTAATTTGTGACTTTTTATGAATTCTACTAATTTTATAGGTTAATATGACATGTTAGTATTGATTTAATTAACTTTGTTCGAAATAATCATTCTGTTATGATTTTCACAAAATTAAATTACTAAATAGTGTCAAAATTGACATAAATTTTTTTTAAAACAAATATTATATTATTAATTGTTATTTGATTCCTAAAAATCTAAGGTTCGACCAAATGACTTAGATAAGGTTATATATATTAATAATAAACAACTTGGGGTTATTTTGGCTTCTTATAGTAAGTTTATTAACCTTATAGTATAAGAACACAAGAAGACATGGTAAAAGTAAAATTATTTAACTTAATGTTAAATCTAAATGATAAGGATAAAATAGTGAACTAAACATGTCCAAATTCTATTGGATGAGATTATTTCGACCCATCCCCACCTTATATTCTAAATAACTCAATTTGGAGCTATTTAAAATCGAATTTGGCTTTATAATAAAATAATATTTTTTGTTATTCCAAAGGTGCCCCTCTCCTCCCTTATAAAAGGGAACCTCCTCCCTCTCTTCCTCACACCACATTGAGCCTTCAAGATCGGCCAACCCCTGCCAAATTCTCTTCTCCACTTCCCTAGCAACATCCTAGAGGTTTTGGTCTTCCTCAAAGACCAATTATAGTTTCCTAAAAGGAGATCTCAAAGAGGCTCTTCACAGAAGAGGAGGTTCAGACACTTACGAAGCAAATCGGACCTAAGGTAAGGGAAAATATCACAATCTCATTTTTATCCGAGATTTTTTATACTTTGGTATATACTGGGGTGTATTTTATCATCCACATCCATGTTTCCTCAATATTTAATATTGTTTCCATCCACCTACAACTGTTTAAATCCAATTTTACCCTTTAGTGAGATTTTAGTAAAAGATATGAAATGAATTTTTTGTCATTTTTCATATGAGGTACTTTTTGACTTTTCCGAAAAAAGTATGAGAAGAATGTTTTTTTAACTTATAAAGCATGAATGTATTTTTAAAACATTATTTCCAAGAAGCTTCCTTTAAAAGTTTTCAAGTTTATTTTTAATCAACTTCAATTAGTTATAATTTTATGACATGTTAATAAATGAAAAGTGTTTTTGAAGTAGAAAGGATATTTTCCTCAAGAAGGGAGTTCAAGTGTTTTATAAAAATTATTTTCCATCTAAGATAATAAAGGGTTCTATTTCTATCCCTATTATTACATGGATTTGATTATGTTATGATGGAAATATTTTTTATGAATTCCTTTATCTAATATGAATTTGTTTATGATGCCATGATGTTTAAGTTTCCCATTTTTATTACTTGGGTTATGCAATGATGTATGTTTTATGATTTTGTGGCACACATAAGAATGGTATCATTATGAGATGGGTGGGACCTATATATCCCTCCAATGCATTGGATAATGATTTTATATCTCATGAGATAGACATGGCTGGAACAGTAGGTTATACCGGTTCAGTGAAACATGACTAAAACGAGGAATGAACTCAGTTCAGCAAGGGACTTTGTCCACTAAGATAGTCTTGGCAATGATAATTGACTAATAAGATATGATTATCTATGATTATGTGTGTATTCCACAATGTTTCATGTTTTAAGTTATGCTTATTGGGATTTCATTTCACTACTATGATTTATCCCATGTTATGAAATTATGCTCTCTTTTGCAGGTTAAGATTTCCAAAATGTTATGTTCTTATGAATATGATGTGATTGATATTTCTTTTGTTTGCCCTTACTGAGCATTTGAGCTCACCCTTTTATGTTTTCTTTTCCCCAGGATATAAAGAATGGTTTTAGGTAAAAAAGGAAGATCTTTATGGGAGATGTTGAAGATCTTTCACCATGATTAGAAGATTATATTCCGAGTTTCCAAAGACACTAAACTATTAAGATCCTTGTGTGTGTGTTTTTGTTATGTACTAAGTATTCCACAAAAGTAATGTAATGTCCATGTACGTCAAGCTTCGGGTCTCTACACTTTCCCTCTTCAAATTCAAAGTAACTAAATTAAGATTCCCATTTAGATCCTTGTCTTCCTACTTTCGAGTTGTTTGTTCATGATTGATCTTCTTATTGAACATTATAGTATGATCTAGACTCTTGATATCATTAGTATCAAAATAATCATATACATTATCTTGAATGTCGTAAAAGATTCAGAGCTTTTCTATTGTCTTTTGGTCCACCTAGTTATTTACATTCCTGATCTTTTATGAGAATCATTCCCAATGTCGAATGTTTTTTAATCAGCGTCAAGCTTAATTAATTTTCTATACCCATACTAATAGGGTTAGAATTCTGAATGAATGAATGCTGATGCATTTGACATATCAAGTTAATAATAGGTAACAAAGGAGTAGTGTCAAGTAATTTCTTCAATCACTGTACCATAATTTCTGGACCCGAGGAGGATTATTTTGAATCAGATTTATCTTTCTCTATCTCAATAGCCTTCCAATTATATGATCCCCTAACATCCTTCTTATCATAAACATCCTTCTGAGTTGTAATAGCTATAACTGGGTTACCTTTGTTAGCTCTCAGAATGATATCCATATCCTTTGGTGGTTCATGTTCACTATCTGATAGTTGAACTATATTATCTTCATTAATCATTCCCTTTTTAGCATCTACCACTCGATAATCTGGTTGAACCAGTTCATCGTTTCTGGTCTCCTCTTGATGGTTTTTTAACCTCTTCCTATCACTCTTCTTAACTTCCTGGGGAATAATTTTTGTAAGATTCGTCCTAGGTTGTCCAAATTAATAATTTATTTGAAACAATTTCCTTCTCATGGTAATCATGGACTTTCCGTATTATATCATCAGTGTCATCACTTCCTTCCTTTTCATCTTCTTGCACATCCTCTTCATGGGAAATCTCTTCCAATTCATTAGGTTCCATAATGACAATATCCTCTCACAATGTATCTACTAGTACTAATTTATTGAGAAATGTTTTTGGAACATGAATCTGCTCAAAATCTTTCTTAGTATCCTTGAGAAGAGATTGAATGATCTCAACTTCATATACTTTGTTCGTTTGCTTATTCTCTTTTTCTTGCTTCTCAAATTCCTCAGTATCATTAATCATTACTGATTTTAAATCAGTAGGATCCAAGACAAATCAAGGCTCTCCTTCATTCTTATTCTTCATATCTTCTCTCTACATTTTCACAACATCATCTGGATAGGTTTTTCGCTTATTAGATTTTGGGGGATGCAGATCAGGTTTCAGGAATTGTAGGAGTTTTTTATTAGGTTCCAGTTCATTCTGCTTTATCTTCTCTTATCCCTTCTTGGAAGTCTCATCCACTTCTATATTCTTGGATATGACTTGTATTTGACTTTTAGATAAGACATACAAGACACCAGAATTTCTGTTAAAGCCAACCTTCATCCTTCTGAGAATATCATCACTCCAAAAAATAACCTTGATACTCATTGGAATAGAACTGCATGGAATTTTTAACAATTCTAGGGAAAGGACTATGATCATGGAAATAATATACGGATACATAATGATTTTATATTTTAGAATCACATTCTTGATATTCATAATTGCATGAAAGACATACTTCACTAGATTAATCTTCATGAAATCCATAGGAAAATCAATAATGTAGATATCACTTTTCATGACGGTATCTCTATCACATTTTCTCTGAATGATAAATCCCAAAACACATTACTCAATAATCCTAAAATTTGTAGAATGATGAATAATATTATGATTTTTCACTTCTATCAACCAATGTCACAATAAATAATTACCCTTATCAAAAATTCCTGATATATCTGGTAGCTTGTGGGTGCATAATTTAACTTCCCCCACATATGAAATTCCAATTATGTTGGCTTTTGTACTCTAGGAAAGGGAATAGGTTTTTCCGTAACACATAAAAGAAAGTTCCATTCTCCCATCTTCATTAAATAATCCTATGGTCTTATAATATTTAACCAACAACTCTGGATAAACAAGATCATGTGCCTTTGGTTTGGATATAAAAAAACTCTCTAAGCCAATCAACATGATATTCTTTGAAAGAATATAATCATAATTTGAGAAGAACAATGGATCTATTAACCCCTCTCTCCAGATCTTCCATTTAGAAACCTCCTTAACTGACGACATTTGTTTCTGAGGGAAAGCCTCTAAAGACATTCAGAATTGGGAAAACCTGAAAATTCAGAATGACCCTTAAGTAGAGAGATAAGGGTTCAACATTAAAGAGCTTGAAAATTGTTCTGGGAAAAAAATTATAGGGGCCTTTATATAGATGATGAAGCGACGATTCATATTCTTAGATTGATCCAGTGGTTGATGTAGGCAAGATATGATCTGAAAGTAGAGATGAAATCCGAAGATGGATTTTGGTAGACTTTGATCTTATGAGGTTTTATGGTAAAAATTCAGTTTTAAGGAATGTGAATCCGAAAAAATTCATAAAGCATGAAAAAAAACCCATAAGGGAAAAAAATAATTACGAAAACCTATGAAATGAATCTTACCTTCTAGACTGTTAGGAAAATTGTTAGTAATGAAGAATATTTTATATGGTGAACATTAGATTCAATTAAAAAATCATAATGAAGGAAAATTTTGGATTTCATAATTTTGAATGGAAATTTTATTTCAAAAAATTTTGATTACGATAAAATTGATTGTGAAAAAATTGATTATGAAAATTTTGGTTAAAAATGATTTAATTAACAAGAAAATGGACCCCCTAAGAAAAGTAGATTGTTATTATAAGGAGATTGGTTTCATGAAAAATATAATATGAAATATTACATTACAATTATCATTCAAAACTGTTATTTAATATATTCAAATTTATCATATGGGTATGATTTTGTGAAAATATCAGCAAGTTGTTCTTGCATTCTGATAAAATGAAAACTGATATCTTTTTTTGTCTTGATAATATTTTCAAAGTAATTTTTGTTACTATACATATTCCAATAATATCCACTATCCATGTACCATGTATTTCTTTTTGTACTTTATTTTAATAAAAATAAAATACTTAGACATTTGGAATCCAAACTTTCATGGATCTATAAATTTCTGAAGGAAAAATATTAGGTATCCACATTTTCATAGAAAAATATTTTTTTTATGAGAACGTAAGGATTGTGTTTTGTTTAAAGAACAATGTTTTTCCCAATGTCCATCACATTGAACATTATTGAATAAATGGAGCATCATGTGGAGCAAAATTGGTATTACTAAAAATAGTTTTAGAATGATTATAACCAAACCCAGAACAATTTCTTAATGGTCAAATTTGGGAATACATATTGTCAAAAATTTCCTTATATTGGGTAAAATTTGGAAAAATATTCTTAAGGGAAAAAATTTCTAATATTAGATTAATAACAGGATTTTTATCTTAAAAAAAATTAGTTTTAGAACTTGAGTTAGCCTCTATAATATTTTTCTTATAAATTACATTTTCAAGATCCTTAGAAAGTTTATACTTCTCATAATTTTCATTCACAATATTTAGGGAAATACTATAAAAATCAATCCTTTTCTTATTAAGATCTTCATAAAGATCTAATTCTTCATGGGTGAAAATAGATAATCTATAATTTTCCATATCAAGATTTTTCTTGAGTTTAGAATTTTCATTCTCATGATGGTTAGAAATCCTAGACAGTTCTTCATAAGAAGCTAATGTATTATCATATAATGAGTAAGATTCATCATCTAAATATTTTTTGAATTTATTATTAGTAAAATTTGTATTTAATGATACCTTAGTTTTATATTTGGCATTGTTACCTTGGACAATAGAAAATGATTTCAATGGGTAGTTTTGTTAGTAAACCAAGATTCTTCTTACCAAAAGATTCGTAATCTTAGGATTCATCTGAAGATTCACCACCATTGTCACTCTAGGAGTAATTAACTTTCAAAAAATTCATATCTTTAGATATTTAGTACTTCATTATATTCCAATGATAATTATTTTCCTTTCTATCCTTTTTCTAATTCATAGAAAAATCTACCATTATATGACATGCTCTTTTTCATTCATAGGAAGTGACTTTCGATTCTTTCTTTTCTTTTCTTTTATTATTATTATATCTATACTGAAAGTTTTTATTTCCAACAATCATTTTTATCATTCGATCAATATTAACTATCTAATTTTAAGTATGTTCACATTAAAAATATTTATATAAAATAGAGACTTTCATAGACATCGATCTTATAACCCTTTCTATAGTGTTCGATTTATTAATAGTAAAGGCTAGACTTCCATTACCATTCTTCTTCTTATTCATATCAACATCTCTTTCATTCTTGTATCATGTTGAATAAGAGTTCCAAAAATCTAATCATGTGTGATTTGGGACACTTTTCTATTCTCATCAGTGGGTTTTCTTTTCGATTCCAATTGATTAGTAAAAATATCAATAATCTTGTCTACATGAGCTTTATCATCATGAACATTCTCTCCCATAGATTGTAAACTGTAGAAAAGAGTCATAACTATTTGATGCACCCTACATACTGGTTCCCTATAAGGAAATAAAAATCCATGATATTTAGATCCAAGCATAGCTCTTCTAGTTTCTATAACATTGGATGTACCAAAATTTGTAACATCTAATTTCTGGCAGATGTAGTTTGCTTCTTCAAAATAAGAAATTTGAATGTATATATTTCGTGACATGGAACCCAACAATGTATTTTGTACCTCTTTTTAGTTGATATTTTGATTTTTCTTAATTTGGGATGGTTTTTACTTCATTTTTAGTAATTTTTTAATATCCATTAAGCATGAAAAATTGGTCTAATTCATTGTTCATAAAAAATTCCTTCATTCTATCTATCTAGTACTCATAATCATGACAATAAAAAATATGTGGTATTGGATTTATATTCTAAATCAAACAAAAATTCATTCCTACAATTGTTTAAGAAAAGCATTCCAAAAAACATGTTAGAACAAAAAGATTGTAAACAAATTTAAAAATACATAAAAAACATAATAAAGAAATGATAAGAAAAACATATAGAACAATGAAAACATGACCAAAAAAACATAAATGTGAATATAAGTATTTCAGAGACAAACCTCTTATACCAATATTTGGATCGCAATATGATTGTAGATGCTCAATTACAAGATGGGGGTGGATTTTATGTTATAAAAAATATTTTTTAACCTTAAGGTAAACTATGTTTAACAAAGTTAAGCAATGTAAATTCACAAGACCTATTTTCGTTCTACTAAACCAACTTTCTAGGTTCTAGAAATATTATTCTAGAAAAGAAACGTAAAGAAAGTATTCAAGGAAACAGTTCTACCTTAAATCAGGTAGAATCATATTTATCAGTGTATAAAAAATTACAATAAGGTATAAGAAGGTTATAATTTCTTTCATTTTTAAAATACAGTGGAAATAAACTTGAAACAATAAAATTACAAGTATGGAATCGTTAAAAACAAAGAGTTTGTTATCCATCAAATTTTTATAAAGGTCCTTTGATTTATACTTTAAATAATTTTTTCCTTACCCACACTAGGTTAAGACCTTCATAGAAATATTGGAATATGTCTTGCTATCCCTGCAAGCACTTGAACATTATAGTAGTCGGCACCTCTATCATCTTATAACCGGAAGCCCTCAATTGTTATCAAGAAATAATTTGGGTCACACGAAGCAATATGAACAATGAATATGGAATCTAAAATCTACATATTTTTTAGTCTAGATTCTATTGAATTTGAAATCTGAATTCTGAGGAATTCAGACTCAGAATTCAGAGGAATTTCAAGTCGGAATTCTAAGGAATCTTGAATCGAAATTCTAAGGATTTCGGAGTCTGAATTTTATGGAATTCAGAGTCCGAATTCTGAGGAATATAGTGTATGAATTCTGAAGAATTCATAGTCCAAATTTTAGATAATTAGGAGTTTGAATTTTAGAAAATTAAGAGTATGAATTTTAGAGAATTTAGAGCTTGAATTTTAGGGAATTCAGAGTCTGAATTTCAGAGTATTTAGTGTTTGAATTTTAGGGAATTTAGTGTCTCAATATCAGATAATTCACAGTCTGAATTTAATAAAATTTTCATTATGAATTTCAGAAAATACGGAGTCAAAATTTGAGAGTATTCGAAGTTTGAATTTCTAAGAATCTTTGTCTAAATTTCATAGAATTCAGAGTATGATTTTTATAAAATTTGGAGGCTGAAATTAATTGAATTTGGAACCTGAAAAACGAATACTCTATATCCAAGGCATTATAATATTATGAGGTTTTAGAAATGAAAAAGAATTTTAACATATTAATAAAATGAGTTAGTTTCATAGATACTATAAAATGAACAATAAAACTATAGATATAGACAAAAAATTCCATAGGGAAGGAAAAGTTTCCTTATGAACATAATCTGTATGGAAAATATAATCCCCTTTAAGATAATTTGATTGTCATTTTCAAAACATAGAGAAATAGAAAATTCATAATGAAACCTTATTGACTCAATCTTATACTCAATGTAGGTGATGAAAAAAATAATCACTATGAGGTAGAGGATACTTGTTCTTTATCATGATCGTATTGATCCCACAATAATCATTGAAAATTCTCATTAACTAAATATTCATTTTTATGAAGAAGACTGTCATATCTCATGGTGAACTACTTCTGTGTATAAACCATTTATCTATATTTTCCTCTTGGTATTTATTCATTTTTTAATGTTGAACAATATCAATTCAATATGGGTTCTTCACTAAGGGTAACGACACTGGTATAAGTTTCAACTAAAAGTTCAACTTCTAGGCTAGGAGGAAGACCATGGAATTATTCATGAAACACATCATCATATTCCCATAAAATATGAATGTATTTGAGGATGGTTCTCTCCCTTGTTTCAATCATTTGTAATAGATATAATTTCTCATAGGGAAGAAACATCCATTATTGAGTTAATAGTTATAAAAAAGATTCATCAACCTATTTGGACTTGTATAGAATTGGGGGTTCGATTCTCCATATGAAGAATGATTTCCATCTCACAAGAATTTTTTTTGAAGCAATAAAAAATGAACAGGGGATTGAATAGAGAATTCCATTCCTCATCCTTATTAAAAAGTTTATCCTATCAAAAATATCTAGTAAGGATACTTCTATCACACACATAAATCATTACCTCATTCCACTGATTCAATTTCTAGGGTGGTTCTTACTACAACTATGAAAAGTGGGATGTTGAAATTTATTGACACCATTAAATATCTCTATAAACCACTAGAATTAAATTTCAAATTACACTTATAGTCCCCCTGATTCACATGATATTTAATAATAAAAATATTTACTATGACAGAAAATCAAGAAATATCCTCATATCTATCAATGACATGGAATACAAGGGCTTTCTATGGACATTGTTTAAGCCTTCCAAAGAATCAGTCAGGCTTGTATTCTAGGGTAACATCAACGATAGAGGCATATCAAGCAAGTCTAGTGATTTTTTCATTCTCACCCCCAATAATTTAGTCATATTTTATTATTGAGGTTACATAAATCCCTTTCAATTTTAATTATGAATATTCCAGGAATCTATTTAACAAGAATCATTTTATGAAATAACTTCTGCTCCATTGCTTCAATATCATTATCATGCTTCTATCTATTTTTTCTGCAATCTATTTCCTAACATTTATTTTTATGATATTTTATTAAATTAAAAATTGTTCACAACATGGTTATAAATTTATCAAATCATATCCCCCATGAGTGACTAACTACATTCTCATTAAGGTCCATTTTCGTATACTAGTTTACACATACTCATTCCAGGAACACCTTGTTAGAGTTCTTAATCCTCGGTACATCTATGCTAGAACTATGCCCAATTTTATTACCCATACAAGGATGTATTTCTGGATAATCCACATATTCTATACTGACCAAAATATGGTATGTTCTCTAATACATATTCTTATCACTAAGGATTTCACTAGAGTTCTATAATCCCAATACAAAATATAACTAAACAATTCATATGACAGAAAATATAACATACCTAATTTTTTTGTTACATTAATACATGATTTATTACAAAATAATACACTTAATTTTCTCATGTGTTCTACATGTCTTGTGTCCTTGGTAGTTAGAAACATAAAACATAGAATACAACATCATTATTAAAAACATCATGGACATGTTGAAAATACTACTACAAATATAAGACAACATCGGATAACCTATGTATGTACATAAGAAATGCATGATCTAAAAATCCTCATAAGGGAAAAAAGGAATAAGTGATACTTATTAGATAATAGGCATATCAAGGATAAATAAAAGGAACATGTATCATAAGACAAGATATATAATTATAATCACAACAATGGAAATGTGGAAACAACTTAAAAAACACTGAATCATAAACATAGGTCATGTATAAAACCCTCAAGAATTCTGGGTGGACAATGTACCATAATGGTATTAGGTTCACTCCATTTCCCAAAATATTGCATCATGATACTAAACATTACCCAATTCATTGGAGTGCTATATGGGAAAACCAATCATATTCATTTCATTCCCATATTAAAGTGTGATATATAGATAATACAACCTAGATTCATTCATCATAATAATTAATCCCAAGATTAAGGAATGTGGAAAAAAATCAGATATGTACCCATTAAATAAATATATGTTCACAAAGGATAATATATTTGATGGAAAACTTGTTATGGTGTTCACTACATAATACTTTTTTCATGGAAAATCATTTCAAAATTTTAGTAGCATTACAACTGTAGTTAAATATTCATAAACGAGGTTGATGATATAGAAAAGGTATATAGTAGTTTATACATAAATTTTAGTATTTTTATGATAGTTAGTAACTTATACCATCATAATTAAATTAAGGTAAAATATATAAGCTAAAGAAGATTCTTGAATAAAGAGGATAAATGAAAACATCCCTTATGAAATTGTGGCATGGTAGCATGTGTACTTACAGGATCATGGTAATATTTATGAGAATGGAAAATTTCATATCATAACTTATAAATTTAATTGAATTTAAAGTGAATATTGAATAAAATATCCACAAAAACCAATTTGAATATAATATACATGACATAGAAGCAGTTCTTGAATGGAAATGATAATATATATATCCCATTCGAAATTTCGGCATTGTTATGGCTTATGTGAAGATGAAAATGAGAGATAATAAATGATACATTTTTAAAATAACATAAATTGGGTATTTGGGGGTGTTTATAAATAAATTAAATCATAAAAATATTCTGTTAAGGAGATAAAATCAGAATATGGTGCTTTAATTGAGTGAGAGAGGGGGAGGTTAATATCCCTTACTTGAGTGTGGGGCTTAAAAATATTGGGAGGGAAATCTTTATAGCATGGGCTACCTTGAGAGGAATCTAGAGTGTGAAATAAACATTATGGTTTTAAGAACCCGGTTTTTTCTATGAAAGACTTTGGAATATTCTTGATAAAATTCCAGAGCAGCGCCTTCAAACGGCGTGCGATTTCGAGCCCCGGAGTGGCCGGAATTAAATTTTCAGTGTGTTCACACTGGAAATGCCAAATAAATGGAATAACACCTAAACGGAGTTCCGGATCAGAGATCCAAGTGTATGAATGGGTTCGGAATGGGGTGTTTACCCTAGGAACGACATAAAACTTGTCGGCGCGGATTGTTTGGACCCCTCGCCCGCTCTCGGAACGTTAAATAGATAAATAAATTAATTAATTTATTCGTTTAATGGAGAAATGCAGTTATCTCGTAAACGGTGGCACGGATTGGAAAACCGAGGGCACCGTTGAGTTCAGAGCATGACGTTTACCCTAGGAATGGTATTAGTTTCGCGGGCGCGGCCGTTTGTGAAAAATGACTCTAGGGGCGTTTTCGTAATTTAGCGGCTTCGGACGTTAAATTTTATAACTTTTGAACGGGGTCTTGGATTAAAATTCCGAGACCTCCATTGTGCTCGGGAGGTGGTGTTTACCCTAGGGGGGGATTAACCATGACCATGCTGAGAGTTTGGGTCCGGGACGACGGGCGGGTGGTTAAGTGTTTTCTATTTAAACGCTTAACACTCCCTCCTCCCTCCTCTCCTTTCCCTTCCCACTGGCAGCCCCTCTTCTCCCGCTCCACCTCCTCCATCTCCGGCGAGAGTCTGGCGAGGAGACTCCGGCGAGGTGCGGTGGTGTCGGCGGATCGTCGCAATGCTTCGGGCGAAGCCCCACGAGGTAGGATTTGTCGTTTGCATTTTCATTCACCGCACCTACTTCGAACTCGATTAATTGTATTGAAAATTTGTCGGATTTTTGAACTAAGCCCATGAACGCATTGTATACAATTTTCTCTTTCCGGCGCTTGTTTCAGTTTTGAAATCGGAGATCGGAGTTGTTCGCAGTCGTTCACCGAAGTTTGCGGGAATTTCGGGTTGTCCAGCGGTTTCCGGCCAGTTTGGGTACTCCGGATGTCAGAGGCGCGTCGACTTCAGGTGGCGCGGCGTCAGCTCGGGCTTCAGGTGGCGCGGTGTCGGCTCGGGCTTCAGCAGCACAGCAGTGAGCGCCTCAGGCGGCTGGCGGCCGGGGGAGTGGGGTCGTGCGGCGGTCGTCGGCTGCAGGCGCCGCGGGCGCGGAGCGCGAAGGGGGTGGGGACTGGCTTCGGCTGGTCGTCGCGGCACGCAGACCCGGGGTCTTCATGACCCCGGCCAGCAGACAAGGGACCCATGCCTCGCGGGTCCCATGGGGAGACAGCCGCACCAGCTCAGCTGGTTCGGGCGACCCGGGCCGGCCAACCCTTTGGTCTGAAATATTTTTTCTAAAACACCTTTAAAAGGCAGCTCGGGTGTCGGATTCACGTGTCGTCAGCGGCGACGTGCTCCTTGAGTTAAGCTGAGTATTTTGACATGATTTCAGGAATTTTTTATTCTCGAAAAGAGGGGATGAGGAGGCACGACGCGTCTTTAAGTGGATGATCATTTCTCACGAGATTCTTGTTTTGAGCGGCGCGGACGCGTCCAACGTCCGTTTTGAGCGTCGTCAGTGGCGTTGGGACCCTGGCATCGAGGCGGAGCATTCCAGGTTGTTTTCAGGTGTTGAGGCCGAAGTTGAGGCATGGGCCCCACAGCCCGTCTTTTGAGCTGCGTGCAGCTTTTAGCGACTTTTTTCTCGGACGTCCGTTCGGGGCGTGCGAGCAGTCGATGTTGGGTGTTTTTCCGAGGGCATCGTGTTGGCGCAGTCTGCCCGCTGTAATTCCACACGATGGTGTGGGCCCCACATGGTCCGTTTCGGGAGTTGACGGTGATTTCCAGCTTTATCATCGGGCAACCGTTTTGGACAAGTGAGTAGTCCATTTCGTGTACTTCTTTGAGAGGATCACAACGGTGCAATCCATTCGTTGAGTTTCGGGACCGGGATGTGGGTCCCACGTGGCATTGCTCGGGTGAAGTGCGCCAGGATGCACATTTTCTCCGGATATCCATTGCACTCAAGTGAGTAGTGCTTTTGACGTGTTTTCCTGAGGGGATCACAATGGTGCAATGCGCCCGACTGTTTTCAGGGCCGAGGCTCGAGATCACGGGACGTCGTTCGGGCGTGAGGCGGTATTGGTGACTTTTTCGTCGGATATCCTTTTGAGGAAAGTAAGTAGTCGATCTCGCGTGTTTTTCCGTGAGGATTACAACGGTGTGATCTGTTGGGTTGTGTGGAGCCTCTTGCGCGATCCTGTTGAATGTGGAGCACGTAAGGTGCTCTAGTGGTGGTTTTCCCTACCTTGATGTAGCGGAACCTTGGCGTGTGATCGCGCACTCTTGGGAGAGTGATACAAATGGTTCTCGAGATGTGGTTGGCTGTACCTGGGCCTTTGAGGTGGACTTGTTACGTCACGCCTTCGCGTTGACGCTGGGTGTCGTGTGCATGATAGCCTTTGGGCTGGAATGAGGTATACTCAGGGAGTATACGAGACCGCTTGGAGGTACGTGTGGTTGATTATACCTGAGGATGTTTGTGCGCTCAGTTGGGGTTGACTTGGGGCCACACGTCGTGTGGGCCCTACGTGCGTGTCGTGATCTTCTTTGCGTACTTGACCTCTCGCGACGTAGAGGGTCCCTCTGCGCTCGTTTGATTGACTGGAAGGGTGGAGTTTTCCCCTGGATGTGTGCTCGTTTGTTTGGCCATCAGGGAGGAGTTTTCCCCTGGCTCTACGCTCGTTTGTTTGACCAGCGGGGTGGAGTTTCCCCTGTCCTAGTGCTCTTTTGTCTGACCAGCATGGTTGAGCGGTCTCCCCCTGGTCTTGTGCTCGATGGTTTGGATGACAGGGATGGTTTGGTTTCTCTGGTTCTTTGGCTGTGAGGGGTTTCAGTAATGTGCCCTTTTATCGGACTGTGACACTGTCTGCGACTACAGGTGTTCGTGTAGCGTGGGCGTTTTCCCCACTTTCTGGGATGAGGTGTCTCAGTCCGATTCAACAGTGACTCAGCGGATTGGAGCGGGATCGCCTTTTGAGGCCTGGGGAGTTTCTCCCGTTGCTCCGTGTTCCTTGGTAGAGATTGTGGTTTTGGTGTGACCAACACTTTACGCGGGCACCGATCCTCTACTCAGGAGGTTGTTCCAGCAGGGTTGAGGTTGTTCCAGTAGGGCTGAGGTTGTTCGAGTAGGGCTGAGGTTGTTCCAGCAGGGCTGAGGTTTTTCCAGCAGGGCTGAGGTTGTTTACAGCAGGGCTGAGGTTGTTCCAGCAGGGATGAGGTTGTTCCAGCAGAGCTGAGGTTGTTTCGAGCGGGGCTCGCCAGTGGGTTACCATCCAGCAGGGATGGCCAGTACAGTGGTGTTTACCGAGCAGTACAAAATAGCAAGGATGGCCAGAGTAGTGTCAGGCTTACCTCCAGCGGGGCTGGGCAGTGGTCCCCGATGCCGGGCTTACCTCCAGCTGGGCTGGGAGTGGTCCCCGATGCCGGGCTTACCTCCAGCTGGGCTGGGCAGTGGCCCCCGATGCCGGGCTTACCTCCAGTTGGGCTGGGTAGTGGTCCCCGATGTCGGGCTTACATCCAGCTGGGCTGGGCAGTGGTCCCCGATGTCGGGTTACCTCCAGCTGGGCTGGGGCAGTGGTCCCGTCGCAGACTTTAGCCGGGTCGCCCTCCAGTGGACTACCCTGTTACGGGACTGGGCAGTGAGGCACCCGTCGACTTTCTAGGTCTCCCTGTAGTGGGAACCCGTTGACTTCCAGGGATCCTCCAGCGGGGCTGGGTAGGGGGTCGCCTGTCGACCTTGAGAAGACCTCTCGATTGCGGGGCACTGACGAGTTGTGGTTGACGTTACCCCAGAACTCTCAAGTACGGGGAGCACTTTCCCCCACCGAAACACGTCCTTGTGACGCGACCTAAAACCGTGCGGGTGAGTCAGTGTCGCCCAAAGTGGATAGTGTCGAGGTGTGGTGATTGATCCCCTTGGCTTGCGGTTCGAGGCATACGTGTGGGATGCTGGGAATCAATGGTGTTACTTCTGGGACTGTTGGTTACTCTTTCTTGGGATGAGCTATGGGACGGAGATCCCCTTACGAGTTTGATCGGGCTTCTTGACAGAGCATACATATGTATATACCTCGTATGAGTACCCACTCCTTGGGTTTTGGTTACTCTCCTTCCAGGAGAGGCGAAGACGTGCGGGGTATGCCACATGCTTTCCGTGTCTAGCTTCTCATGGTTGGACGAGTCTACTCTCCTGCTATAGGTAGCGAAGACTCGATGAGAAGTTCATCTTCTCACCATTTCCAGCTCCTTTTGTCTGGATGAGTCTACCTTCTTTCCTCTTGTTGGGTTGAGTTGGATGCTTTACTTCACTCTCTTTTGTACTCCTATACTTTTCTATTTGCTCTACTGCTCACCCTTCGGTACCACCGTTTGTTTCTCCCTCGAGCCTTCGGGGTATCCTACTGAGTATTTTTTACTCACCCCTGCTTGGGCTTTGCCCGCACTTGGTGTGCCCATGCAGACGACGGATAGGTGGAGCGTGACTTTAGTGGAGGGTAGGAGCTTGGGAGCTTGGACCGTGTGCGGTGGTCGTGGCCGGGTTCCAGGTGGGAGACCCATCAACAGTTTCTTTTGTTTACCTGTTGTCGGGTTGTGGCAGTTTTTGGTTGGGCGCGTGTTTTCCCCTTTTCTTTTCAGTTTGTACTTTGTACTTGTAGAGGTCGATGCACTTTGTGGTATTTATATAGAAGTTTCCTTTTCTTTGCTTGTCTTTACTATTACTCTGCACTGTTTCATTGAGTTTGTTGCGTGTGTGTGTACAGTTACTTAGGAAAAGGCCTCCTTGAGTTATTGTGCCTTCGGCGTTGGTCGCTAGCCCCTGGCCTATGGAGGCGGGCTTGGGGTAGTTGCAGCTCGAGCCCGGGTAGGGTCGGGTCATGACAAAGTGGTATCAGGGGTGGTTCGTTCCATGGGACGCTGTTCGGACGTCCCTAAAAGAAGAATTGGTTGGGATTTAGGGAGATAGTGTTAACGTGCCTCGAGAGCGGCTCTTAGGCCAGGGAGTCCAGTGATGGTGCGGCGGTCGACGTATCCATTCACCAGGACCTTGATAACCCGCTTGTCGACTCGGAATGCTGAGACACATGTTGCAGGGAAAATTTTTTTGTGCATCACATAGGGATGAGTCTTGACTGTCTTTCGTGAGTCAGCTCCCCATCGTTGTTGTTATTGGTATATACATATATGCTCATCTGACCGCGTCACTCCATGTAAATATTCAGGATGTCTTTGTGAGGACAGCCAGCCAGGATACCAGCTTTGGTTCGTGATGACGACCCTGTGAGCTATGAGGCCACAGTCCAGGACCCATCATGCGAGCCCCTTTCTCCGGGTGGGCCGGTTGCAGCACCCCCACCTGTTGAGCAGCAGGCAGCTTTAGCAGAGCAGGCTGAGCGTGAGCGCAGGTTGAGCGTGCTCCGTGAGTTCCAGCGGCAGAGACCGATGAGGTTCAGTGGTGAGCCAGACCCTCAGGCAGTAGAGGTTTGGCTCGAGGCAGTAGTTTTCCTTTTCAGGCTTGTGCAGACGCCGACAGGTCAGAGAGTGGCTTTGGCAGCCACCCTTTTTCATGGAGCAGCTCGGCGTTGGTGGAGTCTGGTGACTCAGTTTCTTGACGAGTCGTCGCTTTCGTTGGATAACTTTCAGTTGTTGCTTTGTGAGGAGTTTTTCCCCTCCTGCTTTCGCTCCATTCAGATTCAAGAGCTCCTGTAGTTTCAGCAGGGAGGGATGACGGTGGCCGAGTATGCCGCTAGTTTTGCAGACCATGCACTCTTTTACCCAGACTTGGTCTGTGACGACAGCCTCCGAGCACGGAAGTTTGAGCAGGGTCTCCACCGAGAGATTCGTATTGTCATAGTACCCTTGGTCATTTCCACATATGCCGGGGTGCTAGAGCAGGCACTGGTGATAGAGGGCTTCCTGTCACGTTCTGGAGTTGGTGGTGGCAGCAGACACGTTGGGGACGAGACGTCTGCCGTAGCTAGCAGGCGCCGGAGGACAGGACCTCGATGCAGGGGGCCTTCCCACTGCCGGTTTTGGAGACGTGGTCGTATACAAATGTGGCGAAAAGGCACATGGCCTCAGCCGAGGATGCCCTTCTGTGAGTAGATCTCGGGCCGTGGTCGTACACCACAGTGGTGCCGGAGGGCACCAGGGCAGCCCATAGAGCGTCGGTGCTATGCTTGTGACGGGCGAGGTCACTTGGCACGAGACTGCCCGACCCGAGTTGCTGAGAGCTTCGGGCAGGCAGCAGGCGCACCACCACGGCAGAGGCAGCACCGTGATCCGAGTAGTGTCCAGAGAGGTGGTGCTAGAAGAGGGGTGGGAGGAGCTGGAGGTGGGCGATGACGTTATGAGATCTCCCCATCACCACTAGGCGTTCCACGTCAGGCTCTAGGATCTGACAGTTGGGACCGCGGGAAACCGCGAGCTTTGGATGTCTATGATCATGCAGAGCATGGGATGGTGAGAGGTACCCCTTGCGACTCTTCTACCTTTTGCAGTAGAATTGTTGGGCTCTGCGTGTGAAAGGCTTTTCTCCCTGCTCCTTGTTTGAGGTGTCACCAGGGTGACGCAGGGCATCGGGTGTAGCCCTGTGTTGGTGAGGAAAAAGGCTTGAGACCTTTTCCTTTAGTTGATGGTGTTGACTGTTTCGCCTTTTGAGCGTGTAAGAGAGCATCTACTGTGGAACCTTATGTGACCAGATATCCTTGGGTGTTTCACCATATGGATATTCTGAAGGAGGGAATCACTGGTCCTTGTTTCAGGTGCGGGCGGTGATTCCAGTCGTGGCGTGCGACGTAGAGGTCGGACCGGGGAGGTGAGCTACCCTCGAGGGCCTTCGAGCCATTTGAGACCGTGCAAAGGGACAGTGAGGTACCCAACCGCCTTGCCCTAACCCCAATGTCTGGAGTGGGTGCACGAAATCGGCAAGGGCCGACCTCGTGTGAATGGATCAATCCTTTGGTCTGTGTGCGGTGACACCGAGCTGTGCGTGGGTTCTTCTGGGTATGGGGAAGTCAGTTGTTGGCTTCGTACCCTGTGTTGCTCACTTGTTTTGATTTTTGAGGACGAAAATCTTGAAGGAGGGAATGATGAATGAACCTGGTTTTTGCTACGAAATACTTTGGAATATTCTTGATAATATTCCAGAGCAGCGCCTTCAGACGGCGTGCGATTCCGAGCCCCGGAGTGGCCGGAATTAAATTTTCAGTGTGTTTACACTGAAAACGCCAAATAAATGGAATAACTCCTAAACGGAGTTCCGGATCAGAGATTCGAGTGTACGGATGGGTCTGGAATGGTGTGTTTACCCTAGGAACGACATAAAACTTATCGGCGCGGGATGTTTGGACCCCTCGCCTGCTCCCGGAACGTTAAACAGATTAATTAATTAATTAATTTATTCGCTTAATGGCGAAACGCAGGTATCTCTTAAAAGGTGGATCGGATTGGAAAATCTAGGGCACCGTTGAGTTCGGAGCGTGCCGTTTACCCTGGGAGGGGTATATGTTTCGCGGGCGCGAGCCGATTGTGAAAAATGACTACATGGGCGTTTTCGTAATTTAGCGGCTTCGGATGTTAAATTTTATAACTTTTGAACGGGGTCTTGGATTAAAATTCAAAGACTGCCATTGTGCTCGGAGGGTGGTGTTTACCCTAGGGGAGGCTTAACCTCGACCCTGCTGAGAGTTCGGGTCCGGGCCGACGAGCGGGTGGTTAAGCGTTTTCTATTTAAACGCATAACACACCCTCCTCCCTCCTCTCCTTTCCCTTCCCCCTGGCAGCCCCTCTTCTCCCACTCCTCCTCCTCCATATCCGGCGAGAGTCCGGTGAGGCGACTCCAGCGAGGTGCGGTGGTGCCGACGGATCGTCGCGAAGCTTCGGGCGAAGCCCCACGAGGTAGGATTTGTCGTTTGCGTTTTCATTCACTACACCTACTTCGAACTCGGTTAATTGTATTGAAACTCTGTCGGATTTTCGAACGAATCCCATGAACAGGTAGTATACAATTTTATCTTTCCAACTCTTATTTCGGTTTTGAAATCGGAGATCAGAGTCGTTCGCAATCGTTCGCCGAAGATTGCGGAATTTTGGGTTGTCCCGGCGGTTTCCGGCCAGTTTGGGTACTCCGGCTGTCAGAGGCGCGGCGGCTTCATGTGGCGCGTCGTCGGCTCGGGCTTCAGGTGGCGCGGCGTCGGCTCGGGCTTCAGCGGCGCGGCGGCGAGTGCCTCAGGCGGCAGGCAGCCAGAGGAGGGGGGTCGTGCGGCGGTCGTCGACCGCAGGCGCCGCGGGCGCAGAGCACGAAGGGGGTGGGGACCGGCTTCGCACGGTCGTCGCGGCACGCAGACCCGGGGTCTTCATGACCCCGGCCAGCAGACAAGGCACCCACGCCTCGCGGGTCCCGTGGGGAGACAGCCGGACCGGTTCAGCCGGTCCGGGTGAGGCGGGCCGGCCCGCGCGGTGAACCGCGGGCCGGCACAGGCAGTGAGTGGGCCGACCGAACCGGCTCGGCCCACCCTTTGGTGCGAAATTGTTTTTCTAAAACGCCTCTAAAAGGCAGCTCAGGTGTCGGATTCACGTGCCGTTAGCAGCGACGCGCTCCTTGAGTTAAGACGAGTATTTTGAGATGATTTCAGGAGTTTTTAATTCCCGAAACGAGGGGTCGCGGAGGCACGACGTGTCATTAAGTGGATGATCGTTTCACCCAAGATTCTTGTTTTGAGCGGCGCAGACGCGTCCGACATCCGTTTTGAGCGCCGTCAGTGGCATTGGGACCCTAGCATTGAGGAGAAGCTTTCCTGGGTGGTTTCAGGCGTTGAGGACGAAGTTGAGGCATTAGCCCCACAACCCATCTTTTGAGCTGCGTGCAGCTTTTAGCAACTTTTTCCTCGGACGTCCGTTCGGGGCGTGCGAGTAGTCAATGTTGGGTGTTTTTCTGAGGGCATCACGTTGGCGCAGTCTTCCCGCTGTAATTCCGCGTGATGATGTGGGTCCCACGTGGCACCGCTCGGGTGCGGTGTGCCAGGATGTACTTTTTCTCCGGATATCCGTTGCACTCAAGTGAGTAGTGATTTTGACGTGTTTTCCCGAGGGGATCGCAATGGTGTGATGCGCCCGACTGTTTTTGGCGCCGAGGCTCGGGATCACGGGACGTCGTTTGGGCGTGAGGCGGTGTTGGTGACTTTTTCGTCGGATATCTGTTTGAGGTGAGTAAGTAGTCGATCTCGCGTGTTTTTCCGCGAGGATTACAATGGTGCGATCCGTTGGGTTGTGCGGAGCCTCTTGCTCAATCTTGTGGAATGTGGAGCATGGAAGGTGCTCCAGTGGTGGTTCGCCCTACCTTGTTGTAGCGGACCCTTGGCGTGTGATCGCGCACTCTTGGTAGAGTGATACAAATGGTTCTCGATATGTGGTTGGCCATGCCTGGGCCTTTGAGGTGGGGTTGTTATGTCATGCCTTCGCGTTGACGCTGGGTGCCGTGTGCACGATAGCCTTTGGGCTGGAATGAGGTATACTCCGGGAGTATATGGGAGCTCTTGGAGGTACGTGTGGTTGATTGTACCTGAGGATGTTTGTGCGCTCAGTTGGGGTTGACTTGGGGCCACACTTCATGTGGGCCCAACATGCGTGTCGTGATCTGCTTTGTGTACTTGACCTCTCGCGACGTAGAGGGTCCCTATGCGCTCGTTTGTTTGACCACCCCTGGCTTTGTGCTCGTTTGTTTGGCCAGCAGGGAGGAGTTTTCCGCTGGCTCTGTGCTCGTTTGTTTGACCAGCAGGGTGGAGTTTCCCCTGGCCTGGTTCTCTTTTGTCTGACCAGCAGAGTTGAGCGGTCTCCCCCTGGTCTTGTGCTCGATGGTTTGGCCGGCATAGATGGTTTGGTTCCTCTGCTTCTTTAGCTGTGAGGGGTTTCAATACTGTGCCCTTTTACCGGACTGCGACACTGTCTGCGACTACGGGTGTTCGTGCAGCGTTGGCGTTTTCCCCACTTTCTGGGATGAGGTGTCTCTGTCCGCTTCGACAGTGACTCGGCGGATTGGATCGGGATCGCCTTGTGAGGCCCGGGGATTTTCTCCCATTGCTCCGTGTTCCCTGGTAGAGCTTGTGGTTTCGGTGTGACCAACACTTTACGCGGGCACCGATCCTCTACCCAAGAGGTTGTTCTAGCAGGGCTGAGGTTGTTTCTAGCAGGGCTGAGGTTGTTCTAGAAGGGCTGAGGTTGTACCAGTAGAGCTGAGGTTGTTTCAAGCGGGGCTCGCCAGTGGGTTACCATCCAGCAAGGATGGCCATTACAGTGGTGTTTACCGAGCAGTACCATCCAGCAGGGATAGCCAAAGCAGTTCCAGGCTTACCTCCAGCGGGGCTTGGCAGTGGTCCCTGATGTCGGGATTACCTCCAGATGGGCTGGGCAGTGGTCCCTGATTCCGGGCTTACCTCCAGCTGGGATGGGCAGTGGTCCCCGATGCCGGGCTTACCTCCAGCTCGGTTGGGCAGTGGTCCCCGATTCCGGGCTTACCTCCAGCTGGGTTGGGCAGTGGTCCGCTATGCTAGGCTTACCTCCAGATGGGCTGGGCAGTGGTCCCGTCGCCGACCTTAGCCTGGTCGCCCTCCAGTGGACTACCCTGTTACGGTACTGGGCAGTGAGGCACCCATCGACTTTTTGGGTCTCCCTGTAGTGGGAACCCGTTGACTTCCAGGGATCCTCCAGCGGGTCTGGGCAGGGGGTCGCCTGTCGACTTCGAGCAGACCTCTCGACTGCAGGGCAGTGACGAGTTGTGGTTGACGTTCCCCCAGAACTCTCAAGTACAGGGAGCACTTTCCCCCACCGAGACGTGTCCTTTTGATGCGACCTAGAACCGTGCGGGCGAGTCAGTGCCGCCCAAAGAAGATAGTGTCGAGGTGTGGTGATTGAGCCCCTTGGATTGCGGTTCGGGGCAGACGTGCAGGATGCTGGGCATCGATGGTGTTACTTCTGGGACTGTTGGTTACTCTTTCTTGGGATGAGCTATGGGATGGAGATCCCCTTACGAGTTTGTTCAGGCTTATTGAAAGAGCATACATATGTATATACCTCATACAAGTACCCACTCCTTGGGTTTTGGTTGCTCTCCTTCCAGGACAGGCAAAGACGCGCGGGGTATGCCATGTGATTTCCGTGTCTAGATTCTCATGGTTGGACGAGTCTACTCTCCTGCTATAGGTAGCGAAGACTCGACGAGAAGTTCATCTTATCACAATTTCCAGCTCCTTGTGTCTGGATGACTCTACCTTCATTCCTCTTGTTGGGTTGAGCTGGACTCTTTACTGCACTCTCTATTGTAGTCCTATACTTTTCTGTTCGCTCTACTGCTCACCCTTCGTACCTCCTTTTGTTGCTCCCTCGAGCCTTCGGGGTATCCTACTGAGTATTTGTATACTCACCCCAGCTTGGGCTTTGCCCTCAAATGGTGTGCCCTTGCAGACGACGGACAGGTAGAGCATGACTTCAGTGGAGCGTATGAGCTTGGGAGCCTGGACCGCGTGCGGCGGTGGTGGCCGGGTTCCAGGTGGGTGACCCATCAGCAATTTATTTTGTTTACCTGTTGCCGGGTTGTGGCACTTTTTGGTTGGGCGCGTGTTTTGCCCCTTTTCTTTTCAGTTTGTACTTTGTACTTGTAGAGGTCTATGAACATTGTGGTATTTATATAGAAGATTCCTTTTCTTTGCTTGTCTTTACTTTTACTCTGCACTGGTGCATTGAGTTTGCTGCATTTGTGTGTACATGTTCTTAGGCAAAGGCCTCCCCGAGTTATTGTGCCTTCGGCGCTGGTCGCCAGCCCCTGGCCTATGGAGGAGGGCTTGGGGTAGTTGCTGCTTGAGCCCGGGTAGGTTCGGGTCGTGACAATGGTCATCCTATAAGTGGTTTTAGTGAAGTTAAATGGGTTCTCGGGTGGGATTATATATGAAAAGAGGTGGATTTCTTTATTATTTAGGCTTTCGATTCAACATAAAAAAATATACCAAACCACAAACCGGCACATGGTTTCTTCAAATTGATTATGAGAAAATGGAGTGGTTAAAATTATTTTATAATTACTATGGCCATAATTGTTAATATAAATCCCTTTCTTATGTAGAGGTTAGTCTCACTACAATAGAATGATTTTAAACCATTAAAATATATTATATGTATTTTAAATATCATAATGAAATTATAAAATATATAAAATAGAGATAAAAAATTTATTTTGAATGGAATATGTATATTTCTTCTTGGATCCCTTTTATATTATTTATTACATCACTTTTAGGTAATTATGATGTCAAGAAACACAATTTATATATATATGATATTTAATTTTTACCTGAAAATTTGGTTGTCTCTTAAAATTATGAAACATTGAGCAATGGTTAATTTATATTTTATTATTCCAATAATAATATTGATTTTATATAAATAATTATCTAAATATATAATTTTCAAATTTAATATATAGCTTACATATATTAAGAAATACTGGGTTTTGTGACGATAACAGTATTCGAAGCCGTGTAAAAATTAAAATCAGATTCATAAATATTACATTATCATTTATATATGATATATTTTATTTTATTTTATTTTAATATTATTTATTTAAAATATAATAAATTAATAAATTCAGTTGTTTAATTTTAATGTTAACCATTATTACAATTTGTGATTTATTGTATCAGAATAAAAATCATTTACAAAGTAATAATAATTGGGGGAAAATATATTCATTATTATATAGAAAAGAACATATTAATATTCATAGTTTCTTGAAAAAATCCATTTAATACTGTAGTAATCACCCTATGATTAAGGTGCATTGTGGTGGTAATTTGATGGGGTGGTTAAGAAAATATGGTTTGGGTCGTGATCATAATGAGCATGAACTTCTCACATAAACTATTTTCTCATGCCCGAGTTGATGGATCTTGTCTTGGGATTGGTCATGGAAATAACCAAGAAATGTTATTTCACTTAGATGTTATTATAAATGGGATTCATGGGGTACAATCCTACTTGTTGCGGCCATTCCCCACTAAAACTCAATTTTGGGAGAAATAGAGAGAGACACATAGTTAATACGGAATATACACCCCAAATCATGAAGCATGTCTTCTATAGGGAAATGGTATTCTAAATCCAGGTGGCCACCTAGGATTGAAATCGTAGCATGGTAAAAAGGATTGGATTTCCTCACATTTTTTTCAAACTATACACCAAAGGCTGGATAACCATACAGGAGGTGTATAGTAAATTATAGAGGTGGGGTCATTGGATACATGTAGTTTAAAAAACATTGGTCCCTGCCACATGGTTTGTGACACATTGGTAGTAATACCCACTATTGTTTAAAAATTGAAAAAAATGTATCCATTTCATGTGGATCCTTAAAAGTGTAAAAATTATCATTTTCACCCTCCACCCAATTATGTGTTATAAAAATTTTCCTTCCCCATTTATCATGCATCCCCCCATGTGCATCCATTGTTCCTCCCACTCCAATTAGAGGATTGTATTCATTCATTGTCCAATATCATCCCTTCTAGATGAATTGGTATCCTCTATGTAATTTTATCTCTCCTCTTTCTTTTGTTTTTTTGATTTATCTCTCTATTTCAAATGCTAAATTCAAGTAATACCATTAACAAATTTTTAGAGTATTGGACTATATTTCCAATGTCTCCTATTCAGACATGAATCAATGACTGATAATGGACGTGTGAACCATCTCTACTATTATACATGAAGTATATATATGTATTTACAACATAGTTTTATCATTTATATAATATTTCTCATATAATTCATGAAATAAATCATCAAATTGTTACAAAATTATATAATTACATATGAAAATTTCATATACCCACCTACAATGATCCATAGATAGATTAAAATTTATTGATATTAAAGGACTCAATTAGAATGTCAAAAATATTTTTTGTTCTATTTTACTGATTCAGTTGAAATTGATGCACAGTTTTCCAAGACTCTCCTATAGCAAGTAGTTTATTACATATCTAGTCAACTTCCTTAGTTGAAATATATCAGTTGATAGATGGTAGAACCATCCACTACATCTTATTTTTTATATTACATATTAAATTAGTGTGTAACCCCCTAGGAATCCCAAGTATATATTATAAAATTGGACCACATTTTGAGGTATGTTTGCTACTAATATAACTGAAATGACTAATCAATATGTATTAAGTGAACGGTGTAGTCATGTCACCAGGCCATATTTATTTATGAAAAACAAAATTGTAATAAATTATCTCTTGGTTTTTAATAAATATAAAACATAATCTATTACAGATGGTCCCTTGTAAGTTGAGTGATGTTTTGTTTCTCTTTAATGAATTTCTATGCTATGAGTTTATTGGGAAAGTGGGATTACCTTACACTTGTTTATCATTGGGTGACAACATTTAGTGTTGTAGAAATAAAAATTCAATCCCCCTTCACTAAGGACATTGGACATGGAGACTCATGTTACTTAGGTTGCAAGGATTGATGATCCACACCCACACAATTTAGATGATGTTCATTGTAACGACACATTTTTTGAAAAATACAAAAATGAAAAGGAATTTTATATTTTTCCATCTCACATGTATGATATTTGACAGACTAAGATTCATATTTGAATTATGAGAGTTTAATAATATCAATGTGTTGTTTTGGATTTGGTTCAAGGACAAAGGTGTGCCCATGGTGTTCTATCACATTTTTAGAGTGTCAGGATTCAAAACCTCAAGTGAGGAGGAGATGGCTAGGGCATGCAGTTAGTCTGAAACCATGAAACCCTCAGTTAAAAAATGTATAGTGTGTTTCTTTTTATTATATTAATTAATTAAATTATAATTAATAGGAAAAAATTAAAAGAATAAAAATTCATAACTAATAATAATGATTTTAAATAATAATAATAATAATTTTATTATTATTTAGGTTATGTTCTAAGAGAACCCAAGGTGCCACCACCTCTGGTGACAAACCCCCTTGTCTGAACCCCATGGCACATGACACCCCCTCTCAATGGACTCCAAACTGCTCATTGATCCTCCCAGATTTCATTATGTTTCTCCTTAGATTCATCGAAGTAATGTCTCTTATTCCCCTTAATTTTTAGGTCAATTTTCATTCTCATATCGTCCAATTTTAATAAACATGAACCCTATGGTTTGGGATAATATAGTTTTTAGTTTTCTTACAATATTATGGAATTCGGTGCATTGCTCGAGAATCCAATATTTGTATTCCTAAACGCACCACAAATTTTGAAGATGTTTAGATCTATTTGTTATACTCATAATCGATTTTGTGTAAGTTTCCTCCATTATTAAATGATTGTCAATTTTATTTTATAGTTTTTTTATTTTTCTGGTTCTTGTAACTTTCTTTGTGTGTGTTTCTCTTTTATTTGGTTTTTTTAGTTCTTAGTATTGTTTGTAGTGTGTTCTGTCAAAAATTGAGGATGTTTTATGTATCCATTTTAAAGGTTAATTTCCACATATTCCTAGTTAAGAATCAAAATATGTAAGTTCCATTGTAATATGTATATACATCCATGCCAGTATATATATATATATGGGGATAGTTGTTCTTATGTGTTTATATGAAAATTGAATACTAGTGTAAGTGGAAATGAATGTATGTATGTAAGAATATACGTTTGGATACTCATTTACAAATTAATGGCCATGATAATATATACATATGAGCTTGGTGTACTTTTGTATATATGAAGGTAGATATGATTGGAGGTAGGAAGGATAATATTCATGTGGTTAGTGATAAAAATGTAATGTTCCAAGTGTTTTTCTTGGTATTCTCTTGAGGTAGGACCCCATCCCATTTCCCTTAATAATTTAGAATGCACTAATTTATCACTTTCCCCCTTTCCTTAGATGATAAGTTGTGTGGAATGACTTTTAGAATTAAATATTCTTTATTGTGGATTATGTATGAATCTTGAGATAGAGGTATAAAATGATAAATGAATTGTTTTATATACAATGTAATTATCTTATAATAAATCCCATCGAATGAGGTGTGCTATTTTCTAACCTAAATAATATTGATAAGTAATTTAAATCATGCATAGATAATTACCTTGTTATTTATTTATGCATTGATTTTATTGTTTGGTATATGGCATGTTAGAAGTTGGACCATAAGGATGTCCTAGAATTGAGTTTCCCCCATCCATATAAATGATTTAAGTACCAAGATCTTCAAATGGGCTTGGATTTCATAATGAATAGGTTTTCCCAAGTAGGTGTGTTCCCAATTTGATAATGGTACCTTCTATGTGTATATTGAGCATTGTTAAATGAGTTTTCATGTTTTGGTGTATCAAATGACATGAATGTAAATTAAATGGAATATGCAATGTGTGTTTCCCTTCATATTATAAGTTGAATGTTATACAAGAATTAATTTAAATTTATTTAACTTCGGTGGTCAAAACTAAATAAATTTTTATATAAAACAATAATTTATATTAATTTGTGAAATGTGATACCACACCGGCATACTGGAGGCATGCCCAGATAAATTGTTTAAACCCTATTAAACTGTAATATTTTATTTTTAAATAGCTATTGAATCCATTTAGGTCTATAGGCAAGGGGACATTGACCTACAACTACCCAACTGGTGTAACAGCCTTTGACATGATTAATACTTCGTCAGTTTGACTTTAAATACCCATAATAAATTTGATATAAATTTTTATTGCTGGATTTAAATTTTAAATTATCATAATAATGAAATATTATGATTTCTTATGGTAAAATCAACTTTGATAATAATGTTATGTAATATAATAACAACATTAGAGATGAATGGTTAATTAAATATTTTTACTTCAATTATGATGATAATTAGTTAGAATGAATAATGAAATGATTTGGTTTTACAGATATGTATTTTTATAAATCAATAATTTTGTCTTATGATTATATATCTAGAATGTTTGATACTAGAATTGTGATTTTTCTGGCTTATCTTTTGATCTTAGGTTATATCATTCTGATTGATACATCATGGCCTGACAATAATTAGTTTATTATGTATTATAGTTATAATTGTTGATTAATGTGAATGCCTGAGTGCTTGGTGTATTTTCTTTCATACATTGGTAAATTTTAATAGGTACTTGATGCCTGAGGGAAGAGTTTATTATTATATATATGGTATGTCTAAGGACTCATAATTGGTGCTGACACCAGTGATATCATTGCACATTTTTGTATCACCTGAGGGCTAGGAACACTGGTACATAATTCCTTAGGGAAATGTATTATATTATGTCAAATTCATGACGGTGAGATTCTAGTTTTTCTTGAGAGTGAGATTTTTGTTTTCCTAATGGAAGAGAACTTGTTATTTTGTAATATCATGAGTGATTTATCCTTTATAAGAGAATGTACCTCCAATTTCTGTGATCCATCCTCGTGCAGGAGGATTTAACCATATTCAAAGATACATGGAAGGGCACTGAAGTAGGAATATTATTCTGGTGTCCCTCAGTAACCTATTCTGGTTTTCTTTTATTTATTCCTCACTAAATGATTATTTTACTCTTCATACATTTTCATAGCTTTTCATTACATTTCATTTATTAGATTGGGCTAGATGCCATTTGGTTCAACTTATAAATATAATTATATCACACCCATCTCTTGAAAACATTGAATATGGGAACCTAAAAAGGCCTTATGTTTGTAATTGTTTGATTTAATTAATTTGATGTTCATCATGTACATAGGAGTTAGCAGCACAAGATTGATCCATAAATCAGGATGCTTGAGGTGTAAGTCCTTGTCCAGTTTTATTTTATTAAATTATATTGATTTTTAATTCATACTTATTCAACATGTAGCACCATCTATCATACGTTCATTATTTTAAATTGGGGTTGGTCATTTTTATTCAGATATTATATTACTCCTCTACTTCTTGTCTTCATTTTATTACTACTTTTACATTTTAATGTCATTTATAATTTTATTGTCCACTATGCTACACTCCTCTCGAGGGTATATTATTCCCACCATAGAATAAATAGACCCTCCCTCTAGTCAATAGCCTTTAGATAATGGGGATGCGTGCATAAAGCAATGTTGTGAATGGTTTTCCAACCATCATAGTGGTGAGCTAGGCCCCAACATAATAAATTGGTATCAGAGCTGTAATTTTCCTTTTGTCATAATATTTTGGACTGGTAGGTTGGAAAATTGGAATGTGTCAGTTCTTGGTAAATAGTCAGGTCTAGGATTGATCACCCCAACCAAGAGGAAATGATAAAGTATTCAGGTCTCATATTTTTTATTATTATGTTCTGTATTATAGTTGAATTTGATTTCCCCAGGAGATATTAGTTTTAAATGCACTATTTATTTTTTTTAATTACGGAGCTTCTGGTATTTTAACATTAGCCTGGGACAATAGTGATTATGTATTATGTGCATCATATATATATATAAAAGAAAAAAAAATGATTCCATGCAATGCATTTTCCATTCCATGTTATTTCATTATAAGGTTTTTGGTTGAGTATGATGTTGTTCATTGAGTTTTATGTATTGATTATATGTTTTAGGAATGATTCTATGTGTTATATTCTAGTGATAAAATGCTAGTTTTTCTTGGATATGTAATTGGTTTCATAGGATAAATTAAATGGTTATGATTACAATGTTTTCCAGTTGGGAATTATAAAAGGTATGGGCACATTATAACTGATATAAGTTAACCCGTGTGATCAAAACAACCTTTATATGTATATATACATTTAGAGACTACTTTAAAAATGTAAAGGATTATATATTTAAATAACAAAGAAATTTTTTTATGAAATTTATCCAAATTTCAAACTATAATGTGTATGTGTTATTTAAGGATTCGTAGATGGACACCCATTTATCTAAAGTGTTAGATTTTAGAATGTTATGTTTTAAATAGTTATATGTTTCCAGAATAGTTGATTTTAATCTAAAATGAATTGGTTAACTTCCATAATGCCCAATTGAACCCATGTTGGTCACATGGAAAATTATTCTTATGGGATAACCCATTTTGATGTTTTAGAATCTTAATAAATTAAGAAAATAATATTGGGTTGCTTTCTGAAGACCTAATGTTGCCTTAGTGGGTTTTCTTAGGCCACCTCATCAATTTAAAAAGGAATTTATATGATAAATTTCCAAATAATGATGTAATTTCAAAAGGATATTAATGTTTCAAAAAGATGTTTAATATAACTTGTCCATTTTTTATCTTGGGGTGTTGGTTAAATTAGGTATAAGAGATTGGATATATAATTGGTTCTTATTGTTTTGATTTAATATTTTGTGTGTTTAATGATTTAATGTGAACAAAGTAGGTGGCCTTAAAATGGTTCTCAAGGTGATCTCCATTGATTAAACCCTCATGTTAGTATATAATAGACCTTCCTTTAAGTTTACATAGAATGGATCAAATTCCTTTTCCAAAGGCTTTCTCTTTTTAAAAAATGGGAATCTAGTAGACTATTGAGCCTAGTGACTTTCTTATTTGGAATGATCCAGTTATGGTTTAATGCTTCATGCTTAGTAAGGGGATAAACCTTTGTAGGAATCACCCACATAGTTAAATTCCATTCCAAATTCGTTGAGTTATCTAATACTTGGTACTGTTTGGGTTTTGATGTCCCTCGTAGGAATATTATATTCTACATGAAACCCTCTTTCAAATAGGTGTTCATATTTTTATGACAATTTTAATGGGCATGACTATAATGTAATGATATTTTTTAGCATGTTAGACATGCGTAGGGAATAGTCAACTATTTTTTTGGTATATTGACCATATATCATTTTTCAATAATGGAATTCATGGTATATATTCATACATGTTAATGTTCTTATTGGAAAATATTAATTCGTGACAAAACCTTCCACAAGACATTTGATACTTGAACACATATGGAATACAACCTATGCGTATTATCAAGGATATTTCATATTATTCTAAAACTTCATGGAATTATGTGATCACATACATGGTGGTCATAGATTGTTAAATGATGTAATGGACATGTTGTGTTTGTAATAACTATTGATCCTTGTATTATTGAGTGTGTTATCAGTTATTCTCTATGGTATAATTACTTGGGCATTTAAATGAATTAATTATTCCCAATGATCGAGATAGATTACATTAATGATCAGGTGTTTTGACATGTTGTTGATGTTGTTTCTAGAACACATGCCAAATGCTTTGACATTTTGATCGTGACTCAGAGGAGCCTCACATGTATACATAAGGTAGATCTCACCTATCTTTCTTTTAAACAACCTTTCTATCTATTATTTTTAATACAAGGACACTTCTAATGCGGAAATCATCACGACAGTTCAAGTGAATATGTGTCCTTCCATTTAGATGGAATTCAACCATGTATGATCAATGGGAAAGGTATGGTTTATAATTGAGTTCCATTGAGAATGGAGAGTTTGAACTCTGACTATTATTTCTTATAAAACAATTCAAAAATGGTTTGTTGTGTATAAAACCATTGAAACATCATTTTTTATCCCTATGCATCAGTTTTAAATATAGAATGACCAAGGGATGAATCAGGAATTAATGGATATTGATTCGTAAATGATGATACATAAGCTAGTGAAGTCGATCTTATTTCAGGACATCGACCAATAGTGGTTTCAGAATTATTTGATTTGATCTTACTAGTCTTCTATTAGTGTAATTTTTTTTAAAAAATTTGATCTATTAAGCTATCAGGATTTCTTCGTTGACACATAAAGTGACCATCAGACTTAAATCACACTAGTGTTTTAAACCCATCGGGCTTGATATGTATTCTCTATTTTGTTGCATTCTAGATGTTTGGTATTCTATTAAAGATTGGGTAGTCCTTAATGAAACTTTGGTTCCCATGTACTAAATCCAATGATATACTATTAAGAACCATCGGTAATTTTCATTCAGTCGACCATCAGGAAGATTTCATTTGGTGATTACTGAATTTTCTTATGTGGAAGTGTGATTTTTATTTACTTCTTTCTTATAATAATTTAGTATGGACAACCCTAGGATAGTTTCTCATACCATCATTTTAATGAATCTGAGGATACCACATACCTTTTTTGGGATCAAAATCCTATTAGAGAAAGGGGTGACTATTAGAGTGGGCTAGATCAGGATTGCACCCTCATCTGTAATGTCAAATGACAATTTGATGTTAAGTCGATGGTTTGAATATAAAACATATCAAGAAGACATCTGTGGACTCTTTTAAACCTTTTCATTGTAACCAAAATATTTCCTTTGAGAAAGACATTTTTCATCCATTTTTAACACACATTCCATCATAGATAAGTGTTTGGAATAAGGTTCTAAAGAGGCTCGACCCATTTACTATTGTTTAATGTATATGATAAGAAAAGAACCATTTTCAGAACGTTTTCAAGTTGATAGCAGTGTAGAGTGTGTCGATCAGGGGATTTTATTAAAATATGTTTCAACACTTTTAATTGATATCACCGGGGGTGGATTTACCATTTGACAAGTTTATAATCATACCAGGAGTGTTTCTAGGATTTATAGAGGCCTAATTTTTAATGAAAATTTGAATGTGGAAGTAAGATGGTTTAGAATTGGTCCCTTCTATTGATAAAGCCTATGATGGGAAGAAATGAAACATCCTCAGTTAAAATGAAACTTTTATATGTTTTCAATGTTCTAAATTTCAATAAAATACATATACTTATGGACATAGAGAAATATGTAGTAAGAATTTAATTTATACAAAATACAAAATTAATATTTGACATAGAAGAACATACTTATTAAACCCACCATTATTGATAACAAAACAACTAGAATTCCTCTGAAAAACACAACAATGCAGACTGGTTTGTTCACATATTTTGGATCTATTATAAGCACAAAGGTTATAGAAATAACCATATCAATGAAACTAATGAATAATAAGAGAATATAAAACCATTTCTAAAAGGAGTGGTCTGAGTGTCAAGGTATTTTGTGCGAGTGTTTGAATGCCCTTAGGTATTGATATTTATAATTTTTTTGTCCGACCCTTATAAAAACAATCCATTAGAACAATTAAATAAATGTTAAAGAATTGACATATGATAACCGTTAATATATAAATAAATATACATATATAGAAAAATTATTGATTTGAATATTATTATTAATTTTTTAACTATTATGCAATAAATGAAGTTAATGTATTCAATAATGTATTATAAGAAAAAATAATGTTTTAAACATTAAAATAAATATATATTTTTTAATTTATGTGTATATTACTATTATGAATTTTTTTTTAAAAATTATGTTACTAATATGAGTATTGTATATATATAAGCGTATTATTTTAAATTTATAAAATTAATGGTGTCCATTATAATATTTTAAAAATAAAATGACATACATTATTACAAAACATAAAACATAATAAATAATAAAATAATAAATATATTTAAACAAAAAATATATATATTATTAAAATTTTGAATTATTCCTATAAAATGATATATGATATTAAAACAATATTAAAATGTAATTTTAGAAAAAATAATAGAAGATGAAGTCAAGGTTCATCAGTTCAGTAGTAAAAGTCGATGCGAAGAGTAACAACTGTTGATGTTGAGCATTGTGTTGATAGAGCTTTGTTACCAGGTCTCGTGGACGATGTAGTTCTGAAGTGGGTTCGCGAGTGGGGTGGAGGTAGATTGAACTCTAGTTTGTCCAAGGTCATAGTAGTTTGAGGAGTCATTGACCAAATGTAAACCAGATTTATCACAATTTGCATTTAGATCAATAGTATGTAGGTTGAATCTTGTTTTGAATAACAAAAATATGTTTTATTAACAACTGAATCATTAGAAAAAATCAGGCCAGTAGTGATGTATGTGGGAAATCTGATTTTCTTTCATCTTGAAATTGGCGTCCGTCAATTCTGAGAATTAAAATTTGGATTATTTTATACCCAAAATCTTATCTCGTATCCCTATGTTCATATCATCACCTTATCATTTGGGTGTATCTTCAAATTATATATATATATCCAAATATTCACAATGGATGTGGGTTATTCTTGATTATTGATTTTATCTCCTACGAGCCATTGATTTTTATTGTTTATTGACTTGATTTCTAATCTCCCAATTAAATTAAATCCTATATACCCAAAATTCATTGTTTTTTATGGAATATAAAATACACTATGGTTGATAATATCTCTTATCTGTGAACCCTCTTGTGCTGATGTCTATTCTCTAGTTGAAATAGACATTATTTTTTTAGCTCACTGTGTATATAACTGGAGTTGGGAAGGAAGTGAGAGGGCCATTATTCCTCTATGTTTTTCTATGTAGTTTTCTGTTCAGATAGAAAGAGAAACAAGTATCAAATAAAAGAAAAGGTTAATCTATTTTTTAGGAAAACATAAATCCATTTATTTCTTTACGCATTTTTCAAGTAAATATAAGTTGTATAAGTTAAATTGAAGGGGGTGATGTTTTCAAAATTTAATTCTTAATTTGAATGGGTTTTAGTTAGGGATCATTTTATTTAAATAATTGATTTTCTATGTTTATGAAATATAATGTGAGATATTTCATCACTTAAATATTTAATTTTAACATTTATAATATAAACAATTTGGGTCCAAAAAATTAATATTTGATGTTAGGGGTATTTTTTATTATGGTGTATTTTAGATTTGATTCTTTAATTTTTAATTTAATTATTTTATATTTTATCTTAACTTATATACACATATATGTGTGTAATTACATTGGAACTAATAATGTGTGGTTATATATTTATATTTTCGAACATTAATTTTTTTTTCATTCTATGTTGGATTCTAAAACCATTGTTTCTCTTGTGTATATATGTTTTAATCTATTTCTATATCAATATTTCCAAGTGATATTTACATTTATCAAAGTTTCGATTTCAAATTATATACTCCATTTCATATATATAAATTCATAACAAACATTTATTAACATGTCTATAATTTTACTGTCATTGCACAATGTGAGACCCTAACCCTCATTACCTAGAGTTAGTACATTATTACATAACATTAGAATTATCACAAGGGATAAAATCCAGAATGACTAATTGGTTTAGTTGTCTTTAAAGTACTAGATACAAAAATATGTTTTACATTACATTATGAAAAGAAAAATCACAACAGTGTGTCTCTTTTTAACACATTAATCTCCCTTAGACTATCTTTGTAGGTTTGTCATAATATACTTTTTTGCATCCTGGGAAAAATAAAACATAGAAAGGGGTGAGCTCCAGTCCATGGTAAAGATAACAATTTAGCTGAAAAAATTTATAAATAAGAATAAACAGTTAACACAATGTATAAGACTAAAATAAAATCCTTGTAAACTTAAAAATATTCATAATATTGAAATGATAAATCAAATAAATCCATCTAATTATTCACGTGTATATTCTGGTAGTCGAATAATTACATGTAATATCAATAGAAAATTTCATAATGATGGAATTCATAATGCTGGAAATCATAACCACATAGTTAAGGAATGATTTATCCTAAAATTTACTTTGGTCGAAATACACTTATCTAATATAATAAAGACATGGTTTAGGGTAATTATAATATCATTTTTACCTTTAATTACAATATTACTTTTTATCGTGATAAATAAAATTCAAAAGTTACTATTTACCAAAAAATGTTTTCATCTTATTGATCTTCATTTTACTTACTGATGTCAAATGTGTGTCTCGGATTTTGGAAATTCAAATCACAGAAGCGGTAAAATTACATTTTTTGCAAATTTGAAAATGTGCCTAATAGGTGGGTAAAAGATGTTAAAAAGGTCAATAAACATTTATACGTATAATCTTCTTATAAATTGAATCGAATGGATTGAATTGAAAAAATGTAGGTATTGTGTATCTATTTTACCCGAAGATAAATTTCATTAAAATAACTAATTATTTAAATAAAAATTTGGTTTTAAAAAACAATGCAGTGCTTTTCACTATTTATCAAAAAATTTATGATTTCAGAAAAATACAATAAATTCACCCTATGATAATTTTAATATTTAGAATCTAAAAATGAATTCCATTTAGAAAAATAAAAATTATAAAATATCAAAAACTTAGTATTACACTTCATTACTACTTTTAAAATGGCTACTTTGATATGTCGTGGTATCCTAGAACTCGAAGTTGCGTACAACGCAAGCTATTGTATTATTCAAAGATAAGCATGTCCTGGAAGCTTGGGTTGTTACAATCTTCCATCCTTAAAAGAATTTCATCCTCAAAATTTCTAGAATATTACTGCATAAAAAGATTTTGTTGGTTCTTCATCAAAAGTTCCGCAGAGTCCCACATTGTCTCTTCCATCTTATGGTTTCTCTATTGATATTTTACAACACGATTACTCCGGTTTCATTACACTTTTTCTCTGGTATCATGAATATTGACATGCTCTTTACAATAAGATAAATCAGGTTCCATGTCATATTCTTTATAAGTGAGTACATGAATTGGGTTAGGAATGTATTTTCTCAATAGTGATACGTGGAACACATCATGAACATTGTAGAGACTTGGTGGCTTTGAAAAACGGTATGCTACAAATCTAATTTAGTCTAAAATTTAGAAAGGTATAATATACCCAGGACTTAATTTAACTTTATTATCAAATTTTACAACACCCTTCCATAGAGATACCTTAAAGAAAACATTATCTATAACTTGAAATTCCAAATCCCTCTTTCGGTTATCATCATAGCACTTTTTACCACATTGAGCTACTTTAACGTGGGTTTAGATAAAAATCACATTTTATAATGTTTCCTCAACGAGTTTTGGGCCTACGGTTTTTTTTCACCAACATCATCTCAACAAGTTGGTGTACGACATCTCTTTCTATATAACGATTCACATGGTTCTATCTGAATACTTGAATGGAAGCTATTTTTATAATAAAATTATACTAGAGGTAAATATTGATCCCACATACCTTGAAAGTAAACTTAACAAGATCTCAACAAGTCTTCTAATGTTTGAATAATCCATTCTGATTGTCCAAAAATTTGAGGGTGGTAGGCAGTGCTAAAATGAAGTTCAGTGTCTAGGGATTCCAGATGTCATTTCCAGAATCGTGGTGTAAAACGTGGATCAAGATCAAAAACAATCAATAGAGGTACACCATGAAGTCTTTCAACTTCATTACTATATATTCTTGTTATACATTTAAGTGGTAAATATTATTTTATATAAATTCAATATGCAGACTTAGTAGGAATATCAACAATGAACCATATCACATCATTCCTTATAGAATTCATTGGTAGGGCTATGATAAAGTCTATCATAATATCATCCCATTTCCACATAGGTATGGGAAGAGGTTGCATGACTCCTCCAGGATGTGGTCTTCAGGCCTTAACCTCTTGACAAGCCATACATCTTGACACATGATCAGAAATCTCCCTCTTCATGTTGTCACACCAAAAATGTTTCATTAAATCTCTCTACCTCTTACTGCTACCAGGGTGTATAGAGAAATTGGAGCTATGGTTATCATTCAACCACTCCCTTTTTAGATCAGGTATATCATGAACACAAAGTATCTTCCCAAATTTCAAAATTCCATCATCATATATGATGTCATTCAATCTCCCATCATTCACAAATTTAATCTTATTTTTATACTATTCATCATGAGTCTGATAAATTTTTATCCATTCTATTAAATATTGTTTGGAAACCATTTTAAAAATTAGTGATGTTTCACCTTCCAGGATTATTTCCAAATCCATTTTTACAAGATCCATTCACTTAGGATCCTTTTCAAATATCAACTTATTCAAAACTATATAAACCTTTATTCTCAAAGCATCTTCCACCTGATTAGTCTTCCCTGGATGGTAGTGTATAGTGAAACCATAATATTTGAGTAATTCAATGCATCATCTTTACATCATGTTGAGTTTTTTCTATGAGAAAATATACATCAAACTCTTGTGATCAGTATATATGTCACATTTTTGACCATAGAAATATTTTCACAAAATCTTCAAAGAAAATGTTATAATTTATAACTCACGATCATGAGTGGGATTTTTTTGTTGTTGGGTAAAAATCCCTCAAGGCATCATTGAAGTATTTTTGAGGTGATTGTGTTTGTTGAAAAAGTGAACATCTGTGTTGTGATTGTTGACAATGCAAACCATGACATACAAATTTGTTTACAAAGGGGATTTCTTGGTGGCATGTCGAGTTCAAGAGCTATGGTTAATGATCAATGTTTGATTCAAGAACTTAAACAAATGAATGGATGATCTTAAGGCGGCATAAAATGAACAGATACAATGTGGCGCGGTTTTCCAGTGTTTGCCGAATTTTTTTGGCGTGAAAATCGACAAATGAAGAAATGTGTTTTGGGAAAAGGGACTTGCGCGCCGAGGACTTGGAGTATAGGAAACATTCATGCAATATGTTTTTCAAGATCATAAGATCAAAATATGTCAAAGTAAATAGGTTCGCACAAGTTTGGGAGTTGGTCACGCAAGTGTCTAGGATGACAGAAGACTTGCACGCCGAGACTGGGTCGCGCAGGTGACTTGCATGCCGTCACGTAGGGTGGTCAATTTTCCTACAAATACTAGACCAAACCTCTTCATTCTTGATTAGAGTTCAACACTTTGAGAAATCAGAGCTCACGTCACGCAGGTGTGGTGGTCGCGCAAGTGGTGTGTGGGTCGCGCAAGTGAAGTTGTGCGCCAGTGTGAGAAGTTGCGCACCGGATGGCAGTTGTGCACCAATATTGGTCTGGGCGTAAAAGGAACAGAGTCACGCAAGTTTGGAGTTGGGGATTATTGTTTCATGCAAGTTTCTGAGGTGGACTTGCGCACCCGTTGTTACTTGTGCGTCGATACTTGCGCGCCGAGTTTGACTTGCATGCTAAGTAATTTTTATTTCCAGCAGTGATTTTCGGGCTGCGTGGAAGCTAGAAGTTTGCCCGATACCTTCAGTGCAAAGAAAGATTCATATACAGGTGAAAGTTGTACTTCAACAGAGCATCTACATATAGTGAAAGATGCATTCATTCATGCAAATTAATAGACCTATAGGTCTATAAACTGTGAGTGGATCCTTTCCAGAGCAGTGATCAAAGGAAGAGGAAGAAGGTGATCCTCTCCACCAATAGTGAGCCAGAGAGACAGAAATAGGGAGTGACCCTTGGGAAAATAGTTAGCTGACCCTAATATTTTTAAAGGTAGTTAGCCTGGGCATAGAAGTGATCTAACACAAACATTTTATCCACATCTTGTGAATAATATTGGAATTTGGTACGACCGGCAACTTGTCGGCATATGGTCCTTGGACGTAGCCGAGTGAGGGTGAACCAAGTAAAAAATCTATGTGTCTGCCTGTTTTCTTCCATGCATTGCATTCAAAGAATCATCATTAGATAAATATGTAACGAAGTTATCATTTTTTACACACAAGATCAAACAAAATGACACTTGTAATAAAGAGGTCAAGATCCAATGGGGTAGGAAGAACTTTGAAAAAGAATATCCATACCCTGATTCACCCCCCCTCTCAGGGTATATAGGCCCCTATTGGTTCTAACAATTGGTATCAGAGGGATGGTTTCTTTTATCTGATTTGTTTACTTCGACTTGGTGTAGCTAATCTGTGTGGTTGAAGATACAGTTTTCTCTTATCTCAATCTGCAATGGGAAAAAAAGCATCAAAGAAGAATCAGAAGTCAGGTAATTTCCCTCAGTGTGGAAGTGTTTTTGGAAAAAGTGTGATTCAACTAAAATAATAAAATAGTTTACTAAAGGAAGGTCTGGATGAATCTGATAGGGAATATTTTGATTCACTCAATCATGATGTTGGAATGAGTGAAGTACATGAGCATTAGAGTGATGCTGAAATAGAAGAAGAAATTGAAGGAAGAATAGATATGGGAGATGAGTTAGATGCTGCTCTTGAGGAGATATATGTATGGAGAGAAAAAAAATAAATCTAACAATGTTTTCCATGATGCCAAACTCTATATATAGCAGCATGAAGAAGAGAAGTCTGGGTTGATGGAAGAAATTTATAAAATCAAGTTATCAACACGAGAGAACTCAGAATCGGTTAGTGAGTATAATTTTAAGATTGAAGAAATGAAAAGGGTGATCGGTGGATTGAACAGAAAGGTGAAATATCAAGTCAAGTGTATCAAAGAACATGATATTTCAAGTGACATTAGAAACACTGATGAAATTAAATCTAATGATATTTGGATCCAAGCACTAGAAACTGAGAACAACAAGCTAAGAAGTTTGAATCAAAGGCTTATTGACGTAGCTACTGACCTAAAGGAGAAGAATGATTCTCAAGGTGAAGAACATCAAAATATGGATAAAATGAAAGGAAAACAGAAGGCTGGTGATTATGAAGAGAATCAAAATTCAGATGAAGTTCAAAATTTGAAATCTAGAAATGATGATCTAGAAACACAATCGTCTGAAGAAGTTCAGAAGAATCAAAGGATACAACAAGAGAATGAATTTTATCTGAATATGTTGCTCAAGAAAAATTGAACATGAAGGTGAAAAGTGACATTTTGGAAAGTCTCACACGGGATCTTGAAGATGAGTTGAGTAGACATAAGAAACTCAGAAAAGAACTTAATGCTCAACTTGCGTCAAGAGATAAAAAGATATAGCAACTGGAGGTAGAAATAGAATTGTTCAAGAAAGAAATAGATAAATCTAAGTCTGAAGATAAGCACAAGTTGAAGGATGCACTGCACTTATTATTTTATTTTCCTTCGGCAAGTGATGATAAAATGAAAGCCAAATATGCTACATTAGAGGAGAATAATGAAAGTATTGTATCATCCCAAAGGACATCCATTTTTGGAAAATATAGAATTGGATATGATGATCCCACTACTATGCATGATAATAAAAATGCAGTGAAAATCTCCAGATGTAAGGAAAATACAGTAGGTGCTGGAGATAGGCCTAAGAGGAAATTTTCAAGAAGAAGTGATGATATGTGCTATTTCTACGGGATTCATGGTCACACATCATGTTTTTGTTCAGAGGCTCAAGAATAAATTTAATATTGTGAAAATAGGAAATATACAAAATATGAGAATAAGATGAAGCGTCATGAGAAATCAGAAAGAAGAGTCTCTCAGTGTAAAGCATTTGTTAGATTCTATTTATGTGGAAGAATGGGACACACTATGGGTATGTGTCAGGATGCTCATGAGCTCAATGTCGGAGGAAGAACTCAAGCTGCATCAACATCTCAGATGAGAGATGACAAAATGAGGTATGCTTTTAATGGATGTTGTTTCACATGTTATAATCATGGTAATTTGGAGAGACATTGCAGCAAGAAGATGGCAGGAATGATAAAGGAACTCCAAAGGAGATTCTCAAATCCAGTGGTGTATAATGAGAAATCATACACTGGGAGAGAAAGTGGTATGTTGAAGAATAAGGTTAGAGTTCTTGAAGAATCACAAAGAGCTGAACAAAAAGTGTATCAGTCAAACTCACAACCGCTCTCTAATAATGAACATGAACAAATATGGAAGAAAAAGGGAGGAAACAATATAGCTGTGAATAAGAAGAGTGAAAATTCAATGGAGGACTCACCACCAGTGAAAAAGAGTGTGGTGATTCAGACATCTGATAAAAGAAAGTTGAACAAAGAATGTATTGGAAAATTCGCATGTCATGTCTTACAGCGAAAAGTGGAGGAAGGTGAAAGATCCTTGCAATGGTGGAAGAAGCAAGGGAATATAACAAAGAAGGAGACTACATCTAAGAGAAATAATCAAGGAAAATGGAATTTTGGTGGAACATCAATGATGGAACTATGCACTAGTGGTTATAGGGCACAAATGGTATGAAAGTCCAACCCTACAGAATCTACATATCGGAAAAAGGCTCAGCATGTGGGTAATGAATGCTTAGTCATATGGGCAGAGCAGTTGAAGTTGGCTAGGTAGCTAGAAGAAGCAAAGAAAGAGTGTAATGCTCTGGAAAAAAGAATCAAAGGGTTGACCCATCAGGATCAACCACAATCCTCCTGTTGAGGAGTTCAGAAGTACCCCTCTCCCTATGTATATAAATGCTATTAACTGATGATTCATGTGTTTTAGGTTTTAGGGAGATACGATCCAAGGGGAAGTGGAATCTAAAGATGCAAAGTGGAGATGTGATATGCTTCAATGTTTTTATTGACTCAAATCTTGTATCAAAGTTGATGATTAAAGGGAGAAACAGAGAAGAACATGAAGTGATTGTGTTATTGACGTTTTCTCATGTTTCCTACACCGAGTGCCAACTCAGTAGGCTTAGAGATTTTGTTAATGGCTCAATTCCGATTTAGAATATGAGAATAAATGATGCATGAGGAAAATAATGGTTATGGGTCTATACAGTTGAGACTAACAGATGTAAGAGTTTCATAACATAGGGGTAGCATTCTATATCCTAATCTGATGCAAAATCACAATGCGATATGAAGGATGAATGTTTATTTTCATGAAGAATTACTGGGGGACAAGTAGTAACACTTAGGATTTCATGATAATCTATTCTGTTCTAATAATGTGGTATCAGCTGACTGCTTTTAGGATACCAAGATGCTGTGAGAGAAAATCAAAGGTCTGTCAATAGAAATCCGAGATAAGAAGTTCAAAGAAAAGACATCATTGAAAAATGACCCAGTGAGAAGTTTTCCGTTAAGAGAGATGATATTGTAAGAAACTCACGGAGAGAAGAAGTGGCTGATGCTGATTCAGAAGAAGACACCAATGATGAACAATAAAGTGTCAAGTATGTGTCTACAAGGAATCCAAAGAGCTGAGCTGAAACTGATAGATAGAATATCATTTTTGATAAGGAAGCTCCAGTTTAGACTAGAATAATGAAGTCAATACAGCAGACATCATTCCTATCTCAGGTATAGCCGAAATGCTTTGCTGATGCAGCTGAAGATGAAAACTGGGTTCAGGATTTGAATGAAGAGCTTGACCAGATTGAGAAGAACCAGACATGGGAGATTATTTCAAGGCTAGTAGATAAAAATTTCATCAGAACTAAATGGGTCTATCGCAACAAGATGAATGAAGATGGAACACTGATTCGGAACAAATAAGGACTGGTGTGCAAAGGATACTCCCAAATAGAGGGTATTGATGCTGATGAGACTTTAACACCGGTATCAAGGCAGGAGATAATCAGATTATTCATAGCCATTGCAGTGCAACAGAAGTTCAAAGTGTTCTAGATGGATGTCAAATCAGAATTCTTGAATGGAATTCCGGAGGAAGAAGTGTATGTCGAGTAGCTAGATGGTTTTCTCATTCATGAGGATGAGAACAAGGTTTTTCGGCTGAAGAAGGCATTATATGGGCTAAAACAAGCACCGAGAGAATGGTACCCAAGGCTATATCTGTATTTGAAAAATCTTGTTTTTTAGCATGATGGATGTGATTACAATATCTATTTCAACAAAAAATGTAATCAAAAGATGATGAGGCTGGTCTATGAAGAAGATATAATATTTGGCGGATCAGATGAAGGACAATGCAAACATTTTTCTGAATCCATGAAACATGAGTTCAAAATGTCTATGATTGGGGAGTTGATGTTTTTCCTTGGTCTACAGGTGACACGTGGAAGGAATTGAACATTAATTTGTCAATCTGAATATGTCAAGGGGGTTTTGGAAAGATTTGGAATGGAGAATTCCAAGGAGATGAAGACTCCAGTTGCTGATCAGATGAAATTATCAAAAGATGAGGATGGAAGGGCAGTTAATATCACAGTATACAGGAAAATTATTGGAAGTCTGTTGTACTTAACTGCAAAAAGGCCTGATATTATTTTCGCCACAACCCAAGCAGCAAGATATCAGAGTAATCCCAAGGAAAGCCACATTCTTGCAGTGAAAAGAATACTTCGGTACATCTAGGGCATAATGGATTTCGGGTTGACATATACTGACAAATCTCAGACAGAGTTATTGGGATATACTGATGCAGACTGGGCCAGTTCAGAAGAAGATAGAAAATAAATGTCAGGTGGTGCATTCTATCTTGGTGGATTGTGTATTTCTTGGGCAATCAAGAAGCAAGATTACATTTCATTGGGCACCGCACAAGCTGATTATATTGCGGCCACTCAAGCATGCACACAGTTATTGTGGATTGAGCAGCAGCTTGAAGATATGGGAGTTGAATTGAAGTCTCCGATCGGAATCCAGTGCAACAACTCAAGTGCTATAAATCTTAGCAAAAATCTCGTCCATCATTCAAGGACAAAGAACATTTATATTAAGTATCATTTCATCTAGGAGAAGGTGGAACAAGGACTTGTGAAGTTGGAGTATGTTCCTACAGAGTTTCAGGTTGAAGATATTCTGACAAAGGCCATACCCAAGGAAGCATTCGAAAGGCATCGACTGGCTCTAGGAGTTCAGTCAATCTCCCGCACTTAAATGAGTGTGGATGTGGAACACATCCCCTCTCACCGAGGTATGACATATTTTCCCTAATTTTCTGATATGTGTTCTCTACTTTGTTACAGACTACAAAGGAGTGTCCTTTGGGTTCGTTGAAAAAGGGGGAGAAAATAGTGATTGTTCAAGGGGGAGACATTATGGAAATTTGATAAATCATGATTGATACAGGGAGAAGCTAACCAGTGGAGCATCCAGATAGGGGGAGAAATGAGAAAGGGGGATATTTTTAAATCTGAAGATGCTAGAAGTGATCGATCAAAGGATAGATGTCACGACAGCTAAGGATCGTGATAAAAGAAGAAGAGTGGTGTTGGAGAGTGGTAAGAATATTTCCAAACCAAACATTGGTCTTCCAACAAGTCCTTCAACAATTGGTATCAGTTTAGTACAAATTGGTATCAGTTTGGTGTCAACAGTGGGAGTTAGAGATGAAGTGATACATTGATGAACTTTTCATTTACTCTTGTTTCTCATGCCAAGCATCGCTCATATGGGCTTAGGGTATGTGTTGAGTAAATCCTTGATCTCTATCAAAATCACAGAAGGTGAATGGTGGCTGAAGAATTAATGATGCATATTTTTATGGGAGAGTTGTCAACAGACTCAAAGGGCGAGAATGTTGGGGGAAAATCCCTCAAGGCACCATTGAAGTATTTTTGAGGTGATTGTGTTTGTTGACAAAGTGAAAATCTGTGTTGTGATTGTTGAAAATGCAAGCCATGACATACAAATTTGTTGACAAAGGGGATTTCTTGGTGGCTTGTCAAGTTCAAGAGCTGTGGTTAACGATCAATGTTTGATTCAAGAACATCAATAAATGAATGGATGATCTGGAGGCGGCATAAAAAGAATAGATACAAGGTGGGAAAGGAAACATGCGCGCCATATGTTTTTCAAGATTAGAAGATCAAAATATGGAAAAGGAAATAGGTTCGCACAAGTTTGGGAGCTTGTCGTGCAAGTTTCTAGGAGGACAACAGACTTGCGCACTGAGACTGGGTCACGCGGGTGACTTGTGCGTCGTCGCGAAGGGTGGTCAATTTGACTATAAATACTGGACCACCCCTCTTCATTCTTGACTGGAGTTCAACAATTTGAGAAATAATATCTCCCATCGCGCAGGTGTGGTGGTCGCACAAGTGGTGTTTGGGTCGCACAATTGAAGTTGCGCGCCAGTGTGAGAAGTTGCGCGCTGGTTGGCAGTTGCACGCCAATATTGCTTTGGGCGTAAAAGGAAGAGAGTCGCACAAGTTTGGACTTGGGGAAGATTGTGTCGTTCATGTGTCTGAGGAGGACATAGGCGCCTGTTGTGACTTGCGCACCGATTCTTCCATGCCGAGTTTGACTTGCGCGCCAAGTATGGTTTATTCCGAACAGTGATTTTCTGGTTGTGTGGAAGCTGGAAGTTTTCCCGATACCTTCGGTGCAAAGAGAGATTCATCTACGGGTGGAAGTTGTACTTCAACAGAGCATCTACATACAGAGAAATATGCATTCATTCCTGCAAATGAAGAGACCTACAGGCCTATAAACTGTGAGTGGATCCTTTCCGGAGAAGTGAGCAAAGGAAGAGGAAGAAGGTGATCCTCTCCACCGACAGTGAGCTAGAGAGAGAGAAACAGGGAGTGACCCTTGGAAAAGCAGTGAGCTGACCCTAAACATTGTAAAGGCAGTGAGCCTGGGCATAAAAGTGATCTAGCCCGAACATTGTATCCACATCTAGTGAAGAATATTGGAATTTGGTACGACCGGAATCTTGTCGGCGTATGCTCCTTGGACGTAGCCCAGTGAGGGTGAACCAAGTAAAAAATCTCCGTGTCTGCCTCTTTGTTTCCCTGCATTGCATTAAAAGCATCTTCATTAGATAAAAAAGTAAAGAAGTTATCATAGTTTACACACAAGAGAAAACAAAGTGACCCTTGTAATAAAGAGGTTAATATCTAGTGGGGTAGGAAGAACTTTGAAAAAGAATATCCATACCCTAATTCACCCCCCCCCCTCTCAGGGTATATAGTCCCCTATTGGTCCTAACATTTGTTTATTAACATTTATCATTCGTGATGCATAGGGAATAATTATATAATTCCTCACAAGAACACAACTGATTTCTTTATTTGAATAATCTCTATAAATAATAAACAAATAATTCCCTGATGGTAGTGTCAAGATATGATCATTGACTAATCATCTATTCAGTTTTTCAAAACTATACCGCCCCGACCCCATAAGCCCGTAGTCGGGGCATTATTACGTATCATTAGCATGATCACAAACTACCATGTCTCAAAAGACCGATTAGTTTAGTAGCCATGAAAGTACTAGATACATTCATAAGGTTGACATTACATCATAAAATGGAAAACTACAACAACATTGTTTCTATAGACCACACTGAGATCCCATAGTCTATCCCTATAGGTCAGTCATAATATATTACTTTGCATCATGGTAAAAATAAAACATATAAAGGGGTGAGCTCAGATGCTGAGTAAGGATTACAATATAGTGAAGAAAATTATAAATAGGCATAAACATTTAAGACAATGCATAAGACTAAAACAAATGATTTTTAAACTAGAACTTCAGCATTATATGTCAATGATAAAATCAAATAATTCAATTTACTTTTTCAAATGGATATTCTACTAATCGAATAATCACATGCAATATCAATAGCCACGTTCATGATGATGGAATACATAATGCCAGACATTCATAACCACATAGTCAAGTCCTTATGCCAAGACTACAAATAAGATTTTGTCAAGGCCTTGTCCCAATACACTAGTTTGTCTCAAGATACCTACCAATGCATTGAGAAGCTATAGTGGGCTCCACCCGTCACTTACTAAGTCCAATGCATTACTCATATGAAAAGGTTAAAACATAACACAGTCATTTATATTAAAACTAGAATAAAAAATGCCAATAATTTATCCATAACCATGAATAGTGTAATAAGAACACATCCATGGTCAAACATATCACAAAACATTCAATACAATAAGGAAGTTTTGTATCCTAATAAATCATATTCAAATAAGCTTAAAATCAATCAAAGGATGCTGATATAGATGAAATCAAAACATTTTTTAGAGAAATATCTCTTTCTATTTTGAAATCATTTAAGAAAAAAAAATTATTTTGAAAATATTCTTATTCGCTTGTAAGGGAAGCTTCATTGATATTATAATGGTGGAAAATATCCGCACCCACCGTATAAGTTAAAAAAACAATCCTACTTTAATTTTGTCAAAAAGGTCATAAAGTACATTATTTGGAAAATGAAGGAATGATTCCTTTAAAAACATATAAGGTCAAATAAGCATATAGATTAATTTACCCCATTGTCTAGTAAATTATAAAAATATTTTAAATACATTTTTAAGAATCATGGATGTGGATGATAAAGAGGTCCCCGTATATAATAACATATTAACAACCTCGGATTATAAAGAGATAGTGAAATTAACGCTTACCTTGTACTTTTCCAAAGTCTAGGGTAGGTTAAACTCTTATATAATATATAAATAATTTTTATTAAATTATTCAAGATGTATATACATTAATATGATATCATATATGATCTTATAACATTGCATTGTTAATAATATCTTAGTATTATCGTTGTTTCGGGTGTTAACTGATTCATTTTCCTTTATATGCTTTGTTACATAACTAATGTTTTTTATGGATAGAATGTATCTTATTCATATTCTGAATGATATTATGTCTTTAAAAATTATTTTTAATCATCTAATGGAAATTATTCAGGAATAGATATGTTGGGGAATGAATCTGATTGCGTTCGTGGAGACGGTAATCTGTATGTACGCACGAGTAACAATATCATTCTTTTGATATAAAAATAATATATAAATGGATTTTATATCATATATAAAGAATAATTATCATTTAATATTTATTATTTACATTAATTACACATCATTATTATACCCATCCAAATAATAACTTATTGAATAACAATTACACCACGATGTGGAGAAGGTAAGCCGTACGCACTCATGTATGGTGACATATCATTCAAAGGATGGATAGAATAATGAATATGGTTGTACCATATTTAAAATAACAGCATAGTAAATAGAAGATACTGGATTTAAAATTCTATAATGGAAAAAACAAAGAAATAGGAAGTTGATAATGAAAGGAACTTGAAAGAGGTGATGCTATATTTATCTCTTCTTCGAGTTCTTCGTTTGGATCTGATCAAAAGGGATTTTTATGTTTGATTTCAGACTAAAGGAAGGCCTCTAGGATGAAGGGAGGACAATTTAGTGGGTATTTGGGCATAGGTTGGCCAAGAAAAATGGCATCGAATGTGTGAATTAGAGAGAAGGGGATGTGCCCTTTTATAAGAGTGGTGAGGGGAACCTTAGGAAAATCTAGAAATATTATTTTATAATAAATTCATTTTTGGTTTTGAATGGCTCCAAAATGAATTATTTAAATGATAAGGTGGTTATGGGTCGAAAAACACTCACCCATAGGTTTTAGATAGGGTTGGTTCACTATATTAACCTTAACTTATAGATTTAACTCTTAGTTAAATAGTTTGACTTTTACCATGTATTGTTATATTTTTATATTATATGGTTAATAAACATAATATAAACTCCAAGAGAACCCCTAGTGGTTAATTAATTATATACCTATCATTATATAAGTCTTTTGGCCGAACTATAGTTGTTTAGAAATATAATATTAATTAATAATATAATATTTGTTTTAAAAACTCGTTTATGTAAATTTTGACACTATTTGGTATTTTGTTTTTTAAAAATTCATAACTGCATTAATACTTCGAAAACAATTCATATAACTAACCCTAACATGTCATATTAACCTATAACATTATTTTAATTCATAAAAAGTCTAAAATTACATTTATTTGGGTATTTATAATATCAATTATTTTAATATTTCATTAATTAGGTAATTACTGCATAATCATTGTGTCATAAATAAATTTAATTATTTAATGTCTAAAAATTATAAATAAAATACCATTACGTTAGAAATATTTTTATCATTGTAATGAATATTTATAGTCAAATTTATCTTCTGTGAATCCCTATATTAAAAATAAATTAGTTATTAAACTTTGAATTTAACACTTTTAACTCTTCTTTGAATTAAATAATAATAAATTTCCTAAACTAATCCAAGTTGATATAAAAGAAAATATTTTATTCATAAGGTTTTTTTGGTCGAATTAAACTTATCCAAAAGAATTAGGACATGTTTTAGGGTAATAATAATATAATTTTTACATTAATTACCCTATTTACTTTTAACCATGGTAAATAAAAGTAAAAAGTTATTGTTCACCAAAAATTATTTTCATCCCATTGAACCACATTTTACTTACTGATATCAACCATCTCTATCAGATTTTTGTAATTCAACTCACAGAAGCGGGAAAATTATGTTTTAGGTAAATTTGCAAATGCTCCTAGGAGGTGGGTAAAAGACGATAAAAAGTTCAATAAAATTTTTATATATCTAAAATTATTATAAAATGACTCCAATGAATTAAATTGAAAATATATAGCTATTATGTATATATTTTTCCTAAAATAAATTTAAATAAAATAAATATTTATTTAAATAAAAAGTCGGTTTCAAACTATAACTCAGTGTCTTTCAGTATTCATCAAAAATTGATAATTTTCTGAAAAATACCAAAAATTCACCCTAAGGTAATATCGATAATTAGAATCCAAAAATGAAGTTCATTTTGAAAGATAAAATTTATAAAATTTTAAAAAGTGGGTATTACTATTCATAATGGCTAGTTTGATTGGTTGTGGTGTGTTATAAGTCGAAGTTGTGTATAACACACGTTACTATATTATTCAAAGAGAAGTGTACCATGGAAATTTGGGGTGATACATTCTCCCCAAAAAAAATTATCCTCGAAATTTCTAGAATATTACTACAAAAAAAAAGACTCGGGTGGTTCTTCATCATGTGTTCCTCGAGTTTACACATTTCCTCTTCCATCTTATGGTTTCCCTATAGATGTTTTACCAGAAGAGTCATTCGGTATCTCAACACATGTTATCTTGTATCAATAACCTTGAAAGGCTCTTCACAATAAGACAGACCAGGTTCCAGTTTTAATTCCTCGTAGATTAGTACTTGCGTTGGGTTAGTCATGTATTTTCTCAATAGTGATTCGTGGAAAACATCCTAAACTTTGGAGAGACTTGGTGGCATTGCCAAATGGTAAGCTACAGATCCAATTCGTTCTACAATTTCGAAAGATCCGATGTTCCTGGGACTTAATTTTACCTTATTACTGAAACGTATAACACCCTTCCATAGAGAAACCTTCATAAAAGAAAGAACTCATTCTTGAAATTCCAAATCATTTCTTCGGTTATCCTCATAGCTCTTTTGACTACTTTGAGATTCTTTGATGTGGGTATAGATAACCTTCACCTCATCCATAATTTCATCAATACGTTCTTTTCCTAAGAGTTTACATTCACCAACTTCATCCCAAAAAGATGGTGTGTGACATATCTTTCCATATAACGCTTCATATGGTGCCATCTGAATACTTGAATGGAAGCTATTGTTATAGGAAAATTCTATCAGAGGTAAATATTGATCTCGCATACCTTGAAAGTAATGTGAGTATGATCTGAACATGTCATCTAAGGATTGAATAGCACCTTCTGACTGTACATCAGTTTGGGGGTGGTTGGAAGTGCTCAAACAAAGTTCAGTTTCTAGGTATTTATGAATTCATTCCCAAAATATTGATGTAAAACGTGGATCAGGATCAGAAACAATGAAAAGGGGTACTGAATGATGTCATACAGCTTCATTAATATACAGTCTTGATAAACATTCAAGTGTTAAAACTTTTCTTATATCAAGAAAATGTGTTGACTTGGTAAGACGATCAACTATGAACCATATTTCATCGTTCCTTCTAGGAATCTTTGGTAGTCCCATGAAAAATTACATCATAATATTATCCCATTTTCAATCAGGTATGGGAAAAGGATTCATGATTCCTCTAGGTTATTGCCTTCCATCTTTCACTTGATTACAAACAATAAATCTTGAAACAAAATCAACAATCTCCCTCTTCATGTTGTCCCACCAAAAATGTTCCTTCAAATATCTATACATCTTAGTGCTACCAGGGTGTATAGTGAAATTGGAACTATGAGCATCATACTAAAATACTGTTTTTAGATTGTGTATATTGGGAACACAATGTCTTTTCCAAATTTCAAAATTCTATCTACAGATATGAAGTCACTCAATCTCCCATCATTCACAGCATTAAATTTCTTTTGAAAATCCTCATCATCAACCTGAGAACCTTTAATCCTTTCTAGTAATGATGTTTTGGAAACCATTTGAAAAATCATTGATGTTTTACCTTCTATGGTTATTACCATATCCATCTTTACTAGATCCATGGAAATAGGATCTCTTTAAACATGCATCTTGTTAAATACTCCATGATCCTTTCTACTCAAAGAATATTCCACATTATTTGCCTTCACCGGGTGGTAGTGTATAGTACAATCATATTCCTTGAGTAGTTCAAGTCGTCTCCTTTTCCACATGTTGAGTTCTTTTAGTGAGAAAATATAATTCAAACTCCTGTGATCAGTATAAATCTCACATTTTTTACCATAGAGATAGTGTCTCCAAATCTTCAAAGCAAGGATTATAGCTGCTAACTCAAGATCATGAGAAGGATAGTTTTTCTCATGAATTTTTAGCTTTCGTGATGCATAGGAAATAACTCTTTCATTCTGCATAAGGACACAACCATGTACTTTCCTCGATACATCACTATAAATAACAAACCCATTATTCCTTTATGGTAGAGTAAATATTAGAGCATTGACTAATCTTCTATTCAGTTATTCAAAACATTCTTCACACTCTTTTTTCCAAACTAATTTAACCACTTTTCATGTGAGCTTTTTTAATGGGGTAGCCAACCGGGAAAAATTCTGGATGAAACGTCGATAATAACCTACTAAATGAATAAAACTATGTACATCAATTATACTCATTGGTGATGACCATTCATGGATTACCTTGGTCTGAGAAGTATCAACAGAGATTCCATCCTTAGAGACAATATGGGAAAGATACGAAATCTCTACAAGGAAAAATTGACACTTTCTAAACATCCCATATAATTCGTGTCTTTTAAGAGTCTTCAGGATAATGTGCATGTGATTTTCATGATCTTTTTAGATTTTGGAGTATAACAATATATCATCAATTAATACCATTACAATGTCATCAAGATATTCCTTGAAATATCTATTCATTAGATCCATGAAGACAGAGGGTGAATTAGTCAATCCAAAAGGCATTAATGTAAACTCATAATTCCCATACCTGGTTCGAAATGCTGTTTTCGGAATGTCTTCCTTCATCACACACAACTGATGATATCCAAATCGAAGGTAAATCTTTGAAAAATATTGAGTTCTATGAAGTTGGTCAAATAAATCATCAATGCTATATAGGGGGTACTTGTTCTTTATTGTTATATCATTGATCTACCTATAGTCAATTCACAACATCATAGATCCATCTTTCTTCTTAACAAAAAGGACAGGGTCTCCCCATGGAGAAACAATAGGGCGAATAAATACATTATTTATCAATTCCTCTAGTTATTTCATTAGTTCCACTAATTCCACAGTGGCCATTCTATTAGGGGTCTTCGATATGGGCATTGAACAAGAAATTAAATCGAAGGAAAACTCAATTTCTCATTCTGGAGGATGTCCATGTAAATATTCTGGAAAAACATCAACATATTCTTTCACAATAGGTACATACTCTAATTAACCATTACTTTCCTCTCCCACAGTCATTTAATTCTCTTCCTCCCCAAAAATTGAATTTAGTTGAGCTACTGGGGGTGGATCTAGATATGAATTAGTTGGTGACGATTCTGGTCTAAAGATAGAATGTTCTTTGTCATTGTAAAAAAAATTGTAACCTCTTTCTTATTATAATAAAATTTTGCTTCATGGTCCAAATTCCAATCCATACTGAGGATTATATCGAATTCAATCATGGGTATGACAATGTGATCAGCTGGTAAATAACAATTATATTCTCTAATGGGGACTGATTCACAAAACATTGTTGCAATAATACTTCCCTTAAGAGTTTTGACTGAAAACTCCCTTGTTAAATAAAATTGGAAAAATCTGATTTTCACAGAAAACTAGGATGATTTGAAACAATGCGATGATTCAGAATCAAATAAATAATTTTCTAAAAATGAGGAAGCCATTAAATTATCTTCCACTACATCTTTCGGAGCTTCAACCTTAGCAGTAGTGATAGCATAAACTTGGTCGTGATCCCTTGGCCTTTTCTGACGTAATATACCCTATCACATAGGAAATTCATTTTCATAATTCCCCCTTTCTATGTAATTATATCACTCAACATCGGCAACCTCTTTCTTCCCCTTGCAATCACGAGCTTGGTGGTCATTTTCACCACACTTGTAATAGACTCTGATTCCCTTATGGAAATTACTGGTGTGTTTCTTCCCATATTTACTACAGGATGGATATTAAACTTTTCCCTTCTTCCCATTATTTCCATTTCTAGATTATTCATCAGATCTCTTCTTCTCTTTCTTTCCATTTAAGTCGTAATACTTAGAGAGTTCTTTTTCTATCTTGATATCACATCAGACAATATCTTCGTATGATGAGAAGGACCATGAGAATAATGCTAAAAAAAGGTTTTAACCCATTAAAGAAACAATCAATCTTACTTCTTGGGTAACATATATAATCTACAGCAAGCCTCACTAACCTAGTAAAGTTAGCTTCATACTTTGTGACATTATCATCCTCATTTTTCCTCAGATTCAGAAATTTCCTTTCCATATCTGCTCGATGGTCATGAGTAATGTATTTTTCTATGAAAATTTCTTTAAACTCCCTACATTCCATATTTCCTAATTCATAATCTTCCTTTTTATTTTGAATCAATGACCACCAATGATCAGCATCTCTAGTGAGGCGGTAAACTTCCATTACAACTGTTTCTCTTTTGCTACTCCCCAGGGCATAGAATATTATCTCTAAAGAATTTAACAATTGATCAGCTACTAGTGTGTTTTTACCCCCATTTAGTGTTGGTGGTTGTTGCCTCATGAAACGATCTGACATTGATAATCCATGCTATGGATCAGGGTGCTCCATACAAGAAATGTTATTATTCATTACCTAATTGAGTTGTCCCAGTATGGTGATTAGTCGATTAGAACCAGTTGCATCACCATCTCCAGTATAATTATCTTGAGTAGGAGGGAAATCCCTACATAGAGTGCATACATTGATATGGTTTACATTCCTTCCACTAGGCACTATTTCTAAACAATGGAATAAACTAGATTTTTTTATGAATCGAAACACGTAATTCCAAAAATGTAAAACACTTAACATAAATTGAATAGTTTATGGATATAACACATAATCGTATATTTTTTTGAGGAATTATATACTCATAAACCCTTCATAATGGTTTGAAAAGAAAATGATAATTATCCTAAGCATATCCCCTGAGAGTGTCGTAACCAAGAGGGAAGAACGTCCCATTTTCATACATCTATTTTCGTTCGAGTCTAGATCAAAGCGGTGTTTTGGGTTTTACCCCTAGGTACATTGGTTCCAGAGTCGCCTCTACCTGATCGTATCCAGTCAAGGATGTATTTCTTGGAAAACTCACAAAATATCTACAATACCAATGTTCTAGAAAGTTATTCTATACTAATCCTCAATGCCTATCTTAGGTTAATGTGCTCTAATCAAAGTTTAAAAAAATCCATATTCAATGGTTTGTACTAAAATTCCTCTAATACCATCTGTAATTCCCCACACCCGAATCCCAGAGTCGGTGCATTATTACGTACCATTGGAACGATCATTACAGATAACATCTCAAAAGACTGATTAGTTCAGTAGCCTTGGAATTACTAGATACATTAATAAGGTTAACATTACATCATAAAATGGAAAACTACAACAACATTCTTTCCAATGAAAACACTGATATCCCATAGATTATCCCTGTAGATCAGTCATAATATACTTTTTCGCATCTTGGGAAAAATAAAACATAGAAAGGGGTGATCTCAGATGCTCAGTAAGGATAACAATATAGCAGATACATTCATAAATATGAATAATCTTTTAATGTAATATATAAGACTAAAACAAAAGCCTTTTTAACATTAACTTCGGCATAATATGGAAAAGATAAAATCAAATAATTCCATTTACATTTTCACATATATATTCTACTAGTCAAATAATCACATGATATATCAATATCCACCTTCATAATGATGGAATACATAATGACATACTTTTATAACCACATAGTCAAAGCCTTATGCCAAGACTAAAAATAAGATTTTTTCAAGGCCTTGTTCCAAGACAATAGGTTGTCTCAAGAGACCTACCGATTTATCAAGGAGCTAAAGCGGGCTCCACCCATCACTTACTATTTCCAATGCATTCCTCATATGAAAAGGTTTAAACATAACATACACATTCGTATTAAAAATAGCATAAGAAATTTCAATACATTATCCATAACCATGAATAGTGTAAAAATAACACATCCATAGTCAAACATATCACAAAACATTCAATTCAATATGGAAGTTTTGTATCATAATAAATAAACTTCAAATAAACATAAAACCCATCAAAGGATATTGATATAGATGAAATCATAACATTATTTCAGAGAAATATATCTTTATATTTTTAAATCATTTAAGGAAACATTTATTTTTAAAATATTATTTTAAGCTTGTAAGGGAATCTTTGATGATGTTATAAGGGCGGAAAATAGCCGCACCTGCTGTATAAGTAAAAAAAACATTCTTACATTAATTTTGTAGAATTGGTTATAAAGTACCTTGTTTCCAAAATGATGGAAAGATACCTTTAGAAAAATATAAGGTCAAATAAGGGTATAGATTACTTTAATATATTGTCTAGTAAATAGAAAAATGTTTTGAAATACATTTTTAAGAAACATGGAAGTGTAAGATAAAGTGGTCCCAGTAGATAATTACATATAAAAATCCTCAGATAAAAAAGAGATTGTGAAATTAACCCTTACCGTGTACTTTTACTTGTTCTAGGTTAGGTTAAACTCATGTATAATGGTGAAATAACGGTTATTAGATTATACAAGAGTTATTTACATTAATATGATATCATATATGATCTTTTAACATTGATTTGTTAATAATATCTTGGTATTATCGTTGTTTCGAGTGTGAACTGATTCATTTTACTTTATTTGATTTGTTATGTAATTAATGTTTGTCTTGGATAGGATCTATCTTATTCAAATTAATAATAAAATTAAATATTTAAACATTATTTTTAATAATCTATTGAAAATTAACCATGAATGGATACGATAGAGAATGAATCTCATCGCGTTCGTTGAGGCGGTAATCCGTACGTACGCACGAGCGACAATATCCTTCTTTTGATATTATAATAATATATAATTGGATGGTATATCATATATACATAATAATTATCATTTTATATTTATTATTTATGTAAATTACACACCATTATTATACCCATCCAAATAATAATGTATTGAATAACAATTACACCATGACGTGGAGACGGTAAGTCATACGTACGCATGTTTGGTGACATGTCATTCAAAGGATGGAAAAAATAATGAATATGGTTGTACAATATTTATAATAACATCAACGTATAAATAAGATTCTATATTTATTAATTTATAATGGAAACAACAATGAAAGAGGTAGTGGATGAAGAAAGGAACTTGAAAGAGGTGATGATGTATTTACCTCTTCTTCGGGTTCTTCCTTTCAATTTGATCAAAAGGGCTCCCTATGATGGATTTATGACTAAAAAAGACCTCTAATATTAAGTTATGAGAGTTTATAGGATATTTGGATAGAGGTTGGCAGAGAAAAATGGCTTTGAAGGTGTGAATTAGAGAGAAGAGGAACATCCCTTTTATAAGAGGGGTGAGGGGCACCTTATAAAAAGTTAGAAATATTATTTTATAATAAAATCATTTTCGTTTTGTAATGGCTCCAAAATGAATTAGTTAAAATATAAGGTGGGTATGGGTATAAATCCACTCATCCACTAGGTTTTAGATAGGTTTGGGTCATTATATTAAACATATCTTGTAGATTTAACTCGGAGTTAAATAGTTTGACATTTACCATGTCTCTTTGTATTTTTATAATATATGGTTAATAAACATACTATAAACTTCCAAGAGAACCCCAAGTGGTTCATTAGTGATATAAATATCATTATATAAGTCTTTTTTCTAAACCATAGATTTTTAGGATTAGAATATCAATTAATAATATAATATTTGTTTTCAAAACACTTTTATGTCAATTTTGACACTATTTGGTATTTTGTTTTTTCTAAATTCATAACAGCATAATTACATCGAACTACATTCATATAACAAACCCCAACATGAATATTAACATAAAAAATTAGTGTAATTCATTAAAAGTCTCAAATGTCATTTATTAGGATATTTATAATATCCATTATTTTAATATTTCATTAATTAGGTAATTACGACATCATCATTATGTCATAAATAAAAATAATTATTTAATGTCGAAAATTATAAATAAATTCCCATTATGTATTAAATATCTTTATCTTTCAAATGAATATTTATAGTCTAATTTATCTTATGTCTATCCCTATATGAAAAATAGTTTAGTTATTAAACTTTGAATATAACACTTTTAACTTTTCATTGAATTAAATAATAATAAATGTCCTAATATAATAAAAGTAGACCTATAGGATCATATTTTATTCCTAAGGTTATTTTTTGTTGAATTACACTCATCCAATAGAATTAGGACATGTTTTATTGTAATATTATTATTATTTTTACCTTTAATTACCCTATTTACTTTTAACGGTGGTAAATAAAAGTCAAAAGTTATGATTCCCCAATAATTATTTTCATCTAATTGAACCAAATTTTATTTACTGATATCAACTGTGTCTCATGGATTTTCTAAATTCAACTCATAGAAGTCGTAAAATTATGTTTTATGTAGATTTGCAAATGCTCCTAGGAAGTTTGTAAAAGATGGTAAAATGTTCAATAAATTTTTTATATATCTACAATTATTATAAACTTACTCAAATGAATTACATTGAAATTATATAGGTATTATGTATCTATTTTTTCCTAAAATAAATTTAAATAAAATAAATAAAATTTATATAAAAATTCTGTTTTAAACTATAACATAGTGTTTTTCACTATTCATCAAAAATTGAAACTTTTCAGAAAAATACAAAAAATTCACCCTAAGCTAATATCGATACTATGAATCAAAAAATGAATTCAATTTTGAATGATAAAATTTATAAAATTTCAAAATGTGGATAATACTATTCAAAATGACTAGTTTGATTGGTTGTGGTGTGTCAGAACTCGAAGTTACGTACAACACATGCTACTGTATTATTTAAAGAGAAGCATATCATGGAAACTTCGGGTGTTACAAACACATTATTCACACTCTTTTTTCCATTTAAATTTAACCCTGTTATGTGTGATCATGGTTAATGGGTTATCCAATCAGGAAAAATCTTGGACGAAATGTTAATAGTAACTTACTAAACTAATAAAACTACGTACCTCAGTTATACTTGTCGGTTCTATCCATTCTTGTATATCTCTTGTGATAGAAGGATCAGCAGAGATTCCATCCTTATAGACCATATAACAAAAAAAAAGAAATCTCCTGAATCCAGAATTCACACTTTATAAACATCCCATATAAATCATTTCTTCAAAAAGCCTTTAGAATAACACATAAGTGATTTATATGTTCTTCATAGATTCTGAAATATAAAAAAATATCATCAATAAAAACAACTACAAACAGGTCAAGATATTTGTTGAAAACTCATTTAATTAGATCCATGAAAAAAGAGGGTGCATTCGTTAGTCCAAAAGTAATTATTGTAAACTCATTATGCATGTACCTGGTTCAAAATGCTATCATTGGGTTGTCTTCCTTTTTCTTGCCCAACTGATTGTATCCATATCAATGGTCAATCTTTGAATAATATTGATCTCCCTAAAGTTGATCAAATAAATAATCAATGCAGGGTAGGGGATACTTGTTCTTTTTTGTTATAGAATTGATCTCCATGTAGCCAATTCCCAACTTCATAGATCCATCTTTCTTCTTAAAAAAAGAAAGATGGGATTACCTTAGATAAACACAAGGGAGAATAAATCCGATATTACTCAATTCCTTTAGTTGTTTCATTATTTACTCTAATTCCACAGTGGCCATTATAATAGGGCTCTTTGATATGGGCCTTGGACAAGGAATTAAATCAATAGAAAACTGAATTTCTCATTTTGGAGGATGTCTAGGTAAATCCTCTAGAAACACATCAACACATTCTTTCAAAACAAGTACATACTCTATTTGAACCTTATTTTCCTCACCTATAGTAATTTCACTCCCATCTTCGCCAATAATTAAATTTAGAAGATCTACTATGGTGGATCTAGATAAGAATCAGATGGGGATGTATCTACTCTAAAGATAAGGTACTCCGTATCATCATCAAAAACTAAATCCTCATTGTTCTTAAAATAAATTATTACATCTTGGTCTAAAAGACAATCAATACAGAGGATTATATAAAATTAAATCATGGGCATGACAATGAGATCTGTAGATAAAGAACATTAATATTCTATAATGGGAACTTATTCACAATACATTATTGCAATGATACTTCCCTTAGGAGTCTCGACTAACAACTACCTTGATAAATCAAATTGGAAATATCTAAAACAATTTGCAAGCTGAGAAGATATGAATCATTATAATAATCTAAAATCAAATAAATCATCCAATAAATTTGACGAAACCATTAAATCATTGGCCACCACATCCTTCAGAGCTTCAACCTCAGTAGTAGTGATCTCATTAGCTTGGCCTAGATTTCTTGGCCATTTCTGAGGTATGTTTCCCTGAGCTTATTAAATTAATTTTCATAATTCCCCATTTCACTATAATTGTAGCATTCATCATTGTCATCCTCTTTCCTTCCCTTGCAATAACGAGATTGGTGGCCTTTTTAACCACACTTGTAAGAGACTCCCATTCCCTTTCAGGCAAGTACTGAGGTGTTTCTTCCCACATTTAAGCCAAGATGGAAATTCAACATCTTGCATCTTCACTTTAATTCAATTTCTAGAGTGTTCAGTAGATCTCTTATTCTCTTGATTTTCATTCAAGTTGTTAGACATATAGAATTCATTTTCTATCTTAATGGAACATGAGACAATATCTTCATATTATGAGCAGGATTTTGAGACTAATTCTCGATGGAGAAATGGTTTTAAACCATAAAATAATCGATCAATCTTACTAATTGGGTTGCTTATATAATCTTAATCAAGCCTTTCCAATCATGTAAATTTTTACTCATACATTGTGACATTCTCATCCTAGTTTTTCCATAGACTTAGGAATTTTATTTCTATATATGCTTGATGGTCATAGGGAAGGTATTTTTCTATGAAAAGTTCATTAATATCCCTTAATTCCATATTTGAATCATTTTCATCCTCCTTTGTATTTTGAACTAATTACCACAATTGATCTTCATCTCCTGTTAGGTAATAAACCTCCATGATAACCATTCTCCATTCACTCCCAAAGCATGAAATATTATCTAAAAAGAACTTATCCATTACTTAGATACAAATGGAGTTTTAGTCCCATTGAATGGTGGTGATTGTTTCCTCATGATGCGGTCTAACAATGATCATCTTCGTTTTGTATTAGGGTGCTCCATATAGGTAATGTTATTATTTATAACATGATTGAGTTTTCCTAGTATTGTGATAATCTAATCAGCACCATTTTCATCACAAGCTCCTCTAGAATTATCATGAGTAAGAGGGAAGTACCTACATGGATTATATGCATTTCTATGGTTTCCATTCCTTCCACTAGGTTCCATTTCTAAACAATTCTATATACTAGATTAGTTTGTGGATATCAATACCTACTTCCAAACTGGTAAAAAACATAACATAAATTGATTTTTTTTTGTATATAATCCATAGTCATAAAAATATCATCTTGAAGAAATACATACTCATAAATCTTTCATAGTCATTTGTAAACAATATGTCAATAAACCTAATCATATCCCTTATGAGTGTCATAACCAAGAGTTTATCAAGGCTTGTTTTCTTGTACCATGATACCACAGGTCAAGCTCCAAACTCCTTGTCAGAGTTTTCACTCCAAGGTATATCTATTACAGATCTGCCTCTACCTTATTGTATCAAGATAGAGATGTTTTTCTTATAAAATACACAAAATCTTTTCATCACTAAAATTATAGGGTGTTATTCTATACTAATCATCATTGTCTATCTTAGGGTAATGTTCTATAATCAGAGTTTTTATAAATCTAGATACCAAGGTTTTTACTAACATTCCTCTAATACAAACTGTAATGCCCAACCCTAGTTACCCATAGTCAGTGCATTATTACATAACATTTTCTTGATCAGAAGAGATCAATTCCCGAAAGACTGGTGAGTTTAGTATCTTTTAAAATCATAGATACCAAAAAAAATTATATTACATTATGAAATGAAATTAAACAACATTGTGTCTCCTTTTAACAAATTAATCTCCCATATAATATCCCTTTAGGTCATTCATAATAAACGTCTTCACATCATATTAAAAATAAAACATAGATATAGATGATCTCTGGTTCTCTAAAAGGATAACAATATAGTGGAAAAATTCATTAATAAGCATATACATTTAAGGCAATGTGTAAGAATAAAACAGAAGCCTTTTAAACATAAATTTTTTCATAATATGGGCAAAGTTAATTCAAATAATGTCATTTAATTATTCACAAGGACATTCTTATAGTCGAATAATAACATGTAATATCAATACCGAATTTCATATTGATGGAATGCATAATGCAAGACATTATAACCACATAGTCAATGCCTTGTGACAAGAATACAAATCATATTTTTTCAAGGCCATGATCCAAGACACTAGTTAGTCTCATGAGACCTACTTATGCATTGAGGAGCTATACAGGGATCCACCCGTCACTTACTATGTCCAATGCATTCATCATATGAAAAGGTTGAAACAAAACATAAACATTCAGATTAAGACTAGAATATGAAATTTTAATAAATTAACCATAAAACATGAATGGTATAAAAATAAATCATCAATAGTTAAAAATATGACAAAATATTAAATACAATATGGAAGACTGTATCATATAAAACAATTTCAGACCAGTGTAAAATATATCGAAGGAAGTTGACATAGATGAAATAAAAACTGTTTGAGAGAAATATTTCTTTCTATTTTGATATCATATAAAAGTAATATAATTATAAAATAAAACATTTATTTTGAAAATATTATTATAAGCTTTAAGGTATTCTTTTAAGGTGTTATCCTGGGGGAAAATACCCACACCCGTTGTATAATTTAAAAAAACAAATTTTCATAAATTTTGTCGAAATTGTTGTAAAGGGCCTTGTTTGGAAAATGACGGAATGAGTCCACATTAATTTTTTTATAAAAATTCAAAATAAGGTATAAATTAATCTAACCCATAAACCAAGAAATAGTAAAAATGTTTTGAAATACATTTTTAGGAAACACATATGTAGTTGATAAGGAGGTCCTAGGAGATACTCAAGTATAAACAACATCGAATCATAAGGAGATTGTGAAATTTAATTGTTACCTTGTAACTTTACATGATCGAGGGTATATTAACTTATTTTATAATATTTAAATCATTGTTATTAAATTATATAATAATAACATACATAAATATGATATCATTTATGATTTCTTTATATTTATTTGTTGATAATATTTCTATAGGATCATTGTTTCAGGTGCTAATTGATTCGGTTTTTGTTATATGTTTTATTACATAAGAAATGTTTGTTAGGGATAGAATGTATTTGATTTATATCCAGAATTATATTAAGCTAATAATCATTATTTTAATCATAAAATGTAAATTATTCTTGAAGGTAACAATGGGGAATGAATCTCACCGCGTTCGTGGAGACGGTAATCCATACGTATGCACGAGTGAAAATACCATTATATTGATGGTGAAATCATATGTAATAGGATGGTATATCATATTTAAAGGATCATTAACATGTTATATTTATTATTTACAACAATTAAACTCATTATTATACCCATCCATATAATGAAGTGTTGAATAACAAACTACACCACAACGTGGAGACGGTAAGCCATACATACACACATATGGTTACTTTTTCATTCATAGGATGTATAGAATAATGAATATGGTTGTACCATATTTATAATAGCATCACATTATGTATAATTTACTCAATTTATTATTTTGGAAGGGAAACAATAATGAAAGAGGAAGTAGAAGAAGAAAAGAACTTTGAACGAGGTGATGAAGTAATTACCTCTTCTTCGGGTTCTTCCTTTTGATTTGATCAAAATGGATCCATAATTTGTCTTTATGAACAAATTAAGGCCTTTATGTTTAATTTAGTGTAGTTGGGATGATATTTGAGTTTATTGTGGTTGAACCAAATGGCTTTTGTGGTTCAATTTTGAGAGAAGGCGAAATACCCTTTAAAAGATAGGTGAGGGTCACTTTAGGAAAAGCATGAAATATTACTTTATTATATATTCATATTCAGTTTATAATGGCTAAAAAATAATTTATTTCAATTATAAGGCAGGGATAGGTCAAAAACCTCTCAACCAATTGATTTTAGACTGGTTTTTGTTACCAAATTAACTTCATCTTTTAGATTTTACTCTTAGTTAAAGAGTTTAACTTTTACAATGTATTCTTGTATTATTATAATAAATGGTTGATAAAAATACTGTAAAAAATCCAAGATACCAAAAAGTGGTTCATTATTAATATATATAACCTTATATAAGTCTTTTGGATAAATCAAAATTTTTAATGAGTGTTATGTCAATTTATAAAATAGTATCATTTTTAAAAATTTATTTATGACAATTTTGACACAATTTGGTATTTTGTATTTCTGAAAGTCATAACAACTTTATCACATTGAAAATATTTATTTAATCAACTCTAACATGTCATATTAACCTATAAAATTCGTGGAATACATAAAAATTATAAATTTACAATTATATTAATATTTATTATATCGGTTATTTTAATCATTCAATAATAAGGTAATTAATACATCATCATTGTGTCACAAATAAATTTAATTATATAAATTATAAAAATTATAAATAAAATCAAATTATGTAGGAAATTTTATTAAATTTATAATGAATATTTTTAGTCGTATTTATCTTATGTATAATATTATATTAAATATTATTTAGTTATTAAACATTGAATTTAACACTTTTAACTCTTCTCTAAATAAAATAATTATAAATGACCTAATCTAATAAAAGTGTACCAAAAGGATAATAATTTATTCCTAAGGTTTATTTTGGTCGAAAAATGTTATCCAATATAATCAGGACATGTTTCCGGGAAATTATATAATCATTTTTACTTTTAACAACCCTATTTAATTTTAATTCTGGTAAATAAAAGTCAAAAGTTACTATTCCAAAAAATTATTTTAATCCTATTTAACCACATTTTACTTACTGATGTCAACTGTGTCTCTAAAATTTTAGAAATTAAATTCCCAGAAGTGATAAAATTATGTTTGATTCAAATTTACAAATGTGCCTCGTAGGTGAGTAAACGACGTTAAAAAGTTCAATAAAATTTCATATATTTAATCTTATTATAAAATGACTTTAATTAGTAACATTAAACTAATATAGGTATTATGTAGCTATTTTGACCTAAATTTTTAAAAAATATATCTAATTATCTAAATAAAATTTCAGTTTTTTACAATAACATTGTCTCTTTCACTACTCATCAAGAAATAAATGCTTTCAGAAAAATACCAAAAATTCACCCTAAGATAATTCTGACATTCTAAATTTAAAAATAATTTCCATTTTGAAAAATAAAATTTATAAAATTTTAAAAAGTGGGTATTATAATTCATAACTGATTTTAAAACGGCTAGTTTGATTTTTCATGGTGTGATATAACTCAATGTTGCGTACAGTGCAAGATATTGTATTATTTAAAGAGAATCATACAATGGAAACATGGGGTGTTACATTCAATGAAAATTAAGCATGATTTTATGTTATATTGAGTACATAACTAATTTATATATCCATGGCCATGTGTTTTTAATTATATCGATATTCCTTGATTTCTTATTTCAATTATGTATTTTTTTCAAATTATTTTTGTGGTTTACTATCTGATATTATTATAAATGTATTCCATGAAAGAACTGTTTGGATATATTTCGTTCAAAGTCCTATAGAATGAGGTTTGGTTGTAACCAAGATCAGATGAATATATATATATATATATCTATGAATATATTTTCATATATGTGTACCATAATTCATTGACATGTTTTCAACAAAAAAAACTCAAGTGAAAATATGTATATGTAATGAAAGCCTAAAATATTTTCAGAAAAATATGTCAACTTAAATGTTATAAATATGGAAGGTTAATTTGGAGTTAACTCATCCTTTTCTAAGTGGGTAGGCCTAGACATATTTTATAGTTTATTTATCCATAACATTTTGTTTTCAGAGGGTTGATTAGTATTTTCTAAAGAAGAACTAGTTTATTACAAAGTACGCTCAAGCATATGTTATTCTCAAAAGAGTAACTAATTTCAATAGTATATAGAATTTACAAAAGCATAATTGTCTTCAAAAGGGTTTAATAGTATGTTTCAAAAAAATATGTACTTATCGGAGGTAGTTTCAAAACTCTTTACCAAATATCATTCAAAGGTATTTCCAAAAGCATTCATTTCGAAATATTAATGTATAGCATCCAACCTTTTTATAACATAAACTTTCATTACATTACACATAACTGAGGATCTTTAAGGATTAGAGTCTTGGAAACCAAGAACACGATACATGAAAACAACAAAAACATTCTTCTTAAACACTTGAAAGGATTCTCATTAAGTTCATCCTAGGTTCATTACTACATCTCATAACCTGGGGACATATATCAAAAGAAAGGGTGAGCAGAAGGCCCAATAATGGAAACAAGAGAAACATTTTGCATGTGAACTTTAGATACTTCAATGAGGTCATGAAAAGAACATTAAGGCATGAGAAATAAATAATGAGATATATCATAGTAAAAATAACATTTTCATAACATGAAGATGTGGCTACAACATTTTATATTGACAATAATTTCATTTCACCAAGGTCCATCCCCAAGGTGTCATTAAAAATTACCAAGGTTATTCACCAAGGTATCAGTCTAAATGGTCATCTCTAGAGATTATGTCTTTACCCAATGCATTGGAGCGCTATCTGGGTGTACCCTTGAAATGTATTTATTATCATGTGATCCACATATATCATCATAAATCATTTCATAAACAACCCATATTGCATAAAAGAAATGGGTTTCATTTCCTAATCATAACGTTTTAAAAACTGCTTTAAAAACATGATCTTTATGTCACTTTAAACACACAGAAAGGGAAAGCGGGGTTCATGTATGTAAATACCAGAAGTTAAAATAGAACATTTTGATATATATTTGAATACCACTTTATAAATAAGAGCTTTTATTATTCACTTATTAACATAAAATAATGTTGAGAAAAGGGAGAGGCATTTTGAGACGAAAATTCTGCAGCATCACAGCTACGTTACATGGTTTTAGAAAACGTTGAAAAGAGAGGGGAAATGGGTCAACCACTCATAAATGATCTATAAGAATAGTATATGGAGATAATATAAAGGATATGAATCATGGTAATGAAATTTTAAGTACATACAATTTGAAATGAAAAACATGGAAGTAAGACAAAAATAAGATTTCTCTTATAAAAATTCTGCAGCCTAACGGCATCACTTAAACATCAATAAAAATGAATTGATGATATAAAATAGGGTCTGTCATAATATGATCATAAAATGTCATTATTATTGATATAGATATCATACCCCAACATTATAAAAAAAACTTGACAGATTTGACATGAAAATAGAACTTGAAAAATGAGAAGGGTGAATAAATCCCTTAAAAATTCAGCAGCCTAACGACGCCACTTAAAGATTCATAAAGCAAAATGATGAGAGTAATAGGGTATCTATAATCATATGAACATGAAAAGGGATTTAAGAGGAATATAAAAGAACATCCTCCCCCATAAGAACATGGAGCATAAAAGGAATGACATAAAAGAGATTACTTGAAGAGAAAGAGAGAGGTCAGATCCCTTACCTTAAACGTACCTCTTTAAACACAAAGGTTGGGACCTTGAGAGGCTTGAGGGTACTTTGGGAGGACTCCTTGGGAGGTATGGAGACCATAACTTCGTTGATAATGATTTTGGAGTCCAAATTATGAGAGACTGGCTTGGTATTTATTGAGAAAGTGAGGGGACAAGGCATTAATGGCCAAGGGACACCTTATTGGTGGTTTTGAAAAAACCATGGGCTTGCCCATGGTATTTGACCATGGTATTGGCCACTTGGGACACCACATACCTTATATTACTATTCATAAGTCGACCATATTGATTACATACTGAATACATCATTTAATGATGTCATTAAACACTGGTAACATAAAAACTGTATTTTAACTATTCATTGAAAATTTATATTTCTCAGAAAAATCCCAAAATATCACCTTAACCAAATATCAACGCTTTGATTAAAAATATGAACTCCATTTTATAAAAATAATTTCGTAAATATTTTTAATTTAATTTTTAAATAAAAACACTATTCACCAACAATTTATTTTTTTAGAAAAACCCCAAAAATTACAATAACATAATATCGGTGCTCTGAGTTCAAAAATAAAATCCATTTTATAAAAATAATATTCAAAATATTTTTTATTAAATTTTTAATTAAAAAATATTATTCACTCCAAAAAACTTATACTTGACTACAAATTTATGAAACCGTTATTAACCCATTTTATTGAATCACATTAATTAATCTAGGTGTCTAAATTATATTAAAACATTCTTTGAGTGAAATTAGTAATACATTTGGTCACATTACTAATCCTAAGCGTAAAATAACTATTCATAATTTACTATTCATCAAAAATTACGTTTATCTTATTAGACTCCAAATTCCTTTCTGAACACTTTTGCAGAAGGCCTTTTTTTGAAATTCATTACACATCATTAATTATTTAAGGTTTACATAAATATTTTAAAATATACTTTTTTTTTCAAAATTCATCAATAAATACATCTTAAAATTATCCGGACATTTGAAATTTCACAAACTTCTCTAAAGGAAGAAATCTCAATTTATTCATCCCAAAGGATTACACAAAGGAGCTAGGGTCTCGTCACATACCCCCTTATAACACCAGCATATGACCTAAGTGTAAGCTGTTCTATGGTGAGAGAATCTGAGGGAGGCTCAGATAACATTGCCCTAGTAGTAATATCTATTAACTTGACCTTCTCCCATAGGCATTTCCGTTCAATCTTGACATGCTGGAGTTCAGCTTGGGCTTGGTCCGAAGCGAAGCCCAAAGATGCCACCTCCTTCCCATGCTCTGATAAGTGGGCTTCATAAGGTTCGAGTCTACTGGATGAAGTCATCGACTCCTCTTTCTGCATTAACCATTAACATCTCTATTAAATCATTAATGGTAATTTAATATACTGATAATAATGTTTCGGTCATTACATAATGTATTTTCCAAAAAGGTTTTTCACTAACCCCTTACTGGAAATAATGAACCCTCACCCCTTTGTATTTAATGTTTTATCCCAAGAATAATAGAATTACTAAATTGGACTTCGACACTTTTGGTTTTAGTGACTGTGCAATTGTATTAGGAATTTTATTTATATAAATTTGATAAATCAAGAATTGTATTCTAATTTCACTAGAACCTAGACCAGTAAAATGACTTATTTTGTATCCGGAAGAGCATGATTGATGAGTAAGAAGCACCTTTGGATAGATGTTTAATTTTATAATTATGTGATCATGTATTTAGATAATCATTCTCGATTAAATGTTGTTTCTATATTTCAGTTTGGAAAATAATAATTGTATATGGTATTGATGGTTTATGTGTTGGATACTTAAATGATGTTGAATGGTTAATTGGGAATTTAGAATCACAATGAAACTATTTGAATAGAGCATCATGACCCATGGAGGTTAGGTGTTGTTCTCATTTTTATAAAAGGATTTTTGGGAATAGTAATTTCTAGGTTAGGGAGGTTGTAATGAGAATTGTATTGAATTAGGTGAAAACCCAAGGGAATTTCATTTTTTTTTCATTTACTGGATGAGCCATTTTACAAACCGAGCTTCGTAGGGGAATTTTGAGTGTTTATACACATCAATTTGTGGCTATTGGATTTCATTCAATGACTTGATAGTTCCTCGAGTGTTCCATAATGTTTTGAGATCATTGGTCTCTGAAACCTCAATTGTGGAGGAGATGGTAGGTTACAAAGTTAGTCTAAAATTTTGTGAACTTCAGCATCAAACTGTAAAATGTGTTTCTTTTAAATAAATTAGTTAATTAAAATAAATTTAAATTGAAGAGAAGTTAAATGAATGAAAATGGTGAAATAATAATAAATAATATATTTATTAATAATAATAATTATTTTATTGTATTTTTATGAGAATGCATGGGGGATACCCTACCTATTGTGACACCCCCTTTGTCGAACCACATAGTATGTGACACCCCTCTTCATGGTTTCCTTTCTTATATTCAATATACATAGATTTATTTACATTTCTTATTCGATTCGTCAAGTTAAGGTATCTTCTTTCCCCTTCCATACTTTTCCAGTGGATTTTTCTTCTCCAATCACCTGATTTTAATTCATCTAAACCCTAGGTTTGGGGATAAATTTTTTTCAGTATTATTCATTATTATGGTGTGTGGTGTGTGTCTTGAGACTACTTTTTTTGGTATTCTGATATCTACTTCCAAAGGCATAGAGGTAAAGATAGTTTCATTCCACCAATCATCGATTTTGGGTATGTTTTCCTCCATCCATTAATCATTCTCAATATTCATTAGGGGATTCCACAGTATTTTTGGTAATGGTAACATTATTTCAGTATTTTAGTCTTTTTCTAGTGTTTTTGAGTCCCTGTGTTGTTTATTGTGAGTTGGGTGGACCATGAGATGTTTTCTGGTTGCTGTTATCAAAGTTTGCATAACGTGTTTGCATAGGTAAGCCTATAAATATGAAAGTTACCCCATTATATGTATATTCACCCATGGGAGTGAATATATGAATACGGGGAAATGTGTTCTTATGTGTTTATATGATAATCTTATACGGGTGTTGGTGGAAATGTGTGTATGCATGTAAGAGTATACGTATGGATCCCTTGTAAATATTCATAGTAATGAAAATATGTACATAGGGGCTAGGTGTCCTCAAGTATATGATAATGTTCATATTATTTGAGTTGGGATGGAGCAACTTTTTGTGGGTGCTGATAAAATTGTAATGTTCCATGTGCATAGATGGGTCTTCTCTTGATGGAGGATCCCTTTCCATTTCCTTTTAAATTTAATAAATCATTATTTTCTAAATTTCTCACATTACTTTGGTATAAATTAGTGGGAAAAAAATATTAAAAATAAATACATCATTATCATGGGTTATATATGACGCTTGTAATGATTTTTAATCATTATAATGAATTTTTTCATAAACATTATCACGATTTTGTAATAAAACCCCTATTATGAGGTTTATTGTCTTCTAAACTGAAAAATAATGATTTGTTATTTTAATCATACATATCATGTTTCATTGGTAGTTCTTTATGATTTTATATCAGTACTTGGTATATTTCATGTCAGAAAATAGTGCCATAATATTTACTTCAATGTAGTTAATCCCCTCTATATTAATTATAAGTGTTCCAAGAAACTCATAAGGGAATGACCTTCCCAACTAATGGGTATTTCCAAGTAGGTGATTTCTTAAATTTATCAGGGTACCATTTGAGTGTCTCTTGATCATTCATAAATGAATTTTCTTATTTAGATAGATTAAATGAAATGTATTTAAATTAAATGGCTATTTCATAATGAGTTTTTATTTTAGAAATGAATTTAATGTTATAAATGAAATAATTTAAATGGAATTGACTCAGGTGGTGTAAAATAAATCCTTTTTTATCTGATACAATTTATTTTTCCATAATTGTGAATGACTGACCACACCAGAATGCCATGGGAACCACCAGATAATCTGGTCATTCCCTCTAAAACTATAATCATTTATTTTCAGACCTTTATTAAATCCCTTTGGGTTCATAGGTAAAGAGACATAGACCTACGATCTCTCAATTTGTGTGTCGGAATATTAAATTATTAAGACATGGTTATTTTGACTTCAAATACCAATAATAAATTGGATAAATTATTTCATTACTTGTGTAAAATTTTGAATTGTAATAATAAGAAATTAATGGAATTATTATGGTAGAATCACCTTGGATAAAATGTTTAATTAATATATTATTGACTTTCAGGTGAAATGATTTATTAAATAGGTTTGATATAATTATAATGATAATTATGAACACTGAATAATGAAATTAATTAGTATGATACATGGAAGTTTTTATAAATTGATCGTTGTGTCTTATGATGTTAAATATGAAATGTTTCATTCTAGAATTGTGATCTATCTTGTTTAGCTTTAGAGATTATGTGATTTCAATGTAATTGATACCTGAGAGTTTTATACATTTTGGAATGTTGAGTTTTTCTAGATGAAAATCATTTTTATTGTGGATACATGAGGTCATTGTTAATTTTCTTAGATGCTGACTAAGGGTATGGAACATAGGTACCTGATGTTTGATTGAAGAGTGTATGATTATATGGGATGTATGAGGACTAATGATTGGTGTTGAAACAACATGGCTTGGTGTATATTTTCATTTTTCCTATGGGATAGGATCACTAGTAATGAAATCATGAATTCATAGTATATGATTAGGTTGAATTATTGAGGGCTAGATGCACAATCACAAGATGCCTATGGGATAACCTCTTGTTATGTCTAAGGGAAAGATTTTATAATCTTGAGGGAAAAAGTGATATTTTTATGGTATATTATGAGTGATTAATCATTGATAGGAGATTATACAACTGATTTTGGTGGGATCCAATATGATTTAAGATGATCTACGCACACAAATAGATAACTTATATGGATCCAAAGAATGTTTAGGCGCAAGGTCACCCTTAAAAACCTTTGTGGGTTGTGGTTTAGTTATTCCTCACTAGTTGTTTATTTTTTTTAATTATACCAACTCATTTCATTAAATTACATATCATGTAATGGATAGAGATATACATTTTGGGTGCTAACCTATAGAGAATTTTATCTCACACCATGCTCTGGCCCCCATTGCACTTGGTTACTCGAGTAGACCTAATATTTAAAGGACTTTTGTTGATTTCCTGTGTTGTTTAGCAAGTACCTAGTATTTAGGTGAACAAAAATGATCTGGAGGTCAAAATGATTATAGAGATTTTCATTCATCATTTTTATTTTATTACATTATATTAATTTTTTAATTCATACTATTATCACAAGATTCATCTTCTCTTATAAAATAATTATTTTAAATTTTAAGTGTAAAATGTTATTGAGATATTATATTATTCTTTTGATGCAAGTATTTATTTTATTAATACAAACGAATTTTTCTATTACTTATTATCTTATAAACTGTTTTATACTATGTTATAGAGGGTATAGTGTCCCTAACATTCCCTCAATAGTCCATCACTTCTTGCCGACATCCTCTAATATATGGGAGAACACTTAAGGCCATTTGGTGACTAGTTTGACTAACATTTTATTGGTTAATCAAGCATGGACATTACATGCATAAAACTTATTATTCTTTATGATACCTGATGAGGAATCTATCATTTTCTATTATACCTATTTTGATATCCTATTTTACTTTTTATTAATGATCATGAATACACTTATATAAAATCTATGATCATTATGCAGATGCAAGGACACATATGTTACACCCTTGATATAGGATATTCTATGTAAATCTATAAGGCTATATATGTTACTACACATACTTAATATATATATATAAATATATATCAATTTAAATATATACATATACTTATATATATATATATATATATGGTGACAAATGTTTGTAGACATCTAAAAAAGGCCGAAGCAGGTATCCTCATCCTTGTATATTTGATTAATCAGATCCAAAATTAATTACATTAAAAGTTTCTGTACTTTCTTCCACATGAAATCCCTAGAAAAATCTATTTTATTATAATGGAATATATTACATTATAAATTTATGGTGGTGGTATATTGAGTTTTCTCACAACCTGTTTATGACACTAACTGGAACCCGATTAGATTATCTCCTTACTATAGGTTACGACCATAGGCTATGATATAATTTTCATTTTTTTTTATATGATAGGAAGGGACATGGGATCTTGGGAGTAGTGGATGATTGTATAATCAGACTACCATTCAGATTTGGATACTTTTTAAATTTATTATTTTGTAAATCAATCCATGAATATTGTACTACAAAATTTATGTCTCTTACTTTTACTTTTTTAATGTCATAGAGATGTTATTTTTTATTTTTTAGTTATTATTTATCATTTATATAAAACTATTTACAATTTTATTCATTTATAATTGATTCCACTATATTTATTACTGATCCAGAAGGTATAGTTGCCCAACTGAACGACGATAATATCCTTACTACTAGTCAGTAGCCTCTGAATTATGAGAGGGAATGCTTGAGGCTTTGTCACTGACCAACTTAATGAAACATTACCGTGTATCACATGAAAGAATATTCCAATTTTCATTAAATGTTTTGGGGGTAATGGGAATGATTTTTAATTAGAAAATACATTTTAACATAATTTTCCCTCTTTGTCTGGGTGCACTTATCATCTAGGTGTATCAATCAACTATTTGAAGAATATTTATTTTATAAATGTAAATGAATAAAAAATATCAATATAAGAGGGAATGAATATGTATTCCAATTTATGTTCATTTATAGATGTTATTATTTTTATAGTGACAATGATTATAGTTTTGAGAAATTTTATTATCTGGTAAAAAGGAATATTAATATTTTTCTAATTAGTGGGATTCACATTCAATTTTTTTACTTAATTTTACTAGTATATTTAAATTCTTTAAACTGAGTAAAAAATATTACATATAACTGTGAGGAGAATTCAGTCAAAAGTATTATAATTTAGTATCCACAACTATAATAATTGTTGTAAGTATGAGAAAAGAGTTGAAGGATAATTTGAAAATAATAGTGAATCTAGAAGTTTGGGTAATAGTTTTTATACAAAAATAATCATAGTATTAAATTTTTTTGTGATGTTATATTGTGTTTCAAATTTATAATATACACTAAAATTTCACATACATCTCTAAAATCATAATTTTGAGTTAAAATAATGTATATTGAATTATTTTTCTTTTATAGGTTTAAATATAAAAATATGTTAATATAATCACATATTCATATTTGGATGGATATTTTGATGAATGAAAATTAACTTCAGGTGAAGCATTTTTCATGTGTTGTAAATGCTTCAGTCAATATTATAATATATAAAAATTATATACCATTTGTATTGAATGAATTATATATTTAGTTTCATCCCATGATGAAATGGAATTATTGTAAAATTTAAATATTTAAAGAACTTCAAGATGACACTACGAGGGATTAATTATGATAAATAATTAATTATTTGTCCATAAAAAATACTATCTCATATTCTAGATCTAAATACATAAAAATCAAACATAACATTATAAAAAATAATAATAGAGGAATTATTTTTATGCTTGATTATTTCGTGATATAAGAACAAGTTATTGAAATTTTTATGATAGACCTTTGAAATGTGATATTTTACAAATTAAATAGAAAAATGATTTTATAGAATTCCCCTTATAGTTCCGGGGGAATTACACAAACACCCCATCCTGTTAACACTATCTAAATTGTGTTATCCTGAAAAATAATGGTCTAATTTTTGGAATTTGAAATAAAAATTCATTATTAAAACTATTATATGGATAGTTTTTTGTAAATATTGGGTGTTTTGTAATGAAGATCTAATTGGAAGTCTAGTAAAGGTTTAATTTAGAAATATTCAAATTTTTATGTTGTATGATAACTTTAAAGGGATATTATATTCAATTATTAACATTTTATATGTTTATTTTGAAAAATTACCAGGGATAACTAGTGGTATTTTCATAATCTTATTGAATTGGATCATAAGAAAATTCTATATTAAAAAAATACTATCTTTGGAGGAAAATGATTCTTAAAGAATAGTAGTCAACATATTTCTATATTGACACATTTCAATAAACTTTTGTATGATATTGAATGTGTTTAGATTTTAAGAGTGAATCTATTAAATCTATATCATGTGATACAAATAAGAAAGCCAATGAGCTAATTACTCTGAATTTATATTTCATATTAACCAAAACTCCAATGGGGGTATTGAAATACACTTGTAATTGATATATCATATATCTAGGGAAATAGATATAAATTTTGAGTAGTTTTTATTAATTTTGTGTCAACAATTAAATAGGAGATAATATCATATATTGGTAAGAGTTAAATGTTTATAAAAATATTTTTTAAAATATTTTTTTCCTCTAGAAGAATTCACAAATCTCCCTGAAATTTGGGGATGCAAAACATAATAAATATAAGTATTTAGTGTGTAAATTTTAAATTAATACATTATATAAAATGGTTTAGATTATATTAAATAATAATATAATGTTATTCAATATCATTTGTGAATAGAAGTAGAAAATATTGTCTATAGTACATATTTAGGCCATATGGAATTGATTTGGAATTAATTAGATTTAATAATTGTTTTTACATGAGATTAAATCTATTGAATAAAATATAAAAATAGTATAAACAATTCAAGATACATAGAAATCAATTTAGTTTTGTCCTAATGAAATATATTATAAACAATGTGTTTGTGATGTGAAGTTGAATGTGGAAATATAAAAAACAGAAATTGGTAATGTGAAGCAATAAGAAAATTATACCCAATTTAAATAGATTTTATAGAAGATATTTAGAATTATTATGAACACTCTACACCAATGATCTACTCTTTATAGCATGATAATTTGGTTTTGTGTCAATAAAATCAAACAATATAGATGTTTCTAGAAGTCAAAAATCTGTTGATCATATTTTCCCATACATTAATTAGTTTATTATTGATTTTTATTAGAATATTCTATATGAGAAGCATGAATTCCAAATTTAGAAATTTTATAAGTCTTTTATTATACTCTTGAACTCCATAGAATGATAGTAATATTCACAAGATCAAATAACATATTTAAAATTTTTTATAGACTATATTCATTTATTAAAAATATATATCCATGTGTATTTTAAAAGATTTATTGAATTCATCGGCAACAAAATTACACTTAAAACCAAAAAGTACATGAAATTTTTCTAAGTAATAAAAATGACATATAACATCAGTCTTGTGAAATAAATATTCAACAATGTGCAATAGTTCATATATAATGTAATGCAGTACAATGTAACTAAATGACCAAGAACCTTATTTATCCTTTTTCTGGCATATGAACATGTGACCAGTTAATTAATTGACTGTTTCCAGTTTATAAATAGATAGTATATTAACAATAAATTAGGATCCAATATGTAACAAAGAAGCCAATACAGATATTTAATAATTAATATCCAAGGTAATTACCAAGGAAACATTGACCTGAAGGGTCTCCAACTCAATAATAACTCTATCATGTCTATGGTTAAGAGTTTAATCCAATGATCACATTCCAAAGAATTCCTCAATAAGATTAATGTTGAATTCAATGTAAATGGAGCTATGCAGTGGCGGGGCCATATGGGAATTTACCTTGGAACATAATTGTCCATGTCATATCCAAGGAGTGTATCCAAATAATCATTTAATACTATGTGAAGAATCCTACGATATAATACCACACATCCACGAATGGACAAGGATGAAGATCTAGGTGGGTCTCAACCTAAGAAATTATCATCCTTGAATTAGAATTGTGTTCCCAGGTGCTCAAGGAATTCCCTGACAATAATCCAAAGAGATCTAGAGTTAGGCCAGTATTATTTTATTACTAATACTTATATAATTTCAATTCTATCAATTATTTACTTTAATTTGTTTGAGAAATATATATAGCATGAAATCCTTTAATCAATTGATAATTTATCTATAGGTATGTTTTGTTCAAACTGTTAATTTCATTATTTTGATAATTCCTTGGGTCATGTAACTATTCATTTAATCCATTTAAGCATGTTAAAAAATCATGCATCATTCCATGACCATTCATTAATTTGGAAAGGGGTTGTATGGACAGGAATCCATGTATTCATTTATATTTATGGGCAATTCATATACTTAGTATACGTTCCAATTCGTATTTCTCATTTAATTATAAAATTGAATCCCTTACCTTAGTGGTGATATTATATGGAAATTATGATTAGTAAATTATCATTTTACAACAAACCATTTAATATATAAAAGATTTCCTTCATAAGAGTCAAGATAAGGAATATCACAATAGTAGTTCAAACATGTCAAACACTAGACAACCAATTGTGGCATAACAACCTATATGACAATTATAGATTTGTGGGCATAACCACTAATAATTAATCACATATTTGGAAATAAAATCATAATAGCATTATAATGATTACAATCATGACATATAAGTTCAGTGGACATCACTTGATGAAATCAGTGGGCCCCATATAAAAATTATAAAATAACAAAACATGAGGGATGAGTTATAAAAACACTCACAATAGGCTGGTACAATCCTTCTCTTATGATATCATCCTATAATTTGTCTTAGGGAGGAGTATATCTGAGAAAAGTGAAAAAAATGCTCAGACCTTGATAACTAGGCTAAGAGAAAGGGATTAAAAGGAGGGCACAAATAGACTTGATAACTTACAATTTCTCATCCATCATGATGAACATAAGCTCAACCAAATCCCGTATGATGTAGATAATTCTATCCCTAAATTAGGCATTCAAAGAGCCCCAAGATGATAGAAAAAAGGTTAATCATATAGATATTTTGATTAGAGAATAAGGAGGATGTTAAATTAGATCATTAAGGGGAAAATAGTAAAATTACCCATAAAAAAGCATGGGCACAGTTTTCCCACATGGCTTGACAAACCATCCACAAAACCTACACAAGTTTATGGGAAAAAGGGGATATTTAATGGTTTGGCCACACATTTAGGGAAACTATGTGCCAACTATGTAGTAATGATCTATCCAAAAACATGCCACCCCCACAATTTTCTATATCCATGTAGTATCACAACACCATTTACTATAAACCATTTTCCATGAATGTCTTTTCCAAAAAAAGATGGGTTGCAGGCTCTGAACTAGCCTCAGACACTCAAGGGTCCTTAACTAATTCATTAGGCATCCAAAATATGTCAAAAATAAGTAATTAGAAAAAAAATTTAAGGATATATACTTGGGGGAAAACTGGGATCATATTGTCTTCCCCCATCAAAATAACTTTCCCTAAGTTCATCTTCTAAAGGTGGATAAATACTGTAAGTGAATAACTCAAGGAAATGGGAATGTACATTGGCCTCCTTCTCTCATGTCTCATCCTTCATGTGGTCGTGCTTCCATAACACCCATACTAGGGGGACGTACCAGCTCCAGATAGCTTTCATGCATCAGTCAACAATGCACAATTTATACACCTCAATGAAAGAATTGAAACCCAAAACAACTTCTTTAGGACAAAAGGTATGAGATGGTTTGTAATGCTATATGTGAATCCATATAACCTAGATGAAATCATGCATGGAATGGTACTTCAGAGGTAGTAGGAACTGATAGGCTAAGGGCCTAACTGTTTCTAGAATCTCAAATGGGCCTATGTAATGATGTGACATCTTCACTTTCTTATGTAACCATTTATTCACTATCCTGGTCAATACTCAAAAGAACATGATCTCTAAACTCAAACTCTAGAGGCTATCAATGGTTATCAACATAATATTTCTATCAGTACTATGTAGCAGTTATAGGATTTTTGATAAGCCGAACCTACACTAATGTATCTTGAACAATATGATGACCTAGTAGGGCAGCCACACAAGCCTCTAGAAACTATAGGGGTGAAAGACACAGCCTGCCATAAAAGTCTTCAAAAGGATCCATTTGAATCGTCTCATAAAAGCTATTTTTATAGGTGAACTCATCAAGAGGGATATGTTTCTCCATAGAACCACATAAATCAGGGACACATGTTCTAAGAATATCATTTAGAATCTGTATTGTTTGTAAAAATTTACTATTGGGATGAGGGTAAAAATATATTCCCAGAAGTAATTGTATTCTCATAGCCTTAAACAATATCTTCAAGAACTATGACATGAAACGAAAATCCATTTATGAAGTGATAGTACTAGGGACATCATGTAGTCATAAGATCACATAGACATACTATCATCCCAGTTCATCGATGGAAAATTTATCCCAAATATGTATGAAATGAGCCACCATTTTCAGTTTTCAATATAAACCCTTAAAGCATCCCTACCTCTAGGAAACCTAGACAAACCAAATACAATTTGTATGTAAAAATCTTCACAATCCCATTTTGGCACTGGTTGTATCTATAAAAATCCTGCATGACTCTAGGGCTCCTCTTTCACCTCTAAGTAGGTTGAAAACATAGTGAAAATGTGTGTACTCTGATGTCTCATTCCAGGCCACCAATATTGGCATCGAATGTCTTGATACATTATGGAGATTCTTGGATGAACTTACCATAGAGAAGCATGGTACTCTTGCATTAAATCCACTACCATATATTTAGGATCCCATACATGTCCATGAATAAAAATGGTGTTGCCTCTATCTATAGACCAATCCGGAGGCTGGTTATCTCCAGATATACTATCATGGAAAACCAAGCCTTCAATATTTTAAAATTATCTCATCTTAATATACTTGAGGTGGGAAGAGGTAACAACCAATGATGAGAGATGAGACTATTCATTACTATCATGAAACTAAAGATGTTTCTCGGAGAAATGGGCCATTAACTTCCATTCATTGCTGGAATGTTGTATGTCATGTGTTTGAGTTTTCCGAATCAATGAATCAAAACAACAATTCCCATTCTATATGGATAGGAAAGACCAAAATTGAAGGATTATTGATATTCAACCCATCTATATTGATTGTGGATCAATTCACGCTATGGAAAGATATATTTTAGGCTCTTGAAGTCTATATACACCCAAATCACTCACCAAATATAAAATGTCTCCAGCAATGTAATGCATGGACAATTGCTTCTATCTCAATGTCATGTGTTGAGTTAGATTCTCTCACGAGATATCAATAATTGAGATCCATTCACAACAACTCTATATTCATGCATCTGTACATCTCCTTGGAAAATTCTTGATGCATCACTGAATATTAATTAACCTATTCCAGGATCTAGAAGAGTTAGAATCAATGTTGAGATAAGAATCCCTTTCAACTCATGAAAGGATTTCTCACAAGCCTCTATCCATAGAAACTAAACACCATTTTTTGTAAGACTAATATGTGTTGAATCAAGGAAGGACAAGTCATATATGAAATTCCTATAACATCCAACCATACCCAATAAGATTTGTATGTCAAACACATTAATGTGATGATCCCTTGAAACTATATCACTAACAATTTTAGGGTCCAAAAATCATTTTGATTCTGATATTATATGATCCAAGACGTGAACATTTTCAATCCCAAAGTTTCCCTTAGTAATCATGGAATAAATTTGATTCTCTCATAATGTAATTAAAATGATCGAATGAATATTTTTGTGGTTTTTATGAGTGTGAGAGTACACTAAGATACTTTCATCAAATACCACAATAAAAACACTATTCCATAGATCTAAGAAAATTTAAATTGTGGTCGTAAGCCCGAACGTCATAACAAGGAACTCATAGAAAGAATACCATCTATGGAAACTTGTATGTGGAATATTTGATGTCCTAACCCAAACCAGATGTTAACTGAAAATAAAATCAACCTTAGAGAAGACCATATCTTCTTGGATCTGGTCGAAGAGATCATCTATTAGAGGTAATGGATGTTGTTTTTTGGATGTATGACAGTTTAATCATATGTAATCCACACACAGAGATAAGGTTCCATCCGCCTTCTTGGAGAAAATCATGAGAATACCCCATGTTGATTTACTAGGCCATATAAATACATTGTCCTCTAAATCCTCTAACTGATACTTATTCTCTGGGATCTCAGTTAGTTATATCCTATATGTAAGAATTATCATTGGAGATACTCTTAGAAAAAGCTCAATTTTAAGCTCTATCTCCCACTAAAAAGGTTTTCTAGAAAAATCATTATGAATGACATCCCAGAAATGATCCACTACTAGATAGAAATCCATTTTTCATGAACCCTGATCCTCTATGAAAAAATTTGAAATTTGGGTGGTCAATCGACCTTGAACATGATGCTCTTATTCTACTCGACCATCCTGGACATCCCACTCACCCTTATGCTGGTAAGTACTACCTTCGATAAATGTTAAGGATACCCTTAAAAGATAGCAGTATGAAAAATCATGATACTGAACCAATCATTATATCCTAGGAAAGACATGAAAACCTATCATCTTGATAATGAAGTGGTTTTATAATAAAGTACCATTTCCTACTTCATGTGGATATTCCCTACATGAGCATATTCCCTCTGACTATATCCCTAAAGGTGTATCGTGGGTCATTACACCACAGTAATAATGCATCTCCTATTTGATACATATCATGATAAATATAGAGAAAAAATATTTTAAAGCACTGGTAGAATTTTTTTTTGAAATATAGAATCACAAACGGAAAATAAAATAGGAAGGATTAATAACCAAGTTAAACTATAGTAACTACCCACCTAGATGTCCAAGAACTGGTAAGTGTTCAAATATTGTTTTCATTTCATTTTATATTTAAATACCATGTTCACTCCATTACCTTTCATAATCATGGAATAGTGGTATAAGGGTGTGAATCCATTTCTTGTTATATATAATGTTTCTCATTATAATGGATATCAATTCCCATTGAATCGAGGCTCATACTCCTCATTAATGAAAATAAAACAAATATATTTGTATCATAATTTATCGACTCAAGAAATTAATCATCCCAGCCCATGAGGGAACATAATCCTCATGAATTGAGATAGAAAATCACTAAATCAAAATGAAGATTAATACAATCATATTCTTACTATCACATCATCACTCTGTAAATACATGCCTATCATGAAATTTAATGTTCTAAAATGAACCTATATTCCATGTAAATATGCATGTCAAGAAAACTCTATGTTCCTATAATGATGAATGTAGCAATGATGCTTTCCCTCATTTCCTCGGTCCAATAATGAAATTAAATCCCCAATATATTTAATTATCAAAAACTCTACATAGAATGCACTTTAACCAATGGTGAAATTATATCAACTGTAATGTGAAAAATTATAATAATAATAATTATAATTCAAGTGACACGATTTTTAGCCCAAACATGAGTTCATGCTGCCATTTCACAACTTATGTATGTAAGAAGTGTTCCTAATATCACGACTATTGTCTCTAAATAGTTAATCAAGAACAGATTTCATATAACTCTACTCTATGACATCTTGGACTTGGATACCAATAATTGGTGCCTCGAGCTGGTGGGACATATGTCCTCAAGCACATCTCCCTAATAGAAAGAGGTTTCTAACTAGCAGTGAGGGAGTAGGGTGTTTCCATGGGCAGTCTATTCCATAATTTATATAGTGTATCATAATGGATAAATAATAATATACATAATAGTGAAAGAAATATAACTAAATACAAGGAATAATATAAAATAGATACAATAATAGCAACAACCAAAATAACTTAAATAAATGATGATGATATTTTATTTCACTAAAAAACTCGAAAACATGGATACAAGACCACATGAATAAAATCATCCACAAAATTATAAAGGACATCAAATATTATTCCAATCATCTCTTGATCTGCCTCTTTTAGCTGATATCAAGCTCCATCATAAATTGAAAGAAACCATCTATTCAAAGATGTATACATCCCCTTTTCAAAATCTTCATTCATGTAGTCTTAATCAAGTACAGACCTATTTCCAAAGAGTGTGTGAGATAAATCACATTAGGCCACCACAAACTATGTCTATAACATCCGACCCTTGTAATAGAAATGAAACAGTATGCAATCATGCACATATAAAAGAAACTATTACAATGTAATTAAATACTCAAGCACCTAGTTCATCATTTTTCTTGTGTATAAACATGTAAATATTTGATTAATTGATTATCACCAGATTATAAATAAGTCACATGATTACAAGACTGAAGGTTCACATATGTAATAAAGAAACCTGTAATGATATTTAATAATGATATTCCAAGGTAATTACCATGGAAACGTTGACCTTAAGGGTCACCAACTCAATAATAACCATATCCCATCTTAGGGTAAGAGTGTAATACAAGATGGAAATTTAATGTAATTCCACAATAAGATGCCTTCTGAATCTTATATTATCATCTGATGTAAAATGGGGATAACCAATGACTCAGCCCTATGTGCTTTAACAATGGTGGCTACTTGTCAGTGTTGGATCCAACGAGTGTATCCAATTCATATATTAATTATATGTGAGGTATACAATAGTTTCCTACTAGGAATCCTAGAATAGTCAAGGATTGGGATCTATGTGGGTATCAATATAAGGAATCCACATCCTTGAATAAGAATTGGGTTCCTGGGTGACCAACGAATTCCCCGATAAGAATCCAATGTGAGATTGATTCACTACAGTCCTATTTGATAGTGAAGACATATATAATTTGAATTGGTTTGAGCCCTTATCTTCATTAGTGTGATAAGTACAACTATCGTGAAACCCTATAATGAATTCATAATTAATCAATAGGTCAGTTTGGTTCAGTCATTTCCTTTCATTCGTGTGATAAGCCCAAGTAGCATGAAACCATTCATATAATCCATTTAGGCATATTTCATAATCAAGGTTCATTCCACTTAATTCCATGAAAGTGGTATGGGGTTCTACAGACATGAAACATATTATTAATTTACATTTATGGGATATTCATATATGTAGTACACTAGATAATCGAAATTTAACATTTAATTACCAAATAAATGAACATTCCCTACGCGGGTCAAGTGGTTAGAATACAAGTTACATTCCATGATGCAATTATCAATTTACAATAAAAAATTTAATATTTATAACACTACCCTTAGAAGTGTCTATCAAAGAAACAAGAAAATGGTTGCTAAAACGTGTCAAATACTAAAAACCCAATTATGGAATAACATCCTACTTGTGAAGGATGAAGTTATGAGTATAACAACTAAAAACTAGTCACATATTTGGAAAGATAATAAATATATGGGTCTAATGTGTATAAGCATCACATATAATTTCAATGAATGACATCTGATGATATCGTTTGGCCCCACATGAAAATTAAAAATTCAATGAACTTGGGGGATGATTTAAAGAACACATACCATAGGCTTGTATGATCATTGTCCTCCGATATTGGACTGAAATTTGGATTATGATGGATTAGATTTGAGAAAATATAAAAAAATTATCAAACCTCAATTAGTAGTTTTAGATCAAGAGATAAGAATAAAGGCTCAAACTGACTCGAGTACTTGACAGTGTGCATCTAATCTGATGAACACAAGCTCTGTCATATCCTGGATGTAGGAGATCTTATAATCCCTACCATAGGCCTTCAATGAGTTCAAAACTGGAAAGAAGGTAACTCCTACAGGGATTTGGATTATAAAAAGAAGGTGGAGGTTGAAGTAGGTCATCAATGAAAAAAATCTTAAAATATCCGATAAAATATCCTCTGCATTTGTCCGCACTATTTGAAAAATCATGTGCAAACCATTAAAAATAACCTAGGATAAGGGGAACATGTATGGTTAGTCATTGTAGTTAGTGAATATTTGTCCCAATAGTGTGGTAAGTCTCTATCCAAAACATTATACATGTATTGTTTTCTCTAGCCGTGCATCCACCCCACATGACTTACTATAAACTGTGTTCCATGCATAATTTTCCCAAAAACCTAGGTTTTATGCTCTGAAAAATCCCCATACACCCTAGGTTCCTTTATTAATTCATTTTTCATCCAACATATGTCTAAAATAAATAATTATACTAAATCATAAAGGATCCATGCCTGAGTGAAAATACTGTTCTTATAGTTGGGGTGTCTAAGCAATCATTAAAATGATAAATTTTGAGAGTTGAAATTTGATACCATCACTAAAAAATTAAAAATTGGTGACGATGTAAATTAAAAAATAAGAAGTATAAAAATAGGATATTTATTGATAATCACTTCTAAAAATGCCTATATTTGTGTTTCATATTATTTAAAAACAATGAAACAATTTAATTCAAAGGATGGATAACAATTTTCTTGAAATAAACTATTATAAAGTATTAATTATCACTTTAAAATTATTCAAAATGATTTAATATCTTATTCTATATTCTAATGGGATCAAAAAAATCTAATAGAAGTGATCCATGATTAAGGAGATTGAATTATTTCTGATCACCACTAACATTACCTATCACTAGAATTGGAAATTTCTTGTTAAAAAAATTATAATTTCAGTATAGCTATTGTAAAGGAAAAAGAAATTGTAACATATATAAATTATAGGTAATTCAAGGTTATACAAAATTGTTATTAATTTTTATAAAAAATCATAGTTATAAGAAATTTTTGGGTTATTATTGTGAATAGAATAAAATTTAATTAAGGTCATATATTTTATTTTGTAACATGTTTTTCACTACTTATTTTTCTATAAATTCCTTTTTATATAATGATTGATAAAGATCAGAATATTGGTTAATTTAGAAGCTAAAATATGTAACATGAAATATAATAAAAAACATATAATACCATATTTACCATATTCTTCTACTTTTAGGATATAAATAATATAGAATATAGGCTATGAATTCTCCTAGTCATATCAATATTTTTAGAACCTCTAATTGCATCATCCATAATATTGACATAAAATAATAATTTATGTATAATTTAAAGGATGTATTTAATGATTTCATAATGATATAAATATTTTATTTATAATGAAAAATATTAAGTAAATATTGGATTGTAATTTGTTATATCCTATATCCACTACTTAGAAATCAAATTTTGATCAGTAACATGAACAAATAAATTCTTTTGACTCATAATAAGTTAATGATTTGATTATAAGGGATCTATATTTCCCACACCGTTTCCTTGTTTAGTTCATTATATTGGGGGTTTCCAAGGATTTTGATGATAATTTTAAATTATTTGAGATTTTATATCATTTATGGATATAAATATTATATAATTATGCATTTCGAATTTAATTCTATAATTTATTATTTATATAAGGAAATTTAGTATGTATATAATTACCCTTTATTTTTACCCTTTCCATTGAGTTACCCTTACATTTTTCTATTCCCCATTATCTGACACTAACATTTTGGGGAGGTTGCATATTTTTAAATTCAATATTCCTTTATAGGAATGTTAGTGATTTTTTCATTTTTATTTATTCATTTTACAATAGTAAAACCTCTTTTTATAAGGTTAAAATTTAAAAATTATTGTGATAGAGGATTTTTAAGAGATATTAATTAATTTATAAATTTTTTTTCCCTATATATAATGCCTCTTTATATTTTTTAATTTGATATTATCCATTTTAGAAGGGTATATTTATATTTAGTATGTAGTATTTGGATTTCATAAGAGACCATTGAATTTTTGTAGCATAATATTGCTTTTTATTTATTTTATATGATTACATACTATAACCATAATAGTGATTTATCACAATAATATATTTAAAAAGTTTAGTAAATATTATCAATTTCATAGTCTTTATACAGTATTGTATTTTTGACATTGAATAGATAACATAAATCATAAAATCCATAGGCTTTGTAATTTTTCTATATAAAATTATTTTCTTTCAACTCTAAATGACATGTTCTATAATTATAGGAATATTTAATGATATAATTTGATGATTATATCATAAATGATTTAAATGGTTATTTAATGACAGTAATGTGAGTTTATTGGAAGGAATAATGAGGAATATCCCCATGCATTGTGGATTAATGTTTTTTAAATTTAAGAAATCATATCAGTTAATGTCCAATATTTTTCATAAACATGACTGAATAATAAAAAACATTCAATTTTAATGAAGGCCTTATTTATGTGTTTAATTTTACATTGCAAGTAACTAGTGAGGGAAAATCAATCACTTTCCCTATATGTGTTTGGTTAACCAATGAGAAATCACATCATGGTATAAGATTAAATAAATCACTTTTTGTTTTTTGTAAGACATAGAATTATTTAAATTACTCCAACATTTATGTTTGTATCTATTGAATATTTTAAGAATTATTTTTGTTATAGTTCATCGATTCAACATACGATTATGGTACCTATGGTGATGTGACTTTAGATTCACTCATCAAATTATCCAACTTCATAGCCATTGAAGAAAAGATCATACTTGATATATTACATTGTCTGTGCATAAACGAGGTAATTCATGTTCACAATGTTCCATACACAATCATTTCAGACCATAATGATAACAATAAAACATAACAATGGAGAAGATTTAGGAGGCCTTTGGTTCTCTATTAACATTTGTTATCGGGATTCAAAATAGTATAGCGACTATAAAAAGTAAAACATTTAGTAAGGCTAGATTCATGGTGCTCATAAAATGATTCAGTTGTTGAGATAAGTGCCTTGCTCAATCCATGTTGTCTAAAAGACTGAGATGGATATTTAGGATGGAGTTTCATTTTTCAGGTTCATATTTCTGTTTTGAAAATAGTCGTATATAACCCTTTATGGATAGGACTAACTCCTTTAATGAGTTCTTGTTGGAATTATTGGAACCATTGAAGACATCACCAGAGAGGGAGACCCATAAGTGAACAAAATCTCCATTCCTATTAGTTGGTTATCATATTTTATGATTACAATAAAGGAAGGTAGAGAGAGTATAAAGAATCATTTATTTCTGTTTGACTCTTTGGAATATTTCAGGGAATATTTTCATATTATTGCGTGGGGTCATCATAGGATTATGGGGAGCTAGTAACCACAAATATAATTTATTAAAAATATTATACATAATATATCACAAACAAATATTTTTATCTTAAATAATATAATATATCTTATATGGTGTGATACATGTAAAATTTGATACATCCATTAAATGATAAATTTCTTTATTTCGCAAAAAATGATATAACGTCTGTGAGGGACAACAGATTGGTTTAAAATTGATCATAGGAAGATTAAATAAATAACAAATAATTAAATAAATTAGAAAATTATTTAATTCTGATGAACTTGTTACCCCTTTTTTAAACACAAATATTTTGTAAACTTTTTAGGATAACGTCATAACACTAGATTTTTTGTTAGATCATTGAAGAGATTGTTAGTTGAAATCAACCAAATTATAGAACAACGATCAACATAGTGGAGTTTTTTTGACCAATATAGTTCATTGATATCACCATTGAGAATTATTTAAAATCATTATTTATTAGAAATTGATCCAGACATGAGGTAGGTTGTATTTATATTTTCGTATAATGTTCATTTTATTATCCTGTATATAATATGTTTAAAACATTCTAAAAATTTGATTCATAGTTTGATAGTTAATTTATGAGTATTGTTCTGTCTTCATTGAATTAGTAATGGACAAATTATTAATTTTTCACTTCATTTAGAGAGAATCCATTATTGGATTGATGTTAACGAAAAACACTAGTTGGGTTTTATTTGATATGTTTTTTATTTTTTGATTTTCTCCCCTTGTTCTCATGTTATTATAATTGGTAATTCATTTAACTGGAGGCTAAATAAATACATGAAAAATGATCATTGGGATATCAATAATTGCATTATAAGATCATTCATCATTATTAGATTTAGTATAGTGATAATATATGAGGTTGGATGCGGTGTTAAGATATATCAATCATAGACATGTGATAGGATCAATTATTCTTTGTAAAGGTATTGGTGTTAAATGATGGAGTACGAGATGGGACGATGAACGTTCGGGTTAGGTTGAATGAATCTAGACACCACTGGTGAGGGAAGTACATTGATTGTGTTGAAATGGTGTTCATGTGTGGAGAGCACTGTGAAGGCTTAAAGAAAATAAAGGAAGATGTTTTCCAATCAATGGGAGGCTCAAATCCAGAAATTTGAGATATCCAAGGCCCAATCAACTCAGATTTGGGGATTTAAGGCTATTATTGGAAACTGGAGTTTTTTAACAACTACAGTGAGTGAATACACATATGAAATTTAATTTTTAGGGAATTATGAAATACAAAATTACTATTTTATATAGAACCATTACATGTAGTCCTCTCATTATAGTGTCTAGGGTTTATTCATTGAGTTAAATATCACATGTCATGTGATTCTCATAAAAACATGTGATCGTTATCATGTAGGAAGGTTTTGTACATGTAGTACATACACTGGAATAAATGACGTGGAACCCGCTGCGTGGTGTTATTACACAATATGAAATATTTGAATGTATATCAACTTGTAAATGGAGTACACATCAAGGAGGAAATGTGACACCAACAATTTTCCATGGCGGGGATCATTATATGAACTTTGGAATGGGAATGAGCATGAGCACCAGAATGTCCAAAGAACTACGTCACAACATGTGTACATGAGAATGGCCTTAATACATATGTTTTCCCTAATAGTTTATCATGAGAATAAGTTTGATCTATTGATTACGTGTACCACAGTATACACACATTGTTTGTGGAGAAAGAATTTATATATGATATGTAAGGAAAAAACTGTGATAGACTCAGAGATACAACCATGTAAACTATAGTACACTCTGTTTACTCCTTTAAAGGAAATATGGATCCCTTTTCTACTCAGACATTCTTGGGTACGTTATTGGTTGTGTTCCATTGAAATGTTTTAGTGTGGAGTTGTTTCCTCATATTCTTCCAATGTTAGTTTCAATATTTCTCTTCCACGAGAGTTCTGTGTGGAATCTTTTTTACATCATTTGATAGGTTATCCTCCTTGGATGAGAAAACTTTTCCTTATATGGGTCACAATGCTTGTATCATTTGTATAACTCTTCTTTTGTAGGTATAGACAAGAATTGGGTGACCTACATGCTGTTGAAGTTTATCCCATTCCTAGAATATTATTCAAGTTAATTTCACAAATCCCCTAGTATCCATTGATGTGATAGACCATATGTGTATCAACTTTTCTCGACAAACGAAATGTTATAGTCTGATCATGCGAGTGTCTCAAATGATCACACTATTTTTCTTTGGTTCTTCCCCAATGAATGTTCAAATGAATAATTTTCTTGGATGACTGCAATCAGTGTATCAAAAATCAGCATGTGTGTTCTTATTTAAGGATTTTACTCCTAATAATATATTATTATCTAAGTATCATATCATCGTTGTGAAATTACTATGATATTCAGTGTTATAATTGAGTATATGTTGATTATTATTAGGATATTTTCTAATATTCAAAATGACATGTATTAATGATGGATATGTGGTTGTATGTGTGGAATGTGCATTTGAGAAATACTTCCCCTATATGTGATATTCTTAATTCATGTTAGTCACAAGAACATATCTCCATAGTGGTGGGCATGGGATTACACATTCATATTATTGTTATCTAGGTGGTCTTTAGTGGGTTCAATCATGAAATAGACATGCTTATATTTTTAAAAAAATAACTAGTACCATTTAAACAATGATTATAAAATGAACATTAAAATAATAATTGGAATAATTTAAATAAAGGATAATATGTGTTTGTAATATTTTATATGTCTATATTAATTCATTCTAATTCAATCGGTTGATATTGCTATGGGGTCTTTATTACTGATTCAGTATCTAATTTCTTTAATAAATAATAGAATCAAACATCAAAAATAGGTAATAATTATGTTTTGGTAATGAATTTGTTGTTTTATTTTTTTGGATAATATAATGATTCTCAAGATAGTGAAAAAAAATCCTTCAAAGAATAACAATATTTCTAATGTTGGATTAATTTTAATCCACATATATTTTATAGTGATTTGGAGGGTTGTGTTTGATTTCATGGTTGGGCGGAGGATGTATTGAAATATTGAATATATTATTTTGGTAGGGATAATATATGTATTTTTTGAAAAGTTGTTGGCTTCAATGAATTATGGTGGGTATGGGAACAAAATTCAAATAAAAACTATAGCGGTGTATAGTTTTTGTTTGAGGGATTAAATAAATTGATGCATGATTCAATTGAATGTAATTAACATGATGGATATGAAACATTAATGTGGATGAAAAATGAATATTGGTGGGTAGTTGATATCCTTGAAAAAATTAAATTCGATTTCTTAGTTATTAGGATAAATATTGGTCATAACATAATAATGGGATGTAATTCAATATTTATTACAAAATCATAATGAAAAAAATTATATTTTAGATTGAATATAATGGATGGATTATGTGATGTGACATTATAATCTTAGGGTTATTTTTTTGTGTAATTTTCTTGAAAAACGATGGATTGTTTTTCATGACCAAAGCCTAAATGGATTTAAATCCCAACTACCCCAATCCCACCTCCATATGCTAGGGGGTGGTGACCAGTGATGAATGAATTACAAACATTCGGAAGCCTTTGAATAAGTACATATAAAAAAACACAAAACTATCACGTTGAAGAAGTGTATATGGAGTAAAAGTAAAATATACAAAACAATAGGAAGACAACCATGGATGTGAACCTCTATATAGAACAAGAGTAAAATAGTGTAATTAGAAATGTACAGGGAAAGAATACACAGCCAACAAGATATATGACCCAACCTAACAGAATTGGGAATTAATACATAGAGAGATCACATCTCTTGATCTTCATGTTGTGAATAACACACATAGTCGAAAATACCAAGTATCCCTATGCTTATATGTCATCTACAAATACCAATATTTCATCATCATAAGAAAACAAACTTACAGGAAAAGAGAATGCATGTAGGATTATATACACGCACAATAAGATTATCCAAATGGTGATATGGGAGTAGTAATATATACAAAATTAATATAAATAAATTAGATATTGGGTGGGATGAAACTCAGTTCATGAATGATAAAGTGTAACCTCATCCAAGAACATGGGGCTCAACACAGGGAGTTCATGAAATAAAAATTGATTCTTTTTCCACTATTAAAGGGGAGTCGATCATATAACAACCAGAAGCTAAAAATGGAAATAACATGGAATAACACACACATATTCACATCACATTGGAATAGGGTAACGAAATCCTAATTAATGGATACTAATATCTATTTATATATATACTCATTCAAAATAACCTCAAATGATATAGAATGGGGATCCTTATGTCAAATTGCATCCCCTGAAGAATAGTAACCAATAGTTCCAAAAGTCCATCAAGGATTACCAAAATCTCACAAGTATACTCATATGAAGCTGCATGAAGAACCATTACACTATACAATAATGTTTAAAATATGAGAAACAAACTCTAAGTAGAGGAACCACTCCCTTGTGTGTCAAAGGGGTTCCACTATAGGGTCACCTAAACCAATGACCTATCTAATAGGGAGTTCAACATGATAGGTAGAGGACCAGCACCAAAGATGATTGGGGGTTCCACTCTATAGGTTGTGGATCCCTACCATAATGTGATGGGGGTCCACTTATTTGATCAAGCAACCATGCCAAATCTGTTAGCGGTTTCCACCCATAAGGTAGAGGACCCACACCCTTACTGATGTAAGGATCCACTCTATAGGTTTAGAACCCATACCTAGGTGCTATATGGTGGTTCTACTCTAGTCATTGAGAACCTGTTCCCCGTTAAATAGGGGTTCCAATCAAGACATAGTTTTAGAGGGCCTTCTTCAATATTGATGTTGGTTCCTCTCAATAGAAATCCTCTCGTGATCCTACCACATCACTACCATGAAGTAACATCACATCAAAGAGGGTCACGCCCAAAAAATTTCACATAATATCCCAAAAGGTGAAACAGAGAGACCAATCATGTTATACAATAAAAAAACTAAGGATAGGCTAATTTTGAGGAAAAATATGATTTCAAGTGATGAATATACGAAATATCAATGAATCCTAAAAAGGAGAAAAGGGGTACACAACATGTGAGGGGACTCACATGGTGTGTGGTCCCAATACTTTAGCTATCCATGTCCCTAATTTTACATGGATATCCAACCATTTATTACCACTTGACATGTGGGTGATGTACACGATGTGTGCATGCCACTCTAGGACATGTCCACGTTCTTGGTAATCCCAGTATATATGATAAATTTCTAGGAACATTACCACGCATCCTTTTAATTTTGTTTGAATTGTTCCTCTTCACATGTGGTGACACCAGTGTTCTTTATCATGGTATGCCTACACTGTCCCCTAAAATTTCCGCTCGTAATGTGCTGCATCACATGGATCATCCACATGGGTATGTGGGTACACATGATGTTGGGATCCTACATGGTGTTCCATCCTTGGGGAAAATGAATACCATTGCCTATGTAGCCAATGGGATACACACTGTGTGTTGATCATGGAACACACTATGTAGTAAGGGATTTCATTGATTCACATATCCACTCTCTAACTACCAAATCATGCAATTTTACTCCAATTTGGGCCTTGTTTTGGAAAGAGATTACTGGATCTCACTGTGAATCATGGTTTTCAACCATCCTTTGGAAAAAAATTAATTACATCAACATCAAATGATTATTTTAAATCTCAAAAACCACATGTTCCTCTGCCTTATAGGATTTTTCATCCAATCATTGAAAATAGAATACAGAACCCCATAAAATCCAAGATCTTAACATTTTCCATTGATCTGTCCCTCGACCTTCAATATGTCACAATTCTGAGGGTCAAACCAGGGTTGGTGCTATCAAAAAATATGGATCAAGAAATAAAGGGTAAAACCATTAATTAATATGATGTAATTAGGGGTAAAGGCACCCCAAAATGTTGAACCATCATTGGTCATACAATTTTGGACTACAATCAAGGATAAGGATACCCTGGTTAGAGAACATTGATTAAATAATAAAATTAGTATTTAAGAGAATGACTAGGGTTATCTATTGGTGATGATAAATAAAGGGGTTCGATCTACTCAATCAATATAATAATAAATGGCGTAAAACCCCAATTTAGTAGGTTTACAATGATATTGGATCATTCATCATTGAATATCATGCACACCAACGATCAAAGAATTAATTGTGTTTCTTGCGCTCCAGTATACTCAGATCCAGTGTTTCATCATCATCCAACATTGGTATCCAAAGATAGTAGGTGTATAATCTCTCTACATTCCATGGGTTATAAGGATAAAAATTGATAATTATCCATAATGATGTATTTTTTTTTGTAATTTTTTTTGTAAAATCAATGAATTAATTAACAAATTAATAAATTAATACACTAAAGAAACCCCCAATAAGTGAGATGTATGAACAACCCATGTTGACCTAATTTTCATCATGTTAAGGGTAATCAACATGTTTCAACCTCATCCATGTTCTTATATTTCTGATGTGAGATTCCATTTAAGAGATATCCCATTTACATTAAGAAACTACATTTTTTCAATAGAAAATATATTTAATATTTTTATAAATTTAATTCCTATCACTCAGGGCCTCGAAATCACAAACTATATCAGTACCTAACTCTCTCCTAATATAAATTGAAATATTCAATGTCCTATTATGGGAGAAAAATGCCTCTATATCATTCCATCCTTCAATCCTTTCATCCGTGAAAATAAAAAAATGGATATTGACCACACTCCATGCTCTCTTACTCCTAGGAACTCTCCTGCATGTTCTCAGGCAGCCACAACAAGAAATCCAAGGGTATTTACCATCTATTCGTGTCTCTCTACTATCGATCCTTAAAATCCAATGGGTGCATTGGAATGGTAGATCCAACATAGACTCCCAAATCACCCTAGTCAATTTCACAAGTGGTTTCATGCATATATATCCTTATCAGCGCAACATGGAATATGTAGTTCTCCCACTCTAACTATTAGGGTAGGGAGTGGTGAGAAGAAACCTATCTGACCCTTTACATTATCTCAAACACCCTGATTGACCATTAGGATAACTTTCCTCCCCTCCAAAATATACAAAATCTTCATCCTGGGGAGACTCTTTGGAGAATATAATCTCCCCTCTCAAACCTCAAGGGCCTTTGATAAAGATCTGTATAAGATTTTTTCTTTCTCTGTGCAGTCTTCATCTACTCACATATGACCTCAACCATCTATGTCACTGCCTACAACATATCTTGGATCAAAAGAGATGTCTCTCGGATCTCTATCCTATATAAGGTTGACCTAAAGTGTCTCCCATAAATTCCTTCAAAATGAATTAAGCCAATGGCAGTGTGGTATCTGTTGTAGTATAAAACTCTACTAAGTGAATTTGATCCTCTTAGCTCTATATGAAGTATAACACAAAAGATCTCAACAAATCATCCAACACAAAGATAGTGTGATCAGTCTTCCCTTATTTTTTGGGATGAAAGTATACACTCACATGTATCTATGTCATAAATGGACCCTAAATAACTCTCCCAAATCATGATGAAAACTATGATTCGTGATTATAATAAATCATTGAGGGTTCCCCAAGAAGGTGATTGGTATCTCGTATGTAAAACAACCCCAATGTATTCACATAAACCATATCCCAGATAACAAGTAATTGTGATGACTTTGTGAGTTGGAAAAATATCACCATGATGGAATCTTGGCCCTTCAATATGTGTGGATGACCTATCACAATGTTCTTGGACATGTCTTCCCACATCCACTGCATGATCTCTAGGGGCTACAACAAACAACCAGAAATCTAGTGGGCAACATAAAGATACTAATATATGAAGTACAGAGAGGTGTAGTCACTTATAATAAATCTCGTGATGGACCACCAAAACACCCACTTAAGGTCTCATTAAATCTTCCACACCTCGGGATGTATATATAGGGCATATGTGTGGAGATCTATCACTACATACTCTTGCAACATGTTTGGAACTACTTGTCATCCCAAGAAAACAATGACATGACTTCCTCCATTGAGAAATCAATTTGGTGAATAACTAACAGATATATGGTCTTGAATGACCTCATAGTTGATGTCACCTAACGAGGACTCTCTAACAGATAGGATAATAAGATGAGTAAAACCCATCAAAGAAGAATATTTATATCATCTAGACCCACTAGGGTCTGCGGTATAAAGGCATACTACTCAGAGGACTCCTACTCCAATTTTTCCTATGAATTATACCTAAAGGTATTTGATACTATTTTTACCTCCCCAATGTATAGACTATCATAAATTCATTGACCTATAGGAACTAAATAATATTCCATAATCTCATGTTCACATCTCCTCGTGTAAAGACATACATGAGACTCTGACAGTATGAGTAGAAAACTCACTCCCCTTAAAGGAAGTGCCTCAAAAGCATCAGGAAAAGACTTTTTTAGAAATCTCTATGACATGATTCACATTTTTATTATCATGAGGCCTTAACTACATTGAATTTTTGGTAATAACTGTATACCACAACATCAACACCCAAACAAGATCTACCCCTAAGGCATTGTAATACTTTACAAACATCATGCCCTCCTCTAGTAGTGACATCATAGGATCACTCACCATCCTCAACCTCAAATCCTTCCAATCCCTCTAGAACTGTTCAGTTCAAGAAAACAACATCACTTTCTGCATTACAGTGGTCAAAGGGGCTGTAATTCTGGAGAAGCCTAAAAATAACCTTATATAGTACCCATAAAAACCATGAAACCTACACACCACTGGCATTATATTATGAGGCCCCCAAGTAACCATTTCATCCATCATTTATGGTTCCAGGAATAAAAACACAATCAAAAAATTGACATTATATAAAAATTGAAACTCGTGAATCCGTAACTAGCACATTGAGAGTTTACGATAAATATGGTTCTCTCAATGAAAATATGGAACCATCCTCAATTAATCAACATTAAATTCCTATGATGTAATTAATATGAGTACATTGATGATGAATATAGACCCAAACATGTCCAAGTATTTCTGGAAAACATGATTCATAGAATCTATAAACATGGCTGGGAATATTCTACACCAAAGTTCATCAATAGGGACTTATATTGTCTATAGTGACAGTATAATTCCTACATTGTTAAATAATCATCAAAAACACTAAAATGGAGGTAGCTATACATGAGACCAATTTTTTAGAGCCATATCACACCTCATAACTGGTCAAAGATTTTTTCTATCCCTGGAAAGGGTTGCTTTTTCATTATCATTGTCTTGTTGAGGCACTAATAATGCACATAAAAATTAATGATAACATCCCCCTTTTTGATGAAAAACACTATTGTATCCCAGGGGAAACCCTGATCTTAAGAAAACCCTTCTCTTCAAGGTATTCAAACTAAAAATACATCTCCTATATCTTGGTAGGGTCCATCTGATATGTCATAGAAGTTACCAGAGTGGTGGCAAGATTTATGTCGATGAAAAACTCAATCTCCTACATTAGAGGGTTTCCTAGGATTTCCATGGGGAATATAGACATATAATCCTCTAAAATGAAGTAATTTTGATGTTGGATGAGCCTGTTCCACCATGTTTTATATTTTATAATATATGGGTGATGTGTTTCAACCTGCTACTCCGGAAACCCACTTGCCATTCCTTTATGTCTTTCTCTCCAGAAAAGTAGAATTGCATCTCATAAGTGTGAAGATAACTGATCAATCAATTTCAATAGTCAGTGTAGGCTTGAAAAATTAATAATCAATATATTCCCATGAATAATTCATAGGGTTCCATAATAAAGACAAAAAGATCCCACTTTAACCTCTCTACACAAACTGATATTTCACAGTGCTAGCAGATTAAAATTACAGATGAAGTGTCCCCTATGAGAACATCGAGATGAAGCTTTTGGGATCAATTCACAACTCAGTTCTCCAGATCTCACACTATGACAGTAGAGATGGGGTAATGACTGGATCCATTTTCTAATAATATTTAATTTAAGGTATAAAAAGTCATATCATACCTCTAATCATCTTGCGAATCATAGGGTCATAGGCCTCCATTTCAAACTCCTATCCATGGAGACAAAAACCATCACCATTATCCAAATTTTAGTGACCTAGTGGTGGAGGATGATAGATACATTATATTTTCCCACATATCATATCTCATCCTTATCCTCCAACTCTTCCTCCATAAGGACCACCCATCCCTGTCGTGGGAGATCCTTGGTCATGAAATTCTCTCAAATATGGAAATATGTCAACTTCCATCATGTGCTGCATAACATATATGTTCATCATGCCTTGTTATATGTTACTTATCCTATATCATAAAAATAACCACCCTCTCTGATATTTCATGGAAATCTATGAAGACCTTGAACACAAGACAGAGTCAGTTCATAGGGAGGTATCCTGCATCGAGATCCTATCATCTAACATCTACTAGATGCTAAAGATGAATCTGCCCTATGACTCCCACTTCAAGATCTACCTAACAAGAGTACCTCTAAGAGGAATGACTCTATAATCAGTTCTACTTCCAACACCCATTCATTGGTGGGGATGAAAAATGGTACTATTATAGGTCATATAACTTTTTCGAGTCCCTACCCAAATGAATATCCTTAGAAGTATTCATCCCAAAAGATGTTATGGGATTATGGAGTAATTTATGTGAACCCTACTATGTACTCATACACTATCATCCCTTCCTACTGAAGCTCTAGATGAAATTGAATTAGAACTAATTACCCATAGGATGGGTGGTACTCATGGAATAACTACTGAATATTGGGTGACGAGAGTGTCAACTCATCATGACTCTGAGTAAGAAGACATTACAGGTTCACATAAACTAAATGTAAATGGATAGGTTCCATTTAAAAACAAATGATCTATCAGGTTTATGATGATTATGAAAATAAAGACCACTGAATGTATCCAATTATCTACTACCTGAAGATGAGGCTCAACATGGAACCTCAACGGTCTCTGGCAATGCAACTCGTGGAGCGCACGTAGCCAATGTGTATCCTTAGCTAGTTTGGATGGTATTATCATATACTTCAAAAGTGTAGGTGCAACTACCTACCCACCTGGTGGAATAATATCTTAATATGGACACTAAACTGAGGTCTCATTGCTTTTCATATCATTTCCATGAGCCTGAATTAGTACGATGGATGGATTTCATTTCATTTGAATCTATAAATTTTAGTCACGATGTACTGTGGATATATGTGAATTTTCATCCTCTATATTTTAATAATTAAAAAATCATGTTTTTATTGATATTAATGAATTTTATAGATTCTATATGTATTTCATTTGATATTATTGATCAAATTTTCTAAGTACAAGTCATTGTTTATGTTGAAACACCACTGTGGATAATTCATCATGAAGATTAACTCCCTGCCAAGATAACACACGATTGAGACAAACACCATTTTAAATGAGTCAACTTTGTCTATGACTAACCTCTATAATGATAATCACTCTCAATCTATGATTTCATCACACAACACAACACCAAAGTGTAAAATTAGTAATGTATGACCCACTGCCAGCTTGGAATCCCACAAGAATTATTCACAACCAAAAAGATGACCTATTTCAGACTGAGACACCACCCACACAAATTTTGTTTATGTATAATTTTTTTTTCTATCATTCCACTAGAAAAATTCACCACCATTTTCAATCATTGCTGGACTCGAAGACACATATATTATTTCTAAACATACTATTCCACTTTTAATATTTTCTATCAACTATATTATTGAATTAAAATCGAATTTATATTATAATGATTATCTTTTAAATTTTCAAAATAGTTAATTGAAATATATGTCAAACATGTTTTAATAGGAACTAGGATATCTGGTCTCGTGTGTATATTCTTCTTGCAACTAATATTAAGAATGGAAGAACACTCCCGCTTTCAATCGAGACGTGTGAAGTATAATGATAAATATTGAAGAGGTCAATCATACAGAACACTTATAGAGAGAAATTAGAGAACTATTAAATCCTATAATAACATGACTAAGGATGCCAAAATATCAAAAAAATCATTATTCAAGTCAGGAACATAATATTCCATGATACTCTTTTCTACTAAATATTTCACACTATATAAACTCATGTCTCATTTACCAAAATCTTCCATGTGTTTTTATTAGCACTGAAAGAGGCTTAAAATTTCCATCCCATCACATTTAGATTCATTTGTCCTATTTATTTATTCTATGATTTTTAAAAGTTTTCATGATACTCTATTTTATCACATGCACACTATCTTAATTGATAATCATGATGTTACTTAATATATTCTCTTAAGGCATCTTACATTTATAATCCCACGTATAACTATAAAACATGTCCATGTGGGTCCTGTTTGTTTGTACCTTCTTGGATAAAAGTTTAAGAGGATGTGTGTGATCGAGAGAGTCTATAAACTATTCTGGAACCTAATCCATATTTTGAATAATCTTTTTTATTTTTTATAAATTTCATGGTGGTTGGTGATCACCGAGTGGATAGGGATATGTCACATCTTGAGATTAAACCACTAGTTTCAAATATCCTATGTTTTATTTTTAGCATTATTTTATATTTCAAATTTGATTATTTTCAAAAAAACTAATACTTGGATATTTAATCCTTATTAGTGTTTTTATCATTTCTTTTTTCTACTTAGTGTTTTTATAAAATGTTAATTATGTAAAATGATTTCCAAGGACTAACTAATAATTTATATTGTTTACACAATAACTAATTAATATTTAAGATCCATATTAAAAGATTAGAACACATAAAAACATGTTATTTTTCTTAATCAGGATGATTTAATTTAATCGATGGATTTCAATTTAATCCTTCTAAAAGTAAATTTTTTTGGTACTCTATTAACCCCATCTTGAGAAACTCACTCCGACCAAAATTTTGTACCAAATGATTGTTTTATGTTTTATTAAGAGTTTTAAAATCTTTTTCATTAGTGATTTTTGTTCAGCATTAAAGTTCTTACTTTTTTTATTTGTAAAATTAATTATATAATTCCATATTCGACTAGAAGGTTATGCTACAATCATAGATCATTCTTTAAAGAAAATTAATATTCTTAATGGAAATCTAAGATGGGATTGCTTATAGAAAATATGGGTTTTGATATTTCATATGTTATATAAGATGAACATGTTATAACAAATAATGTTTGAAGAACTTGGAATGATTTAGGAAAGTTATATAAAAATAATAATTTTAAATCCCTGAATTTCCTATACAATTCACTGGGATATGAAGTGGTTAATAAAATTTTTACATGCGAAACTACTTATGAGAATTGTAAATCATTTTCTATATCATATGAAAAAACATATAATGTTAATAAGATGATATGTAACAATTATACTATTAAATTTTATAACTTTAATGTGTAGACTAATGACCAGATTTTTTATATGTATCTTAGGTTCAATGAAATTATGAATACCATTAGCTCACTTAGAAAACTAGAATCAGATAAGGATATGATAAAGGAATTTCTAAGATGTTTACATGAAAGACGGTTACACAAATATTTCTCCATCAGTGAGTATTTTGATATTATAGAGATGCTAGACAAGTAGGTGATTGTTAAGAATATGATGTATGGAAAATAGATAAAGGTAAACTTAGAAGAAGATTAATAACCTAAATGCATATCAGTAGCCTTGAAGACTACAATATCTGAACAGATGGAAAAAATAAAAGGAAAAGGAAAAAGTGAATGTTTCGAATTAAACTGATAGGGAATCCCACCTATATAATGATGATGAGATGGTTCATCTAGCAATATGGTTTACAAATATTCATAGGAAGAATATTTTTCATCAAAAAACCAAACTATAGAGGAAAATATGACACCAATGGAACTTGGATGATAGACTGAATGAGGGATAATGATCCCAAAGAGGTTGTCTTATATGAACATAAGAGGAAGGGACATATAAAATCAGATAGTACAAAACTCGAATACACGAAAAAAATGTAGAAAAGGAAAGAAGATATTGGAAACCAATGATGGTTACATGTCAGTACCCCTACCAAAAAAGGGAAGAAGAAAGTTGTTTATTTTAAATTAATGAATTAAGTGTCAATGTATAAACCTCTTGAGTTGGTTTACATAAATTTATTTGGATCATCTAGATTTTCAATCTGAAATGGGAATAACTATGTTTATGTTCCTATATAATACTTATCTATGTATAGTTGGGTATTTTTTATATCTACCCAAAGTGAAGATTTATCTTACTTTTCCATTTATGCTAAGTCTATAGAAAATCATAGTGGACATAAATTTATAACCATAAGAAGTAAAAATGATAATGAGTTTGAAAATAAATATTTTTAATCTTTTTGGTTCACATAACGGATACAATAATAACTTCTCTTCTCCTAAGATCCCATAGAAGAATGAAGTTTTAGAAAGGAGAAATACAACTTTACAAGATATATTCTGGACCATGTTGAATAAGCATGAAATACATATTAATTTATGGGTATAATATGTCAATACCGACTACTATATCATAAATAGAGTATTGGTTAGTCCAATACATGGGAATACCTGTTATGATTTATGGATATTCCAGTCATTGACACTATCCCTATATTCCATGGAATGTTAGCTACACTCTAGAAACAAGAAAACAGTTACCATAAACCCAACCAAATCCTCATAAGGTGACTACTCAAAATAACAAACCAAGTATTGAAGAACCTACGATACTAATCATCCATGAAAAAACACTAATTGTGGACCGAGCCATTACTACCCCATCCTCACATCCATAGGTCAGAGGGTGGAAAATACCATTGAAGGCATAACTAACATAGGGAGGCCTTTTCCTCTGTACAAGTATGAACACACATATCCATCTAGATGAAAATTTTTAGATGGATTAAAATTAATTGATTCCAAACACTTGGGAAAAAATAATTCACGTAACTTCTATATTTTATAATAGTAGGAAAATGTAACCTAATAAGAAAATGACCAAAATAAACACCCAAATAGAAACAAGTCCCAACCTAAAAAAACAAGAAAATAAAACACCGAGAGATTGAGGAACACAATCTCTATGCTATGAACACTATTCATGATATAACGTACCAGGTATCCGTAAGATCCTCTTTTATCAACGCTAACTTATCCTCCATCGGCATAAGACATGCAGATGAAGGAAAACCCCATGCAGGGTTGAGTATATATATACCCAGTATGACATCACGAAATCTAAAGTGTGTGAAGTAATAGATACAACTAGAATTAAAATATAGTAGATATTAAATAGGATGCAACTCATCCTATTCAAGAGAAAGAGTAACCTCTTCCATGAATTGGAGGCTCACAGCAGTTAGAACATGAACAACATATGGAGTCATTTCCACTCATTACTAGAGAGTGAACTCATCCAACCACGAGAATCTAATCAGGATACTCATGAGACATACCATGTGCATATTATTATTCCATGGAACGAGAGTAATGAAATCAAAAGATGTTCATACAAAAATATATAAATATATGTATTTATTTATTTATGATCAGTCAAAATAATCCCAAATGAGAGATAAAGGGGATCTCCATCTCACAACTTAACCTAAGAAGAAAAGTCACCTACAGTTCCAATATTCCATCAGTGATGCCCCTCATCTCATGAATCGTCACATAAGTAACCACATGAAGGAGAATGTCTCACCACTGTGCCACAAAGACAAGGGAGTAAAAAATCCGTGTAGAGAACCAGAACCCATGTGCATCTGGTGGTTCCACTATGCAAGTATATATAGAGGACTTGAACCCTAGGGTGTTGGGGGGGGGGGAGGGTCACTCTAGTTTTATGCGGACACATTTCCAAAATAGTACCTGATTCCACTTAATCGGTAGAGGACCCAAATCCAAGCTGATTGGGGGCTCCACTCTACAGGTCTCGGACTCAATCCCTATTACAATAAGGGGTTCCAATATGGACATTGAGGACTCATACGATATCTAATAGGGACTTCAACATTGATGGTTCAAGGACCATGCTAATGATTATTGGGGTTCCACTATATATGTCATGTATACTCACTTTGGTGGGATAGGGGGTTCAAATCTAGTTATTAGGGACCCATATCCTATATGATATGGGTGTTGAACTTGGTATGTAACGATATAGGGCCTATTTCCAAGACGACTGGGGATTAAACTCTATATGAATCATTGGGTGATCCCACATGGTCATTGCCATTTTTGATCAATGAATCAATAATTCCCTTTACCAAAATATTTAATATTATATCCTAACATGCAAAAATCAGAGAAAAATTAGTTTATATGGGAAAAAAACAAAGGATAGGCTACTCAAAATTAAAACATCGGCCTCAAATGAAGAATATATGAAAGATCAATGTTTCGTCAAAAGGATCAAAGGGGTACACAATGTGTGAGGTGACCCACAGAGTGTGTGGTCCTTCTCATTCACTTGTAAGTGTCCATAAAAGTACATAGATATCCAAACATATAGGAGAATATGATGTGTGAAGGATATACATGGGATGCACATGCCACTCAAGGTCCCTACTGTGTTATTGTATGTGTTCATGTATCCATGGTATGTCCCTATACATTATCCCTTATTTGTGTTATTTATTATTGGGTGTGCCACCTCACATAGGGTGCTGCGGGTTTTTTGACATGTCCATGTAGGTCAACAAATGGAATGTTTTTAGGCATTCACTCTATTGCACAGGTCATCCACATTGGATAAAGAGTACCCTATGTTTAGGGTTCCTTCTAGTTGTTCCATCTTTATGAAAACCCAAAACCATAACCACGAAAGAAAAGGAACAAAATTATGTGTGCTTATCATGTCACATGATTCGTCATTGTGTTTTTCACATATTCTCAAATCTATTTTCTAGGAATCAAATCTGGTTGTTTGCCTCATTATTATACCTTGTTTCTACATGAGAAAAGTATACATGAACTTTAATAATCATTTATAATCATATATTGTCCAAAAGTTGACCCTATCAAGCATTAGATGATTCGGGCACATATTGCATGCCATGAGTTCCTATGACTATGATAATTCAGCCTCCAATCATTGTAATGAAAATAAAAAACCTATAAACATCCTATAATTAACATGTTTTCAAAGATTCATCCCAAATTTAATAATATTTCACAACACTGATGGTCTGATCATGCTCGGTACCACCATAAAATGTCTCAACAAGATTGAAGGGTCTTATCTATGATGAACCTCAAGTAATTAGGGAGAAAGAAAAAACAACCAAAGATTAATAATAGTTTCCATGATTTATAGGCCAATAATGATGAAATGGGATATCAATGTTATAAAAAACTGAATAGAAAATTAAATTAGAACATAGTTGCATGCCATAGATTTGACATTGGGTAAATAACATGTTACATAGTCATCCATATTCTCTAATTCCTGATCTGAGATTTAATTTTTGATTTATCTCATTTTTATTATAAAACCATGCATGCTTAAGATAAAATAAATTTAATATTTTTATAAAATTAATTATTTGAACAAAAGATCCTTGGAATCAAACACCGTCTCATAACCTAGAACTAGAATTATATATATAAATATTTTAATTTATTATAATAAAACAACTAGGTCTCTATATGTTTGAAATTTTAAAATTTGGATAAGTTGTTAGAGAACATTTTTGGATGTGTGATGAAATTTGTGGGGTATGATAGTTTTTTTTCAAAAAAACCATTAATTTGGATTTTTTTTTAATTTTACAAACATGTAAACACACATAGACACACACACATATATATTATTTAATTGTGATTTTGTGCGAATCCCACCAAATTCATATCACATTTTGAATGGTGGGTGTACCAAATGAGATTATTGTCCTTCAAGGTCAAAATACACAACTATGATATAAATGTGATTTGTAGTTGAGATATGGTTATGTGATAAGTGGATGTGGATATATGGTTATATGATTATGAAGTGGTTATAATAAATATTGTTGTGTGGATATTATTATAATGAAATAGAATGCATGAGTGAATTTGAGCATTTTCCATTAGGGTAAGAGGGATAAACTAGTTGGGAAGGGGTGTGGAGTAACCATTCCTCTAAATTATATGGTATTCTTTTATTATTCATGGATTTTATATTTGATAGGGATAATTGTTGTACTCGGTTTAGTTAACATGGATTAGGAACATATTGAGTATGCAGTTTATTCATCGATTCATTAATTTTCTTCTTTTACCTTGGCATGAGTGGTCTTAAGGAACACCATACTAATTATGCATTAATTCTCCCCCCCCATATACATAAATCAATTTTATATGTTTCTTTGAGATATTTTTTTCATGATGGTTTTCTCTATATATGTCAGGGGAGCAGTGGTGGGTGTTAATTCCTTATGAGATTTATTTTGGTATTTAATCAAGGAAATTTATATTTAAATGACATTTTCATACATTGTGTTTTAAATTTTATTTTTAATTATTTATATTAAATATTTTATTATTCATTTAAATTTTATTTTAACGTGATTTATGTGTGAAATTACACCCATTTATTGATTTATATCTCCAATTCTCATCACCAACGTCAAGAATATTGGAGGCTAACATCAAGGATCATAGTTTCATTAATCATATTACTAATATGGATTCCTAACATAAGAATGTGGTTAAAATGTTTTATCTGATGTATAGATGAGAGTATGGATAATGATTTAGTTATGAAACTCTGTGGATTTCGTTTTGATGGTAGGGGAAAAATTTTAATTGAAACATGATCCTCATCAAGAATGGGAGATTGGATTAACATGGTTGATTAAGACCCACATTGACCTTATGAAAGAAACATATTCTCATTTAAATGTCAAGGTGATCTCATTCTAATAATATACTAGAGAGATAAAAATGGTACAGATATTATAATATTTTGTCATTGTGTTTTAATTGGGGAAATTTGGGGATCTTACAAGAATCTAATTAAATAGTTTTAATGGAATTAATTCTACTATTTTTAGGAAATTCCCATCCTATTTATGGAAGTGGGTCACTATATTTATTCAATCATGGATCACATTTTAATGGTGTATCTGGATAATCTAGTAGACTAGCAACGAGTCATCTCAAGAGTGGCATTTGAGTCATGGATAATGAAAATATATATTATTGAAATAGAGGATATTGATATATGAGGTTATTGTGTCTAGTTTTTTGGAATGGATTTGGATATAGTGGTTAGATATTATTCTATTCATTATTTAGGAATAGATACGTCATTGGGTTTCATTCGATGTTAGGTAGATGTGAGGAACAACAGAACTATATTGGATTTTATTCTATTGTGGTTCATCAGTTGAGGACAATTACATCAGTGAATATCAGTTAATGAAAAATCATGGGGGAAAACATGAGTAATGTTTTCAAATTCCATATGACAATCAAATATTGTTTCTTCCATGGTTATAATATTTGAACTGAAAATAAACATATAATCGACCATGAAAATATATACATAGTATATATTTTTTTCAGGATTTTCTCCACCACCGGTGTCATATATTTTAGTGTGGACTTAGATATAGTCTTTATAAGTTTTATAAATTAAAGGATATAGACATGAATAGTTTAATAAATGGGATATTACATCACCCATGTGACCAAAGATTATATGAGTCCCTATTTTCTTATTTCGTAATACATTACTCACTCAGATTGATTTTGGAGAATCAGATTTTATTATCGGAACCGCCTTATCTGGGCCTTATGACTTCATAGGGAGAGGAATTACACACCCGTAGTGTTGAATGTAGTAGATAAAGTTAAATTTTACTTATTAATATATTTCATGGTTTTTGAGAATTGTCATTCAGTTTATGGGAACATATTCCATAATTATTTTAAATAAAGATGAGGATGATCAATTTTGAAGAATTGATGATATCAATCAGTAAAGAAAAACACAATTATCAAATTCATGTATTGTTAAAAGTTATACTGGATATCAACATTTCATATATTTAAAAAGAATGAAATGGATGTTCCTAGGAAAACATAATCTTCGATTTACTAGTAGTGATTAATTTCATTAACATTGATGTCATTATGACCTCAATGATTTAGAAAACGTTTATAAAAAAATTGTTTCTCAAATATTCTTACTTTGAACAAAATTGATTTTATTGGAAGGTTCTAGAATCCTATGATTATAAAGTCCTTCAAATGTATTCCTCTAATAACTTATTAGTATAATGTTAACATAGGTGGATTGACATTACGTAAACCAATAAAATTGGGTTTTGGTAGTGTCTTGCACACTCATTGAGGATCTGTTAAAGGATGGTTCTATCATTAAATTTTAAATGTATATTCCATTAAAGATGAATTATGGTTTATGGTCAATGATATTGAGGATGTTTTCCAACAGTAATGGATACACCTTTGGATATAATTATTCTATACTGCTATAATTCATTTCTTGAGTACTCAATCTAGGGATATTCCATAAAGAATTTTTCAATCAAGGATTGAATGTATTAGGATTTCTGGTAATGTTCTATTGTATTTCAGTCATGGTTACAGGGAGGAAGACACAGTTTATGATGATGTATCCAAAATAGAAATTGTGGAGGCTAGCTCAATATGGTCTCTTTTTATTATAGATTTCTATTAACATCTTTTTGATTCAGATGTTTGGAGAATCATTCATTCCTATTATTTAATACCCTATTGTGATGCCACATTTTCTATTTGATATTAATTTTTTGAGGAAATATATTTCCATACAATCAATTTTTTTGATTATATGAAATCAATATTAGTTGATAATGGGGAAACATCAATCATAATAGAAATACATTAGTAATTTAAATAAATACTTATTATTAAAATTGTATCTATGATTCCTTGGATTATGTGTTTGTTATCATTGATTTCATCTAGTATTGGTTCTTGTTCTATGATATTTGAGGTTGAACTATCATATTATTTTTTCAATTAGACCATCAAATTAGATAATGTAATTTAAATCATGTTTTTCATTAGTTTGTATAGTTTTCATAGGTTTTAGTGGAGACACATGTATTTGAGTTCCCATGCTCTATTAATGTGTTCCAATATGACTTTACCTAATTATAAGTGAATCTACCCAATCAATGTGATATAAAATAGAAAGTAAAGATATGTCTGATAGACTCTATAATTCTAAGAGTTCCTCACCATAATTTTCCCTCATTTTTTAAATAATATTTCTATCAAAATTATATATTTGAGGTTAAAGGCTTTTATTCAACTTTGCATGTCACCATGGGAGGTTCCACTTTTATTCACCCATATGGAGAACAATAAGTGATTATTGTAATTTGTAAAAAATGGTCGAATAATGTTATGGTAAAACAATATTTATACCATTAGGAGTATATATTAATCATTTTATATTCTGTAGGGAGCTAACTATTTTTAGAGGAATGATAAATTGTGTGGATTTCATATATGAGGATGAAATGGGGGATATGTGGAAGAACTGATCCCAGTAGTCATTATTTCAATAGTGTGTTATGTATTTTTTTTGTTTAGTGTCAAAAATACCTATATCACGTCATGATACTAATGAATTATGTGATTCCTGATTACATAGAATTGTATATTATAGTGGTCTTTTATTAATTTATCATATAATGATAGTTAGAGGAGGAACATGGCACACATATTGGGAATATTTTATAATCCCTATATCAATATCTGTTAATTGAGATTTTTTCAAAGTAAATATTTTGTAGGATTGAGATGTTTTTTCTCCATAATTCATTGTACCCATTTGGAGCAATGATTCCTCAAAAAATGATCAAGGGAGATGTTGGTTGGGATCCTCTGAGGAATATTATATACATCTATAGTTTCAATGGTTTTGTCTAAATAACACGTAATTAATGCTTTATTCTATTCAAATTATGCCCCAAATGATATCCTTTACTATGAATAATATATAATTTTATTTCATGATTTTTTTAATACAACATTTAACTAACTAATGATCTGGTTATCTATTTCTCTTGTTCATTAACAACTCGTCGAACAGTCTATGAAAGAGGAATTATATAAAAATTGTTGTCTCTATTTGGGATACCTATTGATGTAGAAATGGAAAGTGAGTTTTGATGGGTATAGTAATTTACCACCTTGTGATCATAAATATTTCACCCAATACATTAATTTGACAATATTGGTTTTATCTAATTTTTTAGGTAGTGTTACCTCATAATTAAATGATTATTTTTTTCACATATCACAAGGAATTGAATTTTAAATTTCATTCATAGAGGGATCTAAATTCTCATCAAATGTGGGTGTGGATTAAATTATATAATAATACAATAATATATCCTCCACCATTGAAAAAATGAATTATATATGTGAATACATGGAGTAATAAGAACAAAGGATTTGTTTTTTGAGAATAATTTAATACATGGAGTGTAATGGAGGATGAAAATATGATGAATTATTATGTAGATGAGGTGTGTAGTATATATTTGATGTAAAATATTTTTATTTATTTTATATTTTGTTAGTAGTAGGAGTATTCTTAAGAAGGAGAATCAATGGTTATTGTTCTGTGGGAACATAACTATTATAGTAATGGATCTGTGGTATGGATATAGGATGATCGACAACTAATGGGGTTTTGATGGATTTTTTTTATTAAAATGTATGATGAGGTTATTTGTGGGTTTCATTAATCACTAGCGGTTATTTATATATTAATATCATTAACTTACTATTCCACGAGGATTTATTTTTTGGTGTCTCGAATAACGTACACTATGGGTGATTTTTTTACCATCTGTTTTGTTTACAAGTAGGTGGAAGTGTGGAATTGTTTTCCATGATTTTTGTTTATACCAGTTGATATCATCGATATTAAGTGGGAGGATATTTTTATGTGTTTTCTTAATATTTCCTTAAATAATAATTACATATGATTCTTTTTTTGTCTCTCATGGATCCGTTGATGATGTTTATGCCTTTCATGAGAATCATCAACATGGGTGTTCTAGATATTATATTATTATGATATATGGATGATATTAATTGGATAATGGTAATAAAAATACAATTAGAATTATTTAGGAGCCTCATTTTAACATGAATGTGTTGGTAACAAGTTGGAAAATTTAATTTTTAGAATACTAGAGGTATTGAAGTCATATTTTGCTGTCAAATAAGAGACAAATGAAAAGAAATTAATTCACTATGTAAAAGATTAAAATGATAATGAACATAAATTTTAGAAATTTAGACTCATTATGATTATGAATGTCTATCAGTCTAAAGAGATGTTTGATGGAAAGAAGTTCACAAAAAACATAGATTCAGTCTGAAATGAGGAAACATCATATAGAAAACATTCATAAGATATAGTGTGACTATTATATTAATAGGAATATCATTTTGTTCTCATGGAATTCCAATAAATCATTTTTTTTAGAAAAATTTGATTTAAAGATTAGATAATAAAATGGAAGTTTATTCTATATTGTTATGTGTTGGAACGAATGCTATGTTTCTATAAAGGATGGGAATTCAAACATGATTCAAATGGAATGTTATATGAAGTTGAAGCTACTCTTAATTATATTCAATGTCATGAAGAAATCCTGATACAAGAATAAGTTTTTGAAATAATGAATTTTATGATTCCCAATATTTTCAGTCTCATTTCATTAGTGTGAGATCACCAGATGAAAAAATGTTTTCTCGACTATGAAGGTTGATTAGAATGTGTTGTTATAATGATTTTTATTTTAATTCAGAACAACAAGCCAAAATTTAAAAGAAATAATAGAAAATATAATTTTATTTAATATTAGTTGGTATAATATTTCGAGAATAAAATAAATTGAAATAGTAAAATCTACTAGAATCATTCGATTAGACATGATGTTCCACTGATCCATCATAATAGAGTCTAACGTCAATTCATATTATTTCTATCTTTTTAATGTTAGATTAATATTTTTATATGTGGCTAGATTTTTTGGGGGGAATTTTATGGGGATAATGAAAAAAATAAAACTAGGAGAAGATTGACATAAGGATTACAAAGAAGAAGATAAGTTTTTAGAGATTGATGTGGATAAGAAAATTAACGATCAATCAAACATTTAGTTAACCATTTTATCAGAATAAATATGTGATTATTTTTTAAGAAGGTAATGGGGAAGAAGAACTATAATATTATTTCCTTGGGACATGAGATAAACAATATTTTATATTGTTATTATTGGGTCACGACACATCCGACTTTTAATTGAACTGATCAATGGAAGTGATATAGAAGATGATCCACTAGATATAGGCTGGAACTGATATGCAACATCATATGAATGGTAATTGATATAAAAAAATATTGAAATTGATAATTTCATAAATCTTGTAAAATTCTAATCAAGAAATTTAAAGAATATACTGAAGATTTTTTAAGATTCATTTTATTTAGTTTTAGTTGGTTCAGAGAAACGTAATAAAGAATATATTATCCTCATCATAATAATGAAATATGACTAGGGAATTGAAATCTGAATGATGTTTCAAAAGAAACTCTAAAGCAAGATGAAGTTTTGAGAATATTCGAGATGATTTGAGAAGAGGGGAGAGGAATTGAAAAATTCATGATGCACCCAAAATTCATAGAGAATTTATGTTTCACTAAAATTTACTTAAGTGGGAAATATTTTTATAATCCCACCCAAATCATTTTTTTGGTTTCCTATAAATAGTGGAAGTACATTATACATCCATAACATTAATTTAATGTTCATGAGAAAAAGAAAGAGCATTGATCAATTATAAAGAGAAGATGTTTCCTCAATGACTAATAATGAGGAAGATTCTTCAAAAATGAAAAATGGAGAAAATAAAATATCATAATCAAAATTTCAAGAATCATATAGAGAAATTGAACAGGGGTTTCTAGACTGAGAAAGGAAAGGTTAAGATTTGTTTGAGCTATATTATAAAAGATTTAAATTATATTATTGAGTAATTAGATAAGATAAATAGACTATGAAATCCAAATTAGTGTTATTAGGATGTAATAAAAAATTTCATTCTTACTGCATGGTAATATTGTGAGGAATAGTTTGTTAGGAACATTTTTGTGAATGTTGACAATTTTGTAGAGTAGAATTTTTATTTATTTATTATGAAAACGTAATAAGATATCATTCGTGCTAGAATGATCACATGAACTGTAGTATTGAACATAGTGTTACATTATTGAATGAGATTATCCTACGTGTTTTATTCTAACCAAAAAAATAATATTCCAGTGGATTTTTTGGTATTTGATTATTTCTATATAATACAAATGACATGTATAGTATTTTTTAGTATTAAACCTTAAAAATTCATGACTTCCTATGTATTTTTGTTTGGTTTTGTTATCAATAATGTAAATACTCTTAAACAAGAGTCAATGATTATTTTATAAATAAGGAATCATAAAAGAAAAATATATCACTGATTCACCCATAACATATATGAGGTTTACATTTTTCCTACTGGAATTATCAATTTTAAAATATTTGAAGGTTTTCTTCATTTACATTTACTGATGTTTTGAAGAATAATTTGGGATGTATAATCTTAATTGTGTGAATTGTGATAGGATTTTGGTCCTCAATGTTATGAGCAATCATATATGGAAAGATAAAATGTTTCCTTATATAATGTCTATTGGGTATGATTTTCTTGAAGATAAAATATAAATATTTCATCAAATTTATGATAGTGTTCCAATAACAACTTATGATAAGAATATTCATGAAAATTATGGAAGGGATAATAATTAATTACTCTCATAAATTTCTAAAAGGAAATTTTTAAGAGTCAAAGGTGTTTCCTCTAACTAGGCTATCTTTGATATGTAAGAAAAAATTTATAAAAAAATATAAAAAAATAAATAAGGAAATGTCAAACATCTGGAGGCTGAAGTGTAACGATATCATGACAGGTCAAAATGAATATGTTGGGGACTTCTTTACTAGGGTTAGTGACATTGTCATCACTGTCATATTTATAGGTAAAAATTAAAATGATTCTAAAATTATTGACAAGATATTGAGGATATTTCATGAAATTTTTGATCCAAATGTATCGTCATTAGAGTATAAATATCCATAAACGTTATCTCAATATTATTTTTCCTACCACTCACTTTACTTATGAAATATTACCAGAAAATGATACAAAATGAAACAAAATAGTAGATAGAAAAATTTCTTACAAGTTTTTCATGAATGAAAAGTTGAAGAGGATTATTATTGAAGAAGAAGATATTGATTCTGATTCCAAAATTATTCATGTAAAAATCATGAAGAGTTTTTTCCTTTTATTCTAAAAATTTTAAAATAGTAATATGATAATATAAATTTAAACATCCATGATAATGTTATAAATGTGAGGTTTTTGGGAATTTTTTTCTCATTGTACTCGAATAGATAAATATGTTAACATTGGAGAATTTTAGAGAAGGAGAAATCGATCATGGAAGAAATATGGTGATAAGGGTAAATCATTTTCCAAATAAAAGGATATAAAATTCTCCAAATCCAAATTTATAAATTTTTAATATAAAGATGATGAAGAAGAACACAGTGAAGTTGAATACAAAAATTCTATTAAGAAGGATGAAAATACTATTATTAAATTAGTTAACAATGTTGACATAGAAAGTTAGTGTTCCATAGAAGAATAATCATAATATCGATTTGAACTAAAAGAAACACAGAAATAATATCTAAGAAAGATTGGGGATCACTTGAAATAAATCAAGAATCTAGAAATTTATTATTCATTAATAAAAAATCATGAATTTTTTCCGAATAAAAACAAATTGTTTTTCAAGATATTGATGATTTAAAAAAATATTTTGAGATTAAAAAAATTACAATTAATATATGTATGTTATGTTGATGGAAAAATAATATGATTTGGAACATTAGAAATAAAACCATTCTAATGTTGAACAGATGGTTACAAGTTTGAATAATTATCTATTTGAAGTTGTTGAACTCTTTAGAAAGGGTAATCCTTAGAGTGATAAAAAAATTACCTTTAATGGATAAGAATAACATTGAAGTTTATTATAAAAAAATTTAGTTGTGAAAATTATGTATGTGTTCATGACCAACAATGTGGGGATGTTTGATGTTTATACTCATTCAAAATCCAAAAAATCTTATATTACATCAATTTTTTATAAGAATGATAAGAAATCCGAGATTAAAAATAATATTTAGTTGATAAAAAAATTTCTTGGTCAACAATTTTATGCTAAAAATATTATGACAACCCTTCCCACAACTATTTATAGTATGAAATTTTCATCGGTAAACATTCATTATATGGAAAATTCAGTTATTATAGTAGATTCAGCCACCCAAAAAATATGTGATGGCTTAACAGAAAATATTTACACTATTGCAAAAATTAGAAAAGACAATTTTTAAGGGTGAGTCAATCATCTCAATGTGATAAGTTTTGGAAATATTTTTGATAAAACCTGATAATATTGTTGTCAAAAAAACAGGCACCAACCACTAGAAACTATTTTTGAATGATTTGAACAACCTATACACCTTGAAAATGGCTATATAGTTATATTTCTGGTATAATTTTTTTTTAAATTCATTGAAGTTAGAAGTTAATATTCATAATGGGAAATACCATTTTATTATTGAAACAACTCTCAATACCACAAAAGGAGGTTGACTATTGATTTTGAATAGTGGGTGTTATTCTCATGTGATAAGAGAATTAAAATGTTGAAGATTGTGAATGAATTCAAATAACAACTTTTGACAATTTACAATAATTAATGTAGAGACCCGAAGCTTGATGTACATGGACATTACACTACTTTTGCGGAATACTTAGTACATAACAAAAACACACACACAAGGATCTTAATAATTTATTGTCTTTGGAAACTCGGAATATAATCTTCTAATCGTGGTGAAAGATCTTCAACATCTCCCATAAAGATCTTCCTTTTTTTATACATGAAACCTTTCTTTATATCCTGGGGAAAAGAAAACATAAAAGGGTGAGAACAAATGCTCAGTAAGGGTAAACAAAAGAAATATCAATCACATCATATTCATAAGAACATAAAATTTTGGAAATCTTAACCTGCAAAAGAATGCATAATTTCATAACATGGGATAAATCATAGTAGTGAAATGAAATCCCAATAATCATAACATAAAACATGAAACTTTGTGTCATACACACATAATCATAGAGAATCATATCTTATTAGTCAAGACTCATTGCCAAGACTATCTTAGTGGACAAAGTCCATTTCTGAACCGAGTCACCGTCGTTTCAGTCCTGTTTCACTGAACCGGTATAACCTACCGTTCCAGCCATGTCTATCTCATGAGATATAAAATTTTTACCCAATGCATTGGAGGGAGATATAGGTCCCACCCATATCATAATGATACCATTCTTATGTGTGCCACAAAATCTAAAAACATACATCATTGCATAACCCATGTAATAAAAATGGGAATATTAAACATCGTGACATCATAAAACAATTCATATAAGATAAAAGAATTCATAAAAAATATTTCCATCACAACATAATCAAATCCATGTAATAATAGGGATAGAAACAAAACTCTTTATTATCTTATATGGAAAATAATTTTGATAAAACACTTGAACTCCATTCTTGAGGAAAATATCCTTTCTACTTCAAAAACACTTTTCATTTCTTAACATGTCATAAAATTATAACTAAATGATGTTGATTAAAAATAAACTTGAAAACTTTTAAAGTAATCTTCTTGAAAATAATGTTTTAAAAATCCATTCATGCCGTATAAGTTAAAAAAACATTCTCCTCGTACTTTTGTCGGAAAAGTCAAAAAGTACCTCATAAGAAAAATGACAAATGATTCCTTTCATATCTTTTACTAAAATCTAACTAAAGGGTAAAATTGGATTTAAACAGTTGTAGGTGGATGGAAACAATATTACATATTGAGGAAACATGGATGTGGACAATATAATACAGCCCAGTAAATACCAAAGTATAAACAATCTCGGATAAAAATGAGATTGTGATATTTTCCCTTACCTTAGGTCTGATTTGCTTTGTAAGTGTCCAAACCTCATGTATAATGATTTAAATAATGTCATTGACTTATTCCAGAATCATACTCATTGTTATGATATCATACATGGTTCACTTATGACTTTATATTACCCGTTCTTTTGTAAATTCCATGTTAAAGAGCGTTTTGGGTAAAATTGTTCCATTTGTAGTCCGTGTTTTGACTTGTAATTATTCATATGATTACTTAGATCATGATTACATAATTCCAAAATATAAAACATGATTTATATATAATATATATTCAGAATATACATATATATAATAGATTGGTAAATGGAAAGAAATACACCGTTCATGGAAACGGTAGACCGTACGTACGCATGAACGCTGTTTTATTTTCCTTATTGAGTTGAATGGAATTAAGTAGATGACATACATATATATACACATAAATACAGAATCATTATTATGTCATATATTTCATTATTAATTATTATATATACTTTATAATCATTCATGAATGGTTAACGTGGAGAATGAATCTCATCGCGTCGTGGAGACGGTAGTCCATACGTACGCACGAGCGATGATATCGTTCTTATGATCGTTGAATTGTATTGGAGTGTATGTATACTATTTCAGAATCAATATCAATTTAAAATAGTCATATATATTAATTATTTACACAATTATACCTATCTAAGTAAGGTGGTGGTGGAAAATAGATTACACCACAGCGTGGAGACGATATTCTGTACGTACGCACTTGCGGTGATTTCATTTTCCATAGGATGGATAGATGGTGAAATAGGGTTTTTTAATACTTATAATAACTTATAAGTATATTAGTGATACTGATGTTATTACTTCATAATGAAACAACCTAATAAGAAGAAGTGGAAGAAGAAATAAAGTCGAAAGAATCGGTAACGGACATTTACCTCTTCTTTGAAGAGATTCTTTGATATCTCCTTTTAGGACACTATAATTGGTCTTTGAGGAAGACCAGAACCTCTAGGATGTTTGTAGGGAAGTGGAGAAGAGAATTTTGCAGGGGTTGGCAGAGTTTGAAGGGTCAATGTGGTGTGAGGAAGAGAGGGAGGAGGTTCCCTTTTATAAGGGAGGAGAGGGGCACCTTTGGAATAACTAAAAATATTATTTTATTATAAAGCCAAATTCGGTTTTAAATAGCTCCAAATTGAGTTATTTCGAGGTTAAGGTGGGTATGGGTCGATAGAATCTCATCCAATAGAATTTGGAAATGTTTAGTTCACTATTTTAACCTTATCATTTAGATTTAAGATTAAGTTAAATAATTTTACTTTTACCGTGTCTTCTTGTGTTCTTGTACTATAAGGTTAATAAACATAATATAAGCAGCCAAACGAACCCCAAGATGTTTATTATTAATATATATAACATTATCTAAGTCATTTGGCCGAACCATAGATTTTTAGGAATAAAATAACAATTAATAATATAATATTTGTTTTAAAAACTATTTTATGTCAATTTTGACACTATTTAGTAATTTATTTTTGTGAAAATCATAACAGAATTATTAGTTCAAAAAAAGTTAATTAAATAAATACTAACATGTCATACTAACCTATAAAATTAGTGGAATTAATAAAAAGTCACAAATTACATTTATTTTGGTATTTATAACATCAATTATGCCAATATTTCATTAATAAGATAATTACCGCATCATCTTTGTGTCATATATAAATTAACTTATTTAATGTCAAAAAATTAAAAATAAAATACCATTATGTATGCAATAGTTTTATCTTTCTAATGAATATTTATAGTCGAATTTATCTTATGTATAACCCTATATTAAAAATGATATACTTATTAAACATTGATTTTAACTATTTTAACCCTTCTTTAAATAAATTAATAATAAATGTCCTAATCTAATCCAAGTGGGCCTAAATGGTCATATTTTATTCCTATGGTTGTTTTTGGTCTAATTACACTTATCCAATAGAATTAAGACATGTTTTAGGGTAATAATAATATAAATTTTACCCTTAATTACCCTATTTACTTTTAACCATGGTAAAAAAAGTAAAAAGTTACTATTCACCAAAAAATTATTTTCATCTCATTGAACCACATTTTACTTATTTACATCAACCGTGTCTCTCGGATTTTCGAAATTCCACTCACAGAAGTGGTAAAATTCAGTTTTATGAAAAATTCAGTTTTTTAATACCACTTAGTGGTTTCCCTATTCATCAAAAATTGAAAGTTTTCAAAAAAATACCAAAATTTCACCCTAGGCTAATTTCGATATTCCGAATCCAAAAATAAATTCCATTTTGAAAAATAAAATTTATAAAATTTCAAAAATTGGTTATTATAATTCATAATTGCTAGTTTTAATAATATTTTAATAGCATATTGTTGTTTAGTGAAACTCGTTATTGCGTACTACACACGCTATCGAGGAAGGTTGTGATTGCGTGTAATGCAAGGAAAGTCAAGGGTGCGTGTTGTGCAAGCTCCATTTGGTGTAGCATACAACACAAGACATTAATGAAATTAAAAAGAATATTTTTTTCATAAAATCTCAGGGTGTTACATTCTACCCCCCTTAAAATGAATTTCGCCCTCGAAATTCGTCGGGGTTATAAATGGTTTACTACTCTAAAGTTTCTTTAATAAGAACCCACATTGTAAAAAGGAATACCAAAACCAATCTTTAAAAACAAAAGTATGAAACTTAATGGTTACCCAAATAAACTAATCACTGGGTTTCCACGTAGGTGAAAATATGGATATGGAAGAGAAATCTAACTATCATGTTCTGATGGAGAGTGGTAGAGAACATGGCTATGGAAAAACCAACAATCACAAAGCCATAAATTTGTGACGATCTAAGGTACCATCTGATTCATCAGATATAAGAGCATTAGGACAACATTTTTGGTTTTCAAGATCATTTCCCTAAAGTTGATAAAATTGGAATTAGAAGAAATACTTTCGTGATTTCGGTATAGTCTCACCATTGGTCGTTCTTTGGACAATTTCTACTTCATCTCTTAACGAAATGAAGTTGAATTTGTCATTCGTGATGTGTTAGCAGATCATGTTATAGAATGATGGGTCATTCCATCTATCTCAAACAAAAGGTTAGAAAAGTTATCAAAGTATACATAAGTCCATCTATAGTGAGATTAATGATATATGGTTCCTAAAATGGAATTACACTTCATATATCATGCTGCTTAATATAATAAAACTAGTTTCTACTAAACAGGGACTTCCTATAGGCTAGTGGTATGCAATAAAGGCCAGTCGCACTTCGGTTGTGGGTTCGATTTTCACGGCCTTGTCGGACGCGATGGGCTGTCGCCCATCCTGTAGGTTGTCCTTTTTCTAAAACTATATTACTATAACATCCCGTCAATAATATCGAAAAAACTTCTATACTTAAACAATACTAACTTATGTCCAACATAATCCATTCCAATCTTTAGTCTTATCCATAATACTGCAGTCCACTCTCATAATATAGTGAAAACTATTACCAGAGATTTAATACCATCGTTGATCCCAATATATCATAAGATATGTCTTGTTGGTCACATTCCAAACATTCAAAGGCCTTAATCATGTATTCTCTTGAAAAATGAATACCCATTGAACCTTAGTAAAACATGAATGCAGTTAAAAGTTAACACTTTCCACATACCAAAATCCTAAAAATTCTATATACTCAAACCATAATATCACTTAGTCCTTATATCAGTCATGAGCTCATGAATACAATCAAACATCTCATTATATTCTTATCCCTTCATTATGCGCATATAATCTTTTTTTTTTCAAAAATATCTCAATCACATTCCATGGTTACCGGTACCATTGAAAACCACAATATACTAATACATAAATATTCTAATATTCCACGGTACTATATACAACATTATTTTGGAATCCCATTACATAAACACTTAATCATTCCACCACATTATTGTCATATTCAACATCGCCAATAGTGATCGCATGTGACTTCCCTTTGTCCTTTGCCTTAAGTGGTTGCTCATGTCGATCATCACTAACCCTTGGATTAGGGCATTTATTAGCATAATGCCCCATTTCCTTGCACTTGAAGCATTGATGTGTTGGTGGTGCGTTCTCTGCAGTGTTTTCTTTAATCCCATCATTAGAAACCGTTTTTCCATTACTTCAACACTCAGCTGCTCAATGACCTTCTTTTCCACACTTAAAACATTTTCTTGTCCCTTTAAGACAATCTCCACCATTATTCTTTCCACACTTTGAGCATAAGGAAACATTCATCTTCTTTTCACCATTATTCTGAGATTTCTCCTTGAACTCCATCTTTCGTTTCTTGTCAAAACTATGAGATGGATAAGTAACACCAACTTCCATTTCTACCTTGATAGCACAACACACAATTTCTTCATAGCTACTGAAGTCTCTTATAACTAATGCCCTTCGAAGATTTTGTTTTAAGCCACTGAAGAATCGATAAACTTTACTTTCAGGTTGGATGATAAATCCAGATGCATACCTTGCAAGCCTTGTAAAATTCGCTTCTTATATACCAACAGATTCATCATTCTTTTTCTTTAGTTCAAGAAACTCCTTCTCCATCTTTGTTCGAAGAATACGAGGGAATTACTTATTGAAAAATAAGTTCTTGAACTCGTCCCATTCCATGGACTCAATTTCATATCTTTGCCTCATATTCTTGATAAGATTCCAACATTGATCAGCTTCACCTTCCAAATGATATACTTCTAAGATGACTTTATCATTTTCAGAACATTAAAGAATTGAAAATATCTTTTCAGTAGTACTGATCCATTTTTCAGCAACAAGTGGATCAGAAGACCCACTGAAAGAAGGTGGAAGTTGCCTCATGAAGGACTCAATAGAATATTGTTCCCTTCTCTTCTCATTTGGAAGTCCAGAATGATTCATAGCTTGTGTAAGTATAGCAATAAGATTTTGCACTCCATCTCCCATAACATTTGTTTGTTTAGGAGGACAATCATTGCATTTTCCATTGCATTGATCAACACGGTTCCTTCGGGTTCCATCCATCGTCTAAAACCCAAAAAGAATAGTGTGAGAGGCAAAAATCATGCTATGAAAAACAACATAATAAAGGGGGAGTATCCTCAATATCTAACATCTTAGGTTAAATTCTATGATCATTAACGTAGTTCTAGGACTGTATCCTATACGTATACTTATCCTTAGGGACATCCCTAGACATACCTTATAAATATCTCTAGCGATCTCACTAATGTTTTCACATCCAAGTTTCCAAAGGTTGACTAAACCTTTCTTCTGATACCAACTGTAGAGACCCGAAGCATGACGTACATGGACATTACATTACTTTTGCGGACTACTTAGTACATAACAAAAACACACACACAAGGATCGTAATAGTTTAGTGTCTTTGGAAACTTGGAATATAATCTTCTAATCATGGTGAAATATCTTCAACATCTCCCATAAAGATCTTCCTTTTTTTAACCTAAAAACTTTATTTATATCCTGGGGGAAAAAACATAAAAGGGTGAGCTCAAATGCTCAATAAGGGTAAACAAAAGAAATATCAATCACATCATATGCATAAGAACATAACATTTTGGAAATCTTAACCTGCAAAAGAGAGCATAATTTCATAACATGGGATAAATCATAGTAGTGAAATAAAATACCAATAATCATAACATAAAACATGAAACTTTGTGGAATACACACATAATCATAGAGAATCATATCTTATTAGTCAAGACTCATTTCCAAGACTATCTTAGTGGACAAAGTCCATTTCTGAACCGAGTTACCCTCATTTCAGTCCGGTTTCACTGAACCGGTATAACCTATCGTTCCAGCCATGTCTATCTCATGAGATATAAAATATTTACCCAATACATTGGAGGGAGATATAGGTCCCACCCATCTCATAATGATACCATTCTTATGTGTGCCACAAAATCATAAAACATACATCATTGCATAACCCATGTAATAAAAATGGGAATCTTAAACATTGTGCTATCATAAAACAATTCATATAAGATAAAGAAATTCATAAAAAATATTTCCATCACAACATAATCAAATCCATGTAATAATAGGGATAGAAATAGAACCCTTTATTATCTTAGATGGAAAATAAGTTTGATAAATCACTTGAACTCCATTCATGAGGAGAATATCCTTTCTACTTCAAAAACACTTTTCATTTCTCAACATGTCATAAAATTATAACTAAATGAAGTTGATTAAAAATAAACATGAAATCTATTAAAGTAATCTTCTTGGAAATAATGTTTTAATAATAAATTCATGCCGTATAAGTTAAAAAAACATTCTTCTCGTACTTTTGTCAGAAAAGTCAAAAAGTACCTCATACGAAAAACAACAAAATATTCCTTTCATATCTTTTACTAAAAACTCACTGAAGGGTAAAATCGGATTTAAACAGTTTTAGGTGGATGGAAACAATATTACATATTGAGGAAACATGGATGTGGACGATAAAATACACCCCAGTAAATACCAAAGTATAAACAATCTCGGATAAAAATGAGATTGTGATATTTTCCCTTAGCTTAGGTCTGATTTGCTTCATAAGTGTCCGAACCTCCTGTATAAGGATTTAAATAATTTCATTGAATTATTCCACAATCATACTCATTGTTATGATATCATACATGGTTCATTTATGACTTTATATTACCCGTTCTTTTGTAAATTCCATGTTAAAGATCGTTTTGGGTAAAATTGTTTCATTTGTAGTCCGTGTTTTGACTTGGAATTATTCATACGATTACTTAGATCATGATTAATTAATTCCAGAATATAAAACATGATTTATATATAATATATATTCAGAATATACATATATATTATAGATCAGTAAATGGAAAGAAATACACCGTTCATGGAGATGGTAGATCGTACGTACGCATGAACGCTGTTTTCTTTTCCTTATTGAGTTGAATGGAATTAAGTAGATGACATACATAAATATACACATAAATCCAGAATCATTATTATGTCATATATTTTATTATTACTTATTTTATATACTTTATAATCATTCATGAATGGTTAACGTGGAGAATGAATCTCATCGCGTCGTGGAGACGGTAGTCCGTACGTACGCACGAGCGATGATATCGTTCTTATGATCGTTGAATTATATTGGAATGTATGTATACTATTTCAGAATCAATATCAATTTAGAATAGTCATATAGAGTAATTATAAACACCATTATACCCATCCAAGTAAGGTGGTGGTGGAAAATAGATTACACCACGGCGTGGAGAGGGTATTCCGAACGTACGCACGCGCGATGATTTCGTTTTCCGTAGGATGGATAGATGGTGAAATAGGGTTGTTTCATACTTATAATAACATATCAGTATATGAGTGATACTGATGTTATTACTTCATAATGAAACAACCTAAGAAGAATAAGTGTAAGAAGAAATAAAGTTGAAAGAATCGGTAACGAACATTTACCTCTTCTTTGAAGAGCCTCTTTGAGATCTCCTTTTAGTACACTATAATTGGTCTTTGAGGAAGACCAGAACCTCTAGGATGTTTCTAGGGAAGTGGAGAAGAGAATTTTACAGGGGTTGGCCGAGCTTGAAGGCTCAATGTGGTGTGAGGAAGAGAGGGAGGAGGTTCCCTTTTATAAGGGAGGAGAGGGGACCTTTGGAATAACTAAAAATATTATTTTATTATAAAGCCAAATTCGGTTTTAAATAGCTCCAAATTGAGTTATTTCGAAGATAATGTGGGGATGGGTCGAAACACTCTCATATAATAGAATTTGGACATATTTAGTTCACTATTTTAAACTTATCATTTAGATTTAACATTAAGTTAAATAATTTTACTTTTACAGTGTCTTCTTGTGTTCTTATTCTATAAGGTTAATAAACATTCTATAAGCCATCCACCGAACCCCAAGTTGTTTATTTATTAATATATATAACCTTATATAAGTCATTTGGCCGAACCTTAGATTTTTAGGAATAAAATAACAATTAATAATATAATATTTTTTTAAAAAACTATTTTATGTCAATTTTGACAGTATTTAGTAATTTATTTTTGCGAAAATCATAACCGAATGATTAGTTCTAACAAAGTTAATTAAATCAATACTAACATGTCATATTAACTTATAAAATAAGTGGAATTCATAAAAAGTAAAAAATTACATTTATTTTGGTATTTATATCATCAATTATGTCAATATTTCATTAATAAGATAATTACTGCATCATCTTTGTGTCATATATAAATTAAATTATTTAATGTCTAAAAATTAAAAATAAAATACAATTATGTAGGATATCTTTTTATGTTTCTAATGAATATTTATAGTCGAATTTATCTTATGTATTACCCTATATTAAAAATTATATACTTATTAAACTTTGATTTTAACTATTTTAACCCTTCTTTAAATAAATTAATAATAAATGTCCTAATCTAATCGATGTGGGCCTAAATGGTCATATTTTATTCCTAAGGTTGTTTTTGGTCGAATTACACTTATCTAATAGAATTAGGACATGTGTTAGGGTAATAATAATGTCATTTTTACCCTTAATTACCCTATTTACTTTTAACTGTGGTAAAAAAAAGTAAAAAGTTACTATTCACCAAAACATTATTTTCATCTCATTGAACCATATTTTAGTCCTTGATATTCACCGTGTCTCTTGGATTTTCGAAATTCCACTCACAGAAGCGGTAAAATTAAGTTTTATAAAAAATTCAGTTTTTTAACTACCACTTAGTGGTTTCACTATTCATCAAAAATTGAAAGTTTTCAGAAAAATACCAAAATTTCACCCTAGGCTAATTTCGATATTTCGAATCCAAAAATAAAGTCCATTTTGAAAAATAAAATTTATAAAATTTCAAAAATTGGTTATTACTATTCATAACGGCTAGTTTTAATAATATTTTAATAGCATATTGTTGTTTAGTGAAACTCGTTATTGCGTATTATACACACTATCGAAGAAGGTCGCGATTGCGTGTAATGTAAGGCAAGTCAAGGATGCGTGTTGTGCAAGCTCCTTTTGGTGTAGCGTATAACACAAGACATTAATGAAATTAAAAAGAATATTTTTTCCATAAAATCTCGGGGTGCTACAATTAATCACTCAGAATAAAACGTGTTTTATTAGCCATCATTGGGGAGGAAAAGTTGAAATGTAATAATTTATTATTTGTTGGCGGGATGAAACACATCTTTCTATGTGTTTCATAAAATTATAATGAAAGTTAAAAATTATTTTCAGAAATGATGGGTGTTTTTTGAATTGTTTGAAAGATGAAAAAATTGATAAAAGAGACCAACATAAAAAAGAAAACAAGTTTCATATTGGTGAGGATCAAAACAATTGTTACGCAGTAATGGTAGAAGAGAATAAGTTGGGGATTATAATGATTGGAAACTTGTTTCAAAGAATGATGATAAATTTATCAAAGAAATATAGTATCCAAGGTATTACAGATACATAAAGAAGAATAGATTGGTGCTGGATGATTTATCAAAAGGGAATCATAACAAAATATTTGCATAATAATGATGAAATTTCTTTAAAATGACACTTAGAACTTAATAATTCTAATATCTATGGTTCATTTAGAAAATAAAAAACTCATACAGATAAGAAATTCATCAATTTCATTGATGACTTTACTCACATTACATGTGTTATTTATATGAAACATAATCCAGATTCTCTCAAAATGGTTCAATGTTTTGGGAAGAAATCTATGAACAAATGTGAGTATTTTATAAATATGTTGTGAAATAAAAATGGTGAGTAATACAAATATTGAAGAATTTTAATGTTTTTTAGAAGCATTGAATTCCAAATGTGTTCAGTAAACTATAAAATAATAAAAAATAGTGTTTTTGAAAAGGAATAATATTAGTCTCATTCAAATAGGATAAACAATGTTAAATGTACAAGGTCTCTATAATTGCATTTGGAGGTAAGACGTGAGCACTAATATTTATATTCAAATATTATGTTTTTATTGGAGAAGTATAGATATGACTCGATAGGATATATTTTGTGCAAAAATTCCATGATTAAAAGACATAATTATTTTTTGGAATCCATGAATTATAAAAAGACAATGGTGGAACCCCCGGAAAGTTTGTTCATAGAGGTGATGATTGACATTTTCATCGATATTCATCAAAAATAAGGTTTTAGAGTTCATTCAATAAAGAGTCCATAGGATTAGTTAAGTCTATTTTTGTGAATGTTTTCTAAAAAAATGAATATGAAAAATAGAATTAGGTAGATAAGGAATATTAATGGGGTTATTGAAAATATGATAAGGATGATGATAATAGAAACCCTCTTACGAAGAATAATCAAACTCAATCATTTTCAATGATAATAAATAGTGTAAAAATATAATCCTTTATTAGGGAAGAAATTCAAAGTACCAAATATTATTAGTGATCTTCATCAAAAGGTTCAAACAAGTGGAATGTAAAATTTTATTAAATATACATCATTATTACAATGTTGAGCTGAAATTTTTGAATAAAGATTTTCAGCATCTGGAATGGTTTCATTAAAAGGGTGAAGGTATGGATCAGACAAAAATAATGATACTTGGTAACTCATACCTAAGCTAGATAGCATAAATATTTTTGTAAAAAAATGGGTTTTTGCAATAAGATGAATAAATAAGATAAAGTTAATATGAAATAAGGAAGGGCAGTGTGAAAAGGTAACTAAAAAACATGAGGGAATTGATTTTTATGGGGCATAATCTCCAGGTGAATGGTTACAAAAAATTAATATCATTATTTAAACTGTAGCATAATTATGTTATCAAATTTTTTAGATGGATGTGGAATCATAATTTATTTATTGCTGATCTTCATGAGGATATTTATATTGAAAAACAATGTGGCCTTGTTATTGTGAAGGATGAAAGTTGCGTGTGAATGTTGATGAAAATATTATATGGGATAAATATAGATCCATTGGAATGGAATTCCAAATTGGATTATTTCGTTTGGAAGATGAGTTCTAATAAATTAATTATTGATAAAAATATGTAAAGTAAGGAATATCAGATTTTCCCCCATCATAGTTTATTATGTTGATGACATTATCATCTTATAGTGTAATGAAACAATATATAAATCATTTAATTAAGACATAAAATTCATTTTGGGATATATATGTTGTGTTAAATTTAAAACAATATTGGGTTAAAAATTTCATAAAATATGATGTATATTTTTCTTTCTCAAGAAATGTACAATAAGAAGATTTTTATAATGTTCAGAATGGAAAAATAAAATCTAGTATCCTCATCTATTTTAGTGTAATGAGAGTTGAATAAATAAATAGAGGTTATGTAATTTTATCATAAAGAGATCTAAAAGATGATATGAATTTTACTTTATTTGAATACAATAATACCTTACAGTGTTTATGTTATCACCTTATATTCATGATTTCAAAATAATAAAAAAGAATCTTATTTTTTGTTAGGAAAAATAATTCTCAAACATAATAAAGGCGTGCCAAATTTTTAAATTGAGCATGACATCTCAAAAAGTATTAACTTGTTTTGGTAATAATATTTTTATTGGGAATGAAATTATAATGATTGATCATCCACATCTGGTGGATATTTCTTTCTGGGAAATATCTGTTTTATTTGGTATATAATCAAATAGAATTGAGTAAATCTTAACATGGGTGAATATTATTATGTTTCTACGACTCTAGATGCTACCAAACATATATGGATCAACACTCTGTTGGATTATTTACTTATTGAAGTGATGTTATCCTTAATATTGTGGTGTGATAATCATACTAAAATTAGCCTTACAATAAATACTGTAAAAAATTAAAACCCAAAGAATATTGATTTCAAATATCATTTCAACAAAGATAATGTGGAGAATAATTTATTAAACCGGGTGTATATTCCTATAATATAATATGTTTCAATATTTTTTTTCAAAACCTTTATTGATGGAAATATTTTTTAAATTGAGGTTGAACAAGGGTAGCTAACCTATTTTTCAACAAGCCTTGAACCCTGATTATATATGTCCCCCATCTTCTATTCATTTTTTAATGATGTCAAAGGGGAATAAATTTTCATAAATCTATCCATTGTAATGTGATAAACCATTGAATGAAGTATTTAAAATTGTGCAGCCATGGGTATGCTGCGAATCTATTATTTTAAATCATTGAACTATTCTAACTATATGTTGGACTGGTTCTATGATATGTTTTTATAGGAAACTGGAAGAAGAAAAAGAAATATATATAGAAAATATGGATAGGTTTTCATGAGTCACTACATTGGGATATATTGACTTTTTTCCATAATTCTTGTTTTTTACAATGAATTAGCACACGAAGGCTCTAATTATTGGTAAGTAATACATATCTCAAGGTTAAAATGATTAGTGATTTATGAATCAATATTGAAAACAAAATCCAAAGTTAGATATTGTAGGGACTAAGTTATAATAGTGTTTTAATGTGACACATGCTTAATTTAAATGGATATTACATAAGATTCTATGAATATTAAGTACATTACGAAAAAGGCAGGCCCGAGTACCATTACACTTTAGTGTGTTTGGAATCATGGAAACAAAATCTTTTATCCTGGTGAATGTTCATCAATATCACCCATTAAGATATCTATCTTTTGTACTAATACATAAGATCATTATTCATAACATAGTGAAGGAAACATAAAAATTGTTGAGCTCAAATTCTCAGAAAGGTTATATATGGGAGATATGTAAGGATAATTATGATCATAAGATTTCAAGAAATTGATATCAAAAATAGAAAATCTTACCCAGGATATATTAGATTATATACCAGAATCATGGAATAAACCATGATCGTTCATAGGATATGAATAATAAAGATATAAATAACATAAGTCTTGAAATCATAACATTGGAATAAAACATTGAATTTTGGAAGAAACATAAGAATATAATAATTATTCCATTATAGTAATGGAATTATAGCTATATATGTATTAGTGGATAAAGTCATTAAATGAACTAGTTCATACCTCATTCCAATAATATATTAGTTAATTGAGTTCACTCCTCATTCTAGCACTCTATTACATAAATGATACCATTTCTTATTACATCCCTGTAATAATAATTAGACATTAATTTCTTGTTCTAGGCCTATAACACTAAACCATTATCACTTCTCATTCTATCCATGTCTTTCTCATTATATATAAATATTTACCAAATGCATTGGAAGGAGATATTGGTCCCTTACATCCAATAATTAAATAATACATACATGTGCCAAAAATCATAAAAAATAATATAATAACCTATGAAATGAAATGGGAATTGTAAATATGTAAACATATCCTTACCCTTGAAAAAATATATAGGTTTCAAATTCATTTTTTCAAAATAATAACCCATGATGTAGAAATTTATTTTATAATAATATATCGCGTGAATGATAAATAGTTTCCCAAAATGCCATGAAATTAAGCATAAACTATTCCTAGAAATAATATGAATGGAACCATTGGTTCATTTCATAGAAGTGCCTCAGTAACATAAATGGATGTCATCTTAGATGGAAAATAATATTGAAATATCATTCAAAAAATTTTCTTGTGGAAAATCTCATTTATTATTTGATAAATTCCTTTAATTACACAAATCTTTTTTAAAATCACATTCTTATAAAATTTATTTAATAAATATAAATAATACATTAAATCCTTTTGAAAACATTTTTCCTTGAAAGATAATAATATAACCATCAAATTAGATTAATTTTGTTTATTTGAAATCAAATTGAAATTATATAAGGATTTGATCAAAATTTTCTAAAATTATTTCATTTAAAATACATTCAAAACATTTAATTATGTTTTGAAATAATTTTGAATACCATTTTTCTGGAGAAATATAAAAGATGCATGAAATATTTTTTAAAATAATTTTCCAGGAAAACATATAAATGAAGTTTAAAAACATTTTGAAATTTATTTTGGTAAAAATTCCTTTTAAAATTATTTGTAAAAATTTTCCTCAATCATTAAGATAAATATTCAATGTATTGAAGGTCGAGAAATCCATAATATTCCTACGAGGTAAAAAGGACATTCCATTTTCTTAATAAAAAGGGTAGAAAAATTCATCATTTTGAAAAAAATTAAGAAGATTCATATGATGAAATTGGGAAAATATAAAAGGTTAATAATTAATTTTATCTATCATAGAATAATAGAAAAATAGAATAATATTATTTTAATACCTTTTTATAAAACATGATTTTAATGGAACATAGATTTCCAACTGTAGAAAAGGCAATGTCAGGCATTCTTGAAATTAATTCACTAACTATAATATGTATGAAAGAGTTGAGGAAACATTACCAATAACATAATAAATAATTAATAAACCTATTAGAATAAAACTCATTTTTTTGAGATATGTTTTATAATATTACATCAGAATAAGCATAAACATAAACAATCGTGGAAAGTGATATGAAGGCCTCAATAAACACATTAAACATGGTAGCATGGGATAATACTCTCATCACAATAAAATAAAAATAAATTAGGCTTAAAATACCATAAAAATTATGAAATTATTGATATGACATGTAAAATTTAAATATATACACCGAGAGGAAAATTTAGGTTCATTAAAAGCACAAGTCTGAAAGAAATAAAATTGATAAAGAACTATTTTATTAATTTGGAATCATTTAAAAATATACCCCATGATTGAAATATAATAAAATGGATACATGAATACATGTAAATTTAATTATAATATAAAAATAATGAAATCATGGTATGTACATACACTAGAAAATATTTATCAGTGGCTAACATAACATGTACCTCACTGAAATAAAAAGTGAGATAAAATCATATAACCTTGTGTCCAAACTCTCATCACACTCATTCAAACCTCTTATATAAAAACTATAAATTCATTACAACCATTTTAATGAAAAATATTACTATATATTATTGTATATATGTTTTTATTGTGACCATATATTATCCTCTGGTAAACAATTGTATGTTATGGTTTCACTTTGGGTATCATTTTCCCTTATTTTTCATATGTGACTTAATTTATTATATCTTTTGTAATCGTAAATATATCATGATTTAAAGAATTTAAAACATTATGATAATATAATTTATATATATTGAATTTGTTTTATATTAATCTATATAATACATAACTATGTAATATAATACATTTTGCATGGTGGTGGTAGACCGTTTGTATGCATGAATGTTATTTCCATTTAATTTTCGTGCTGAAAAAAGTAAAATACATATATTTATATATGTATACATTTATTATAGAATCTTTATTATATAATATATATCATATATATTAACTAATATCAACCTTTATAATATCCATGTTGTGTATGAAAAAATCATATAGTTTTGAGGGGGTCGTATTCCACAATTCCTAAAATAAAATTATAGTATTATCACAAAAACCAATGTTAAAAAGATATATATTGTAAAAACAAATATATAATATTAAAAAAATTATTAATATAATATATTAAATATATAAACAGTGTTCCCATCATTAATTCTAGCAGGATATGTGGTAAATAAATATCGAACAATCATCATTTTGTGAGACAGTAGTTCTCCATACACATAAATTATATGTTCATAACACATTAGATAGAGGTGTGTGTATGAGGCTGCAAAACACCTAAAATAAAAAATACTATTATATTTGTAATACTGTTATTTCAATAAAATAATGGAATAATGATAATGGAGGGGTGGATAAGGAATAAAAGAAATGACCTTGAGAAAAGGCATTACCTCTTAATCGGGTAACTCCTATTGGTTTTCGCCAAAAGGCTTCCTTGTAAGACATAATTCCAAAATGGATGATTTAAAAAGGAATTTATGGACTTTTGGATGTATATAGGGAATACATTTCTTAATTCTAAGAGGTTTTAGATGTGTGAGTAAGAAGGATAGGTTGTGGCCTTTTATAGAGAATGGAAATGACTTAGTGGGTATTTATTTAAACAAGTTACGTGTAACCAAGTTATTACCTAAAAAAATTCATAAAAACCATCCTATGTCATGAATTTATGTTTTATCACCTAAATATTTCCATTAAATTTGTTTTGGACATGTTCCTTGTTTATTTTTACAAGATTATTTTTGTTTAGTCTCTAATTATCTTTAATTTGACCTTAACCACTATGATTAATTTAAATATATTTTACTACTATTTTGGTTAAAAAAATTTATTGATATTGTTAAAATATTTATATTATACTGACTACAATATTATATGTTAGTTTTTTTGGAATAAAATTCACTAAAAAATAAATATTATGGTTAATGTTAATCCGGCTGATAGGGACAAAATATGGGTTTTTTATGGTAGAATGAGGTAAAATAGTTTCTAATGCTTATATATATAATTTCAAAGTGAAACCAATTAAAATGACCAAAATAATAGAAATATAAGTATAATTGATCTAAATTTACCATAAAACAAATTCAAAATATAATTTAACATTAATATTTATTTAAACAACTGATGTTTTTTTACAAAAAAGTGTTATTTTTAACAATTCATCCAAATATAATGTTTCTTAGAAAACCCCCAAAAAATAACCCTAGATAGTTTGTGAATGAAAAATTAAAAATTGGATTTTATTTTATCAAATTAAATATCTTTTTGTGAATAAAATTAATTTTATTGATTTTCATAGAAGGACATGATTTTTTTTTAGAAAGTAGTATTATTAAACATATAAGGTATTTATAAAAAAAATATCTTTTGTTATCAGTATTTATTAATTATATATAACCATTATGAAAAATATTTGAAATGTATTTATTACTATATATATTACCATGTTTAGCGACTAGACTATCAATATCATTTTTAAATAATTACAATAGTAAAATGTAGTTTTGTAGAAACATCAGTGTCGCATGAAAATTATGATATGATGGTGTTGTGGGTAGTGAAATCTAATTAGGTATTTCTTTTAGAGAAACAGAATTCAGTTCCATGTGAATTAAATGTTTTACTTAGTGTTTTAATATATATATATATATATATATAACTATTTCCAATATCACTTGATATGGAAAATATGAAAATGATAAATGAATATGAAAAAAATAATTTCACAACATCTTAGGGTGTTACATTATACCCACCTTAAAATTAACATGACAATTGAAATTCATCTGGATTATCTAATGATTAATACATGAATGTTTCATTCAAGTAAAACAACATCGTAAAAATGAATACTAAAAATTCTCTTAAAAAGATAATTCTAGGACTATAATAGTTGCCTAGATTAATTTATAACTGGGTTTTCACATCAGAGAACATAGGTTAAGAGTGAAGATTTCAAATGGGTGAAAAGTGTAAATATTTATAAAGTGTGATTTAGGTCATCAATCACAAAAAATTTAATGATCAATGAAACGTTGTGGGAAACAAATTCATAGATATGTGACAATTTAAAAGAACATCGTTATGTCATAATTAAGGTATTATGAAAAACAATTCTTTTCATCATTATCCTAATGTTGTGTAATTATCTTATTAACCAAGAGTATAGAGAAATATACACACATGATATATTTATAAAAAAAATTCATAATTTAGTTGTTCTTTTATTAAATATTAATTCATCCATTACTTCATAAAATGGACATCCCGAAGTTATCCTTGATGCTAGAAGTGATAAAATACAATTTTAACAGATGTTGAGGCCCATAAAAGAAGAAATAGTTTAACTATTTTTCTATAATTATTCAATAAAATAAATATGATTAAATCATTAATATATAATAATAAAAATTATATCTACTAGTTCATCATTGATAAATATTCTACCAAAATATTTAAATATTAACTAGTAAATCTCTTAAGGTTCTAGTAAGCGTGAAACCCTTGTTGTCCTTTGGTCATGGGTTCATGACCTATGGCCTTGTTGAACATGATTGGTGGTCACCCGACATACTTGATGTCCTTTTCTAAAACATCACTAATATAATTACCAAAACAAACTATATGGGCATCATTGAAATAAGGTTATTCAATAAATAACCTTTTAACAAAGATTTTCTATTAAAACTCAATGAATAAACACTTTCTACGATGGTTAACATAATCCTTTCATGAATGGTTAACCTTATAAACCTTATAAAAGAAGAAATTCCAAACATTTGGAAAAAAATCAAGAAATCAGATTAATATTAATTCCCCCCGTATATCAGAATGTAGTTCTCAGTTTTCACATTCCAACATGGGAATACACTCATCATATATTCTCTTAAAAATCATATCAAAGTAAATTACCATAATTCATTACTAAAAAAATATATCTTCTTTATTCAAATCATATTCGATTTATTCCATAAATCCAAAAATAATGTAAAACTCATCAATGATAGAATACAACTTATGTCAAAAAGTCCTTAATTATTCCCAATGTAATCAGTACCTTCCAATTTACTTATTCATATACCACATATCATTATACAAACAAAATTAGCATCACATAAGGAACATGATAGGGTTTCTATTTTCCTTAATCATTTTTTCCATCACCTTTAAATAAAATCAACGTTCTATTCTATTTGAAAAATTCAATGTATTCATGTAAATCATTAGTGAGAAAACATAAACATGAAAATGATTACATATTTCACATTTCATATAACATAATTATTTATTCCAAATACATTTAATATTTTATTATTCCACTTGATCCTTATTCCATTGACATGGATACTTCATCAAATTACACAATATATATTTACTTTGTCATTTCATCTATAGTCTCTTCATCATTTGAAATATAGTTGTTACTTATACCACCTTGTTGGTACTCTTCCGGATTATTACCCTTGATACATTCAGTTTCCTAAGAACCGTTTATTCCCCACTTAAAATTCATAACCTTCTACGATATCTTAGGGAGTCCAACATTCTCACACATATTTTAACCTAACGATTATATTTTTCCCTTATAATCATTTTTACTAATTTTCTATATCCCAATCATCCTCTTATTCATCTAATACATTGACATAGATTATTCCTTCTACATTATTTACACAAACGAAATCAAATATTCTTTTCTTCATGTTCTCTATTTCTATAACACTCATTGAACAACTTATTTTTCTTCTTATTGAGTCCAAGAGTTGGTTAAGGTAAAGGTTTTTGATCATTTTCCCTGGAAACTGATTATGCATGATCACAACATCATTAAATCTAGTGATTATCCCACATGAATTCTCATCAGAAAATCATCCATCACATTCAAAATTAATATAGTTCCTCTTAGTTATAGACAATGAATATAACCAGAATCTCAATGTGAGAATTACTTATCATAATACAAAAGCACATATTAATGAAACTATTTATTTATAGGATGTATAAATCATGACACATTATTTAATAAACGACACCCTAGGTTAATCATAGTTTTTTCAAATGAAACATATATTTAATTTCATCATGCGGGTTCGGGAAGAATTTTTCCATTCCCAAAGAATATTCCTTGGGAGTGTCAATCTATGTGAGCATCAAGGCCCCATTGTTGTGTACCGGATTACCCCGAGGTAAGACCAGATCATATTTTACTAGTTTATAAACATATGTACATTTTTTCTAGATCCACATACATTTGTAGTATCTAGAAATGGATATATTTCTAGGAAATGACTTATACATTCCATTAAAAAAATTCAATGACATATTCCTAAATGTTAACTCTTCCTTATATATATCCATAGAGACGTACCTATACAAATCCTTATATATACACATAGAGATCTCACTATTTTTTCTCTTCCTAGTTTCCAATGGATGACTAAACCTTTCATATAATGCCATATTTAGAGACCAAGGCTTAACATACATGGATATTACATCATTTTAGATGAAACAACATTACATTAACAAAATACATGTATGAGGTCCCTAATAGTTTCTAGTTATTGGAAAATGAAATCACAATATTCTATAGTGGTGATGGATATTCAATATCTCCCCTAAAGATCCTTACATTTATTAGTTCTACATAAAAACAGTCTTCATAACATAGGGAAGGAAATATAATAGTGGTTGATATATAATGGTTAGTAATGGTAAATAAGGGTGAAATGTAAGGATAATTATGCTTTTATATATTTGAGAACATTATTTCGAAAATAGAATATCAAAGCCATCATATCATAGATCAGATACATAAATCATGGAATAAAGCAAGGTAGTTTATAAGACATAAATCATTTGGAAATAAAGACAATAAGTCATGAAAGGATAAAATAGTAATAAAACATGTAATTGTTGTAGACCTGTATTCATATAGTAATGAACTCCATTTTTGTCAAAGAATTACTTCCAAGTCCATCATGGATGAAAAATTTCATTACTAAATTAGGATCATAACCCTTTCCAGTCTCGTATTACTAAACTGGGTTCAATCCTCATTCGAGCCATTTATTACTAAACCATGTTCATTTCCCATTCTATATTAATAATATTGAACTGATTTCATTTATCTTTCCATCCATGTAATATTAAACCATGATCATTTCTCATTCCTTACATATCTATCTCATGAGATATAAATCATTACCCAATGCATTTCATGAACATATTGGTGCCAACCATATCATATTGAAATCATAATTACATGGTCAAAAAAATAATAAAAAATCATGTCAGAACCCAAACAATGAAATGGGTATCATAAACATGTATCTATATCATAACCTATAGATAAATATACATCTTTCATTATCATTTCATCAAAAGCATAACCAGTGAAGGATAAATAAATTTTATAAGCATTTAACCCTTGAAATTGAAAAAGGTTTCATAAATACCAAGACAATAATAATTTCCCATTATTAGAAAAATTATAAATGGAAACTTTAGATCATTTCTTTGAAGGGCATGAGTAACATCAAACTATTTCATCTTTAATGAAAAATAATTTTGAAATATCATTCAAAAAACTTTTCTTGAGAAAATAACCTTTATTATTGAAAATATGATTTTTATTACATGAAACAAATTGAAATTAATTTTTATATAAAATACCATGATATCTATTAAAGAATACATAAAAATTTTTGAAAACATTTTTTGCTTAAAAACCTACAACATAAGATTATAATTATTTTAAAAATATTTTTCTCTCGAAGAACATTGAAAAATTATAAATAATAATTGAATAATTTTTAGACCAATTCATTGAAATTACATTAAAAACCTATAAATGAGGCTTCAAATAATTTTCAAAACCATTTTCCTTCAAAACATATATGAAATGATTGAAACAATTTTGAAAAAAAATTCCATGAAAACATATAAAAGAAGCTGGATTTTTTTAAATCATTTCCTTGAAAATATATTTTTAATGAATTTTCTTTAAAATTAACCTTTAATCATGAAAATTTACCTTAAAATGATTTATGAATGATAAATTTGGACATGCTGAATGAAATGAAAAGAACATTCTCATTGAACAATAACAGGGTTATAAAAATGCATAGTTTGGAAAGAGATGAAAATATTCTTTTTAAATAATGGGATAAATACTTAAAATTTCCATAAAATAATTATAGGACAATAGTATAATATTTTTGGAAACACTTTTTAGAAAACCTGATTTTAAATAAATGCAGATTTCAAACCGAGGGTAAGGTAATGTTTGGAATTCTTAAAAAAATTATTTACTATATTATATACCAAATAGTTGTAGAGATAATACCAATATATGAATATTTTATTAATAACCATAATTGAATTAAATTCTCTAATGTTGTTGTGGTGTTTATCATATGATTTTATCTAAGGAATCATAAACAAAAACAATCATGAAAAGTGATAAGATTGACTCAATAAACTATTAGTACATTGTATCATGGAATCAAATTTTCCATGTAATAAAAAGAAAATTATATAAATAATAATATATCAAGAAAATAGTGAAACTAATTATATATCATGTAAAATTAGAGTATATACACTTCAAATAGAATTATGGTTTATAACAAATAATGAGTCTCAAAGTCGACAAATTGAGACAAAACTATATCACCAATTTGAGAAATTTTAAAACATATAAAAAATGAAAGAATGATAATAAAATGTATATGTAAATTAAAATAATTTTAACCATAATACAAATTGAATACAATAATTTTCCATGCATACATTACTCAAAATTATTGACTGGAAAACATAGCATGATTCTCCCAGAAATAAAAAGTGTGATGAAATCCTCCTACCTTGTGTCTTGACTCTAGTCATACTTCTTCAAACCACCAATATAATAAATTTAAATATTATTATAAATATTATTAATAACCATATTAATAAATATAATACCATTTTTTGTTTTATTACAACCTCATATTTCCCACTTGTTAAATATCCTACCTTATGGTTTCACTTTGGGTAATAATATTATTATTATTCATATGTTTCTTGATTTTTTATATATTTGGACCCTATACATACAAGAAAATTTTTATGCTGTAAAAAATGATATAAGTATCTTATATATAATTTTTATTTGTATTATAATAATATATAGCATATATATGTGTCAAACAAAATACAAAGTTCATTGAGACAGTAGGATTTATGTACACATGAACATTATTTCCATTTAATAGTCTTGTTGAATGATAGAATTTTAAAGGAATATATTTACATACACATCAATACTACATTAGATTAATGATATCATATATATTATATATATTAAAAAATCCTTCTTTAATACCATCCATGTAGTGTATGTATAAATCATATCATTTTGAGGGGGCGGTAGTCCACACTTTCTGAACCAAAATTATTGTATTATCACAAAATCGAATGTAAAAATGGCTTTGTTTTTAAAAAAAATTAATACAAAATATTAATGAAATAATATATAAAATATATTACATATAAAAATATAGTTTCCATCATAATGTCCACCATGGGAGGTGGTAAAGAAAAATTGATAAATCATTTTTCCGTGAGGCAGTAGGTCTCCATACATATAAATAATTTGTTAGTTACCCATTAGATTGAGGTGTGTGTAAATTTATTTCTAATAATCAGCATAAAAACATAATATAATATTGATTATAATTGTGTTATTATAAAATAATGTAATAAATAGTTTAAAAGTGTGGAGATGGAAAAAAGGAAAGGATCTTGAGAGAAGGCATTACAAATTCATCAGGTAACTCTTTTTGGATTTTGCCAAATAGCTACCCTGTAGGGATTGTTTCCAAAATGGTGACTTCACGGAGTAAGGGAAGGATTATTTGAAGTCTATTAATTTGATATTTTTCAATCATAACAGTTTTTATAGGTGTTATTAATAGAGATATGTGGTGGCCTTTTATAGGTAAGGAAAAGTACGAACATTCACGTTTTGAAAACAAGGTTGTTGTACACATGTTTTTACCTAAATAAAATCATAAAAAACAAACCTATATCAATACTTAATGGTTTATGGGAGAAATATTGTCATAAAATGTGGGTTTTAAAAGTCGATAGGTCATTTGGGACCCTATGTTTAATGTTTAGACCATAAAAAGCTTTATTTTACCTTAATCATTTTGATAAATTATAATCATTTTTAAAAATATTTTGTGTCAAAAAATTAGTTGATCTTATTAAAATATTAATATTATAAAAATTAAGATAATTTATTTTTTAAAAAAAAATCAACTCAAAGAATCAGAAAAATTAATATTAATGCTAATCTTGTAGACGGAACAAAATTATAGGGTTTTAATGTAGAAAGAAGTTTAATGGTTTATTAAGTATTTATATTCAATTTCAACGTGAAATTGATTCTATTGAAATAAATTGTATCAATATATGTATAATATATCTAATGTGACCTTATAAAAGAATAAAAATATAATTTATCATTGATAATTATATAAACAAAATGGTAGTTTTTTACCAAAAAGTAGTATTTTCACTATTCATTAAAAATGAGGTTTCTCAAAATATTCCCCAAAAATAACACTAAGATAATTTTAAATTTATAAAATAAAAATTTAATTTAATTTATAGAGTTAATTTTACATATTTCTAAAATAAATTTTATTGTCTTTCAAAGAAGGTCATGAAATGTAGTTCATCAATGAAAATAGTATTTTTAAATAAAGAAGGTCTTTACAAAAAAAATAATACTCTCATTATCAATATTTTTTATATATATAACCATTATATAAAAGATTTGAAAAATATTTACTTATATTTATATTACAATTACTAATTCTTGGGAAATAATTTTCCCATTGAAATAATTATTATAGTAAAAGGATTTTATAGAGAAACATTAGTCTTGCGTATAATGTATTCTATGTTGTTTTTTAGGAGTAGTGCGAGAAGAAGTAAGTATGGAATATACCACAATCCAATTTAGTTCCATGTGAGAGGAATGATTGACTTATTGTTTTAATTTATACATATATATAACGAAATATTTTCAGTGTCATAAGAAATAATAAATATCAAAAAATAAAAATTAATTTTAAAAAAAATCATGAAATCTCTGGGTGTTACAAGTTTTTATTAGAATATGGATGATGTTAGTGTTGAATTTTGTTGTGAAAGATGGAAATGATGAAAAAAATGAGTTCAAATTTTAAAAAATTACAATTAGAACAACAATCATATTCATAAAATAGGACTCACATATCATGAAATAACCCATAAGATTACATAAAATTTTTCTGAAAGGATATTATAGTCAAACTCACCTTGGGTCATAATGGGGAAAGGCCATAATGTGGAAGTTATGTTGGAGTCTGATTTACATTTTTATTATTGTGACAATGGTTTTTTTCTCTTTTAATTCTTATAAAAAAATATTTTTTTAAAAAATTTATGATAAAAAAGATTGAAAAAATAAAGGTGTAATGTTGTTAATTGTGTTAAGGGTTGGAATGAAAAATATTTTAAAGAATGGATGAGATGTCACAAATTATTCATAAAGAAATAATTATGATAATAAATATATTATTAAAATTATTTAATGTCATGTAGAAGTCATGATACAAGCATATGATTCTGAAATAAGGAAGATGGTGAAACCAAATCCTTTAATCTCAGTTCATCATTGTCATATCACTGAATAGAGAAATGTTTATTGGATGAGATGGATGATAAGAATTTATTTTATAAAGTTTCTTTTTTTTAGTTGGACTAATAGGCCACAAGTTAGAACTATACAGAGTAAGAATCTGAGTACATAAATTTCATTAGTATCATATTCAAAGGAGGAAATAGGTTGATGTAGTCGAAATAGCTAGAACCAGACCATCTTACATGGTGTTCCACTAATCAATAATAATTGAGTCTAATATTGATTCATATAAATTATAATTTTTTGAATGTTAGATGTTGAGTTTTATTGAAGAAAAAACATAATGGGGAATTTGTTGGGACCAATGAAAACAAACAAAACATTCATTTTTTGGAACAAAAAAATATAGATAAGAGGATAAGTTTTTAGTGACCAATATAATTTTAAAATCAAGAGATCAATCTATATTGTAGTCAAAAATTTTAATGAAAATAAAGTTTCCATTGGGATTTTTCTGTTTCGAGATATATAGAATCTCTAATATGTTTTTTTGGGATATGATATAAATATTTTTTATCTTGTAAAAAATTGGGGAAATATACATCAGACTGGTTAGGACACTAAACTATCTGAGTGATGTAAAGATAAATCCATTTGATGTAGGCTGACAATGATTACCATCATCGGACATAGGGGCAATGGTCTAAAGTAAAAAAATTAAAAAATAATTACATGAGGCTTATTAATGTATTATCAAGGGTATCAATAGAGTTTTTGAATTAGTTTGAAGAATGATTTTCTTCTGTTCATTAGGTGCAGCGAATTTTATTGATGAATATGATGTCCTCCTAAAAATATTTAAATTTTAATGGAGAATCAAAATTGGAATGATGATTCAAAATATATTTTTAATGGAAATGAAGTGTTGATAAGATTCAAGATGTTTTGATAAGAGTATATAAGTGTGGAATAATTCAATATGAAATTAAAAATCCAGTATAGTTAATGATTAGGAAAAATTTGGTTGAGAATGATGCCTCTTTAGAATCCCACCCAAACCATTTTTTCAGAAACCTAATTATATTTGTTCTATATTGTATATCTCAATAATTAATTTACTTTTTTAATAGATAATGAAGATCATTGATGAATTGTAGAGAGAAGAAGGATGTAGATTGAGTATTCGTTAAGAATTATGTTTGATATAATAAAAAAGAGAAGTGTCCAAAACATAATCAGGTATTGTGGAATTAGAACGAGAAATCAGACTAGGTTTCAAGACTGGGAAATAAGACACTTAGATTTGTTTTATCCTTATTATAATAGAATTATATTCCCATGTTGAGAAATCCAATGGCTAAATCATACTAGGAAATCAGAATGGAAATTTTTATAAATTTAAAAAGAAATTTTTATTTTTAATGGGTATGAAAGTGATGATTTTTAAGAACAATTATGTGAGATTTGAAAAGGCCCCATATTAACATGTTTTTAAACATGTTAAAAAAATTCATTATATTATCAATAACAATCGCAAACACTATTTTATGGAACATTGTTCTACATGAGTGAAAGGGAATATTTTACTCATTTTAATTCAAATAAAAGTATTCATTTATAATGGATTATGTGGTATGAATTTTTTTCTATACTGTAAGAAGGTCCTAGATAATCCAGTTGAGTAGATAATCATATAAATTCTTGTTTTCTTATGAATGTGTGTTTTATTTTGTTTTCAATGCAGTGAAAAAAATTTAACAGGAGGTGATGATTGTTTTATAAATAAGGAAACTTAAATGAAAAATATGTACCTAATTCAACCCTCCCCATATCAAGGATACAATGATCCTATATATCATTGATAGAATGTATACTAAGGCCTTTAGATTTATTTTTATTATCATTTATTTCATTTTAATACAATTTATACTCAAAGAAAGGGGTTGATCATGAGTACCATTTAGAATCTATTAGATTTTTTTTATCCTAGATGTTGATGGGTCTTGGGTGACTCAATTTCCCATAGATATGTTTTTTATATATTAATCTTCAAAACATATATTTCTATGATTCCGTTTAAATAATTTTGTTGTCATACATTTATATCAATATTATTTTAAATGAGGTTGTATTGTTTGTCTACCTTGTTTGAGATATTGTCAGGAGAAAAAAAATATGGATAAGATATTAAAAAATAGATAAAGGGAAAAATAAATAACATAAAATATGTTATGAAGATATGATTAGAAGACACATGAAGATCAAGGATAGAGATTATGTGTTTAGGAGGGTTTCCCCAACTAATGAAAATACATCCTTGACTGAGAGAGTTTTATCTTATCCGACTATATTTTTCTCATTATGGTGGTGGTGCACATTATTGATGTAGGGTATTAGGTTGTGATTCCAATATAGTTGAAAAATATACATTAGGTATTTTATTATAATTTTATTTATTGATAACATCATGATGACTCCCATAACATTGATTGGGGAGAGTCAGATGTGGAGTATGACATGATGTTTATAGAGTATTTGAAAGATATTCAAGATCAACATGAGAAGGTGTTGTGTTGACATGATATTACTTAGGTTTTCATTTTTTAGTGGAATTTTTTATTTTAGGAATGTATTTTTTTATGTGAGTTTTAAATTCACACTCAGAACCATGAGTTATTTATTTATTGATTAATGTTGTGACAATGTTTCATAATTTCTCTTATTTGATATGATTATTGATTACGTGGATTATTTTATTTATCTTATTTATATAATTTTTTGTTACATATTAATTGTGAGGTAATATTTTGTTAGGAACCTTATGAGGTGAATTATTATCATTTTCATATTTTTCGATTGAGGTTTGGTCTAAAATATTGAATTAAATAATCATTTGTGAGGTTTTTGACATGAAGAACCTCAATTTCTAGAATCGTCTCTTTATGGTTTCCAATTTATTCTGATATTTTAATGTTATTTTTATAATAATTTATTATTTTTTATGTCTTTATATCAATTAACATTTTCAATTTAAATTATTTAATTTTATTGTATTTAATTATATAATTTAGGGATTGTTTATTAATTTTAACAATACTGGAATTACACTTATATTTCCCTTTTCTATTAAGTGAACCTTACATATTTTTATGTTTTCTTATTTTCAATAAGAAGAGTCATTTTAATTATTTTTAGAGTATATTCCATTAAGAATTTTTATTTTTTATAAGTATTATTTTTCTTTTCTTTGATTTTGTATGATTCCATTAAATAAATGTAATATCTATTTTTAAAATGTGTTAGAGAAATACCAATAATGAAATTATCATTATATATAAACCTTATAATGGATTGTATTTTCATAATTAATATTAAATTTTAAATCATAAAATCCATAAAAATTTCATAAATATATAATTGATGTCACTATAAATGCGAATTAGGTTTCACACGATGGTGACATCAATCCTATCGTTGTTTCTATACATCATAGAAACATTAATCCAATACAGGATTCAACTCAGAATCTAGAGGATGTATTTTTCTGAGATAATGGTACTAATTCATGTATTTATAAAGATATATACATTTTTAATATAATAATTACTATTTTTGGGGAGAAAAATTGTTAAATTGAATTATGTTCATTATCTTAGAGAAGGTAATCCAAAATAGGGTTTGTGTGTGGTTATCCTTATCCAGAGGAAGTGTCAATTGTGCATGATGCTTCCTTGAATAAATTATACGAATTTATATTTTTTTGGTGGTTCAAATTTTCTATCGACTAGGAATACCCTATCATCGTCTAATAAATATTATGTTGATGAATTTATTTCAAGTATCACTATGGGGGTATACATTGTTGGCATGCACAAATTCCGGATTGTGGGGGTTTGAGATTCTAGAGTATTTAATTTAAAGGAATCTTATATTATAGAAAATATATCTCCTTTTGTTACCATGATAAAAATATTTTTTAATTTTGGTAAGAATGATATGGTTATCAATGTAATAAAATGTTCAAAAATAACAATTTCTATGAAATAGAGATAAAATAAAGAAAAAACCCTTACACCTGGTATTTAATGGGACCATACTATTATTAAATGTTAAGTAACTACAACTAATAATGAATATATGTGTGTGGACTTATCCCCAAAGGATCCATTATTCACATAAGTAAAAGTGTGAGCAGAAGATGTTGGTTGATCAGAAAATAAAAAATGAACGAAAACTCCCATTTCTTTGTGATTTTTTTTTGAAGACATGTAACAAAGGTATATGGTTTAAGTATTAATCTTTTATACCCAAATTGATGGTGATGATATCAGGAAAAAATTTAAGGGATCATGGATATCATACATAAAATCTCATGCTACTGAGATTAAGGATATATAATCCCATCATTATTATAAACAGGGTTTTATGGCTGATGTTGCATCTAAGGTAATAATATATGAAGATTAATTTAATATTTCAAATGTTGAAACGATGTTAGTTAATGTTTCTAGTGGTATAGGCACCCCTTCCAATTATTATATTGATTATGGCACTGGGAGAATAAGAATAAAAGGAAGAAATATTTAACCTCACTACAACTATAAAATATTCCCTCATTCACTATAAGAGTCTTTTTAAAGAGACCGATGACACTAATGAAATTAGGGAATGCTATTATAATATTTCTTCTAGTAATCTAAATATAAAAATAATAAATGGACAAAAATATTCTAATTATTGTCATGACCGAATCTGGCTTAGTGTATTAAATTAAGAGAATATAGACATGGAGGATTACATCAATACATCAGTCAATATGTACTATTGTTTATATTAATTTATCCAAAAGGAGAAATCGTGTAAAATAATCCCAATTGATTGAAGTATTTTTATTATTTGTGGTTCTAGAAATTTTATTCTTTTAGAGATTGATTGAATATCATGAACATTATTTATTGGTTTTCTAATATTACAGAATTTTTTGATTTCCCTCTACAAAATTAAATTTTTTTATCCAATAAATCAAAATTTAACATGGATATGGAGATGAAATTTTTCATTCTTCTATTATTTACTTGTACATTTGTTAAAATTTTCCAATTTTTTTAGAATGATTAAATTCTATGATATGAATATAAATATCATGAGTAACTAAAAGTGGAATTAATGAAAAATTAAATATGATTTTATAAATGAATAAGTGCTACGATAACCATGATGTGTGCAATTTTTTATATAAAAAATTAATGAAATCTATATTATTTAAATCATCTTTATTTCTGGAACATATAAGAAAATAAAATTTCCATTGGGATTCAAAAACACCATTTAATGGTATATTTAATATTTGAACAAGAATAATTATATTTAGTAAATATTAACATCATTCTAAATTATCACATATCAAATCAATTAGTCTTATAAGACTCCCAGTATAATTAAAAAAAACAAAATATCAATCTCGAAAAAATATTTCAAAACATTTCTCACATAACATCATAAAATTTATTCACCATCCAAATGACCATTTCAAACATCAATGTAACATATTAAATAAGGATAAAATTATTGTATTTCATTCATAGATGGTTTTTAGGGATTCCATTATTAATATAACATCATGTAAAATAAATACAGTAACTCTTCAAATATTTTTATTATAAGTATTGAAAGAAATATAGAAAATATGATGATTTTTTTCTGTCAAAAAATAACCATTTCATACATTGTTAGTAAATAATAATGTTTACATAAACTTATAATATATCAAACTATAAAATTATCACACAAATATGTTCATTTTAGCTTCACATATCACAAAAATTCAAAGATGTCTTAAACTAAAAAGAATAATTTCACTTAAACAACTTCTCCCTCCTTCAAATTTTTCCACCATAGAAACAATTGAATTGGATTTTCTATTTAGTAGAAGATTATAATATAATCATTTTATCTTCCCAAAAGAACAAAATCTATAACAATACATTAAATATGGCACCAAATATATATTAAATACTCTTCCATTTTAAATATGAAACACTTAGTAAATTTAATTGAAAACATAGAATGATGGGTTGAAGTAACTATCATAACTGTATCTATATTAGAATGGTAAAGGGAATATTATTAGTAGGAATATAACAAAATTATAGTTATTTTGTTTAAATTTATGTAAATACAATCCATTTATATAGTATAAATCATAGTGAAAATGTCATTTTATGAAGAATTTCATTTCATTTTGTTGGAAAAAGAGTGGCAATTTTGGTAAAATTTATGGTTTATATTATATTGATAATTATGTAATTATGGGGCATAACAAATCTATAACATTATAGAAACTATGTCAATATAGTTTATGAAAATGCGCCTCTTTTCAATGAATAAAGGATGTGGGTATTTAACACATAAACGTTGGATGATAAGGGTTAAGATCATACAACATGTCTACATGATGTCCCAGTTAATATGTCATTGTTTTTAGATAGATGATTTGATATATATACAATAATATTGAGACAAGGGTGTTACTGTTTTGTTTTATATATTAATTTTTTATATTAGATAACTTGTGATATCCATATTTATTTTTGAAATTAGTTAAAGAAAGACCTAAAGACATGAAAAACTTTTATGGATCATTCTATCTCATAATAGTTATGTTAGGTTCATTATGGGTATAAATTAATTTTTGGAAATTAATTTCTAGGTGAATTTTATGAATTGGAAATTGATCGACGTATAAAATGTGATGAAATTTTCTTTATAAAATAAATATATATCAAGAATGTTTATTTCATTTTATTACATGATAGTAAAGGAATACCTCATCATTAGATAATGTTTATAAAAAAATTATGATAGTAACTTCATACCCAACGAATAAATCAGTTTTTTAAATAATAAATTATATATGGTTTTGAGCCCTTTATCATTCCATTGAACCTTCACTTTCTAGTGATCACTTACCTCTTTCACTCTGAATATTTTTTTACATTTTTATTCTTTTTACCTATATTCAAATTAAACTAAGTTTATCTCAATTATTAACTTAGTTATGTGTTATTCTATATGATTTTTCATTTATATCCATATTATTAGGAGGATTTTTATTAACCCTTTTTACAATGTAGGTTTTGAACAAATGAATTTTCAAATATGATACCATTAATTTATGAGTGAAAGATTAAAATTTTGAGATCATAATATATTTAATTTGGAAGTAATGTAGTACCCCAAAATTATAATATAATACAAACAGATTTGATAATGTTTGAATAAAAAATAGAAAATATTAAATACCAAAATAATATATTTATTTAATTCTATTTGATTTCATGTAGATCAGGCATCCCCAGGTCTAAATGTACCTTGATATAGTATGTCATTATAACCCATCCATTAATTTCATGAACCAAAATGGTGTCGTCATGTGAGCTAGAACTTCACATGGTGTACAGAAAGTATTGAAGGGCGTTCAAGATCCCCACTTGCTAGAATAAGTTCCTGATTATTCATTTTAACATAGGTGGGTGATTTAATCGAATATGAAATAATAAAACAGAAAACAATATAAATAAACAACTAAAAACCACAACCAAACAAGCCCTTACCGTTTTCCAGATTTGAGTAACTAGTTCCATCAAAAATAAAAAATGCTATGATCAAAAGGGACTAAACCACAACCCCAAAGGCTACCACATGGTTGGGGTGCATCTTACTCAAACCATTCTAACAACAACGCCCACAGAAGTTCTCCAACAACCCAAAAAACCATCTTCATAAACTTTACCCTTAAATGTATCAAAAATAACCAAGTCAATTTACACCAATGGTTGTAATTAGGTTGTGATCCATTCCTAATAGGATGACAACTAAAATTATTCCATGCTATAAACATTATATGATAAATAACATTGATGATTAATTAATAATGGAAAATCTTGAAAAAATTTAAAGGAAACTAACTTCATGGAAAACAATATTAAATAAAATCATCTTTGAATGAACACAAGATTGAATTTGAGATGATCAACCAAATCATACCATAAGTAATGTCTTGTGTTTTCCATGTATTATTTTTAAATATTATATGAAATTATTAAGAGACCATGCACAGTGACAACACATCATTCTGAGGCCCGGTGATCCCGGAATTGGGGTTCAAATATTTCTTATGTTAGGCATGTAATCACTTGTGCGCGGTTGTGGAAGTTTCTAAATGGATTCCTGGATTAAGAATTTGAGGGCACTATTGTGTACAGGATGACGACTTTACCTACTAATGGTTCTAACCTCGACCCACACAAGAGGAGGGAAAAAGTAAATTTTCAGACATTTTAAGAATAAATAAAATAAAATAAATGCAAGTTTATTTTGTTTCCGAAATGTTCACTACAGTGAAATGACAGGGAAGTAGTTTCAATAATAAATGACATGTCATAATGACTCTGAAACTACAACGCTGTCTCATTATTGCTGCAGCGTAATGGAATTCCAAACATGATCCCTCCTTGCCCTGTTTTTGGTTCTGAACGATGAACTTGAGTAAACCACAAACATGTTGATCTGCGGATTAGTACATTTTATCAGGAGTTGTTTTTTGGGATGATTTGGGGGAATTAATCCATGTTAAATTGTTGTTTTATTCTCCCCTATTTAATCCTAATAATGAGAATAGATCAACGCCGTGATGAACGAAGGTGGAGGTTCATTCCACGATTTTCTAATTAGATTTCATCCCCCTTTCTTTTCCTTAAATGTTTTTCGCATTCTTCATTTGGTGATGAAAAATGGATCATTATGCACCATTCGTGCTATGAAACGATCCCAAACTATAGATTCGATGTCATAACGACCCTACTAAAGTGCAACGGTCATACAAGTTGACGAATCAGATCAGATCGGAAAAGACCATTATTCAAGCGGTCTTCATGCGGGAGGATCAAAATGCATTTTTAGGGACGATCAGAGGCCTGAAAATGATGGAGATGACATCATGACATCAGGAAGACCTAGATTCCATTGTTTTTTGGCGATCGAACGACCAGATCAATGAACGGGTTGCATGGAAGGCACAGCGGCAGAAGTCCTCAGTAACAACCTGAGATTTTATGAGAATTATTCTTTTTAATTTCATTGATGTCTTGTGTTGTACGCTACACAAAATGGAGCTTTTACTACACGCATCCCCGACTTGGAATACATTACACTCAATAAAGACCTTCTTCGATAGCGTGTGTAGTACACAATACCAAGTTTTACTAAACGAGATATAATTATAATATTATTATGAACTAGGCATTATGAATAGTAATACCAACTTTTTGAAATTTTATAAATTTTATCTTTCAAAATAGACTTGATTTTTGGATTCATAATATAGAAATTATCCTAGGGTGAATTTTTGGTATTTTTCTGAAAACATTCAATTTTTGATTAATAGTGAAAATACTGGGTAACTATTTAAAAAACTGACTTTTTATTTAAATAATTATTTATTTTATTTTTATTTTAGGTAAAAATTGATACATAATAGCTAAATAAGTTCAATTTAATTCCTTTGAGTAATTTTATAATAATTTTAGATATATAAAAATTTTATTGAACTTTTCACTGTCTTTTACACACCTCCTAGGAGAATTTGAAAATTTAAATAAAACATAATTTTACCGCTTCTGTGAGTGAAAATATGAAAATCTGAGAGACACGGTTAATATCAAGGAGTAAAATGTTGTTCAATAAGATTAAAATAATTTTTTTTTGTGAATTATAACTTTTTACTTTTATTTACCACGGTTAAAAGTAAACATGGTAATTAAGGGTAAAAATGATATTATTATTACACAAACACATGTCCTAATTCTAATGGATAGGTATAATTGGACCTAAAAAATATTAGAAATAAAATATTATCATTTATGTCAACTTGGATTATATTAGTACATTTATTATTATTTTATTTAAAGAACAGTTAAAATAGTTAAAATCAAAGTTTAAAAACTAAAACATTTTTATATAGGGTTATACATAAGATAAATTTGACTATAAAAATTAATTAGAAAGCTAAAAAGATTTCCAACATAATGGTAATTTAGTTATAATTTTTAGACATTAAATAAATTAATTTATTTTTGACACAATGATGATACAATAATTACCTTATTAATGAAATATTAATAAAATTGATGTTACAAATACCCAAATAAATGTAATTTGAAACTTTTTATGAATTCCAATAATTTTCTATGTTGATATGACAAGTTAGTACTGAATCAATTTACAATGTTTTAACTAATAATACTATTATGATTTTGAAAAAAATCAATTACCAAATAGAGTAAAAAATGACATAAAATAGTTTTTTAAAAAATATTATATTATTAAATGTTATTCTATTAATAAAATTATAAGGATCCGGAAAATGACTTCAATAAGGTTATATATATTAATAAATAACCACTTGGGGTTTTTTGGCTTATTATTGTAAGTTTTTTAACCATATTTTATAAGAAGACAAGAAGACACGGTAGAAGTTAAATTATTTAACTTAGAGTTAAATCTAAATGATATGGTTAAATTAGTAACCTAAACCTATCTAAAACGTATTGGTTGTGAGGATTTGTACCCAACCCACTTTTTATTATAAATAAGTCACTTGGGAGCCATTATAATCCTAACATTACTTTATTATAAAATAATATTTTATGTTTTTTCTAAAGTGCCTCTCTCCTCCCTTATAAAAGAGAACCTCCTCCCTCTTATCTTTACACAATTTTGATCCTTATTGCTCGGCCAACCCCTATCTATTTCTCTTCAAAACATCCCTAGAAAAAAATAGAGGTTCTGGTCTTCTTCAAATGATAGTACCAAGATGATGGAAGAGTTAGTTTGCATGGATTGTCTTTTGTTGATCTTAAGGATGTTTTCATAATGTAAAGACACCTTGAATTTCAAAGAATTCAGAACCAAGAATATTGAACATTCAGAGTCTGGAAATTGAGAAGATCCGAACCAAGAACCTGGTGATCGAAGAATTCAGAGTCTGTAAATTCGAAGTCTGGAAATTGAGAATTTCAGAACCAGGAAATTGCAAATTTCCGAAAGCTGGCTGGTAGGAGATGTGAAGGCACCATATTATGACGATGTTTTTCTGTTTTGTAACACTAATTTGTATGTATATTCAAGTACTTGCGATGAAAGCAAAAGTTGGATCACAAAGTCATACGGAGAATCTGGTGAATCCATTACACCAACAAGAAGTGTGAAGTCTACTTCCTAAACAGAATTTGCAGAGTCTTCTTCCTGAATATAATTTACAGAGTCTACATCATGAATAGAATTTGTAGAGTCTACATCCTGAACAGAATTTGCGGAGTCTACTTCCTGAACACAATTTTCGGAGTCTACTTCTTGAACAGAATTTTTGGAGTCTGCTTCTTGAACAGAATTTGTGGAGTCTACTTCTTGAACAAAATTTGCAGAGTTTACTTCCTGAGCAGAAGTGCTTAGTCGATTTCCTGAGTCAAAATTTTGTAGAGAGAAGTTCATAGTCGACTTACTGTATCTGAAGACCCTATCCATAAGAGTAGAGTCTACTCCAAGAATTGGTAATGTCAAGAACTAGAATGTCATTCCGAGAACTGGTGAAGTCGCACCAAGAATGGAGAAGTCATTCTGAGAACTGGTGAAGTCGCACCGGGAATAGATAAGTTGTTCCACGAACTGGTGAATTTGCACTGAGAATGGAGAAGTCATACCGAAAAGTGATGAATAGTCATACCGATATGTGATGAAGAGTCATACCGATAAATGAATTGGTATGATGCCGATAAGTGAAGAAGAGTGAATACGAGAAAGTGATGTCGAAGACTCAAGAAGGGAGGATTCGAGAATGTGATAAAGAGAAACCTATGTAATAAGGTCAGATCTGGAAATGGCCAAAGTTCTAAATCAAGAGATGTGGAAGAAGATTCGAGAAGTTTCTAGAAGTATTGACAATGTCTTAATTACTCCATGATTTCTAGAGAAATTAAGATTTGGGTGAATTTAAGTGAGCGGGAACATATTTTGGTTTCCCAACTAAGCACACTTTGGAAAACCTACAAATGGAGATCAGGGTGCTGAGTAAGTGTGATAATGTTGATGTAAAGAGAGAAGCTCTGATAATCTTGAGAGAAGAAGAAGAGATTGGCCGACTGAGTTTCATTATGTTTTCAATCGAAACGAGAATTTTATACTTGTTGACATCGTATTGAGTTTCTCTAATTGAAGATTTGGACTGGAGATGAATTCAGAGTGGAGATCTGTAATGGGGAATCAGTACTGGTTGTCACCGTATTGAGTTTCGCAGGGTGAGGTCAACTCGGATTGAGGATTCAAAGTGGGGAAGAATTTGGAGTGGAGAATTATGAGAGTATATATGGAATGGGAAATCAGTACTGTCTGTAACCGTATTGAGTTTCTCAGAATGAGGAAGACTCGGATTGAAGATTCAGAGTGAAGAATTCAAAGTGGAGAAGAAAATTCAGATTGAAGAATTCAGAGTGGAGATTTGGAATGCAGATTCAGAATGGGAAGTTCGAACTGTAATTGATCTACCTCAAGTCCAAGGAGTCCATGCCTTTCTTCTGGGTAAGGAAGTGAAGATTTGTGCTGAACTTGCTTACACTTGTGTATTTGAAAAGAAGTGAAAGTAACATAAGTTGTTACAAGAAAAGAGACATTGCCCTATTGTACTAAGAGTGTGCACACACACTGGAGTGATTGTTTCACAGTGCTTCATGAGTGTAAGGGTATATCCTACTCGTTGTAATCCATTTATTGTTTTATTAGTGGATTGTATGGTTCTGGATTGTTTCCAACCATACCAAGGACTTGGCTATTCTTATTCAATAGTGAACCTTGTAAATTGATGTGTTTATTGCGATGTGTGCTTGTTTGTTTTCTCAAAAGGGAATTATATCTTTAACTAGAGACAAAGGTTGTTCTCAATATTCAGGGAACTTAAAAAGGTAAAAATGGGATCCACTAATTCACCCCCCCCCCCCTCTCATTGGATCATTGCTGAAACTGGGTCCTTACAAGTGTTATCATAGTGAGGTTCCCTTGGTTTTCCTTGTTGAGGGAGAATCTGAATTGTGTGAACAACAAAGGCATTCTAGTATTTGATGGAAAGATATATCACATTTGGAAGGATAGAATGCTACCATATCTCTTGTCTATTAGTTATGAAGTTATTGAAGTATCAACAGTTGGGTTTCCCCCCATTGAAGACAATGTTCCACTTACACCTGTGAATAAGAAGTTTATTTAGAATGATGAATATCCAAGAATACAATATTGTCTTCACTTTTTGAAAGTGATTTCCTGAGAGTAAAAGGATTAGCCACATCTAAAGGTATATGTGACAAACTGAAAAACATATACGAAGGCAAAAAAAAGTTAAGAAGCCAAAACGTAAAATTTGGAGGTTGAAGTATGAAAACCTGAAGATGGGAGAGCATGATTTTGGGGATTTCTTCACCGGCATGAATGATATTGTTAGTACCATCAGATGTCTTGGTGAAGAACTAAAAGACTCTATTGTGGTGGAAAAATCTTGAGGATTATTCCTGATAAATTTGATGCATAGTTATCTTCATTAGAAGGCATAGACTCAGAAACCTTATCTCTTGATGATTTTCACATCACACTCATTACTTATGAGATGAGAAGGGAAATGGCTATGAAGTCCAAGAAAAAGGTTGATACAGAATTACCTTTCAAGGCCATGAAGAAGGAGAAGTCTAAGAGGATCATGATTAAAGAAGATGGTGGTGACTCTGACTCTGAAAGTGAGGTATGTAAAAATATTAATGATATTTTATCCTTTTTATCAGAAAATGTTAAAATAGGAATAGTTAAATACAAGGGAAAACTTCCCTTGAAATGTTTTCAATGTGGTGGAATCAGCCACATTACGGCTAACTTTCCTCGAAGGGAGAATTAAGAAGACAGTGATGAAGAAGAAAAAAATCCATGAAAGTTATGGAAGAAGAAGGGCGGTAAAGGTTAATCGAGGAAAGAAAATAAGTTATTCAAAACCAAGAGAAAAATCTTTGTATCCATAAATGAAGAAGATGAAGAAAGTGATGTTGAATCCAAAAAATCAGTTCAGCATGGTGTTGAGAATTCTTTCATTGCAATAGGGAATGATAAATATTTCGGAAACAGCAGCTTGGAAGAAGAAGAATCTTAGCTTGAGATGCATATGAAAGAATAATTGATGGAATGTTGAAGGAATATTAGAAGGTTGGAGAAACATAACAAAAATTTGGTAGATGAATGTTCCTCAGCGTGAAATTAAACTAATGTTATAGAATAACTTGAGAAAGAACTTGAATATTTGAAGAAGACTCTTAAAGATGAGAAAACCCAAAATGAGTACATGATAGTTAAGTTGAAAGAAAAAGAGGAATAATCAGAACTCGTTCAAAATAAGGTCTTAGAAGTTGAATAAAAAACATTTGTTTTCATAACTCAACTACTGATGTTGGTGAAGGCTCTCAACAAGAACATTCTGTGAAAATTCAACAGAATAATAAAGTGGATTCTGTGAAGAAGAAAGCTGAGAAAGTTGCTTATGTGGCCAAGACCAGCATTACTGGGAACTTTGAAGATTCAAGGAAACCTATGTCTAACGTAGGTGAAAAGAAAGTAAAATCAGAGAAGACATAATTCTAGCAGAGCAATATTTCTAAGAAAAGAATGGTTTGTGGGGCTGACAAAAGAGAAACAAAGAAGTACCCAAACAAAAGCTTCAGAGGAAGGTACTCCTTCTATGGGTACTATTGGTATTATGGTGGATTTGGTCATACAGTGAATATGTATTGGTTAAATAAACATTATTACCACCACCCCACAAGTTATGAAAGGCATAGATTGAGGGGGAGTCAATCTCCTCAAAGGAAAAAGAGTGACGAGGTTTTCATAAAGAAAGTTGAGAAGAATTAAGTCAATACCGAAAATAGGTTCTAGCCTATAGAGACCATTTGTGAAAGGTGTGAACAACCCAGACATCTTGTAGAAGGATGTCTTGTGCTGTTACTAGCTCAAAAAAACTTCTTAATTCTCAGAAGCCAAAGGTGAAGAACGAAGTGGAAGAAGGAAAAGCTCTTGTTGTTGAAACTGTTCTAAAATTTAGAAAAGAAGAACGACTGTGGATACTTGATAGTTGGTGTTCTTCACATATGATAGGAGAATTGATGTTGCTAAAGAATATGAAGAAGTTTAAAGAAGGCATAGTGACATTTGGAAATGATGAATCTTTAAAAATCAAAGTTGTTAGATCAAACATCATTGGGAAGGAATAATTAAATTCCTAGAAAACTCTGTATGTTGATGGGTTGAAGCACAACATGGTTAGTGTATCACAATTGTGTGATGAGGGTATCTAATTTATCTTCGAGAAAGTTGGGTTTATTGTGAAGAGTGAAGAAGATGGGAAGATTTTTACAAGAGGCCAATGAACCAAAGGGAATCTGTTTTAGGTTGGAAATTCACAAAACACTTGTTATATGAAAGTAGTGGAAGAAAATCAATTGTGGAACAGAAGACTTGGACACATGTGTCAGAGAAATATGAGAAAGTTATCTCAAAGGAATAGTGTTTGAGATATTCCATATTTTCCACAAAGAAGAGATTGGTGTTTTACTACCTATCAGGAAGGAATGATTACAAGTGTTGTGCATAATAAGGTTGAAATTTCTTCAAAAAAACTTATTGAACTAATACATTCTCATATATGTGGGCCTATGAGAAAACAATCAACAAATAAAGACAAGTACATCATCACTTTAATTTATGATTTTACTTGCATTATGTGTGTTATGTTTATGAAGCACAATCCAGACGCCTTGAAAATGTTTAAAAGCTTCAGAAGGAAAGATGAGAAAGAATGTGAGTACTCTATGAAGAAGAAGAGAAAAAATAATGGTGGTGAGTACAGAAGTGAAGAATTTGAAGACTATCTTGAGAAGCATGAGATTCATCATGAATATAGTGCTAAGTATACACCTCAACAAAATGGGGTTACTAAAAGGAAGAACAGAAGCTTGGTGGAAATGGGAAGAACCACGGTGCTTGAACATGGCCATACTCATTACTTTTGTAGGAAATATACAAGTACAACTGTTTATTGTCAAATTCTATGTTTCTACACGCCTCAATCAAACAAGACTCCATAAGAAATTTTCTATGGAATTAATCCAAGTATGAAGCATGATAATGTTTCTAGGAGCCCATGCATTATAAAGAGGAAAAGTCGAAGGAGTGGAAAATTCGAGCAGAAAGGAGAAGATAGAGTTTTTCATGGTTATGCACCAGAAGGAAGAGGTTATAGATGCTTTAACAAAGAAATAGGAAAAATGGTGGATGCAGTTGATGTAAAAGTAATTGAAAATATGGGGAAAGATAAGTATGTCCAGACATTCAAGGAAGATAAGGAAGATTAAATTGACGATTCTGATAAAGATGCAATGAGTTGTAATCCTAATCAAGATGAAGAATCAGATTTAGCCATATCAAGTGATGAGGAAGGAACACGAAAAAAATATCCAAGGCTGATGAAACAAGTGAAAGCTCAGAATATTATTGGTAATTAACGTCACATGGTTCAAACAAGAAGAACAAGTAATTCTATATCACGTACTTCATTGTATTCCAAAGTAAAACCAAATGATGTTAAAGAAGCCATTGAGGATATGAAATGGGTTCAGGCCATGAATGAAGAATTGGACCAGATTGAAAAGAATGACACATGGGAACTTGTACCCAAGCCTGAAAATAAGAACGTTATTGGCACCAAATGGGTCTTCTAAAATAATTTTATTGAAGAAGGTGATGTTATTCGAAATAAAGCATGATTGGTTTTCAAAGGCTACTCTCAAATTGAAGGAATTGACTATGAAGAAACTTTTGCTCTGATAGCCCAATTAGAAACTATCTGAATCTTTCTTGCTATTGCTGCACAATGAGGCTACAAAATATTTCAAATGGATGTTAATTCCACATTTCTTAATGGTGATCTCAAAGAAGAAGTTTATATTCAGATACCATGTGTCTTTATTGTTGGGAAGAATGAAAGTTATGTGTGAAAGTTGAAGAAAGCCTTGAATGGGCTAAAGAAATCTCCAAGAGCATGGTATTCCAAACTGGACACCTGCTTAAAGGAGATGAACGTCAAGAAAGGAAGAGTTGACAACAATCTGTACATCAAAGAAATCCAAGATCTTTTTTTCATTGTGATTGTCTATGTTGACAACATCATCATTGCTGGTAATGATGAAAGAATTTATGACAGCTTTGTGGAAGAAATGAATAATGTCATTGAGATGTCCATGTTCGGTGAAATGAGAAGCTTTCTTAGGTTACAAATTTTGCAACAAAAAGAATTCATTTTTCTCTCCCACGAAAAGTATGCTAAGGAACTTCTCAATAAGTTTGGCATGGAAAAATCAAAACCTGTATCAACTCCTATCTCAGTGGGAATGAAGCTAAGAAAAGATGATGAAGGAAAAGAAGTTGATCAAAAAGAATATCGACAGCTAATTATAAGTTTGTTATACGTGACTCCATCAAGACCAGATATTGTGTTTGTTGTTACATTATGTGCCAGATTCCAGAGTGCTCCTAAAGAATAACAACATATTGCTGCAAAAAAGAATTCTCAGATACATAAAAGGCACAACATAATTTGGAATCAATTATAGTGGTTCAAATAACATTGATTTGTTTGGGTATTCAGATGCAAATTGGGCAGGACATGTTGATAATAGAATATCTACATCTGGTGGAGTGTTCTTTATGGGAAAAAGTTGTGTTGGCTGGAACTCGAAAAAGCAAAATTTTGTGACACTTAGTATGGCTGATGCGGAATATGTTGCTGCCACCATGGCCACTACTCAACTTATCTGGATGAAAACACAGCTGGAAGATTTGTTAGTTGAAGTGAAGTTGCCCTTGCTCTTGGGCTGTGATAGTCAAAGCACAATTAATCTTACCAAAAATCCAGTTCAACATTTTCGATCGAAGCATATTGACATGAAATATCATTTCATCAAAGAGCACGTGGAAAATAATGAACTGAAACTTGAATATGTTTCATCTGCTAAACAAGTTGCGGATATTTTCATGAAACTCTTGCCAAAGGAATCATTCTCATGATTGAGGTTGAACATGGGTGTCCAACCTCTTTCTCTTCAAGGCTAAGGTATGTTGTTCCACCCCCTCTCTCTTATTACCTTTGGATTTTATTTCAAGGGGGAGAAGTTGTTTGTATCATAAATCTATTGTTAAAAGAGAGAGTTGTGGGTAATCTCTGAACTCAACATTGTTTGTGTAATTGAACTATTCTAAATATTTTTTGGTGTGGTTGTAGGAATGAACTTGAATTTTTTTACAGGATGTATGAATCTAAAGATGTATGAAGTTGAAGATGTCATTTTCACTACCTATAGACAACATGATTTTGAGGTAAATGATTCTTGTTTCCTACAATGAGTTAGATCACGTAGGCTCAGAATCATTGATAAGTAATCCATTGCATGACGTTTCTAGGTTTGGTGATTTATGAAAACATGGTTGACAACAAAATCCAAAGGGGGAGATTATTAGGACAAATCTGAAGGAAGAGTTGGTTTGCATGGATTTTATTTTGTTGATCTTAAAGATGTTTTCATAAAGTAAAGACACCTTGAATTTCTAAGAATTCTGAACTGAGAATATTGAACATTCAGCGTCTGGAAATTGAGGAGTTTGGAACCGAGAAACTGGTGATCGAAGAATTCGGAGTCTATAAATTCGGATTCTTGAAATTGTGAAGTTCAGAACCGGGAAATTGAAAATTTCAGAAATCCGGCTGGTATGAGATGTGAAGGCACCAGATTGTGATTATGATTTATTTTTTTGTAACTCTAATTTTTGAGTATATCCAAGTACTCATGATGCACGAAAATTCTGGTTAGAGAAGTCATACCGAGAATCTACTGAAGCCATTACGAGAACCATAATTGCGATGTCTACATCCTGAATAGAATTTTCGGAGTCTACTTACAGAACAGAATTAGCAGAGTCTACTTCCTGAACAGAATTTGTGGAGTCGACTTCTTGAACAGAATTTTCATATTCAACTTCCTCAACAGAATTTGTGGAGTCTACTTCCTAAACGAAATTTGCGGAGTCAACTTTCTGAACAGAATTTGTGGAGTCTACTTCTTGAACAGAAGTGCAAAGTCGACTTCCTGAGTCAGATGTTCGTAGCAATATGTTTGGAGTCGACTTACTGTATATGAAGTTCATAGCTAGTAGAGCGGATTATACTCCATGAATTGGTAATGTTGAGAAACATAATTTCATTCCGAGAACTGGGGAAGTCACACCGAGAATGGAGAAGTCATTCTGAGAACTGATGAAGTCACGCACAAAATGCTGAAGTCATACCGAGAACTGGTGAAGTTGGACCGGGAATAGAGAAGTCTTAATGAGAAGTGATGAAGAGTCATATCGAGAAGTGATGAAGATTCATATCGATAATTGAAATGGTATGATGCCGAGAAGTGAAGAAGAGTGAATCCGAGAAACTGATGCTCAACACTCAAGAAGGGTGGATCTAAAAATGTGATACAGAGAAACTTTTGTAACAAGGTCAGATCCGAAAAAAGGCCAAAGATCTAAATCAATAGAAGTGGAAGAAGATTCGAGAAGTTTCTAGAAGCGTTGAAAAAGTCGTAATCACTCTGATATTTCAGGAGGAATTACGATTTGGGTGATTTTAGGTGAGCGGGAAAATATTTTGGTTTCCCATATAAGCACACTTTGGAGAACTTATAAAAGGAGATCAAGGTGCTAAGTAAGTGTGATAATGATGAAGTAGAGAGAGAAGCTCTGATAATCTAGAGTGAGAAAGAAGAGCTTGGCCGAATGAGTTTCAATGTTGTTTCAATTGAAATGAGAATTTGATACTGGTTGATATCGTATTGTGTTTGTCGGATTGAAGATTTAGAGTGGAGAAGAATTTGGAGTGGAGATTTGGAAGGGGGAATCTCTTCTGGTTGTCACCGTATTGAGTTTCTCAGACTGAGGTAGACTCGGATTGAAGATTCAAATTGGAAAAGAATTCAGAGTGGAGAATTCAGAGTGGTGATTTGGAATGGGTAATCAGTACTGGCTGTCATTGTATTATGTTTCTCAGACTGAGGAAGACTCGGATTGAAGATTTAGAGTGAAGAATTCGGAGTGAATAATTCGCAGTGGAGAATAAAATTCGGGGTGATTAATTCAGAGTGGAGATTCAGAATAGAGATTCGGAATGGGAAGATTGGTCTATAATTGATCTATCTCAAGTCCAAGGTGTCCTTGCCTTTCTTCTGGGTAAGGAAGTGATGTTTTGTGTTGAACTCGATTACACTTGTGTATTTGAAAGAAAGTTCAGGTAACATAATTTGTTACAAGAAAAGAGAAATTGCCCTATTGTGCTAAGAAGGTGCACATGCACTGGAGTGATTGATTCATAGTGCTTCACGAGTGTAAGGGTATATCCTACTCATTGTAATCCAAGGAATTTTTTCTTAGTGGATTGTATGGTGTTGGATTGTTTCCATCCATACCAAGGATGTAGTTATTCTTATTGAATTGTGAACCTTGTAAATTGTTGTGTTCCTTTGGATGTGTGTTTATTTGTTTTCTCAGTAGGGAATTATATCGTTAACAAGAGAAAAAAGTTGTTCTCAATATTAAGGGAACATAACAAGGAAAAAAGGGGTACCAATGATTCACCCCCCCTCTCTTTGGTAAATTGCTCCAACTGGTTCCTTACTTCTAAGACCAATTTTAGTTTCCTAATAGAAGGTTTCAATGCGTCATGTTGAAAAGAGGTCATATCCATTACCGATTCTTTCAAATTTATTTCTTCTTCTACTTCATATTCTTTAGTAGTTTCATTATGATATAATAACATCAGTATCACTACTATATTCTAATCTGTTATTATAAATATGAAACAAACCTATTTCACCTTTTATCCATCCAACGGAAAATGAAATCACAGCGCTTGCGTACGTACAAAATATTGTCTCCACGCCATGGTGTAATCAGTTTTTCCACCACCACCTTACTTCGATGGGTATAATGGCGTAAAGAATAACTATATATGGTTATTATAACAACATAATGTTTTTGATATATTATATCATCTACTCCAATTCTATTCAATAATTATGGGAACGATATCACCGCTCGTGCTTACGTACGGATTACCGTCTCCACAAACATGATGAGATTCATTTTCCATGATTAACCATTCAAGTATTATTATAATGTATATAAAATAAATAATCATCAATGATATTACATAATAATGATACTGGATTTATGTACATATATGTTTCATTTACTTAATTTCATTCTGTAACGCCCCGACCCCAGTTAGCCAGAGTCGGTGCATTTTTACATAACATTGGAATGATTACAAGAAATATCAAGTCTCGAAAGACCGATTAGTTTAGTATCCTTGGAATAACTACATACCTTAATAAAGTTTACATTACATCATAAAATGAAACCTATAAAAATATAGTATCCATATCCCACACTCTTATCGCCCCATACTATCCCTGCAGGTCATTCATAAAATGCATCTTCACATCCTGGGAAAAATAAAACATAGAAAGGGTTGAGCTCAAATGCCCAGTAAGGATAACAATATAGTAGAAACTTTCATAAATGAGAATAAATATTTAAGGCCATGTATAACTAAAAAAACCCTATTAAACTTGAAATTCAACATAATATGGCAGAAATAAAATGAAATAATGCCATATACTTATTCACATGGATATTCTACTCGTCGAATAATGACATGCAATATCAATAACCACTTTCATAGTGATGGAATGCATAATGCTAGACTATCATAACCACATAGTGAAGGCCTCATGCAAAGACTACAAATAAGATTTTGTCAAGGCCTTGTTCCAAGACACTAGTTTGTCTCATTAGACATACCGATTCATCGAGGAGCTATAACGGGCTCCACCCATCACTTATTAAGTCCAATGAATTTCTCATATGAATAGGTTTAAACATAATATAAACATTCTTATTGAAAATAGCATATGAAATGCCAATAAATTCTCAATAAACCATGAATGGTCTATAAATAACACATCCACATTCAAACATATCACAAAACCTTCAATACAATATGAATGTTTTTTATCATAATAAATAAACTTCAAATAAGTTAAAATCTATCAAAGGATGTTAACATAGATGAAATCAAAACTATTTGATAGAAATATCTCTTTTTTTAAATCATTTAAAAGTTACATAATTTTAAAATAAAACATTTACTTTGAAAATATCTTTATAATCTTGAAAGGGAAGCTTCTACGATTTTATAACGGTGGAAAATAGCTGCACCGGCCGTATAAGATAAAAAAGGCATTCTTACCTTCATTCTGTCGAAAAGGTTAAAAAGGACATTGTTTGGAAAATGAAAAAATGATTCCTTTATAAACATCTTATAAAATGTCAACAAGGGTGTAAATGAATTTATCCCATATTATTTAAAATAGTAATAATTATTTGAAATAATTTTTTAATAAACATGGATGTGGATGATAAATAGGTCCTAGTAGATAATTACGTATAAACAACCTCAGGTAATGAAGAGATTATAAAATAAACCCTTACCTTGTAATTTTCCGTGGTTGGGGGTAGGTTAAACTCCTGTATAATGGTGAAATAATTGTTAATAAATTATTCAATAATCATTTAAATTAATATGATATCATATATTATCTTTTAACATTGCTTTGATAATAATATTTTAGTATTATCGTTGTATCAGGTGTTAACTTACTCATTTTATTTTATATATTTTGTTACATAAGCCGTGTTTGTTGTGGATAGGTTTTATATAATTCATATCCAGAATGAAAGCATGTCCTTAAACACTATTTTTAATCATTAAATGAGAATTAAACTTGAATGGGTATGATGGAGAATGAATCTCATCGCGTTCGTGGAGATGGTAGTCCGTACGTACGCACAAGTGACAATATCATTCTTTGGATATTAAAATAATATTTAATTGGATGGTATATCATATATACAGAATAATTATCATGTTATATATATTGTTTACATCAATTACACATCATTATTATAACCATCCAAATAATAATGTCTTGAATAACAATTACACCACGATGTGGAGACGGTAAGCCGTACGTACACACGTATGGTGACATGTCATTCAATTGATGGATAGAATACTGAATATGGTTGTACCATGTTTATAATAACATCAAAGTATATATAATATACTGAAGTTATTATTTTAGAATGGTAATAACAAATAAACAAGAAGTAGAAGAAGAAAGGAACATGAAAGAGGGTGGTGAAAACATTACCTCTTCTCCGTGTTCATCATTTGATTTGATCAAAAGGGCTCCTTAGGTTGGCTTTATAATCAATATAAGACCTCTAGGTTGAATTGAGAGAAGTTGAAAGAGTATTTTGGTAGGGTTTGGGCGAGACAAAAGGCTTTTAATGTTTTAATTTGTGTGAAGGGGGAGTGCCCTTTTATAAGATGGGTGATGGGCACCTTTGGAAAAGCTTGAAAGTATATTTTATAATAAATTCATATCAGGTTTCTAATGGACCCAAGGTGTATTATTTAAAGGTTAAGGTGGAGATAGGTCTAAAACCACTCAACCAATTTGTTTTAGACAGGTTTGGGTCATTATATTAACCTTATCCTTTAGTTTTAACTCTTAGTTAATTAGTTTAACATTTACCATGTCACTTTGTCTTTTTATATTATATTGTTAATAAACATACTATATACATCCAAGAGACCCCCAAGTGGTCCATTAATGATACACTTATCATGATATAAGTCTCTTGGCGGAACCTTAGATTTTAATGAATTTAATATCAAATAATAATATAATATTTGATTTAAAAACTTTTTTATGACAATTTTGACACTATTCAATAATTGATTTTTTTAAAGTCTTAACAACTTTATTAATTCGAAATAAATTCATTTATGAAATACTATAATGTCATATTAACCAATAAAATTCATGGATGTCATAAAAAGTTTCAAATTATATTTATTTTAACATTTATAATACCAATTATTAGATTCTTTCATTAATAAGGAAAATACTAAATCATTATTGTGTCGAAAATAATATTAATTATTAAATTTTTAAAAATTATAAATAAAATACCATTATGTAGGAAATAATTTTATATTTCTAAATAATATATATAGTCGAAAATATAACATATATAACCCTATGTAAAAATTGTTTGGCTAAAAGATATATGCTTTTGTCATTTTTGTATTTATTTTAACTTAATTAATATAAAGTGTCATTATCACTTACAAGTGGCTCCATGGGGTCCCAAAATCGACCCAAAGATGCCCATGGTTGGACATGTATCAACCAATAAGGTTAGGACACGTTTTAAAGTAATTTATTATCATTATAATATTATTATTTTACCCTTATTTACCAGATTTACCCTTCAACCACGGTAAATAAAATATTTTCCGATGTAATTATTCTAAATGTATAAAAATTAATGTTACATATTTACAAATTTTGGAAATCCAGATTCCAAATATGGAATCCATTTTTCCAAATTCAAAACACATATGTGGCAGAAATTAATTTAAAATTTAATCCCGTTGTTAAAACAAAAAGCGTGTTTTTAAGAGATAATAAATATCAAAATATTGACACATGTTTATGTCTAGTTTAATTGTGAAACTATGTCCAATGACCAAAATTGTATTAAATGGTAAAACTATATTCTAAATATACTTTAAAACCATCCAAATTCATAATTTTTCACCATTAATTATTTCTATTAAAAAGTTGTTTTTAATTAAAAGTTAATAATTTTCACTATTCATCAAAATATAAATGTTATCCGAAAAGTACCAAAATTTCACCCTAGGCTAAATTTGATATTCTGAATCCAAAAATGAAGTCCATTTTGAGAGATAAAATTTATAAAATTTCAAAAAGTGGGTATTACTATTCATAATGGCTAGTTTGATTGGTTGTGGTGTGTGTTAAAACTCAAAGTTGCGTAAAACACACGCTACTGTATTATTCAAAGAGAAGAATACCATGGAAGTGTGGGGTGTTACACATTCAATTAAATAAAGAAACGAAAACATCTTTCATGCGTACATACTACCTACTGTCTCCATGAACGGTGTATTTCATTTCATTCATCTATATTATATATATATATATTGAATATATATGATATGTAAATCATGATTTACATTTTGGAAGTAAGTAAATCATGATATAAGTAATAATAATATCATGAACAACAAGTCCAAACATGTACGAAATATAAAAAAACTTTTCCCAAAATGCAGCTTTAACATGGAATTTACAAAAGAACAGGTAATATAAAGTCATAAGTGAACCATATATGATATCATAACAATTAATATGATTCTGTAATAAGTAAATGACATTATTTAAATCATTATACAGGTGGTTCGGATGCGTACGAAGCATATCAGACAAAAGGTAAGGGATAATTATTCCAATCTCATTCTTATCCGAGATTGTTTATTCATAAGTATTTTCTGGGGTTATGTTTATTATCCATGTCCATATGTTCTCAAAATGTTTTCCTAAAATGTTTACTTTTCTTCTATGTATGATTAAAGTAATTTTTACCATTTTTTACTTTCACACATCGTATGGAAGGAATTATTCTTTTTTTTACCATACGATGTACTTTTTGACTTTTTCGATAAAAGTATGAGGAGAATGTTTTTTAACTTATACGACATGAACAGATTCTTACGGTACCATAATGCCTTATTTCCATGAGGGTTCCAGTACAAGATTTCATGATTATTTTAAACAAAATCCGTTCTTTTAAAAATGCATGTCATTTTGTGAAAAGAAAATGATTTTGAATAAGAAAGAATATTTTCCTCAAGAATTCATTTCAAGTGTTTTGTCAAAACTATTTTACATCTAAGATGAAATTATTTCAAATGTGTATGTTTCAAGTATAATGTCTCTACGATTTACATGGTATAACTTGTCTTATGATGAAATGATATCCACTTGTTTCATATGGATTATGTTATGATGAGATGAAATTTATGAAACCCATTTTATTATTTGGGTTTTGATGAATGATTTATGTTTATTTTGTGGCACAAGTAAGAATGATTTCATTATGAGATGGGTGGGACCTATATTTCCCCTTAATTCATTGGGTAATGATTTATATCTCATGAGATAGATATGGCTGGAATGGAACATTAATCTGGTTGAGTGATACAGGACTGGAACGAGGAGTGAACTCGGTTCAGTAAGAGACATTGTCCACTAAGATGGTTTTGGCAGCATTTCCTTGGCTACTATGGAAATGATATAATGTGATTAATGTTTTACCACAATTACATGTTTTATTTCCATTATATATTATCATGATAGATGTTCCATTATGATCTATTCCATATGTACTACCATGTTTTATGTCATTGCTCAAGATTTTAATGTTTAAAGATTATATTCAAGTTTTTATGTTAAAATGTATAAGGTTTGTTTTATTTCATCCATGATTACCCATACCGAGAATTTGAGCACACCGTTTATATGTTTTCTTTTACCCAAGATATAAAAAAAGGTTTTAGTTATGAAAAACAGGGAATATCTTTATGAGAGATGTTGAAAATATTTCACCATGATTAGAAGATTATGTTCCGAGTTTCCAAAGACACTAGACTATTACAATCCTTTGGCATCTGTTTTTGTTATGTATTAATTATTCCAAAAAAGTAATGTATTGTCCATGTACGTCAAGATTTTTCCCTCTACAGTTGGTATTAGAGGAAAGAATTAGTTAACCATTGGAAACTAGGATGCGAAAACTTTAGTGAGATCCCTAGAGATATTTCAAATGTATGTCTAGGGATGTCCCTAAGGTTACGTATAAGTATAGGTTATAGTCCTAGAATTATGGTTATAATATTATAATTATCCCTAAGATGTTATATATTGAAGTTACTCCCCCTTTATTATGTTGTTTTCTGTAGCAAGATTTTTGCCTCTCACACTACTCCTTTTGGGTTTTAGACGATGGCTAGAACCCGAAGGAACCATATTGATCAATGTAATGGACAATGCAATAATAGTCCTCTTGAACAAACCAATGTTATATGAGATGGAGTGAAAAATATTATTGTTATACTTACACAAGCTATGAATGATTTTGGACATCCAAATTAGCAGAGAGGGGAACAATATTCTATTGAGTCATTCATGAGGAAACGTCCACCTTCTTTCAGTGGGACTTCAGATCCACTTGTTGCTGAACAATGGATCAGTACCATTGAAAAGATATTTTCCATACATCGCTATTCGAAACATGAAAAATTCATTCCAGCTATTTACCATTTATAAGGTGAAGCAGATCAATGGTGGACTCTAATTAAGAACACGAGGCCCCGAGATGAAATTGAATCCATGGAATGGGATGAGTTCAAGAACTTATTTTTCAATATGTACTTCCCTCGTATTCTTTTAACGAAGATGGAAAATGATTTCCTTGAGATTAAGAAAATGGATAATGAATCTTTTGGTATATACGAAGAGAATTTTACAATTCTTGCAAGGTATGCATCTGGCTTTATCATCCAACCTGAATGTAAAGTTTATCGATTCTTCAGTGGCTTAAAACAAAGTCTTTGAAGTGAATTAGCTATAAGAGACTTCAGTGGCTATGATGAAATTGTGAATTGTGATATCAAGGTAGAAATGGATGTTGTTGTTACATATCCATCTCATGGTTTTGAAAATAAACGAAAGATGGAGTTCAAGGAGAATTCTATGAATAATAGAGAAAAGAAGATGAATGTTTCTTTATGCACAAATTGTGGAAAGAATCATGGTGGAGATTGTCTTAATTGGACTATAAAATGTTTTATGTGTGGAAAATAAGTTCATCGAGAAGCTGAGAGTTGAAGTAATGGAAAAAGGGTTGCTAATGATGTGAATAAAGAAAAGTCTATAGAGAATGCACCACCAACGCTTCAATGCTTCAAGTGCAAGGAAATGGGGAATTATGCTAATCAATGCCCTAATCCAAGGGCTAATGTTGATCAATGTGAGGAACCTATTAAGACAAAGGATAAAGGGAAGTCACATGAGATCACTATTTGTAATTTTGAGTATGAAATGTTGTTGTGTAATGATTAAGTGTTTATGTAATGGGATTTCAAAATATTATCATGGAATCTCATTTACGGTATCATGGAATTTTGGAATATCTATGTATTGGTTTTCAAAAATTATATGGTACTGGTAACAATGAAAAGTGATTGAAATATTTTTGGAAAGTAGATGATATGCGCATAATGAAGGGATAAAGAGAAAATGATAAGAGCTCTTGACTAATATAAGCACAAAGTGATATCATTGATTGAGTATATAGAAATTTTGGTATTTTGGTATGTGGAAAGAGTTAACTTTTGACAACATTCATGTTTTCACTAAGGTTATATGGTAATTCATGTTTCAAAAGAATACATGATTAAGGTATTCACATGATTGGAATGTGACCAACCAGATATACCTTATGATATATGGGGGATAAATGATGGTATTCATGTGCTTGTTATGTGACCTTTCTAGTAATCATTTTCCAAATACTATGATATTGGACAGATGTATTTTGGATAAGTCTAAATATTGAAATGGATTGTGTTGGACATCAGATAGTATTATTTAAGGATATAACTTGTTTTTCGATATTATTCTTGGAATGTTATAATAGTATAGTTTTAGAAAAAGGACAACCTGCAGGATGGGCGACAACCCGTCGCGTCGGACAAGGCTGTGGGAATCGAACCCACAACTGAAGTGTGACATTCCTTTATCACATACCACTGGCCTACAAGAAGTCCCTAGTTAGTAGAAACTAGTTTTATTATATTATTCAGTATGATATATGAAGTATAAGTCCATTTTAGGAATGATATATGATTAATATCACTATAGAAGGACTTATGTATTTTTGATAACTTTTTATAACCTTTTGTTTGAGATAGATGGAATGAACCATAATTCTATCACATGATCTGCTAACACTTAATGAATGAAAAATTCAACTTCAATTATTTAATAGATGAAGTGGAAATTGTCCATGGAATGACCAGCAGTGAGATTGTACCAAAATCAAGAAAGTATTTCTTCTAATTCCAATTTCTTCAACTTTAGGGAAATGATCTTGAAAACCAAAAATGTTTTCCTAGTGCCCTTATATCTGATAATTTAGATGGTACCTTATATAATCACAAATTTATGGCTTTGTGATTTTTGGATTTTTCATAGCCATGTCCTCCACCACTCTTAATCAGAAGCTGATGGTTATATTTCCTTCCATATCCATATTTTCACCATTGTGTCCTATGTGGAAACCCATTGCTGAGTTAATTTTGGTAACTGTTATTTTTTATAATTCAATCTATAAAATTATATTTTAGTATTACTTTTTACGATGTGGGTTTCTACGAAAAAAATTTCAAGTAGTAAGCCATTTATAACCTTGACAAATTTCGAGGGTGAAATTCATTTTAAGGGGGGTAGAACGTAACAACCTGAGATTTTGTGAGAATTATTCTTTTTAATTTCATTGATATCTTGTGTTTTATGATACACCAAATGGAGATTTCACTATATGCCTCCCTGACTTGGCTTGTGTTACACACAATCAAGACCTTCTTCGATAGCGTGTGTAGTACGCAATAACAAGTTTCACTAAACGATATATTATTATAATATTATTATGAACTAGCCGTTATGAATAGTAATATCCAAATTTATAAATTTTATAAATTTTATCTTTCAAAATGGACTTAATTTTTGGATTTGAATATCGAAATTATCCTAGGGTGAATTTTTGGTATTAATCTGAAAACGTTCAATTTTTGATGAATATTGAAAACACTGGGTTACTATTTAAGAAACCGAATTTTTATTTAAATAATTATTTATTTTATTTTTATTTTAGGTAATAATTGATAAATAATACCTATATAAGTTCAATTTAATTCATTTTAGTCAATTTATTATAATTTTAGATGTATAAAAATTTTATTGAATTTTTCACTATCTCTTACCCACCTCCTAAGAGAATTTGAGAATTTACATAAAACATAATTTTACCGCTTCTGTGAGTTTAATTTCGAAAATCCGAGAGAAATGGTTAATATCAAGGAGTAAAATGAAGTTCAATAAGATAAAAATATTTTTTTGGTGAATAGTAGCTTTTTACTTTTATTTACCACAGTTAAAAGTAAATAGGGTAATTAAAGGTAAAAATATAATTATTATTTCCCTAATACATGTCCTATTTCGATTGGCTAAGTGTAATGAGACAAAAAACACTCCTAGAAATAAAATATTATCATTTAGTCCCATTTGGATTAGATTAGGACATTTATTATTAATTTATTTAAAGAATAGTTAAAATAGTTAAAATCAATGTTTTATAACTAAAACATATTTAATATAAGGTTATATATAAGATAAATTTGACTATAAATATTAATTAGAAATATAAATATATTTCCTACATAATGGTAATTTTGTTATAATTTTTAGACATTAAATAAATTAATTTATTTATGACATAATGATGATGCAGTAATTACATTATTAATGAAATATTAACATAATTGAGGTTATAAATAACCAAATAAATGTAATTTGAGACTTTATATGAATTAAAATAATTTTATAGGTTAATATGACATGTTAGTATTTATTAAATTAACATTTTTTGAACTAATCATGCTGTTATGATTTTCACAAAAATCAATTACAAAATAGTGTCAAAATTGACATAAAATAGTTTTTTAAACAAATATTATATTATTAATTGTTATTCTATTCCTAAAAATATAAGGTTCGGCCAAATGACATAGGTAAGGTTATATATGTTAATAAATAACCACTTGGGGTTCGTTTGTCTTGTTATAGTAAGTTTATTAACCATATAGTCTAAGAAAACAAGAAGACACTGTAAAAGTTATATTATTTAACATAGAGTTAAATCTAAATGATATGGTTAAATTAGTTACATAAACTTATCTAAACCCTATTGTTTGAAAATATTTTGACCCATCCCCACTTAATTTTCTAAATAAGTAACTTTTGAGCCATTATTAACAGAATATGGCTTTATTATAAATTATTATTTTAAGTTTTTCCTAAAGTGCCCCTCTCCTCCCTTATAAAAGGGCACCTCCTCCCTCTTCTCTTTACACAATTTTGAGCCTTCGTGATTGGAAAATCCCTACCCATATCCCTTATCAACATACCTAAAACATAATAGAGGTTTTGGTCTTTTTCAAAGACCTATTTTAGTTCCCTAAGAGGAGGTTTCAAAGAGGCCTGTCGAAGAAGAGGTAATATCCGTTACCGATTCATTCAAATTTATTTCTTCTTCTCCTTACTCATCTTTAGTTGTTTCACTATGAAGTAATAACATAATTATCACTCATATACGAATATGTTATTATAAATATTAAACAAACCTATTTCGCCTTCTATCCATCATACAGAAAACGAAATCACCACACTTGCGTACGTGCGGAATACCGTCTCCATGCCGTTGTGTATTCATTTTTTTCACCACCACCTTAATTGGAAGGGCATAATGGTGTAAGGAATAAATATATATGGTTATTATAACATCATAATTATTCTAATATATTATATCATCCCCTCCAATTCTATTCAAGAATTATGGGAATGATATCATCGCTCGTGCTTACGTACGAATTACCGTCTCCACGAACGCGATGAGATTCATTTTCCCTGATTAACCATTCATGTATTGTTATAAAGTATATATAATAAACACCAATGAATGATATTACCTAATAATGATACTGGATTTATGTACATATATGTTTCATTTACTTAATTCCATTCAATTCAATAATGAAACGAAAACAGTGTTCATGTGTACGTACGACCTACCTTCTCCATGAACGGTGTATTTCATTTTATTCATCTATCTATTATATATATATATATATATACTGAATATATATGATATATAAATCATTATTTACATTCTGGATGTAATTAAATCGGGATATAAGTAACAATAATATCAATAACAACAAGTCCAAACACGTACGATTAAAAAAACGACTTTAACCAAAATGCTGCTTTAACATGGAATTTAAAAAAGAACGGTTAATATAAAGTCATAAGTGAACCATATATGATATCATAACAATGAATATGATTCTGTAATAAGTAAATAACATTATTTAAATCATTATACTGGAGTTTTGGATACATACGAAGCATATCAGACCTAAGGTAGGGGATAATTATTCTAATCTCATTCTTATCTGAGATTGTTTATTCCTAAGTATTTACTGGGGTTATGTTTATTATCCATGTCCATATTTTCTCAAAATGTTTTTATAAAGTGTTTAATTTTCTTCCATGTATGTTTAATGTAATTTTTTCTTTTATTTACTTTTACCACATATTATGGAAGGAATTTCTCTTTTGTTTACCATACGAGGTACTTTTTGACTTTTCCGACAAAAGTACGAGGAGAATGTATTTTTCCTTATACTGTATGAACTGATTCTTATGGTTTCATAATGCCTTATTTCCATAAAGCTTCTTGTACAAGATTTCAAGATTACTTCCAAAAAAATCCTTTATTTTAAAATTGAATGTCATTTTGTGAAAAGAAAATGATTTTGAAGAAGAAAGGATATTTTACTCAAGAATTAATTTCAAGTGTATTGTCAAAACTATTTTACATATATGATGAAATTATTTCATATGTGTATGTTTCAAGTATAATGTCTCTATGATTTTCATGGTTTCACTTTTCTTATGATGATATGATATCCATTTGTTTAATATGGATTATGTTTTGATGGGATGACGTTTATGAATCCCATTTTATTCTTTGGGTTATGATGAATGATTTAAAGTTTTTTTGGTACAAGAAAGAATGATTTAATTATGAGATGAGTGGACCTATATATCCATCCAATTATTCAGGTAAATATTTATATCTCATGAGATAGACATGTTTGGAATGAAAAGTTAATCTGGTTTAGTGATACCGGACTGGAACAAGGAGTGAACTCCATTCAGTAAGGGACTTTTTCCACTAAGATGGTCTTGGTAGCAATGCCTTGGCTACTATGGAAATCATATCAGGTGCTAAATGCTAGCCACAATTACAAGTTTTATTTCCAAGCAATATTATCCTGATTGATGTTCTATTATGATCTATGCATTACGTACTACCATGTTTTATGTCATTGCTCAAGATTTTGATGTTTAAACCTTATGTTCATGTTTTTATGTTCAAATGTATATGGTTTGTTTTATTTTCTCCATGATTACTAATACTGAGCATTTGAGCTCACCCTTTATATGTTATTTTCCCAGGATATGAAGAAAGGATTTAGGTAAGAAAAAAAGGGAAGATCCTTATGATGTTCCGAGTTTCCAAAGACACTAATCTATTACGATCCATTGGTGTCTGTTTTTGTTCTATATTATGTATTCCACAAAAGTAATGTAATGTCCATGAATTTCAAGTTTGGGGTCTCTACATCCGCGATTCGTGTAATTTAAAAAATACACGGCGTGAAATTTTGAAGAGAATGTCATGTAGTACTGGTCGTGGTGGATAGGGATTCAAGGGTAAGAGAGGAATCACAGGGCATGTGACCCTAGTCACATAGTTTGTTGGACTTTCCTTGAAGCTCAGTGTGTATTTTGGGAAGTACATCGACACAGGATGGACTACACGGCTTCATAACATTGCGTGTAATCACTTCTCGACATGGTAGAGGCGACTACAAATGACTCGGTGTGAGTCCAGGGGATTCACCTACACAAGATGTAGTACATAACTGTGTAGTCCATCAAACGGCCAGGAAAGGCTAGAAACGTAGGTCACTTCTTGTGCTGATTACACGGGCAAGAGTACATGGGTTGAGGAACGTGTAAAGGAACATGGCCACTATACCCGAAGCTGACCCCATTCACTCGAACACATCGTGTACAGAGTACTACACTCTGTGTACTAAATTTTCAACATGACCAGCCTTACGACACGGGCCATTGTACATGGGTAGTACCTGGGGTCAGACCACACGGTGTGTAACTTTTCTACACACCATACAATTTTTTGGAAAATTACATGGTCCTCTTGTCCCCCGTATCTTGGACATATTTCATTTGTCTTAGTTCCCCTTATTCCCATTTCCCTGAAGGTCAGGCATCGTTTCTTTCCACATAAGTATGACCCCTTCAATAGGTATTTCTATAATAGAGTCACCAACCCTCCTAGAGGCCCCAAGAAAGATCCTATATCCATTCTTGACCCTTGGTAGAGTCAGTCATCGACGGGACCAACTCTACTGGGAGTTGATCCTATACCTAGCTGGTGAATCTTGATGATTTGCATTATGCACCATGGCTTTGCAAATGATCCTCATTTGTGTATCATGATCTTTCCCACTTAGGAGTGTGTCTCCTATAATGAGTTCATCCATCTATCGTGATCTTCCCCACTTAGGAGTGGGTCTCCTATAATTAGTTTAACTACCACTCATAATGTTTCTCGACGAACAATACTTCTTGGAAAAATGTCATCAGAGCTACCAGACTTGTGGAGTGGGTCCTCCCGGAACGAGTACTTCGTGGAATCGTCAAACTGAATCCCTAGTGGGGGTATGTGGTTGTGTGACTTGTCTCTAGACTATGGGTCTGGGTTTTGAGTATATCAGATTTGTGTTCTCATATTATATTTTCTGTAGAAATATACTGTGTAGAGTGGATTTTGCCTTTCCATTGTGTATTGATTTGTGTTTTTTTGGGTCCTCTACTGAGTATTGTTATACTCACACCTACACAGACTTTGGTCGCATGTGTCGTGTCCTGTTTAGATGAGAAGACTTTTAATATAGTCCAACGCAGACCAGGACAATAATGAGCTTTCTGAGTTCCCTACAGGCTGAGGCGTTCCTTCGACTACAAGCATTATTCCCAGTACCACTTTGTTTTTACAGGTTGGACTTTTCAGTTTTCAGAATATTTTTTGGGTGGGCTTGTATTCTAGAACAGTTTACTTTCATTACATTACAATATGTCATACTCTATTTGTTGGGTGCAGTTTTATGCATGCATTTTCGTCATTACTGGTTTTTATATTTCAGCATTTGCAGGCTTGGAGATTTTTTCGTGTGTATTGGTTCATAGGAAATACCTATCATTAAGTAACTTGCTAACTCGATGCTTGTCACCCACCCCTAGCCTATTGGAGGCGGTCTTTGGGAGGGGTCCCCAATGGGACAGGTCATGTCAAAGTGGTATCTGAGATGGTCAGTTCTTCCTTAGGACCAAGTGTCTATGAGATTGGTTTTGGGGAATAGTGTTAAGTGTTTCGAGATCAGATTTCAGGACATAGACTCCACTGTTGGTGCAGTGGCTGACGTATCCATACACCAGGATTCTGATAACCTACTTTTCGACTCGGTAAATGTAAAAGCTGGTTGCAGGGAAATAAAAGGAAGGTACATGCATCATATAGGAATGGGTTGTGTTTTCCATGTCCTTTGAGTCAGCTATATAGATAAACTCATGCTACATCTTGTTTCTTTACAGGATGACTTCACGATGAATACCAACTAGGATTCAGTAGCACGATCACAAGGATGACCCCTCAGTGACGAGGCTTCGATACAAGGACAAGTTCCCCAGGAATTGCCACTAGGTGGTGCACGTTCTATGCCACCACCAGTGGAGTAGCCCGTGGTACCGACAGTACTGACTAAAAAGGAGCGCAAGCTTAGTGCACTGCATGAGTTCCAGTGAAAGAGACCCCTCAGGTTCTGAGGTAAGCCTGACCCTCAGTCATATGAGTACTGGCTTGAGGCGGTGACCTGATTTTTCCATCTAGTGAGGACACCAGCAGACCAGATCGTGATCCTAGGAGCGAGCCTTCATCAGGTTTTGGCGGGACGATGGTGGAGTTTGACCACATAGACTGATGATGAGGAGACTCTTTCATGGATGGATTTCCAGCAACTCTTCTTGGAGGATATCTCTTTGGTTACACTATGTTTTGTGCGCATCCTGGAGCTTCTTCATCTCTAGAAGGGCATTTTGACGGAAGTTGACTATTCATCGAGGTTCACTAACCACACCCAGTACTCAATAGATATGGTCAGGGATCTATACATCAGAGCTCAGACCTTCATGTGAGGTCTACGACGAGACATCCAATCTAGTGTTGTGCCTATATGCATTTTGACTTATGTTGGAGTGCTCAAGGGGGCCTTGGTGATCGAGAGCTTCCTGGGATAGCAGAGACAACTGACGAAAGTTAGCAGCAGGTAAAAGGTCTAGAGAACTCGGTAGCGGGAAGACTACATTGGAAGTAGGGATCAGGACTCGAGAGATGTCATAGGAGGACCCAAGACAGGTGATCGACTATCCAAGGCTCTCAGGATGGATCAAGTCATCCTAGGGAGAAGCGGTGTTACGCATGCGATGGTAGGTGACATATCGCTAGAGATTGTTCGAACCGTCGATCTACTGACTGGGAGGAGGTTGATGGAAAACCGAGGCAGAGGCAGAGAGTGGAGAAGACAGACCCACTAGGCAGTGGATGTGTAAGATGATCAGGGAGAGCTATAGGTGGTGGTGGACACTTTGACATACTTCCACCACCACCACCCCCAGGAGGTCTGCACCAAGCTCCGAGAGCTGGGGGACAGAGGCGCGGACAACTACATGTGGTTGAGGCGTATTAACCAGGTCACCAGGGATGATATATGGAATGATTTGTGTCTTCTTCACCATATATTCCATTCTTATAGATATAGGTTCCAGTAATTCCTTCATCGCCACATGTCTTTTGCGAATCCTTGAGATTATGGTAGAACTATTGAATCAATACTTACGCTTGGAGACACCTATGGGAGGAGACTCGACGATCAAAATCCTTTTCAGACAGTGTGATCTTACCCTTGGTGGTGAGTGTTTCAGTTGGAATCTCTTGGTGGTTTCATCGAGGCCGTACGACGTTATTCTCAGTATGGATTGGTCAACTTCGGTCCATGCCCAGATTGACTGTTTTAGGTGAATAGTGTGGTGTGTCTACCGTGATGGGATAAAGATTTCCCTTGTCGGAGAAAAGGAGACCCAGGCAGCACAAAAGGGGATCATGCTTAGGGGGGTACAACAGATCACTCATGAGATGGCTAGCCTTACCCTCGGAGTAGTAGATGTTGTTAGTTCTCAATTCCCAGTTGTAGTGGTGGAGTATGAGGACGTATTCCCTGAAGATGTTACGAGATTACCTCCCTGTCGGAAAATAGACATCTGAATAGACATACACCCCGGACAACACATATTTACTCTCCAGCAGATCAGATGGTTTCCGTTGAGCTTCACAAGTTGAGGGTGCAGTTAGAGGATTTGTAGAGTATGTGTTTCCTGAGACCCTGTGTTTTACCCCGGGAGGACCCAGTATTTTTTTCCAAGACGGAAGACAAAAGTTTGAGGTTGCGCGTGGATTACCAGCACCTCAACCAGGTAACAATGAAGAATAAGTATCCACTACTGAGGATCAACGACCTCTTATTTCATCTGAGAGAGGAACAGTGGTATTGGAAGGTTGTCCTCCGATCAGGTTATCACCAGTTTCGAGTGTGGGATGAGGATATACCAAAGACAACATGCATATGCCGCTAAGGTCACTTTGAGTACATGGTGATGCCTTTAGGAGTGACAAATTCCACAAAAGTGATTATGGGATGGATGAACCAGATCTTCCAGCCGTACTTGGACCGGTTCACAGTGGTCTTCATCGACAAAATACTTGTGTACTCAGCATAAGATGAGTAGCATGTGAGACACCTGCGGATAGTTCTAGAAATACACCAGGAGTACCAGCTTTTTGGAAAGCACTCGAAGTATGAGTTTTGGATTCAGGAGGTCAACATTCTAGGAAATTTTATCTTAGAAGATGGAGTAGTTGTGGACCCATCCAAGGTGGATGCTATGTTAGGATGGGAGCCACCATGGAGCGTGATGGAAGTGCGAAGCTTCCTTGGGTTGGCAGGAGATATTTTGGCTTTATGGAGTCCCTTCGATTATAGTCTCGGACCGACATGCCCGATTTACTTCCCGATTGTGGAACGGATTGTAGGAGGGCTTTGGGATTCAGCTACACTTGTGCACGATGTTCCATCCCAAGAACGATGGTCATACAGAGGGGACCAACCATTTTCTGGAGGATATTTTGCGTGCCTGTATCATGGACATTGGTCGCAGTTGGGAGGAACACTTACCACTGGTGGAGTTTTCATACAATAACAACTACTACTCTACCATTGGTGTGGAACCTTTTGAGGCTTTATAAGGGAGACCCTACTGGTCACCGCTTTGCTGGACCAACCCCGGAGAGTCAGCACTCATGGGTCCAGAGTTGGTGAGAGCTACCACTGAGAAGGCGTAGATCATCCGGCAGGGGATGAAGACTGCACATAGCTGGAAGATGTACTATGATGACAGGCGATGGAGACCCCTGGAGTTTGAGGAGGGAGACCACATTTTTCATCTAGTCTCATCGTGATGAGAGTTACAGAGATTTGTCCAAGGTGGAAACCTATCTCTGAGGTTTATCAACTATTTCAGATATTGTATAGAGTTGGAGAGGTGGCGTATTACCTAGATCTACCACTGTAGTTGCATTGGGTACATGATGCCTTCCACATGTTGCATTTAAGGTGGTACATTCATGACCCACCACACATCATCAACTAGGGCGAGCTGGACATCAAGGATGGAGTGACCTTTGCAGAGGACCCAGTGGAGATTGACGATCGAAAGGAGAGGATCCTTCGTGGGTGAACGATTCCCTTCGGGCGTGTTTGTTTGTAGCACGAGAATCCTCAGGAGAGCACGTTGGAGCGAGAGGCTAAAATCTGTGCCCAGTACCAACCCCTTTTTGAGTAGACTTGTTTTGGATTTTTAGGGATGCAATGCCCAATGTGGGGAGAATGTAATGTCATGGATTTTCCATGTATTATTTCTAAATATGATATAAAATTATTACATGTCATGAGTAGTTATGGAACATCATTCCAAGGCACGGTGATCCCAGAATAGTGGTTCAAACTTTTTGTTATGTTATGTGAGTCGTCACTTGTGCTCGGTTGTGGAAGATTCCAAATGGATTTCCGAATTAAAAATCTGAGGGCACTATTGCATCTGGGACGAAGACTTTACCTATGAACATTTCTAACCATGACCAGCATGTGATGAGGGAAGAAGTTAATTTTCGGACTTTTTTTATTAAAAATAAAATAAAATAAATTCAATTTTATATTATTTTGGAAATGTTTGATGTAACACAATGACAGAGAAACTATTTCAATAAAAATGTCATTTTATAATGACTCTAAAATAGAAACACTGACTAATTAATGTTTTAGAGTGATGGATTCCAAACGTCTTCCATCTTTTTAATGGGTTAATCGAACGTTTCTTGTTGGTAGAAGCTGGAGAGAAACTCTAGAGAATCCTTGGCCCTTTGGAGAGAACTCTCAACGACGAATGAAGATGAATGAAAGTAGAGAATCGATGCGCCAACGGGTTGAAGGATCTCGACGATGAAGGCAGTGGCCTCATTGTTAGAAATCTATCCCTTTTGAGGTAGGGGTTGTTATTTCAATTCTCCTTCCCCCTTATTTGGTTTTGAATGGCGAACAAAGATCAACCACAAACATGTTGGTCCGCAGATTAGTATGATTTTGTGGGAGGGTATTGTTGGGATGATTTCATGGTATTCATCCATGTGAAATTTTTTTTTGATTCTACTCTGTTTAAGCCTACTAACAGGAGCAGATCAACCCCGTGATGAACAAAGGTAGAGGTTTGTTCCTCAATTTTCTGATTGGATTTCTTCCCCCTTTCTTTTACTCGTGTGTTCTTCACATTCTTCGTGAGGTGACAAACAATGGATTGTTGCACACCCGTCTTGCAGTGCAATGATCCCAAACTAGAGATCCGACATCGCAATGACCCTACGGAGGTGCGACAATCATAGCGGATGATCAGTCTTCTCAGATCGGAAAAGACCATTCTTGAATCATTCGTCACGCGGGGGGATCGAAATGCATTTTTGAGGGAAATCAGAGGCCTAGAAAAAATGGAGATGGCCTCGGGACATCATGGTGACTTGTATTTCATTATTTCATGGCGATCAGATGACCTGATCGACGAACGTGCCACACGTTAGGGGGAGATATGGAAGTTTGTGATTCTTGAAATTTTTAGAATACACGGCGTTTACTTCCGAAAAACACGCCATGTAATACTAGCAGTGGTGGATAGGGTTTCGAGGGTCAGAGAGGAATCACACGGCATGTGACCCTGGTCACACGACATGTTGGAATTTTCCCGAAGCATGGCATGTATTTTGTGAAGTACACAAACACTTGAAGGACTAGACGGCCTCAGAAAACGGAGTGTACTCTCTACGCGGCATGGTAGAGGCAGCTACATGGGTCTTAGTGAGTATCTAGGGGATACATAGACACAAGATGGAGTACGCAACCATGTACTCCAACACTTGGCCAGCTGCGGCCAGTAACATAGGTACCCCATGTACCGATTACACGGGTTAGAGTACATGGGTTGAAGACTGTGTACAAGCACATGGAAAGCGTACACGGTGCCGAACCCAATCACTCGAACACAACATATACACTGTGTTTCACACCGTGTACTAAATTTTCTACACGACCAGCCTTGCAACATGGGCCGTTGTACACGGGCAGTACCTGGGATTAGACAACATGGTGTGTAACTTTTCTACATGTAGTGTACTTTTTGGAAAATGGCATTATCCTCTTGTCCACCGTATCTTGAACATGTTTCATTTGGCTAAGTGACCCTTCATCCCATTCCCTTGATGATTAGACATTGTTTCATTCAACAATATTATGACCCCTTCAACAGGACTTTCTCTGATAGAGTTGGCACCCCTCTAAGAGGCCCGGAGCGAGATCCTCTATCCATTCTTGACCTTTGGTAGAGTCAGGAATCCATGTGAACAACTCTACCAAGCCTTTATCCTCTACCTATCTCGTGAAACCAGATAAGTCGAGTTATTCGCCATGGCCTTGGCAGTGATTCATCGATTTATCATTATCTTTCCCACTCAAGAGTGTGTCTCTCGTAATGGGTGCATCCATCTATCGTGATCTTCCCCACTCAAGAGTTTGTCTCCCGTAATTATTGTAACTACCTCTAATGAGGTTTCCGGAAAAATAATACTTCTTGGATAGACATCATCAGAGCTACCAGATTCATGGTGTTTTTCCTTCCAGAACGAGTACTTCAGGGAATCATCAAACTAAATCCCTAGCGGTGGTATGCTGTTGTGTGACTTGTTTCTGGACTACTGGTTTGGGTTTTGATTTTATCTGAAGTGTGTTTTCTTATTATATGTTCTGTAGACATATACTATGTATAGCTGACTATGCCTTTCCTTTTTTGTATTGCGTTGTGTTTTTTGGGGTCCTCCACTGAGTATTGTTATACTCAACCCTACATGGGTTTTGCCAGTATGTGTCATGTCTTGTGCAGATAAGCGTCCTTTTGACAGAGTCCAGGGTAGACCAAGACAGGACCGAGATTTCTCATTTCCCTATAGGACGAGGTGTTCCTTCGGCTACAAGTAGCAGTCCCGATACATCTTTATGTTTATAGGTTGGACTTTGCAGTTTTCAGACTCATATTTTTTCGGTGGACCTATATTCTGGGCCAGTTTACATTCATTACTTTACATTCCTTCATACTTTGTTGGTTGGGTTTAGTTGTATACATGCATTTTGTGCCACATTGGTTTTTACATTTCATCATTTGTGGGTTTGGAGATGTGTGCGTGTGTACAGGTTCTTAGGAAATGCCTCCCATGTAGTAATATTCCTACTCGGTGATAGTAACTATCCTTAGGGCTATTTGAGGCAGGCATGGGGAGTCACGCCGCGGGGCCCACTGGGATGAGTTGTGACACCATATTCCAATGATAATCATGATATAGACAAGGGGCACTTTTCACATGAGAGGCCCTATAGGTACAAGTAAGAAATGGGATCCTAAAAACCACACATATTGATGAAATCTGGTATATAAACTATGAAAAACAGCATTCTAATTCACAAGGAACTAGTATGAGAAACCCCTATAACCATAGTGGTCTCCCATCATCATCTATATGTTTATTTAGTGTTGTAAATTTCTGTCCTACTAAGTGACAACATGCCGAATCCATTATTATATCCCCATCATGTGACTCCTCATCCACCAACATGGTTACCCATGATTTCCTTTTTCTGATCAACTAACTACTTAATGCCACAAGATAAACTACATTCACACACACGAGAAAAATAAGGCACTACACACACCAAATTCCACCATTTTCACACCAAAATCATCTTTAAAAACAACATGCACACCAAATAATTTCAAAAATATGAATTGTATCTCATTAAAAAATAATTATGTCATTTTTGCAATATATAAAATGCTATCAAGTTTTTAATCATGGGTTTATATATAAATAACACCCAACTTATACTAAATATCAATTGTATCACCAAAAGAATATCAAACCCATTCATAAACCACTTTCACATCACACATGATAATTAAAGAACATCAACAAATGCACAATCCAGTATTATAAATTCATCAAAGAATGTTTAAGCATAGAATCACCTACCTAATTTGGAAAAAGTTATGAAAAAACAGTGTAAAACACCAACCACACCATAATTTCAGCACATGTAAGACAACATGAAACATAATCAAAGTGATCACTCAAAAAAAGTCATGATACAACACTAAAAATAGGACCCTAGACACTGTAGAAGAGGCACCCACAATGAAAGGGAAGAAAACACTAGATTTACGAGAGATGCAAAGGGAGGAGATGACTTACTTAAAGAATCAAGGAAGAAACACCCTTAGTAAACCAAATAATTGATGATATGAGAGAGGAGGATGGATTTAGGGAGGTTCCTAGGGAGGAAATTATTAAGCCGGGTGAGAGAAATAGATATCATGGCATTAAATTCAATAGGAGAGAGAAACACCCCAATTTTTTACTGACCTGGACAATACTAAATGTTAGTCAACATGATTTGGTAATCCATGTGAAGCATTCTATCCGAGGAATGACTTACGACAAAGTTACTTGGGATAAGTTACCCGACTATGTGGTGACCTTTCGGTAGATACTGCCTCACCCTAATAGATATACCCTGGTTACCTCAGAAGGATGCAAGGTTACCTCAAGCTATGCCAAAACTATTCACCTGGTTCTGTTTACAAAATATTTTCCATTTTAACAAAAATTCACATGGTAACCATGTGAAAAAAAACATACTCCAATAATAAAATAGAAAAATACCTAAAAATGAGATCACTAATGTGAAAATTATCCCCACCATGAATATATTATTCCCTTGAAATGTCAACTTGAGACTTGATCTGAAAACAGAATTTAGGTAAGCTTGAGCCACCGAAGTCATCCTCTCTCATGTATCATATGTATCATCCTTGTGATACCGTAGGATCCATAATAATAGAATGTACATCTCATACAAAACATTCTATTAGAAATACATTATCTATACTGGTCTTTCAAACACAGAAAAATAATGATCTGACTTCAAAACATCCAAATTCAACACAAGAGATAAGTACAAATTATTCTCCTTCAATTAGGAGAGATGAAATAATTTTTCAATTAATGCCAATAGTGATGGTAAATCTAACATGTGTGTAACCATACAAATCAGCTCGTCGATCAAGAAAGGTTTGACATATGTCAGCGTTAGATTTCCCAACATTCCAAATGATGATGACCCATATGTGGTTAAGAATACCCGATAAACCCTAGAGAACCCTATTTAATGATTCCTATGATCAACATAAGATTATTGGAGTCTCTAACCTATCAATAACTGCTATTTAATCAATATGAATTTCTCAGATGTCTTTTGCATAAGTCTCAGTCTAAAAAGGGAGGTCTCACCTACCTCAGTCCAATACAAAAGTGACCGACATGGCTGACCATAGAGCACCTCAAAATGATCCATTCAAATAGAGTGTAGGTATCTATATTTATAATATAACTATCCCAATCCCAAATCATTATCCATAGAACCTCTGAAAAACAAAACACATGTACGATGCATGTCCTCCAGAATTTGATTTTCCAGCTCCATCTGTCTTTATATTTGAGAATGATATGCCATTGTCATTTTGAATTGTGACACCAATTACCTTTTATGGGATTTCCATAATCTAGAGTAAAAGTGGGGGGGGGGGGGGTTCTATTAGAAAGAATCACTCATGAAACACCATAATGTATGAATAGTTCATGAATAAAAAACCAACCCAGAAAAATCCAACTTCATTGAAACAATGATAATAATTAAGTGCTCTGATTATGTCAAATGGTAATTTACTACCCAAATAGGGTTCATTCCCCAACGTGTATGAGGAAATCCAATAATGAAGTCCATAGAGACATTACCCCATTTACAAAGTTAAATATGTAATGGATGAATCAAACCATAGGGCATTGATGCTCTAATATTATCTATATTATGTATAATACCTTGATAAAAACTAAATTACATATCACCTCATGATTGGCAACCAAACCTATCGATGAACATCATAATTCATTTTGGTATCACATGAAGAATGGCCTACTTAGATTGGTGGCAGTCCTGTATCACCACCTTCTGTAAAGAAAAAGGTACCACAAAAGACCCTTACACACAATATTCCCTCGAGAGATGAAGACTTATCAGAAAATGTTTCACCTCCATGATAAAACAACCTAGACCATTGACATAGGTCATCCCGAGACTGGTAATATTAAATCAACTCCAAAAGAGAATGTGTCAGCTGTACGCTTGCCAAGAAGTGCACCTCCACTGTTCACATTTGTCTCCAAGTACATATTTTAAAACAGACCCATCAAGGTCCACTCATCACTGGACATCCTTAACACCTCCTCATGCATTTTTCTTCTCAAGGTTTCAGAAACCACATTACTATTTCATGGGGTTCATATAATGATAAATTAAAACCTATATAGTGATTTTATCCAATGATTATGCCAAAAATTGAGGTCCTTCTTGGAGAAGATTTAGGCTAGGCACTTAAGATCATAATAAACTAGAACTTTCTCCCCAAAAAATAGTGAAACCACGTCTTGAAGTCACGAATTACAACATTTAACTCTAATTCATTGTTTTGATAATTATTTTCATGTGGTTTGAGTTGGTCAGAATCATACACAACCTCATGATCACCTTGCATAAGCACACACAAAAGACCCATACCTGAAGTGTCACAATAGACCACATACCCCATTATCAGTTCCGAAAATAATAACATGGGTGTGGATGTCAATTGCCACTTCAGATCATCTAATTATGCCTAATATTCTGGATTCTATTCAAACATTACCCCTTTTTGGGTGTGTGTTGTCAGGGATGAAGCATGTCGTGAGAAATCTTGAACTAATAACCTAATATAACCTATAAGCTGAGAATTTTCCTACTCACGAACACATTCTTTGGATACTTCCAGGACATAAAGATAATGGCCTTCATGGGGTCCACTGAAACCACTTTTCTTTAATATCATGTGTCCCTGAAACAAAATATCCCTAATATATAAGGTTCATTTTGAGAACATCACGTATGTGAAATTATCCCACAATGTTCCTATCTTAATCTTCAAATGACTCTCATTCTCTTCTTCTGATAAAATGTTCACAATAATATCATCCACAGATACCACAATGAATGCATCAAGATACTGGTAAAAAATCTTATTCATGAGAGACAAAAATGCATCTTTAAATTTTTTTAAATCTAGAATGTATGACTAACAAATCAAAGTCATTGTACCTGCTTTGGAAATCCATTTTCGTGATATCCGCCTCATTCACCAGGTCATTGTGGTAACCAAAAAATATGTCAATTTGGGGGAACCACTTTGGCATATTCATCTAGTTGAAAAATCATCAATCAATTGAAAAATGTATTTATTCATGATGGTTATCTTATTCGGCATTCATTAATTGATACAAAACTAGACACATTCATCAGCCTTGTTAAAAAAAAGAGGGTCTAAGCAGAGATGATCAGGTGAATGAACCCTTTGGATTCCAAATAATTCAGATGTATCTTGAATTCACTCAATTTTTTGGGGATCATGTGATACGAGGGAAGAGATATTGTATGTGGTCCTAGTGTTAAATATATTGAAAAATTGATATCCCATTCCGAGGGTAACAATAAAAAATCATCCAAGAAGAACTTTGGAATTTATTCCACTACATGATATAATCCACCATCAGGAGAACCACCACAATATTCTAATAGTAGCGATGAAAATTGAAAATATATATTTCTTAACTCTGGGCTTGGAGGTCCAACATGACCTGACTGAGGATCCTATTCTCCAAGAAATACTTCACCACACCCATCGGGTGCCATAAAACTTACCCGCCATCTGTAACAATCAATGTGTGCCTGAAAGCACACCATCCAATTAATTCAATGGGTCATATAAAAAAAGTTCATATCCACAATCAAGAAATTTTACTCAATTTAAACCCCTGACGTAGAGAGCACATTGGATGGGCACCTGACACCTTTCTCTTTCTACCCACCCAATTACGTCACTAACTCGATCACAAATGACACTAGATCCATTTGAATATTCAACTGGTTCACAATACAGGTAGATATAAAAGAAACATATGCACCGGTATCCGAAAAATGGAACCTATATAGAATGAAATCAGAATGGTACCTTGAACTATTGAGGTTCAAGAATCCAATACTGCTAGTTCATGATCCGCATGACGAATATGGTTGGTTTCGGCTGATTTTAAACATGACCATTTGATTGTGGATCTTCCCTAAACTAGCTCTGACCCGAGGAATATCATGTCCTATTTCTACGACCACCGAATTGATATCCCACCATAATGGATGGTTGTAACTAATATAACATTCCTCTATATTCCACATATCATTCCACACTCTAATGTGGGCATGTCTCCCTATAGAATTGTTGAAGGATCCTCGTATATCTACACCAATGGGAAGTTATTGGGGATGAAGTAATAGAGGTGTGATGTGCCATGCCTTCCCACACTATTGAAACACCACCGAACCAGCATCAAAGACCATCAATGAGGACTGTCTGGAAGGGTGACTAAACTACCACCTCCCTTATTCCCAATCTCATCTCTCTTGGTATTTTTATTGATGAGTTAATTCTACCCATTACTGATATCATCCCACAGGAACGTGATCTGACCTATTGGTCCACCTCCACCAAAAAAGCTATATTCACCACCACGGGATAAGTATTTATCTTAAAGATGAACAAATCAGAATAAATATCTATCCTAAACCCCCTTTTTGAACTTCATTGCCTTCATATTCTCATTAATGACTATCTCGAGGGAATATCAGACAATCTCAAAAAATAGGTTGTCATACTCCATCACCAACTGTCCCCTTAAACAATATCTATGAACCCCAGGGATCTAAAATACTCAAAGACCGCAGTACAATACACATCATTGAAGACTTCCTTGTACTTCATCCATCCCATCTGATCGTGCTTTCAAAAATGAATCCTCGAGTCCCACTACCTTCGATTGAGACCCTTTATAAAAAATGAAGCACACTTCACCATGACCTTTTTGGGATGGTCCATGAACTCAAACATACTCTCTATCATTTTGACCCACTCCTCTAGTTCTTGAGGCTTTGAGCTACCTCATAAATAAGGATGTTTATTATTTAGGATCACCATGGCTCTAACCATTTAAGAGAAAATCTCAGCCTCCAAGACCGAAGAAGTAGCAGGACCCATCCCATTTCCCATAGCCTGAACTTCCTGGACCACAACACCTACCATCCCTTAATCAATTAGTGAGGGAGAACTATATCCATCTTCTTCTTGTGGTTACAGGGGACTACTTTGATGAGTAATGTTTTTTAAAAATGAAATAGATACTTAATAAAATCATTAATACATCAGGTTTGAATTTCTTTTGAAATAAACTCAAACCCAATAAATAAAACATACCAAGACAACAAAACACCCATAATACTTCACCACTAAAAAAATGTCCACATACAGTCTTCTGCCTCTACTCCATTTATTAGGATAATTAATCCTTGTCAAAATTGTATCCCAACATCTCATAGAGACTCGAGGTCTATCACGAGGTGTGCGGGCTACGCACCATAATGCGACCAGATCATCAAGCCCTGATAGAAATAACTCATGTCTTACTACACTCATCCTAAATATCATTAAATCAAGAGATAAACCTCATTTGATACCATTTTTTACAAACCAATATACGTCGTTATCCGAACTGATGTTATACTTGATTCTTTATAAGTCTCGAATGACGTTCTTGATACCCACAGGCTTGGACAATTTCCTTGGTATCCAATTTATCTTGGGGTAATTATTTACCCAAATTTATATTATAAAAAAACGTACAATATAATGATAAAAAAACTAAAAATCACTTCCAAAAAATCACTTATCATTTTCCTAATTTGAGCAACAACTTCCACAAAAAAAGGCTATGATATAAAAGGGAACAAAAACCCAACCCAAAAGACCACAAAAAGTCAAAGGGTGCACATCCCTCAAACCATCCTCACAAAACTGCCCATGAGAGGTCACTAGCAACCCGAACCACTATAACCATAAGCATTACCCTAACCCATAACAAACAAAACCAACTCAACTTACACTCACAAGTGAATTTAGGGTGTGATCCATACCCAACAGTTTTCAACCCAAATGTATTATTTGATACTAACATTATAAGATAAATGACTATAATGATTCATAAATAAAGGTAATGTTAGATTCAATTTCAAGGAAAATCACTTTATATAAAACAAACTTAAAGGAAATCAACTTTGAATGAAAAAAGTATTGATTTTGAAATTACCAACCAAGTAATTCCATATACTGTTAGTAAGTGTGATATATCCAAGGAGAACATATAATGGGGGATGGGTTATTGGTAATATCTTTTAATGGGACAATAAGAACCTCATAACTTAGTGTAATATGGTATAAAAACCATGAATAAAATAATTCTCATTCATGAACCTCAGGTAGGGGACCCCCTCAAACCCTTAGTGATCTCCCATTATCATTCATATGTTTAGTAGGTGTTATAATCATTAATACTACTAAGCAAAACAACGTTGAATCCACATTCAATTCACTAGAATGCTAGTCCTAGTATTCCCACATAGTTACCAGTGCTTGTATTTTTCTTATCAATCAAATTATACATGCTACAAGATATAACACATTCACACATACGGGCTATGCAGGTCACTACACAAACCAAATGTGACTATTTAAACATCAAAATAATCTTCTAAAACCAAATGTGCAACAAAAAATTTCGAAAATATGATTTTCACCACATACACAATTTAATAAACTATTTTCACAATTTATAAAATGCTAACAAGTTATTAGACAAGGTTTTACACATAAATCGTACCCAACGTCTCATTAAAATAAATCTTAACAGAAAAATCATATCAAAACCATTCATAAACCACTTTTCACCGCATTTGATAATCATAGAACATGAATAAATGGTCAAGGATTTTAAATTAATCAATGAATGTTTAAGCACATAATAATCTACCTTGGGTGGAAAATGTTCTATAAATTAGTAGGAAACTCCAACGGATCCCTATTTCTACCACAATAACGCCAAATTGAACCCTAATCCAGGATATAGAACCAAAAACATCATTATAGAACCCTAAAATTGAACCCTAGATGTTGGAGAAGAAGAACCAATGAGAAACGGATGAAAACCCAATATTAGAGTGAGAAATCAAGGGAGAAGATGACTTGCATAACAAATTGTGGAATAACTACCATTAATACGCCTCAAAATCGATAATCCCAAAGAGGAAGAGGGCTGCGGAAAGGTGTATGGGGAGGAAAATCCTGAGTGAGTTATATAAATTGGTATTAGGGATTTAAATTGAAGAGGAGGGAGAAATACCCCAAACATTTAATGTCTTATACCCTACACATGGTTAGTCTGCAGTGTTTGGTAAAACATGTGGTAACCGTGTAAAGTGTTTTGTATAAAGAATGGCCTACCACATGGTTTCCTGGGTTGAGGCACTTGGCCAGGCGATGGCCATGTTATTGCTACTACCTCTCCTAGACCGATTCATTATGATTATTTTGGTAGGAAATATGGATACTATAACTTTGTGAAAACTAATCACCTGGTCTTATTTTCCTAAAAATCAAAATCTTTCTCTATAATTTAAAAGGGAACCTATGGTGAAATTATAGACCAAGAATAAAAAAGAAAAAAAATAAACAAAAATGATATCATATATATGACAATTAAATTATATGTTATGAGTAGTAATAAGAAATGTATTAAAATTATGGATACATATTGGTTAAAAATAAAATAATTATTATTTAAATGAAAAAGAAACATTTTTTGTAAAAGTGAATTTTTTTCTTAAATATTATTTAATAATTCTTCATAGACATAATATAAGATTATTATTTAGAAATTTTAAAAAAATTATTTGATAATGTTGAAACAAAATTTTAAAACCACATATCAAAATTATCTTATGGTGTTGTTTTGGGACTTTTTCTGAAAATATTCATTTTCTAATGAGTGGTGAAAATTAATGATATTTATTTGAAAATTTCCAATCTTTTAAAATTTTATAAAACCTATAATTATATTTTAATTTTTTTTTCTAATAAAATTAGGTATATTAAAAATTAATAATTTAAATTTAGGTCATTTTAATCAAATTCCTATTTAATTTTGATGTTGAAAACCTCAATACTTATGATATTTTTCACACTAAATATCTATAATTTCTTCTCATATGTTGGTATAATTTTAAATAGGATTCTACAACTTCTAAATTAAATTATGGAAAATGTATTCCATATATATAATTATAATAATTTATTTTTTCTATTATGTTTTATTTATTTTTTTACTAATATTAATAGTGAAAAATATAAAACAATTTTTTTGGATAATGTAAAATTTAGTTTTCTAGGAGTTAAACTAAAAAGGTAAGTGTTTAAATGACCCAACACATTTATATAATTTTTTTTTGAAAATTTTATTATTTAAAATTTATATTTTTCTATAATAATCCATTTTTTTAGTTTTCATTTGAAAAGTTTGGGTTCACCTTATTCATTCAATATTTACAAGTTTTCCACTCACATTACTTATAAAAGTCCCAAACTATCCTCTATTACATAAAAATTTAAACAAGTTTATTTGTGAAAGGTTCTTCCAAAAAACACCAAAAAATTCAAAACCTAATCCTTAGAATCCATTTTTTTATAAATATATTTTAGGAATAATTTAGTTACAATCATAAAGATGTGGTCCGAGAAGAGGCAAAATTCAAAGTATGCATGTTAGTTTTATTTATTTATTAACCTCCATAAAACCTTTTTAGTTTTTGGTTATATGATATGAAAATACTCTCCCAAATATTAGGATGTTATTATGTTAATATAATTACCAATGTCCATCTCATCTCTCCTCTAATGGGAACTGGTAATGTCGCCCGTGGGTACAATAAACTAGCACCTCGGGAACTAATTTGACTTGTTTTCCATTTACACATCTCATGCTTTGGAATGATGATCGACAAATAGTATATATATGATATTTATTAAATAATTATTCATATAAATTCATTATATTAATTAATAATTTTTTATTATATTTTGTAGGGGATATGATAATACCACTCATGTTTTCAATAGACTTCCAACACGTGAAGATATGATATCCTTTTTTCACTAATTATATACATGGTTGGTAGTTAGGTTATTTTTCATAAATTAATGTGAAATAATTCATTAATTTTGATATTTGTGAAATAATTTAACATTATTTAAAAATATAATACCATTTTATTTCTTACATTTTCACTCAAAGAAAGAAGGTAATGTTGTTCGAGTACTTATAAACTACACCCTTCATGAAGCGATGTGGCTCTATTTTCATCACCACACAAAATGGATGATATATAAAAGAATATTTAATAATATAATATGGTATTTATGATATATTTTAATAATAAAATATTACTAACCTCCCTTCCAAAGTTATTTATAAAAAATGGAATCGTTACTCATTCGTACGTTTGGCCAACCATCTCCAAGATCATAACATACTTCATTTCTCTAGTATAACACTAATGATTTGTCAGGAAAATATTATTTATGTTTTCATATTATAACAACGAAATGATTATTATTATGCAGATCATGGAAATATAGAATATCCATAGGAGCCGTATGATTCCTGATAAAGAACGAGTGAGAAAACAAGGGACTTAATACCCAAAACAGTGAAAATAAATACTGATTCTTAGTGAATGCGTGAAGAGATTTTATAATAGGATAATATATGTTATTATGAAAATAAATAGGTTTTTTTTATATTTTAGTAACATGTTCAAAACAACTATTACAGAGTTTGATTCCTTTTCAACAAAAGGAATGTGTGTGTTTAAGGACTTCATTTCAATTTCCCTTCATTAAGGCATAGTGTAATGTTTTTCAGCTAATATAATTTATGTGTTGTATATATTACAAATTTACCTACAGTATATGTTTTAATTAATAATTAAGTTATTTAGGAGTTTTAATTTGAATAATTCTATTAAAGGTGAATCTACATGAAAATTAACACATTGTAATGAATTTGATAACAAAATTTCTTTTCATTGTGTTATGTTAACTTATTTTTATCTTTAACATTATATAACGTTTTGTGTGACTAAATTTAATTATTTTAGGTTGTATTTTTAATTTTTTTGGGTGATTTATGTTTTTCCCACGTTATTGATTCATTGATTAATTCTTAATTCAACATTATGATCGTTGTAATGGTTTATTCTTGGAACCACATATCAATTAGGATTTTTTATAATTGAGTTTCCAAGGAAATAATTTTTTTTTATCATTTTAGAATGAAAAAAAATTCTATTAATTTCTTCTTTCATTTTTTTTCATTTAATATTATCAATTGTTACTATTTTTTACATAAAATGATTAAGAAAAAATCTTTCTAAAAATCCAATTTCATCTAGAACTATTTTCATAAAATTGGTTTAGAAAATTGTTCTAATAATTAAACAAATTATTTACTAATGTAATTTTATCCACGTTTTAGTTATTTCAATTTTGTAAGTGAATCAACACGTCAGCTTTAAAACAATTCTTGTTTATATTTTAATAAAAAGTGAATGTATTTTTTGGATAAACATGTACGATATGCATAGAATATTTTGACACCATTTTCATCTAATTATTTAATGAATCCCTTTAATTTTTAATGGTTTTTTTTCAAATAAACATATTATGAAAATGATTAGAGTATAATTATTTTTAACATTAATTTATTTGTGAAATGAATATTTTCTGTAAAAATGTTTTATAAGACATTTTATGGTATATTTCTTCATCAATGGAAATATAATGTTATTTTACTTATTTAAAACAATTGTTATGTTGTATGAATACCATAATTATTCATTATATGTTGATAAAATACATGTTTTATCATAGAATATATTGACATTCACTGTCTTGATTTTATTAGTCATTAAAATACCTTAGAAATACTCACTTTAAAAAGATCATTTGACATTAAATTTCACTTAAATAACCTTATAATTATTCATGGTAATTTGAATTTATTAATCCATATATATTATCATCAGTATATGTTTTATATCTAAAATTATTTATTTATTAGGGGTAAAATGATAAATATTTATTCTTTACTCAATACAGATATTTGATGACAAATTTTTTTATACCTAAATTAAATAAATTATTTTATATATGAGGAATTATTTATACATGAAGTGATGTGGGGATGCTAAAACTAAATTTACCATCTTTGAATTGTTAATCTCATGAGGTGTACTAATAAGAATCCATTGAGTGGGTTTCCACATGTAATTTTAAACCATCTTGTGAAATGCCTTAATGATAGACATATCATGATATATGAGGTCAAAAGGACCAATAATTAATAATTTTCTTCATTATGAAGTTAGTTATTATTATCTATGATACATTCATAGTAATATTATATTTTTAACTGCATCAATTCATAGTTTAATGATTAAATAGGATTTGTATTCAAAAATTTACATTGAAATATTGATAAAGAGTTATCTCAGTCTCCATGAGGCTTTCAAAATTATATTTACTCAAGATTCATTTAATTACTATTTTATCTACTAAATGGAATGCTTTTTTAGTTATTTAATTTTCTCGGATGATTATTCTTTATCACATCAAGATAGTCAAGTTATTGAAATTGCATTTTTTTTAGTTATTTACGTTTCCCAATTGATTATTTTTATTTATTTACGATATATTATATTATACCTAACCCTTATTAATAATTTGAGATATACTTATTTTATTTCCATTACAATAAATACATGATGTTCAATATGATTTATATTCAAGGATATGCTGAATGAAATATCATTATTCTTGAAAAATGATTATTTAATTTATGATTTAAAATTTAATATGAAAATAATGTATGTATCTTATTTACTAGGACTACTAAACTATTTGTTCCTTTGGAATGGGATTCATTATATCTTTATCTAAGGTAATATAGTAAACAACAACTCCAGGATTCGAGGTTTATGGTTGATACATAAATTCACAATGATCTAAAAGAGTAGTATAATTTCTCAAAGAAATATACCTTTCACTTACCAAGTTTAACACTAAAATTTTATATATTATGCTTAGTTAATAGTACTACTCTATAATAAAAATTGAGTTCTTCCATTTTGTTTCTTACTAACTCATTCATTTATGTAGTCTAGTTTCAAATATTTTGAGCTAAAATTTACTCTAAAAATTTTCCTACCCAAATATTTTAGTATTTGAAATATTCCTACAAAAACATTTATTTGTTGTAATTTGGATACTTATGTGATTTTTTATATGTAAAACTTAAAAAATAAGATATTGTCCCCACCTTCTTAAAACATAATGTACGTGTGATCTCATCAAATTCTCTAATTTGTGTAATTAATAATATTATTTCCCTTATCTTTTATAGATAATATATATTTTTGGGAATTACATTAGTGGTTAATTAATTATTATCACAACTCTACACTATTTAAATTTATCATAGATCCTTAAAGTATACTCTTAATATTGGTTCATTATGAATGTATACCGCTTAATTTATGTATAACATTATAATACACTCATTGGTAAATCCTAACCTATTTTTATGAAATGAGATGGTATAGTAATGTGTTCTATGATATCTTGTGTTACATAGCTAATCTATGACGACTAAAAAAAATTAAGAAAATTCAATTATGATATCATCCAATTTCTTTATTAATATATGAATACTTTGTGTAAACCATTTTAATCTATTCATATGATGAGATAATTTTATTCATTAAAATAATTTATTTTTTATTCATCATACTCCCATTGGAGGTTTTTATTCTAAAATATATCTTAAATACTCTTATACATCTTTTTTATACCGAAATTTATTGAGAAATTATATATATGAGGTTTATATGATGATATATTAATTGTCTCTAATATGGATGGCACATATAATCTCTAATGAAACCTCAAGACTCCATTATTAAATTTATATTCTATCATCTCTCTAAATTATATTGAATTAATATTCTTTTAAATAAAATTATCATATTACTATAAATTTATTATATATCCTAAATAAATTACGTAAATCCCAATGGAAAATAATAATATTTACCCTTCACACATAACTTATAGGTATACTAAAAATAGATCTCATATTATTTTTTATTTCTCCATTGGCATCATGGATAAGACGCGATGATACTTTAAAAATAATAAATCAACTATATTTTCTTTAATTTTATTGTATTTTAGTGTATGGAATAGTCATAGTCATATTTAGTTCTATGCATCTTCATTGTATCATGTTATGTTTTATCTATGTTAATGTATACTTGTAACTCTTATATCCAACAAATGTATAAAAAATATCACTATAAGGATATTAAATGATTAGATTCAATGAAAATATTTCCAAAATATTCTTTATATACTTTAATTGAAATAATTATTTGATGTTTTGATTATAGGACTCGCAACCTATACACTTATTAATCTATAAAAATATACACCCAATTAATTTACTATTTTTCATTACTATGCATGTTGAATCCTTCTATTACATTTTATTAATTTAATACCGGTTAATTTTTTAATATCTTTCTCAATATCATTAATGTATTCATGAAATTAGTTTCACATTTTAATTGGATCACTTTGAATGTTACATTGATAAAAAATTTACATAATTGTGTAATCATTCAGTTATAATCTAAATATTAACTTATTATGTATATGACATGATATTAATTTATTTAAGTTTAACTTTTTTAAAATTAATTTTTTTTGATGAGTCAAATAATATACCATCATTAGAGAAATTGATTCAATTAAAAGAAAAATGTTGGTGCCAATATTTACACTTACTGTATGACTGTATGTAATTTTTTCTCTTAGTGATTTGTTCGCTTTCTATAAATGAGATTCCTTCACATTATAACTATTAGGGTATGTTATGATATAATTCATAGATATCCTTATGAGATTATCTATATTTTAATTTAAATACCTTTATATTATATCAAAAAATATGAGTGGGCCATTAGTTAACCCAAAAGTAATAACCTATGATTCATAGTGGTCATACCATTATGTGATGCCATAAATTCTATATGTTGTATCATTAAATTTTGATGACGGTACCCATAACAATGATTAATTTATGAGAAACATTTATTCTGTTATTTATGGATTAATAAATCATTAATAGGATGAAAAACTTATGTTTTTATGGTCATACTATTGATATCTATATAACCAATTCACAAAATTATTGACCCAATGACTTTATTAAAAATGGGATAGGTACCAAATGATACAGAATATCTATATATAAATATATTAACAAGTAAATATTTTTGTTCGTATAGGGTTACATTTTTCATACAAGATCTATAGTCTATTGTATATTGGATATGTGGTTTTCATTTCAAGTGAGACTAATAGTGAATCATAATTCACTATTTAGGGGGAATCTATGAAAATAATGAAGAAATCCATCAATGTAATATTTGTGATAACCCTTCACATTATTCTTATATACTTAATTTACAATATTTTTTATTCATAATCTACATACTCACTAATAGGTTTATAAATCTAACCCATAAGGGGGGGGGGGGGTTCCCATCATTATTCCTGAAATTAATCTCCAATTTAAAAATAATTTATGTTTTTCCAATAAAAATCATACCCACTCTATTCTTGAATGAATAATAAAAAAAATTGTATCCAAAATCCATACAAAATATTATTTCCATGCATATCATTAGAATAGAAACTATAGTTTTATATAAAGTCAAATGGTGTTTTGTGAAGTGAATAGTCAAATATATTTTTGTGAAGACTAATTTCCCAAAAATTATTTTTTTAAGATTAATTTGTTAATATATATAAAATAACATCATTATTTTCTTAATAATTCAAAGTAATAAATTTTAATCTAATGTAAAATATTTTTTTGAATGCATTTTTAAATTTAAATCATACAAAGTATAGTGGAATTATTTATAACATTTAAATCTATTAGCATAATAGTAAAATCCAAACATTTCACCTCTAACATATTTCTGGAAAAAAATTTAAACAATGATCAATCTCATTATAATTTATGGATTATATATATGTTTTTTATATCTTTATTTTTCATGCATGAACTATTTTTCCACAATATCAAAACATTAACCATATTATTAGAACATATATTAATCTTGCCTAGTTCTTATTCAAAAATTATTATATTAAAAAAAATTTGGTATCAATCATATCAATTATATTAGCCCTTTCCCATATATAATAACAAAATATATATGGATATAAAATATCATTTTTGAAATAGTGTTTTTTCCTAATATATTTACCCCTATAAAATTATTTTATGATTCCTACAACATTACCATCATAATTATATAAATTTATAATTTATAAATGTTTTCTCATGATCTATATTATAGGGTCACATATTTATTTTTTATATATATTTTCATTTTTATGTAATGTAAGTCTTGATAGTGAGTAAAGAGGTGAGTGGATGGAGTGGTATTATTTTTCATCTAAAAATTTATTTGGAAAACAAAAAGCACTATTATAGTTTACCATTTTTTCATGACATATTATTTTGTTTATCAAAGAATGAAGTTGTAACTTTAGAAATTATATGATTTTCCTTGAAAAAACATTTCCATCACTATGGCATAATGTGTTATATTATTCCATAAATCATTAGTGCGACATGAAGTAGTGTCACGACAATTACATTCCACGAAATTGGTGGTGTTTTTAATTTCACTATGATTGTTTTTCAATTAACCATGATTATATTGGGTAGATTATGATTTCAATGGATGTAGAAGATTTAAAATTGACAAGGAGTGGGTTTAACCTCAATAGTATGAAGTCTAACCATTATTGTGTAATGAGGAGTATTATCCCCCAATTTTCTTTAATGTATTAAAAATATAGAGTAATATGACTATAATTTATTGAGGAGAGATAATAGGAATTGAAAATTGGTTTTGGATGACTGTTTGACTATCGATTATTTTATAATTACATTATATTTTATATAGTGATATTTCAAGTATTTTATATTATTTAATATTTTTATGGCATTATGAATGTTAATTTTATATCATTATTCTTCATAGTTAGTTATTACCTTATGGGTTTTCATGATTACCACGAATTACTATCGCTATTTGATAAATTCATTTCATTTTAGGAGAAACATTTCATGATGAATGAGAGAAATGATCTTATCTTCTTATTTTTTTTACTTTTCCTTCCCTTTAATCCACATAAGGTTAAAAGTTCAGGAAAAAATTGAGTTAGGGATTATTTATGGATTATATAATTTTGGTGGTGTTGTTTCATGTTTATTGGTGGTTGATCATAGTATAATAATTTCCTTGTTTATTTTCGAATTGAATAATCAATTAGATGTTAGCAGCTCAAATTCAATATTTTTAGTAAAAAAATTCACTTTTACTAATATTATTTTATTTTACTATAGGAAATGAGGGGTAATTTTCATAATTATATCTTTTAATAAAACTATATAAAATGGGATACTAGGTCTATTAATATTTTTTCTTTTTTTACCAAAATATGTTTATATTATCAATATCTAATTCTTATTATACTTCCCATGATAAATTTTTGTAAGGATTATATTCTTAATTTATATAATCATGTTTTAAATTATATAATTAGAAAATAATAATGTTTCATGGAATATAAAGACTTGTAAATTAATGGTTTCTTTTTTTATTAAGAATTAATTTATAGACTAAAGAACAATTATGAACGACTATCTTTTTATATAATGATTTTTTACAGCATTGAATATTTATAGAACCATAAGAGATAATGATTTTTTTAATGTAATTGAATCATGTTTTACAATATTGTCATAATATTAGAAGAGGAGTTGTTTTTTTATTTTGGTTGTTCAAATCAGTTGTTGTGGATTTGTACGCTCAAACAATATGAAAGTGGTTGAGGAGATCATGTGATATGTTGGTTGGTGTTTACGTGGTAGTGTTATAGATTTTTTATTATATATATTTTAAAATTCACCAAGATATTTCTATCAGAGGATATTAATTTAAATGTTAAATATAATATCCAGATGATGGACACATTGCGAATTAATCAATTCTAAAATAATTAGAGAAAAACAACGTATTGATAATGTTTTTTAAAATAAGAAAAACGAAATCTATGATAATCAATTTTCTTTCATGTTATATACTGATATTGTTTCAATTATATATGATTTATAAAATAATGGTGTTTGTAAAATGTTTAATGTGAAATTGGTTATGGAATTCGAAATAACAAGTATTTTCATTGATCTGTAGATGGTGTTTAGTTTGGGTGTTGGTCGAGTGTGTATTTTTAAGCTTGAATATTTTTTCCTAGGTGGTTGTTTTGTGGTGGGATGTAGTTTTATATGTATTTATGCAAAAATACACCCTAGTTCCTGATTTTTGGTCAATATATATAATATTTTTTCTTACACTAGAAGTGAGAAATATTACTGATTAATATATAATTTTTTTTTGGTTTTGGGAACACCCTTGACATCTGGTATTTTATTTTTATATGTATAGGATTACTCACCATTTATCACTCTCTATTTTATTCATTACATTGTAATTTTTTAGTTGATATCAATTTTGAACATGATGGTGATGTGATTTTTGGAAGGGATGTGTATATAATAGTATTGTCGTTGTAGTTGTTCGGTGGTATGTGGATGCGGCTATGTTTATTTGGATATGGATTTGAAGTGGATATGAAATTTTGGTTACAATATTTTTTAATAGTTTTAGATATAATTTAGATTGAAAATATTATATATGGATGTCGATGATATCTAAACATGATTATATATTCCATTGAATGTGACGTTGACAATATCAATGGGGAAGTGGGTGTGGGGTAACATTTTTTTTATTTTTTTAATTACTATATTTTATTTCTATGTAGTTTTTGTTAATGATCCATGGTTAGATGTTTTCAGTGTAATATAATAATAGGAAAAAAGTTATTTTTCAATAATTATTTACTTCATATATTTTATTATTCATTAATACTAGAATGAGAGTTTATAAAGAAAAACCTATAGGGTATGATAGTATTACCATTATTTCATTTTATATACAATTTTAAAAATTTTGATTCCATGTTGATGACTAGGAAGAAAATTATATTCTTGTGGGGAAATTATTTGTTGGATTTTATGTTTGACACATCATAAATTCCATTTTTCTATTTATCATTGAGATATTATATATTGTTTTTATATGTCATTATATACATATTATTAGCCTTATAGGGTTTTCATTATTTGAATTTAGTTATTTCTGGAAGATTATTATTTGATTCCGAGAATTATAGAGGATTATTACAACTTATATCATCTAATTAATACGCATGGGACTTATCAAATACTAATGAAATAATGGAGATAGCCTTAGGGGGTCCCTACTATATTTTCAACTAATCTATGATGGATTAGAGAAGGTAAATTTCATATATAATACTATGAAATTATTTGGATGGGAGTTTTTATAAATAATAGAGTGAGGAATAGTAAGTAATATATTTATTTGGTAGTGTAATTGTATCCTTCACGTATAACATGCTTTTTAGTACTTTTAAACAGACATTGATTAAAATAGGAACCTATTAACATAAATAAAATATATAAATAAAACTAAATGATATAATGATATATTAAAATATTTTCACATTTGATACACGTTCATTATATACACTAATTTTTATTAACTTTTTATGGGGGTTTGTTTTAGAAGAATCAAATATATAATTTGATTAGATGAAGTTATATAAAATTTATATGATTTGATGGAGTGTTTTTTTTGTATTATATGGATATATCATAGAAGGAAGGCCTTTTTGGATTTGGTTAGTCAGGTGATGCAGGGTGTTATGGTGTATAATAGATGGGATAATCTAGGAGTGGATGATTCATCAAGGAATTATTTATATGATTTTTATTGTAATTGTTTCCTAGTGTTTTAATGATATATGGTGACTCTAGGATAAATTGTTGTGAAATGGATAGTGGTAATACATTTGTTTTATTTAAAAACTAGAAGGAACATTGTATCTAATTGGTTACTATGTTTGTAAGGGATATATATCTATGAGGGGGGTCTATTTTTAACCACAATCGAGATGAATCTTATATGATATGGGTTGTGATTTGGAATCTATTACAATTGGGGTTCAAATCATTGGAAATAAATGTGTATTGATAAGAGGAGTTTGTAGACATCTATTTGGGTATTTCGAGTGTGAGGGTATTTGATGTGTTATATTTGATTATTTTTCATTTTTATCTAGATATAAATTAAGTTAATGAGGCCTAGGTGCATCATTTTAATGTTCATTATCTTCTATAGATTTAGCTTCAGGATAATAACATTTAGTTTCCATTTATTATCAAGGTGTTATCAAATGAATAATTGATTAATTGGAATTTATATTGAATTTCTTTAAATGGGAATTATGGAAACATCCAAATGAGTTTATTTTTTATAGGGTACCTCACTTATCTAGGAATAAATGATATAGTTAAAATGGATACATTATTTGCTGTATTTCCACTATTTCATTGGATATATAAGTACATAGTCCTTAATTAGAATCCCTGGAGTGATTTTCATTATTGTGGCATGTGTAGACTTCCAAAAATCAATAGCCACACTTTTGTAATATTTATATAAGTGATGGATATCATTTTTTGATAAAGGATCAAAAAAAGATTTCATGCATGCCTTATTAGTAGTAATCGTGTCCCCATTCATTTTGACTACATATGAGGAGTTTGAGTAGGTAGTGGGTAGCCCCATGATGTTCCTCATCCATTGATTCTAATATTTGAGTGTTGATGTTGTGGACAAAATAATCAGGGTTATTGAGGTTGAGAAAAAATGCAAGGAATATTTCATTTTAAAGATATTCCCTTACAAAAAATTCTTGTCATTTTTCAAGGACAAAATTGGTTTAATTATTTATTTGTTTGTTAATATTTCAAATTCAATCCCTCACATTTAATTAATATATTTTCCATAGCATTATATCCCTAGTATGAGTTTATAATACTTTTTATAACTTTTCTTTGATCTTTATTTGAGGATATTGTTTTTAAATGATGTGAAATAAGATTAAGTAATTTTAGTTAGAAAGTAATCTCAAAATTTATAACACAAATATTTGGTCCCACATTCATCTTAGTTATGAAAGTATGGTTTTCATTGAATTAAAACGAATATGAATGAGTCCTAATATTTTTGGAGGATTTTCATGTTATTTTTCATGGATTTTTTATGAAACTATGCCCTTGTTATCAAATTGAGTTGTTTATATCGTTTTTACCCAATGTCTCTCCATTATAGATGTCTCCTCATAGGAAAACACCATTAATGATATGATAGAGTATATCAGATTGATAATATATTTTACTATCACGACTCATCCATCAGGGTCCGTGTTATGAATTCCCCAAGACCACATTCCATATTATAGGTGTTTCCCACTAGAACTGGAAAGAAATTTCCCTAAAATTGGAAGGAATTTCCTATGACCCAGCAAACACACAGACCAAGAAGAAGACAAAATGCAAACCCTGAAATAAAACTATTGTAGTAAAATTTTGTACTAAATGTAAAGGGCTCAAAAAATCCCAACTAAAAGATACAACAAAAATAGAAAAACAACACTTCAGATCCTCCACCAATGATCTTACTTAAAGTGTATGTACAGTGCATCTTGGAATCTCTCCATGTAAAACAGTCACCTCTATATACTTTCTGGTTCGGGCTCCCTAATGTATTAGCCAAGATGCTTGTCGTCTTCATAAGACACAACAAGGTGTGGGTGAAGCCAGTGCAGGGGTGAGTATAAAAATATCCTGTAAGGACCCCAAGACCCCAAAGGTATCTTGGATATCCAAAAAGGAAAACCACAAAGCAGGATCTAAATCACAAAGCACAAAAAAAGACTCATCTTATACTAGGAATAGAACTAAGAGATTAGGAATAATGACTATTTTTATTATGCCCCATCATTTGATTCAATTAATAAGTTTCCACAACTAATCCATGAAGAAGTTGTTTCATTTTTTATTCAAACAGGGTCATTTGCCGCAGATCCATGACAGGTTTCTCTAAGGATGGACCTGATCGGGTCTCCCACTACTGATCCACATAGGGTTTCTAGAATTTTGATCCACATAGGGTCGCTATGATGTTGATCCAAAAAATGGTCTCTATGTTGTTGATCCACATAGGGTGGCTTTAATACTAATCCACACAGGGTATATATGAGGATGATCCACACGGGGTTGCTATAATGATAAACCACACATGGTCATTATGATGTTGATCTACAAAGGGTGCGTATGATGTTGATCCACAGAGGTTCACTATGATGCTGATCCACACAGGGTCGCTAAGATACAGATCCACATAGGTTCGCTATGATGCTTATCCACAAGGGGTTTTTAATCAATTAATTCCTAACACATGATCCTCCACACTCCATGTACTTGAGTTCTATATTATATTATCCCAAAGATATCAGTTGTTCCTCAAATTCCACGATGTTCCGCATGTATTGACCCAAAGTACATGCCATGTTGTAAAGGTACCAACGTGATAGGGGGTGCATCAATTTAAAAAATATTACGTGAGTAATATGTGTTTTAGTACCATGGTCCCAATTGTATTCATGATTGATGAAACTCGAACATACAAAAACATTTTCCGAAATACAGGTGGAGTATCTCAAATGGACCGTCTCATTCAAAGGATTCAAGTGCCATAGCCAATTCATCCAACAAACTTATCATTTATGAGATATGACCTTTTAAGCGTATCTGGCCTAAAAAGGGTATGTGTCCAATCTATCCCAATCAAACCCACCTAACATGACCATACATGGGCCAACCTGGCCCAACCCGAAACGGCTCAGCCGACCTGAGTGGGTTGGGCTATGACCATCTTGGCATGCTGGGCCACAGACTTTCCCACATTGGCTGGGTGTGGCCTACCTTTTTTGGGTGCGGCTTACGGGGTGGCCCATCCCCCCTGATGGGTTACCCACATGGGGGTCATTACCCCTCCCAAATGGTCATTATGTCCGTTTGAAATATAACGGATGTTCCATGTAATGTCGCCCCTATTAGCGTGACCTGCGGGGCGTGCGTCCCCTCCACCACGGCTCGATGTCATAGCTTCCTTCAGCAGCTTGATGACGTGACTTCCATCTGTGGTGCTCAACGGTGCATAAACCTACATCCAAAATGGTCTGTCCATGATGGCATCCCCACTATCCACCATGGCAGGCCGACACTAGCCTCCCCATTGTCCACCATGGCGCCTCGAGGCGCAACCCCACCTTTGCAGCCAATGACAACCGACCACTGTTTTCGCACACTTCTGGGGCTTCTGTGAGCCACCGAGTTATCTCCAATGGTCCTTTTTTCCTTTGGTTTTTTCCTAAAGGACTCATAGGATGTTGTCATCACTATGTGTCTCCTGATTCATAGATTCCTTGATGTTGAAAATATTTTCCAAAACAATGAAACAAAAACTGATGTGGTGGATAGTCCATGCATTGTTTGCATAGCCTGCTCCCTCTGTGTTAGCAGCTTATGAAGCACGAAATAAAAAAATTTATCCCAAAGATAAATTTAATCCTTTTCGGATACTTCTGCAATAACCACCCACAATTTCATACAAATCTCAATCAACTAGTTTTGGGTGACTCAAGTTTGTCATTTTTTTCTATAACAAAGAATTGAATCGAGAAATTACTTCAAATTAACAACAACCCTTACCTAGTATTTGAAGGAGACGTCGTGGTTGTGGAAGAAGAATCCACATTTGATGAAGCTATTGATGTTTATCATTTCCATTTTGATTCCTCCAACGTTTCCCTCTAAGCCTATATTCTTCATTGGTGGAAGACGTCACGACACATCATTAGAGGTTCCTCTATTTGTGTAAAAAACCCAAGCCTGATATTCATTTAAATATTGGGAAGAGATATTAAAACATCACATTATTAATGAGGTTCATTAAAGAGTTAAAATTTAAAAAACTCTTAACCACCAATGTTGTGTTTACAAAACAGAAGAGTCAAGCAATTAAATGGATTAACAACCTAGAAGTCCCACCACTACCTCTTAATAGGTGTTAAAGAAATATAATAACATTTATATGTTATATTATTATTCATCAAAAATCCATAAAACTATCTTTTTCTCCCTACAAACTATGGTAGATGTTATTCCCCCCTTAATAAAATCCCGACACTGTGGATTCAATGGTGCCCTCATATATGTAATCCGAGAACCAGTTAAAAATATAGGAAACGATGCCCCCACATTTACAGAATCTACAAAAAAATTTCAAAATTCCATTCCAGGCACACTAGGCCTCAGAATGAAGCACCTTAAATTTTTCCAGACTCGTTGTAATCCCAAATAATTTAAAAAATATAAGGAATTTTGGGGTCTTTACATTCTCCCAACCATAGGGATTTTCTTCCCAGAATGCTTAAACAAAACTAGTGTAACATATGGGTAAACTAAGCACATATCTGAACATCCTGCTCCCATTTAATCTTCTGAATATTCTTATGATGCCAACGAACTCGAAACATTGGAATCAACCTCCCACGAGGTACCCGCTCCTATCGATCCTCTATATCCACTGGTAACTCCGCAAACATCACCCTAAGATCAATTTCCATCTCACCCTAGTCGATAACGTTTGATGGATCATGTAGGCACCTTCTCTACTACGATAGATGGAAAACATCTTGCACCCTGTGCATATGTTGGGTAATATATATATGGTACACCACCTCTCATAATATCTTGAGGATTTGGAAATGTTTGATGAACCTCATAGATAGCTTGTAACCCCGGCCAATCCTCCGTTATACACGTTGTGATAAGACACATAGGATTACATGGTCTCCCTCCTCAAACTCCAAGGGTCTATGTTTCTGGTCTCTAGAAGACTTGTATTGGAATTGTTTAGTTTTTATCCTCTCTTAGATGATTTTCACCTTCAACATGGTAGCCTATACCAACATTGGACCCATTAGTGTTGACTCCCTGGGGTCTGTCCAGAATAGTGGTGACCAGCAAGGGAGCCCGTACAGGGCCGCAAACAGAGCCATGTCGATGGTGGAATGATAAATGATGTTGTAAGAGAACTCCACCAATGCTATACGGTCCTCCCAACTGTTGTCAAAATCAAATACACAAGCACGAAGCATGTTCTCGAGTGTCTAAATGGTCCACTCTATCAAACCATATGTGTGACAATGGAAGGCGGTGCTCAAACGTAGTTGATTCCAGAACGACTCCTATTATCCCTTCCACAAGCGGTATTTAAAATGTGTGTTGTGATCTGAGATGATCATTGATGGATCCTCTTGAAGATGTAAAATCTCTTGTATATATTGGCATCCCAAGCTCACCACTGATCCATGTTCACATATTGTCATGAAGTTGGCTGAATTGGTGAGTCGGCCAATGATTCCCCTGATGAAATCCTCATTATTAGAAGTATGTGGAATCCCAGTCATGAATTCCATGGAAATACATTCCCACATCCACTCTAGTGCCTCAAGTGTCTATGCTGAGGTTGTTGGTACATAATGCTCGACCTTCACTTGTTGTCATGTGATGCATCGTGAGATGAACTCATCCACCACTTTGTTCATCCCCGACCACTATTACTAACGTCGAAGATCCTACTCCATCTTCACTGCACTGTGATGTACTTCCAAATGGGATGTATAGAACTCCCTCAACACCTCCTCTTATACCATCACTGTTATGCTAGTTCATCCTATAAAGAGGAATATATGCTCCCCACATTCGGAAAATCCATCAGGAGCCTATCCTATGTATATCTGAGTATAATGAGACTTACAATATAAAACCCCTAACTGTTCCTCTCCGAATCACTGAAATAGTGGATGAGTAACTGTATTAGACTAGAGGTATGTTTCTCTATCACTATCCAAGAAGGATAACTACAATGCGGCTAGCTGATCTATCACCACACTCCGTAACTGTATACCAGATCTACTGCTGAGTGTGTTTGCAACTAAATTCCCCTTCTAATGAGTGTCAACTATCTCAAAGTCGTAGTACTGGAGGAACTATATCCATCGTCATTGTCTCAGGTTCATTTCATTTTGTGAGAAGATATACCTGATACACTTGTGATCAGAGTATAATGTAAAATGTTCGCCCAATAAGTAGTGTAGCCACATCTTTAGCAGAAAGTCCACTACTGCTAACTCCAGGTTATGGGTAACATAGTTCTTCTCATACTATCTAAACTGTCATGAGCCGTAAGATATCATTTCTCCTTATTGCATTAGGACACAAGCTAGTCGCATCCCTAATGTGTCGTAGTAGAATATATACCCATCTCCATCTTCTGGTAGCCTCAAGATGGGGGCACTCGTCAGTCTCCACCTCAGCTCTTCGATACTCTGTTGGCACTTCTCTATCCACAATCAAAGTTTCCCCATAATCGTCAAGGTTGAAAATGGTGATGCAATGATATAGAAGTCAGGTCAGAATATCCTATAGTATCCAACCAATCATAAGTGACTTCGTCCATATGTCACACTCCTGGGTGGTTCACAAACATGATCTACCTCTATCTTCATCAGATCAACTCTAACTCCAGCTTCTGAGATAATGTGATGTAGGAAGTGGACTTCCCATATACAGAACCTGAACTTTGAGAGCTTTCCATAATGCTAGTTCTCCATGAGAATATCTATAAATATCTATATGTTCGTGGGGTGCTACCCCTCTAAAACCGAGTATATCAGGTTGTTTTCAATGAATTCTACCAAGAATTGATTATGGTATGGATGGATGATCCTATTCATGAGACCCATGAACACATCCAGAGTGTTGATCATGTCAAAGGTAATTTCCAAAAACTCATAAGGTCTATACTGACATCTAATGGCTATCATTGGTATGTCCTCATCTCGTACCATGAGCTAATGATATCCTGAATTGTAGTCTATCTGGGAAAACCATCAAGCTCCCTTCAGGTTGTTGAATAGATCATCAATCATCGGAATTGGATACTTTTTCTTTACATTCACCTCATTTAGGTGCCAATAGTCCATGAAAACCTAATACTCCCATATGGCTACTTAGAGATCAAAATTTGGGATTCCCATTGAGAAACACTATGCCTTATTAACTATTTTCTGCAAGTCCACCAATTATACGTGAACATCATGAATCACCACGGGAGCCATCTGATATGAAGTTTTGGATATCAGTGTCGTCCTAGGGTACACATCGAGGTGGATTTATACCTCTCTATGAAGAGGTAGTCCCAAAACATATTCCTAAAAGACATCAGCAAAATGGTCCACCACTACAGGATATCATGGAATCTTCACGCCAGCTGCTCTGAGGGTAAGGAAATCCAACTTATGTTTGATGGGATGCACCCTCATCCAAGAAATTCTGTAATGTTATTAAAAGGTTCCCTTATCCTCGATGATGGAAAAACTAATCTCATCCTCACAGAACCACCTCATGTTTCCCCTAAAATAATCAAACTGAGCTTGGACCGTGGATAACCAGTCCATACCCAAGATGAAATCATAAGGCCTCAATGCTATTACTAGGAGATCCTAGCCAAAGATCTTTCCTCCTAGAAAAATCACAGACTATCAGAACTAGTGTGTAATCATTGAATCCTCCCCCATATGAGTCTTTAATAGTAAGGATCGAGACAATGGATCTACTAGAATCTCTAAGCTCCGAATGAGAGTCGTGGTAATGAAAGAGTGATTGGAACATGTTTCATTATGTACTGCATCTTGGGTAGTGTACACACAAATCATACCTCAAATCATCTTTGGAGCACCATGGTCATAACCCTCAGTTTCATGATGTTGATGTTTTTCAGGTCCGCCTGCTCCATGATGTTGGTGTGGACCACCTGTTGGTGGTGGCGGTAGAACCTCAAATCGCCGCCCACCATTTGTTGTACGACCTTCTCCTCAACATAGTTTTCTTCTCTATGGACCTCCTCACTCACATATATGCCTCTAACTCAATTGTCCCTTGAAAATTTAATGATTTTTGGTACTGTGGGTCAGGCATTCGCATGCCATGTGGCCCTACCCTCTGCACGTGAAGCAGAATAAACTTCGTTGCTGGCCTGCTCTACCTCATGAGCCCCACACCTTTGACCCTACATCCTGGGGTCTTCCTCTGGATGGACATTACCATTTATAACTCTACATCATCAGCATATTTCCTGCTACAGATGACACTTCTACCTATCGTCTGATGGTGGGTCTTACCGTTAGTGCCTACTCAACTATGAATCTCTCCACCAATAATGATCGCTCGAGAACCCCATCCTGCATCAGGATATTGAGAAATATCATCAACACTCGGATATCCCACCAGAGACATTTGTTTAGGCCCTAAAAAAAGGGTCTCACACCATGTTAGTGGAGTAGTGTAAGAGGTCATTGATTCTCTCCGAGTAATGGGCTACTGTTAGGCTGCCCTGCATTTAGTGTAGGAATTCTTGAATATGCATAGAAAAAAATGAAACTAGAAAGAACTCCACCCTGAAGAGTCTCTTGATGTACGTCCATGTGAGGCTCACCTCTTCGTGTAGAAAAATACTTTTCCTAGAGAAAGTTATTTAATTGTTTTTAAATATTTCTTACATTAAATTGGTGTATTTTTTAACTAGATGATCCACTTTATTTATATGTGTATATAATAATTTTACAATTTAATTAATATTATTTTTTAATTCCATTCCAATAGTAAGGTGGAAGTTATAATAAAATTTAAAAAATAATATTAGTAGTATATTGTAGTTTATTAAAAATCATTCATTGTTTGTAACACAAGAAATCAAAGGGAGTAGGTATTGTGTGTAAACCAACAAAAACATAGTGTTTTGAGTATTAAAATATAATTTATGTGATTCTTGTAGTTCATTAATGGAATGGTTTTGATTATAACACAAGACAAACTCTTTTCATTAATATAAAATATCTATATTTTGTGTTTTGTGAAATTTAAAATCTCAGAAAGATTCAAATAATTTAAAAAAATTACAAGATACTAGGGAGTTACATTCTACCCTGCTAAAATGAAATTCACCCTTAAAATTCATTTGTGTTATTAAATGATTTATAATTCAATGTTTCTTTTACAGAAACCCACACATGAAAAATTAATACAAAATCATTATATAAAAATGGAATGATGGATACCTTTTGGATACACAAATCTCCCCTTATCTAGGATTACACATGTTAAAAATTGGTGGAATTTGAAAACATGGACATGGAAGAGAAATCTAACCATTATGTTATGATGGATAGTGATAGATATTATGGTCTAAAGAATGAAAATAATCAAAAGTCCATAAATATTTGATTATCTAAGTGGCCATTTATTTCATCAAGAAATTAGACATCATGATACCTTTTTTACTTTCAAGATCATTTCCATAGAGTTAATTAATTTTCATGAGAAGATAACTTACTGGATTCAGTAAAATATCACCCATTTTTGTGACATGATCAATTTCTACATCAAGTATTTTTCTAAAAAAGTTGGTGAATTTTTCATTGATGAAATACCTACAGATCCTGAGATCCATGATAATACTACCATATTTATCATTTACCATCAACAAAATATTGTTTGAATAGGTTATACAGTATAAATAAATTCACATATGGTGAGTTAATATGTTAATATCAAAAAAAATCATCCTAATATTAACTTAATCATTCTATAAATGGTTGTCCCTATAACACATTTGAGAGATAAAAATCCATAACATTATAAACAAGGTAATGAAATTTGATTTCATTGATCCCCCATATTAAAAGGTAACTCTTTATTTTTCACATTATAACATTGTCAATAACCTCACCATATATTCCTTTTAAATATTATAATAACCTAATTTACCATTACTCTTTTGAAAGACATGTTTGTTTCTTTATTCAAATTATTAATGGATATATTCATTATATGAAAGAAGTTGTATTCTCTATCCATGATAACATATATGAAATTGTTAAAATAATCCATTATTAGTTCTAAAGAGATAAATAAAAAAAATTACTTAACCCAAACCAATTATCTATTTATCCAAGATAAACACAATAATTGCTACATCTTGAACATGTTGTTGGTTTCATACCCTTATTAGAAAATATTAATATTACATTAAATAAATTTTGTATTTTGTCCTTACAATATATCATATCCTTCTCAATACATAATTATAAATATATAATTAAAATAGTTATATATTTCATGATTCATATACATAATCATTGAATTCCAAAAGATATAAAAACCAGTCATCATAATTTATTCCTTAACTATTAAAAGGGATTCATAAACTTATTCCATAATACCCCAGGAACCAATTTTTGAAATATATATCTTGTATTAAAGTTACTAACCCTTAATATAATCATTCTTATTTTTTAATTCAATCAATACTGATAGAATATCCAATAGTTATCCCAAGTCATTTGTGGTCTCTTAAACATCAATATTATAACCAATACTCATATCTCCATCCAAATTCACATATCATAGGACAATTATTTGTATAAATCACATATTTGATAAATCTAAAATGTTCAATGTTAACCAAATTCCATATAGTTCTTTAAATTATCTAAAACAATAAATCATAGTGAGATAAACATTTTTCATATTGGAAACAAACATAATCAGGGAAAAATCACTTATAGGATGTATGTATAATGGATCATAATTCATTAGTATATGATGGCTTAGTATTATCCATGGTCATTCATAGTAATCTTCTATAAAAATATTTCTTGATGGTTCGTAAATATTTTGTGAATTCCTAAAGAATATCCCTTGAGTGTGTCAAACCTTGTGTGTAGAATGTCTCAATATCATGTACTAGGTTACATTCAAGAAAGGCTTGGTATACCTTTTCAATGTTGTTTCCACCAGGTACATTCTTTCCATATCCACATCTACTTGTAAAATCTATGAAGGGATGTATTTCTCTGAAATAACTCACACTATCATTGGCATATATTCTAGGAAATTTTACAATATGTTTACTAATAATTATACATATCATTTGAGATATACCTTAACATATCCTTAGACACCTACATTGGTATCTCACTAATGCTTTCTAATCATACTTTCCAAAGTTTTAATAACCCTTTTATTTGATTCAAACTATAATGAACATGGAAAAATGAATAATGATATTTAATTATTTTTAGTAAATAATTAATACTTTAAAAAAATAAACCCAATGAAAGTATTAGTTTATTGACTTTAGAAACATGGAAATGTCAAATATAGTACATGAGTGAGCTACATTATATCCTACTCAGTTCTCCAAGGCTTCCATCCATCTTAACCATTTCATACAAGAAATATATTCACATAAAATGGAGAACGAAATAATAAATGTGGTGATCACAGATGCTCAGTAAGTATAAATAATAGAGATATTTAATCCCAAAAATGAGCATAAGGGTATGATAACATGATATAACATTAAAATACCAAATCATAGATATTACAGATCATAAACATGAATTTTGGAATATGGATTATCATTTGATATGAAATTAATAATCAGATAAACAAGAGCTTAATCCATGAATGAAGAAGATATAAATAAGGAATTGAATTTTTCATAATCACAAATGTGTAATATCATCCCTTAAAAGTTAGGATTCATAGTTAGAAATTATCAAGGAACATCATGGAAATTTCAACTACAAAAAAGGAAACACCATTAGCCCCAATATTTATTCATTCATTATAAGTTATTGGGTTTCCCCATCATCCCCTAGTGGATGGAGATTCCCTATCTTTACATCGTGGACTAGGATTCCCCATAATCCCATACTGGATTGTGTTTCCACATCTCCCCACAGTGGTTTAAGCCCATTGACATGAATATGATAATTATCTCATGATATATAAATATGTTTCCCAATGCATTAGATGGATATATAGTTCACACCAATATCATAATGAAATAATACATTCATCTTCCATAAAATACTAATCATATCATTACCTATAAAATAAATGGGTTTTATACACATATTTTTATTCATTAAATTTTATATAATATATAATATATTCTTTTTGAAATCATTAATCCAAATATGTTTGTATAATTTACTGAGAAATTTTTTTATTTTATATTGAAAATTATTTTTCATAGTAATGTAGTTTAATTATTTTCAAATTTTTTTACATTGATTTTTTTAATTGATAACCAAATGATTCAATTAATGTACATGTGTCACTAATATTTTAACAATTTATATAATATAATTAATAATATTTATTATGATGGATATGTTGTAGTTATATTAATATTTTATTAATAATATTTATATCACTCTGTATTTTGGTAAAACTAAATATTTCATGTAACACATTCTATCATAGGGGTTTATTATTTTATATAATATTAGACCAACATTTTGTTGTGTATACTAAAATATAATCTATGTTTTATGTGTGGTGTGAGAGAAACGTGGAGTGGCGGATAACACATTCCAAACATAGTGTATAAATTTAAAAATGTAATATATATAATTTAAAGAAATGAAAAATATCTAAATATTTAATTTATTCAAATGAAAAATATTTTACAAAATCTTAGGGTGTTTTAAATTTCACCTAAAAGACATGCTATAGGGAAAAATATTTTCCCTGTGAAAACATTTATCTAATTTTTTCCACCACTACCTATACCACATTGTGGTGTGTTCCATCTTATCATTGTTTATATGGAGTCTATGAAAATAATGTACCACAGGTGATACCTTGTCACTAGAAAACATTTCCATACCAATTTTACATAGCAGAACCAGAAGAACACAACAATCTCTAACATGTTTGTGGTCTTGTTTTTTACACCATAAGGTGTCCAATTCCACTTCTTATCCAATATAGACCACACAAACTTCTAAAAACTGTCCAATAGAATAATACCTTTTATGATTAGGTTGTAACCCAATCCAATTTATTTCTATGTATGGATTTGGATTATAAGATAGTGAGATTGTTTTGAAACCAAGTCACATTCCACATGTTATTCTATGATGATATGAACAATATTTTATGATCATATGTCACACATATACATGGTTATCATTATGTGATTGTTGGAACCATGATTACCCAATACTCTAATGCATTGAGTAATGAACAATATCCCATGAGATGATAAATATGAGTTATAGGAGTTAAACATGTTCAATAAGGGACTCTAACCACTGTGATATTCTATATGGTTTTCCTTGACTAATGAAATTATTAAATAAGGTGTGAACCAAATCCAATATAATATCTTTTAGTTGGATACATGACTATGTAAATAATTTTTAATACTAATATGTAAGAAAATATTTATATATCACATTCTTATTATATATTATGAAACCTCATGAATATTTATTGATGATTTTTTATGAAAATGTCTTATAAATATTATGAAAACCCCTTATCTCACAAATCATGAATAATGATAATTGAAAACATGGGTTTTAAATCCTCAAGTTATGACATTGTTTTTATAATATTATTCTTCAAATAACTTATGATCATTGATTTATATAAAATTTGTTTAAATTTAGTGAGCATATGAGTTACCGCATGATTATTCTTCCATTATCTATAGGTTATGAATAATTTAATTTAATTATTTATGTTTATAAAATATTTAATAAGATAAGATATGTGTTGGATATGTTTGCATATATTTTATTAAATAAGATGATTATACATCTAAACCTTGATTTCCCTACATGTTTATTGTCCATGAGCATGAATTATTTTGAAAATAATAGAATCCTTATCTATGATTATCAAATAATTTTTAAATTATTCTCATGTCACCTTTGGTATGCACATATATTTTTTATTTTATAACTCCCATGAATGATTTTTTTTGTTTTTTTAGTTTCTACACTATATCATCAATTTTTCAAACTAGGTAAAACCAATTATCTTCATAAAATAAAAATATGATAATGTATGGATTAAATTCATTTAAAGGAATTTTTTTTTTAAAAAAATGGTTATGACATCAATAAATAGAGTGAAAATAAAACAATCCATATAGTAATCACTATTATGGGTGAAATAACGATATTATGTCAAATATAACTAAACATTATATTGGTTAAAGTTATCTATTTTAAAGAATCAATATTTATTTAAAAAATAGAGTGTTGTATCACTATATTATTATGGTTATATTTTTGGGTGTGATATAGTAAAATTAATTGTTTTATTGAATCTTATAAGTATGATATAGTGATATTTTAAAAAAATACATCAATTTAATTAGGGTGAATATAATGAGAAATAATATTTACTATATTTTATTGAAATACAACTTATTTCAAATTTTTATATTCAGATCAATACGAATATCATCATTTATTTTTTGGGTACTTCATGTGATTTATCTAATTTGATAATATGTGTATAGAATATAAGAGTGGGAGGAAATTGACCATTACTAATAAAGAGCCCCTATTTCATGTTATAATTTAGTGCTTACTAGAAATTTATTTCAATCTATAAAAAATATATATGTATATCTATGGTAGTTGTGGCATTGCTCCATCTCTGGAAGCTAAAATGATGGGTATGATTCATATCGTCTCTTTTTCCAAACAACATAGATGGAACAACCTATGTATTGAGAGTGATTCGACCAATATTGTGAAAGTTTTTTGGAATGGTGTGACACATCTGGCATGGTACATCACCACTCGATGGATGGACTACATCCGTGATCTTCACGACACCAACTACATCATCACTCACATTTATCATGAAGCTAACATGGTTGTTGATGGTATTTCAAACAATGGAGTCAATCAAGACATTACCTGGCTTGATTAACTCCCTGATGACTTACTTCCCTTTTATAATAGAGGTTGTAATAAGCTTTCGTCTTTTAGACTATTGTAACTCTTTTATTTAATTTTTATAGTGCCCTGGTTTTCTGGCCAGGCACCATCCATCTTTAAAAAAAGTATATCTTGTGGTGATGTTACACTTACACAGCTATCAAGCATTTGATAATGTATTATAATCACAATCTATTTGGGAGGGGAAATTGTTTGTCTATTTGGACTGTTTTCATCAAACAGATTAATGATTTCTTTCACCAAAGAGTTTCTATAGAGATAAAAACTTTTCAAAAAATATCAAATTATAACATGGGAATATTTATTACATTACTTAATTATCCATTCCATAATTGTATAAAACTATTGCCTTTGGAATTGTGAAAAACTAAATAACTAGTTCATAGGTGAACTGCATCATATACCACTGATTTATTCATAACTACAACACTTCTTGGATAATTTATAAACAATACCATTATTCAGATCCTAGTGATGAAAACAAAAGAAAATGTGATATCATATTCCCAATAAGGGTAAACAGGTATGATATAAACATAACATGAACATATGTTTATGGTAACAAGATAATAATAAAAAATATTTTAAACTACATATCATAGATCACAATCATGAATCATAGAATAAATCATGGAAGGTTATAATAAATTATTCATTATGTAATCAAAGAACATAATCTATGAGAGCATAACATTGGAAGAAGACAATGGTTTGTGGTATACACATATTCACATGAAATATGATTTCAATGCTACCCTCCACAATAATCATAAAATATAATTCTCAGTTTGACCCCATTTTATATAAACTTGGCTAGTTATTAACTCCTTTGTTCCCACTTATAGGCTTGTTAGGATTTCTGATGTCCCATCTTTTTTTCCCAAGATAACCAATCAAGTACCTTTTGAGCTCAATGAACTTTAATCATTGTTAAATGCAATAGAGTGATATAATAGACTGATTCCTCGCATAAAATAATGAAAATGATATAGGTGTGTTCAAAGAGATCATAATCCATTCATAAAATCCAAACTCATGAAAATAAAACTAGATTCATAAACATTTCATCATAATGTAACTTATGGAAAATGGCCAGTTTTCGTAATCATTTCATCAATTCAACATAGAAAACCTAGTGTAAAATGAGAAGGATTCATAAGCATCATATTATTATAATAATTAACCTTTTAGATAAAGAATAAATATTTTATATTTTAACAATATACCCAATAAATCTAATATAACATCAAATGATTTCAAATTAGATAGAAAATGATTTTAAAAGTTAAATATGAACATTTCTTGAGTAAAATATTCATTTCATATTAGAATATTGTATCTAAAACGTAGAAATTTACCATCTATTAAAGTGAAAAAGTTTCTTTTAAATTACATATTGAATTAATAAAGGGAATCATTAAATTATATAGATTTTAGGACAGTGGGAAATACTATTTATCCTATAAAATTTTAAAAAATATTCCTTTCACATTTTCAATATAAATTGAAAATCCCATCATCCAAAAATGATTAGAAGGTTCATTTAAAAACCATTTTGAAAAAATCAATAATGATTAAAAATTGAATTATTAATGTATTCAAATCTATTAAAAAATTATATTTAATTTTTTTTAGAAACATGGACATGGAAAATAACAAATTTTTTAGTAAAGATCGATATAAATTATAATTTTCGTACACATATTATTTTGTTATCTTTAGTTATCAAAGAGGATTAAATGGAATGAAAACATTTATACTCTAGAGATAATATTATTAAAAGAAAACATATATTTCATTTTTATGTATATTATATATTTTCACCATCATAAAATCAATTATAAACAATACTGATAATTTAGTGACTAAAAAGTACAACCCTTACTACATTAGAAGATATGGAATAATAATACAAATGAAAGAAAGAACTATATATAGATATTAATATCCTATAAATTTACAAAATAATATTTTTTAAATCCATTCATAGGTACTGTGAACACCAAAAAATATATAAAAGTGGCTAATATGTAAGTTTCTTCTAGGAAATATATATGAGATGAAAATACTTTTAGTCATTAGAAACATTTAAATCACCATCCATATTAAATAATAATATCAAATAAATATTCCAATAGAATTAAAAGATGGATATTCATGATATAATATTTTATTATGGATATAAATAATCATCATAAAATAACATTCATCAATAACATAACATATGTACAAAAGTGAATATTTTGATATGATATACCCTCTCATAATGTCTCAAATTCCTTACTATGAATTTTAAAAATATATATAAAAAACGTAAGATCATTATAAATCGGTTTTAGAACCATATTCATGTATACCAAACCATATATGATGTACACATAACATTTCATCACCAATTTATTAATAATTAATTGTCGAAATTCTTAATTAGGGAAATAACTACTTTATTTTTTATGCATGATTTAGTTTATTATAATATATTCCTTATACTATAATAAAGGTTACATAATCTCCAATTTTTTTATTTTGATATATTTATATAATATAATGTAATTATTTACATATTTAGAGCCATCCAAAAGTTTTAGATAATGGAAAACATTTATACAATTTGTGGAGACATTTTTCCCGTGTATGCATGAATGCTGTTTTCATTTTATAAAAGGATTAATAAAAATGGTAAATGATTCTTTACCTTTAAAAAATAATTTTAACATTATATATATCTTATATATTCATTTCATCTGACCCTATTACCATAATTTTCTATATCATGTGAAAAATTATCACATCACTTTAGTGAGGAGATAGTACACACATATTCATGTGCGACATTATTATGTTCCAATCGATTGGGAAGAAATAATTAATATGTGATATTATATTTATATTACGATAAATATGTTATAAATATAAAATATATATATTAAATCCATCATTATCTCCAACCATGAGTGTGGATCATGTAATATTAATTATACTAGTTTATGAAGTGCTACTCTACCGCACAACTGATCAATGGTTTCATATTATATTCAAGGGAAAAGGGTGCGGATATAGGTAATACCATTAACATAATAACATCATAAAAATTGTGAGATGCTTATTTTATAATATTTTAAATATTAATACATGAATGAATTTACTATGATTATTTTTAAAACAACAAATAACTTAGTGAAGAAAAATAAATTCCCTTAGATAAACCTCCTTCAGATTTATTATTATGGTCCTCAGTGTTTTTATTTTAAAACAAAATGATTCTAATGATAATGGATAATATATATAAGGGATTTTTTAGTATTTGGTTCATCAAAATGGATTAATTGATATGATAAATTATAGGATTATCTTCCCATTTATTATTGAGGAGGAGTAACAAATTTGTAAAAAACTTAAATGAAAAAAATGGGAAGGCACACTCCACCAATATGCCAAAAAATTTAAAAACTATGGATTAGATATATTATATGGTTGACCCACACCTCCAACAAACAAAAACATAATTTTTAATCATGGATCAACTAATTCTCATTGTTTACATTCACTATTTTTATTTTTGACCAAAGATTCATTTATTTAATTATTAACCTATTAAATTTATCCTCTATGAATATAACTAAATTAGAATTATTAGATAATTTGAGCACAATTATCAAAAAAATTTGATATAATTTTTCAATTAAAATTTTAATGTATGTGTTCATTTAAATTTTACATAGGAGAATGAAATGCGCATAACTTTGTTTTAACCTAAACAATGAGAGTTACTTTCTATTATTTTTATTATTCATTATGTCATCAAAATAATATTTAATTATTATTTAATATTAAGAATAATTATTTGTATTATGAAATATATTATAACTATTTAAAATAATTTAAATGGAAGGATTAAAATATTATTTAATACTATAAGCATGAGGAAACTGGGGATTCCATAAAAATCACAAGCATAATAGTTTTTAATTAGAAATATAAATATGGACTTTATTCTAAAGAAATAATTTTTATTAAATAAAATAACATTTATAAAATTTTATTTTTATTTTATTTTAAACATGTTGTGTCTTTTTAAATGAATTGCCTAAAATTAAATTACTTATCAAGAAAGAGAATTTTTTCATTGTTCCTCGAAAATATTATTCTATTTTTAAAATTCCAAAAAATTATATAGAAAAAATAGAATATTTTAATTTAAAAGGAGGTTAATATTTTAAAGTACACTTTATAATGGTTTCAAAAAAACATATTTCATTTTATCATAATGATGGGGAAATTTTTTATTAAAATATAGGTTTTAATCATAAAAATCATTTCATTTTAATACCATAATTAAAAAATATATTTGGTGAATGATAAATAATTTGACTGAATTTTTGATATGTAGATTTTATAATAATTAATCACAAATTCCAATATATATTATATAAATAATTCTCTCAAAAATATAAAAACTAAAATAATTAAATTATCAAGAATACAGAAATACATGTTCAATGTCAGAGAAAATAAGTGATAATATCGATATTGACTAGAAAACCAATTCGCATGGACTAACAGAGACTAATAGAGAATGTGTTGTAGATAATGTTTAATACTCATGGGGAACTAATAATTGATGGATGAAAATAATGATGATTCATCAAAAATATTGGTAATAAGATAATATTTACATTTCAACATCAATTTCCAAAAGTTAATGGATTATTTTACTATTACATATAAGACACTGAAAAATGCATATACATGATATATTTTTTATATTAGAAGCATAATTTCATCATTTGGTTGTGCATTGATCAATTTCACCTTAAATAATATCTAATATGGGGTTTCAATCTTGAATCACTAAAATAATATTTTAAAAGAAAATAAAATCAATAAAAGGGTCACAAGACATATCATCTACGTAAAAGTATTCATCTTAACAAAAATGGTATAGAAAATATATGTAGTATAATACAATAATATCTAGAACCTCAAAAATAACACCTGATGTTCAAATATGATCATTATATAATTGGAAAACCTTTAAATTCATCAAAATATTCTAGACTAATATTGAACCCAAATGATTATAATGATCTGATCACATATTCTAAAATTTTATATTCAATATTTATCTCCAAATAACATTAATCACTCTTAAATTCATGAACTAAAAATGATTTTTTTTCTAAATGATATAATCTTTGAGAAGTATTAATCATTTCCATGAATAGTATGTATCAACATTAATTAAAATTAAAATCATATATGAACCTACTATTTTGTTCAGTAATTATTCCACAATTCAAAACCCAGAATTTTCTACTCACCTTAATCATATAAGGATCCCAATATATTGAAATTTTTCGAAAATAATATTAACACCCAAATCAAATTTCAATCCCATATTTAACATTATAAAAAATATATATGTTCCCATGAACACATTAATGGTTATTTATCACAAACTTTTAAAAAAAACATACTGTTCTAAGGAATCATGTTTGAAAGTGGTACACATTTCACTATTATCTTCATTTTATTATGGGTTCAATCACCATGTCACTTTAAGAATTGATTGTTTTTCCCTTATACTATTAGTATATTAATATTTTTCTAATAATGTCCCCAAAAAATTTATGATTGTCGATAAAAATAAACTTAACCACCCAGGATCACATATAACATAAAGGATATAAAACATTTAGACTTCCTATTAGATCATTCCTCTCGAAAATTACATCATGATAAACATTTGAGCCATATATATCTCATCGTAATAAAATTTATCTAATATTTATACTAATCACAAGAACTTACTTTAAAATATAACATAAATATGGGTGTATGAGAATTTGAACATATAAATAAACATAAACCATTAAAAGTAATATGGTATCTAAATATCATAACCTAATTATACTTGATAACATATATGCTTTCAAAATTAACATAATTTTTAGATGATTGATGTTCCTCATCAAAAAATTCCATTTGTAAAAAATGAAACCATCAAAATAAATCTTGAATCCAAATGATTAAATAATTCAACACTTTTATAGGTTCTTCTTTGGCTAGGAATCAGCCCTTAGAATATGAAATTTACTTAGTTAGTTGAAATGTTCTCTAGACTTTTGAAATTGAATTATAAATGGTAAATTTTGATAAAAATCATTTTCCTCCATTTAACACTTATATAGTACTCATAAATAATTTAAATTTTCCCTTCATTTCCACATATAAAAACCATTCATGTTACTATGGTACATTCAATTTAGTGATTCATCCAATATTAATGACACATAAGAAGTTTAATCCTTTTTTCACTAATGTCCATAGATCCAATGTTACATGTTTACCCAATCATTCCCTTATTCGGTGAGATTGAGATTTGGTTAAGTTAATAGATTTTAATCTTATATCTTGATCAATTATTATAAAAAACCATAGTATATTTTCACAATTCATAATCAATTATTTTCTCATCAATAATATATAGTCCATTAAATTATGTATTAACATGGTTTCTCCAAGTTTTGTCCACTGATAGAAACCAACAGATATAGTATGAGTATTACTAATCATAGTGGGAGACCACACAATCCCGTATAGCATGTCTAAATCATGATAATGAATTTTTATAATATAAATACATATATTTAACATAGTTCATCCTTTTAAATTATCGATTAAAATCAATCATGATGGTTTGTAAAGGGTTTTTGAAGATCCAAATAATAACCCATGGGAGTATCACACTAGTTGTGTAATAAAGCCTATTTTCAAACACTAGGCGATGATTGATTCATAGACCAATGCACCGTTTTTAGGGAAATTACCCTTAACGAAAATAATTATATATTGACAAATGATTATTTTATCAATACAAAGAAACAGATTCCTAGAAACCCCCTCACTATTCTTTACATAAAATCCATGAAACATTCCTATACATTGACTTATCCTTAAACTTATGACAAATTTTTTCTCATATTTATTTCCCAATGTTTAACTAAAACCTTAATTAATACCATCTATAGTGGTATGAAATTATTACCAGTTTGGTATTATTGAAACCTATCAGAGAAATCCATAGGCATATATGCCTCTTCAGTGATACTCCTACCAACATTTTTTAGAAACCATTTCCTAAATAAGTTCTTGGGTTGAGAGCCTTAATTTCTTCAATGTTCAGAATTGAGAGTTCTGCAGAAATATATTCATTAATTTTATCTAATAAAAATCCTATAGAAACATGCTTTTCATACCAATATATCACATCATAATATTAGAATATTCATTGAATTATATAATTATCCACACTATAATCATATAAGACTACTACCCATGGATACATAAACTCTTAAAAAAAGATCATAGGTGAACTACATCATATCCCATTACATTCATCATAACTTGAAAACTTATTAGAAGCATATGGGAAATGAATTTCTCAAAGTCCTACAGGCCATTTAATACTTATGCCTACATGCCATGTAAGGGTTCCACCTCACTCCTTGAAAGGTGGATTATCAAAAATCAATAACAATTGATGGCCTTCGGTCCATTGGATGGAAGTAGAAAACATATTATAAATATTATACATAATTCCATTATTTTTAACAATGGGGAATTTATAAATATGAAGGTGTGAGATCAGATTCATAGTGATGGTAAACAATGTAGATATTAATATAACATGAGAATATAGTATGGGAACATGAGATTTATATTTGAAAACATTAACCATTAAATTATAGATAATAAATATGATTCATTCAATAAATCAAGAATGTTAATTATATATTAATCGTAAAATAATAGAAAAAATAATAATATATGATATCATTAAATTGGTATAATAAATAGATTTCTGGCATTCACATAATCATAGAAAACATAATGTTAATGCTACCCACCAAGATTGTTCTAACATGGTGGGATTGGGCTAACCACCCATGTACCTACATTATAATTAGTTAAATCATCCATGTACACTATTTTAGGCTTGGGATAACCTCCCATGTTTCTTTATTAGAGCATGGGATAACCACCTATGGGCCCCTTTAGTTCATAGAACATTTATCAACAATAATTTCATTGGAGGGATGTATAATTACTGGACCACCAAATAAAACAATGAAAAGAAAATCAATATGTTCCCAAAGTTCATAAAACATATATCAAAACATAAGTTGTGAAAATAAAATGTGTCTCACAATCATTTAAAGATATAATAACCCAAGGAAAATAAATGAGTTTCATAATAATTTCATAAATTTATTATAATAAAAATAGTGTAAAAATAACATCCTTGACAAGCATATATTTTTCAAAATAATAAAAAATACAAATAAATTATATTTATATTATCCTTGGGTCAAATCTCTAGTAAATATTAATTTACATAAATTAATGTATATTTTGATTGAGAATGATTTTAAAATTCACTTTGAAGAATTTTTTTATAAAAATATACATTATAATTTTAAATTATATATTTTAAATTAAAAAAGTCACAATATAAAAGAATAAATTATCATTAAAAATGGAAAAACTTATATGATGAATTAAATAGTTGTGTAGCTATGATGATAGTAAGTAATGGTCATGTTGTAGACATTAAAATGCGTGTAAAAATTTATTTATTAAACTAGTGGAGATTAGTAATAAAATTATTTTTTTAGAGAATACATGGACATGGAATAGAATATATTTTCAACTAAAAAATGTAATAATGACGCTTTTTCCAAGAAATTTTTTTTGGTATATATAAGTCCTCAAGTATTGAAAATAAATGGAAAAAATATAATTTAAAATTAAATATATTAGAAAAATTTTAAGGATTTTATTAGTGGTAAATCATAATATTTCATCATGAGACATTTATTCATAAACAAACCTAATAATAAATGACATTGAAACATAGAACCCTTACCACTTTGATAAATTTTAAATTGTAATCCCTATGAAATAGAATAACCTAGATGGATATTTAAATACCATAATTTTCATAATAATAACCATAAATGATATTCATGGCTAGTATATACACAATAAAAGGTAGTAAATATGACACATGTCATAGAGAAATAAATTTCACACAAAACTCATTACCACATTGTATGTTTTTGAATCAATAGACCCATTAGATAATACCCTAAAATGAAAAATTATAACTAATTAAAATAGGTATATTCATGATATAAAATTCCAATGGGTCCATAAATACCCCTTATAAAAGAAAATAGATTCATAACATAACACATATCTCGAATAATACTGTTTGAGAGGACAAACTGTTTCCCAATGTGTTGAATTCTTTTAAATTTATATGAAACTACTATTTCAAAAAATATAGTTTTATTATATAAAAATTATGGAACCATTTTCTTATATATCATACTATATAAAATTAAAATTTACCATTTATTACATATTTAATAAATAATTTTTAAAAAATAATTCTTTAAGTTTATAACAATTTCTGTTTTCTTTTATATTAATTTCTGTAATTTATGATACATGCAATATGATTTTGTTTACATAATAAGAATAATGTTAATAATAATGAAAATATGATATTAATTATTTATTTATATACATATATCCATACATAAAAGATAAAGATAAAAAATAAATTTCACTATTCATAGAGACGATAGGTCACACAAGCATGAACATTGTCTTAATTTTATGCATTGAAATAAATACAGATATGTAAATTATATAGAAACTTTTATTGAATAAAATTTCACCATTTATATCATATATAATCATTAAATATAAATTTATTAACTACTATGTTAATATAATGTGAAAAAATTATCACATCCCTTCAAGGAGGAGGTAGTCGGCAAGGACGCATGACCAGTGTCATTGTTTTTAAAATGATTAAATGTTAATAAAGAATATGTTATATTATTATTATAAGAATAGTTAACATGATAGAAATAAAATATTTAAATTATAAAACCATAATTATCTCCATTCATGAGATGTGGTGATAGAAAACAAATTAACACGGTTAGTAAGGCATTAGTCTATTGTGCACACGATTGAACGATTTTTTGTCACATTATAGAAGAGGATGATATATGGGTCATGAAACTAAATTAATAAATTCTAAAAATATTTTAGTTATTGGTTTTATTAATATGTAATTATAAATTTGTGAATGAAGGTTGTAAAAGAATATGTAAATTTTAAAGAGTGTACTGTGAAAAAGTGACGGACGGAGGTTCTATTTCACAATTAAGGAGGAGTGGTATTTCTGTAAACTCCCATAGATATTCAGTAATGAGAGTCTACTGTGTAGCCATGTCAATAAAAAAATGATAAATAAACATGTACACCCAAAAAAATGTGTTTTAATTGTGTTTTCCCATAGAGTCTATGTTTACAAAGTTTCACCATTTTAGTTTTCACAATAGATAATATTTTTTATTTATTTAAATAGTTAATTAATTATTTAATCCTTAAAATAATTAAGAATTATGAGATAATATTGACACAATTTATCTAAATATTAAATAATTTTTATTAAATAAAATTCATCTATATGTGAGAAAACAATTTTAGCATAGACACAAGTAATAGAAAAATCCTTATATTAACCATAAAAGAGGTAAATAATTTCAACTTTATGAAAATTAATTAAGAAAAAAAATAATTTTATTCCTATTAAAAGATGATTAAATAATATTATTTATAAAATGTAATCAATTATAAAAAACTAAATTCACAAAATTAGGGTAATATAATTTAAAATTATACTTACATGAAAAATAGAAATCCAACTTTCCAAAGTAAATTTTTAAATATTAACAAAAATTTATACAATTAATTATAAATATAAAACTCATTCCAAAGACCCAAATTGGTTTAATCATAATATAATTTACCTAAAACTAATTTCAAAAAAATTAATACAATATGGAATGTTAAATATTATCTAAATGAAATGGTACTTATTAAGAAAATATTTTATTTTCCAATACTCATTAAAAAAATTAAACTTTTCCTAATATTACACAACATTAACTATAAGATAATCATGAAATATTTAATTTAAAAATGAATTTAATTTTTTAAAATAATTTTTTTAAATGGTTTATTAATTAATTGTAAAAGTCATGTGTCAGAAAACACAGTTTCTAAAAAATGTTTTTTAAAGAAAACAATTAGATTAATTTGTATCCCATGCTTTTTAAAAATTATAGATGAATGAAAATTTGACAGATTAAATATAAAATATTTATATTTTATATTTTTTTCCAATTCATTTTAATTAAGAGAAAATCACAATGGTTGTGTAAACACATTGGATGTGTAAACACATTTTTCTACAAAAATATATTATTTTACAATCAAATGATTTCCATTTAAATTTATAATCAATTAATTACCAGTGAAATTATATATAAATGTTTAAACAAATATATTTCATAATTTAGTTATTCTCTTTCATGCACTATTATTTTATGATGGGGTTATAACTATCAAATTAAATAATGATATTCAAATACTATATCACGATTTGATTAATCTTGGTGTTGTCTCTAAAGTAAGCTGTCATAAAAATTAGTACTTTTTCAACAAAAAATATTTCAAAAAATATCATAGTCATATATTGTTTGAGAATGAGGGTTATCTATTTTTCACCATTCCTTCTCCATTTTCACATCCCTTTATAGGAGGAAGTCATTGTCAACATTTTTATTCCATTATATGTTGTGATCCAACATGATTCCTCTTTCATTTTATTATATTTTAATCAATTATTTAGATATATCTATTAATCTATCCACTGTAATATTTTATAAATGAATTATGAGATCTAGATATTATTAAAGAATTTTATGTGTTGTTTGTTTGGGAGGTTTTTAATGTTTGAATAGAATATATTAATTTTTAATGTAATATTTTTTGGTTTTTATTTTATTAAAATTTGGAGAATTAAATGGTTAATTGGGTTTAATAAATTTGTCATATAACTCAAAATATTTTTTATGTTGGAATATATTGTTGGAATTAAATTTTCTATGTATTCCCCATCATAATTCTTTTTGGTAATTTTTTTTCAAATCTATATTGATGTCATTCTATTTTTGTTGTTGAATGAATTGTGAATGTTTTTATGATTCTATTATATTATGATCCCTTTAGAATTAAGGAATTTTGGTTTGCTCATGGTAACATATATTTGATGGTTATATGAGTAATTTGGGATTTACTCATTAAATATTTTTGTATTTTTGTATTTTTTTGATTACATGAAAGTTATATTGTGATTGTGTTTAATTATTTCCAAGATTATCATATGAAATAATACAAAAAGATAGACTCTAGAAATATTATAATTAATGTATGTAATATTTATGTGGGATTAATGGACTGTTTTTGGTTTCCAAATATGATTTTCCACTAGTGACTAACTTTATTTCCCACATGTGATATTCCATTTTATTCACAGGCCTTTTATGGAACAATATTTACTCTTTAGAATAATGTGATATTAAAATGAAATTGTTTATTTTCAAATGACATCACAAATATTATGATAACATTAAACAATAGGTTTTGAAATTATATATAAAAAATATCTAGCTTGTTTTATGAAATCAAATTAAAATGTTTTTTTTTCAGAAAATCATGAATATATAGACACAATATTTAATTTGTGTTTGTTTATTTGAAAATAATAATTTAAAAATGATTTAATGTTTTTAAAACTAATAATGTTTGAATAAATAATTTGGTTTGACTAAAATCATGTTGGATATGGTATATTTTGTAAGATGTTTATTATTATCGATTGTGCCATCCTTCCCCTCTACATTGTATTAAGAATATAGTGGGATATTACATGGCCTTAAGTGACACCACAAGGTGATAGATGTTTAAAATGAATTCCAAGTGCTTCAATATTAGTTGGGGAAAATATTATCATTTAAAATAAAATAACCCAACAAAACACACCATAACATAATTACTACTAAATGATTTACAATAATAATATAAAACAACTCATCATAAAACCATTGATATAAAAATTAAATTAAAACCATGTACCACAATGGAAGAGTCCAACATCAAGGTACACAAAGGAAGATAAAACTCAAAGAATCTATTGATAAATTACGAATATCCGAATATTATCCGTGTTCCCACTACACAATGATGTCCATGACTCACGATACACCACTAAATAAGTGTGATACATTACTTTAACATGTGTCTTGATAAACAGTGTTTGCAAAATAACCAACTTACCAAAGTAGGGGTTAGTAATGAAACTCAATTGGATTTAAAAAAATTATTTCTATACTGATGAAACTAGGATAGAACATGTTCTCTAATTCATATAAAGTAGTTATATAAAATTGTTTACAATACTTTATTCCAAATCTAAACAGTTTCACCCAAAATAGTTTTCGAAACTAAAGGAGTTTAATAAAATAAAAACCAAAAATGTCATTTAATATTTTCTCAATTCACATATGGACATATCCCACTCCATTTCACTAAACCAAACATGGACCCTTTAATCTAATCAAGCATGATTTTAGCATTGATGTTGTGAAATCAAATTCTTATCATGTGCCTTTAATGGCGGTACTTCACATCTAATATTAATCCCATTCCACACATGCTTAACCCATTAATCCAACCACATTACATTCTAAATTTATCAATAATTCAAATAAAATCATATTTTTATTGATTTTTTTATATGGTGTTAAACAAAATAACAATTTTTAAATAATCATTTAAAAACTAGTTTACCAATTTTAGTTCCCAAAATACACTAAATCTTCCTCATTCTATAGACCATCACCAAAAATATATCCAATAATTATTTCACTGTAATTTCATATTAATATTCAGGAAAAAAATTATTTTGCAATAATTTTTATTTATTTATAACAAGATGAGTCATGAGTGAAATCACATACATTATAATTTTTTGATGAACATGAAGAATAGAATGAAAACCCTCAAAAAACCTAGTTGAATATCAAAAACCATCCTTTTATCGATTCCACAAAATCAACAAATCCACATCTGAACATGATTGTCCAAAACCACCTTTCAATGTAATCATTGCAGACAATTTATAAAAAATCAAGAGAGGTACAGAATTATATCTAATAGAAACCAAAAAAACTACAATGGATGAAAGATTACTATGTTAAATCCTCTTTGATTCACTATGAAACACCATGGTATTATCTATGGATCACTGGGGAAAGAATCCATAGGCTATGAGAGGGATAAATATCGAGTGTGGGATGAAATGGATCAAAAAAGAGAGGTTAATGTCAAATCGAAATATAGAGATACATTTTGTGGATCTTGGTTTTAATCTATTCAAGGAATGTTGAATGATTAGGAACAATTTGTGTTAGCTCTGCACTAGCCTCTATCTGAATGAGGACCTTCCATAGTTGGGCCACACAATTAGAAAAACAATGCATCATCCCAAAAAAATACAACTATCCAACAAATCATGGTTTCTCATAGGTGGATACATGTTTTGGAAATCCCATGTGCCTTCTCATATTCTATTCCATTTTCCTATATCTCATTATGCACTATTTTCAATTCGTTTTCCAAGGTTTCCACTACCCATGGCCAAACTGTACACCTATATTAAATCCCAAAAAAAACCTTCCCAATGTTATCCAAACCCTCTTAAACATAATGAAAACACTTTATAAACTTAAAAATCATAAAATATGGGTTACATACTTGAAACTAGGGGTGATACATTCTACCACAATTATACATTCCTTAAATTGAATGTAAAATACCATAGCTATCCTGAAAGAGTTCGAGGAATTCCTCGACCATTTATTTATAATGTTCCCAAGTCTCTTCCAGAATACGGAAATGTTTCTACAAAACCCACACGTGACTAATGCCTTTTTCACAAAACAAATTCTCTTTCCTATCCATAATTTTCACATGCGAGTAAACCAATAAAGAATCTAGATCTAGTACAAAATGATTGTCTCGAATCAGATGGTTAGTATCAGCATGATAACATTCGAAATAAATACATGAAGTACATTATAAACAACACTAAACCATTGTGGAAATTACAATTGATATTCCACCTCCCCAACCCATTCATGTTTCTCAAAAAAGATTATGTATCGATGAGTTATTTTCCATTACTTACCATGATGACAATGACTAACACATTGAGAGATCCTCAGGAAATCATGACTGCTCACCTTAAATGATAATGAATTTCAATAATGATCCACATATGATTTTAGACGACTCTATTACATATCCATATATTTATTTATCAACTAAATCATCTCCATTTATTCATGGACAAGACTCATACCAAACAGTTTAGACTCATTGATTCTAACCCAAAAAATTAAGGAATGACAGAGACACTGATACGATGCTTCAAGATGATCCATATGTTACGAGGTATGATAACTATTGTTATATGAGAACTCCACTAAAGGTACATGAACCTACCATGGTCCCCCAAAATCTATTACTCAATCCCACTACATGCCTTCCAATGTTTTTATTTGTTTTTCATGTTGACTTTCCAATTGATGATGATTCAATGTACTCATTGTTAACTAACTCCCAACGAATTTCTATAAGGATTTATAGAAGTGAGTCATAAAGCTTAGATATATATTAAAACTATTGAAACTGGTATTCTATTAAACTTTTACACAACATAGATATCAATTTTTTTAAATTCCTTCACCATATGAGATTCATTAAAAGATATGAAATTATCTATCTTTGTGATAGGAACCACTATCACCTTGGTGGAATCATGTTTGCAACTCATTATTGGGTTAACTATTACAAAATTCATTACTATCTTATCCTTTTTTCAAATAGGGATAGGTAAATACTAAAATATACCTATTGGTCATTAATACACTTCCATAACTTTCTGAAATGTTTGGAATCATGAAACAAACTCAAATACTTTCCATTTCATGATGACCCACAAAAATGACACTTTCAATGAATTATACATTGTCTTTATTCCATGATAAATAACCCAAATCAAATTGTGGTATGAATGATGATGTTGTTACATAAAAGAAATAGATATTAACATTCAATTAATAAACAACAACATTAAACTCCCATGCATTATCTATCCCTCAATAGTCACACCACAATTGAGTTTTAACCACATATCCAGACTTTCAAAAATTGTATGTCTATGACACTTTTACCATTCTCAACAAATTTGGAACAAAAGTAACAATAGAAAAAAACACAATATGAAATTATTCTTAACATTCCATGTTCATGTCTTCTACCACCAACATAAACTGTCACTTATTTGATGCCACTTTTTTAAACTTCTCATGTGAAATTATTATCAACGCACATACCACTATATTTCATTTACCCCATTTATACATCAAGTAAAAGTCCAAAATTTGGAGATAAAAAATCCATATTCTTTGTCTTAGTTTGAAATCCAATTATGAGATATAATGAATGATGATACTATGATCCATTAAAATTGTAATCGTCTCAACTAAAAGAAAATAACTGAAAGTATTTAAAGCATATACTATGATAACTAACTCTAAATCATATTTGGGATGTTCTTCTCTTAGAAATATAAATATATTGATAAATAATCAATAACATGATCTCCAAGCGTGATAATACACCGCAACCATGATCTTAAAGAATCAAAATACACCAAATGACCAAGTTCTAATTTAAGAATGATTATCATTAGTGTTGATGTAGGGAACAAATTAAGCTCTGGAAAATATTTATGACTTTATTCATTCCATTTTAATGGAATATTATTCCCTATCAAACCCATAATAGTTGGATCGAGTCATGAAAAGTCATGAGCAAAGCATTAGTTACACCCCACAAAACAAAGAGAAATCCATATCTCAGAGAAGTTATTTAATAGTTTCCAAGAGATAGAATCCTCTAACAATATGGGATCCACTAAAACACCTATATAACAGATTACATCTCCTTGGAAATATAAATATTCTATATAAATCACACTTTGATAAATTGGCATATAGATGATATTCCCTCATGATTTCCAACACTGTCACAAAATGTTTTTAATGCTTAGCCTTTGTCCATGAATACACCAACTTTCCTTCAACAAACAAACAAATAAAATATAGGCACCAATAAAATATATGGGTCATCCAAGAAATAAATAACTCTAGTGAATTTGGGACACCAAAATGCATTACCACATATTCATAATGTACATATCGACTCCTAAAAAATATTTTTTGGAATATCCTTTTTCAGAACTCAGAATTATTGATATCCTAATCGCAAGAAAATTTTGGAAAAATACTAAACTCCCATAAATTTATTGAAAATATCATCAATCCATGGATGTTGTTACATGTTCTGTATCATACATCGATTACTCTTATAATAATTTACATACATCTGAATAGTTTTATCCACAATTTTTTTAAAAATTGGTTCTTGTAATAATGACGTGCTTGGATGAATGTAAAATTTTCTTTCTAGAAAATACAACTAAAATTGATGTTCTTGAAATTATATTGGTTCTATATGGTAATATGGAGGGAAACAAATAATTTTCCCTTGAAAAATATTAATCGTAATGTCTACTTCTCTTATCAGTAGATTCACGGAGAAATGCTGGGGGGAAAAATAAAGAAATTGAACATCCACTGATATAAATCTTTTATTCTCGATATCTTCCATCGATGCTAATGTGAATACTATAAATGGGTATAATATCATTCCAAAATATTGTACTGATATGGCTGTATCACCATTTTTTAAACATCTATCTTCTCTAAAGTGATGATCGACTCTATCTTATGTTGTAACACTAACTTTTATAGATTAAAAATTGATGTGATGCTTAAACATTTTCAACCAATCCATAAGAATTATAAAATCAAAAACATACACCTATATCACAGAGAAAATCTATATTAACTCATCACTATCAACAGTTACAGATCATGATCAATACACAAATGCAACATATTATCTTTTCCATAGAAGAGTGTGATGTTTTAACATAGAATGAACCATCCCATATTTAAAACCCAACAAATCAATAGCATAAATAGAAATAAAGTAATGAGAATCACCTGTATCAACCATAGATTTCATAAGTGTATAATTTAATGGTATCATACCTATAAACATTTATGGTTTAGACTTATCATCCCTAGTAAATTTTTTATCTCCATATAATTGGTTATTCACATCAATATATTCCTTATTTACCTATTGTGGAAACCCTTTATATGGAGTCATATTATTACATGAATAACCATGTCTAGCTATGCTATTTTAGGGAGACTAATTTTGGTTCCCCCACCTCATCGAAGCATACAACACTTACGACACATGGGAAGTGTCTTGGAAACCCATCCTCTGAGGATTGCAAAAATAGAACAGAATGTTCAATATATGACTAAAATTATAGCATTATCAAGTTTGTGTTGTACATTATCTATTCAAGTGGTCCAGGGAGCCACATTAGAAACCTCATAACGTGCTCTTGGGGCTTGGGGGAAATTTTACAGTTCCAACTATTAGATTCTGAGCATTCCCACTACCTTGAATGTAGGTTTCCCACTTCTACTTACTCCAACCATTAGAGTTCCAAATAGTTTCTCAAATATATCTACATACTCCCTCAACCTATAGCTCTTGAGATATCCCTTTGTTCCACAATAACTATATTAATCATCTCTATACAATATTTATACATAACAAAAAATTATTTGAGCGAATATCATTCCTAAAACCTGATTCAAATATTATTGGCTTCAACTTTAATCTAGAAGAATCAATAGTTAAAAACCTGAATAAATTCATAAATTACATTTCATAACATTTCATTGTGATGCTCTATTGTTTCAATCTGAATAACCCATTTTTCCATAAAATTCTAAACATACGATGATTGAATTGTTTGTTGAAAAATTATTCAAAATCCCCCCATCCAATTTCTTTTTATAACTTATCCTCAACAAATAAATTCCACCACTATCATGAATGATCCATATTCATGTAGGTCAGCATATTTATGTTCATATTTTTTGATGAGATAAAAGAATTAATATTTGATTCATGATATTCAGTGACACCACATTTTTCGTTAGTTCGCAATCATTGTGAAGGTGATTGGATTCTTCAACATGAATTGGATATTGTGATACACTTGTGTTAGATCATTTACCCTACCACACTATCTATATCTTTAATGTCTTCAAATATTCTCTAAACAAGCTATTGGTTCACTAGTGTCATAAGTGCATCCAAATTCTTAGTATCTTCTTCTGGTTGGTTCATATGATGCCTATGAGGTATCATTCTCCATAAAAACAAAAATCATCATTTGTATGACTCTCTATAATCTAAAGGCTTAAATTTTTCAAATTCAACCATATCATAGTATTAAAAAAGAACACCCCAAAATTCAACCTTTTTCACATTCATCCATTTTGAAAAATCTCACCCCGCATTTGAAAACCACATGGTTAACAAAATACCAAAATCATGATCTTTATCTAAATCATTAGTTTGAAAACAATTTCAACATTTTTCAAAAATTAAATCAATTCATCAAATCATTACTCAAAAGTTTCTATGAAATCCAAGTGATAATTAATTTTAAAATTTTATGTTCTGTTCTTCTCATTGGCTAAACTCTTAAAAATGATCTTACTATTCATAAGAGTTTCTCCAAAACACTTATGTACCCAACTCCCCAGTAACATAATGTTCAGCATAAAAAGAATATATACATACTATTATAAACCATATTTCATATCCCCAAACACAAACAAGTTTCTACCATCCCAACTCAAGGAATAAAACAGAATAAATTTCTACTCCAAGACTGAAATATTCGATGAAAACTAGTTATTCAAGGAAATTAAAAGATAACACCAATTGTAACATCCAGCTCGTCCTAATTGTCGTGATATGGGGTGAGGACATTATGTTAGCATAAGATATATCCCCAAGCCATGAATGGATAGAAATAAATTCCAAGGTCATAAATACAAGAGAGGAACAAATTTACCTTTGAAAATTGAACAACACAAGAAAACAAACCCTTTAAAAATTACTACTACAAGATTCATGATAACAATGTAATATAACTCAAGGTAAAACCATTAATATACAAATTAAACTAAATCCATGTACCAATACATAAGACTTAAATATCAAAGTATATATAGGAAGACTAAACACAATGACTCCAATGTCAAACACCAAAGATCCAAACAATCTCTATGCTCAAAATCCACAAAACATTAATTGAATCCCAAACTACCACTATATATGTATGATAATTTGAATCTACCTATGTCTTGGGGTACCATATATTTGAAATAAATAAAGTTTCAATGCTACATGATTGATGTAACTTAGTATCCTTTCCCCAAATGACATCCCTACAAATGCCAATGGGATACAACAAGTCATTAAAATTATATAAAATAGTTCTATAAAAGAATTTTAAAAAATTTATACCAAATAAAAATGGTTTCACACCATAATAATTAATCATAGTAAACTATTTTCCATGTAATTCAACCAAAAAATTCATTTAACCATTTCAAAATTTTCAAGTTGGAAGAAATCATTCAAATTAACATAACCACACACACATATTATACCACAAAAGAATGGTGTTACCATTAAAGGTGGAACATCATGACCTGAACCCATAACTTTGAAGGTCGTACATCATGACCAAAAAACATCGCAATACACACATGCTCAACCAATTAATCTAACCGCATTTCAATGCATATTTATAAAAAAATCAATAAAACCATATTTTAATTGAAAATCTTTTTACGTGCATAAAAACTAAATAACCGTTTTAATATTGTTATTTTAAAACAATGTAACCATTTTTAATTTCTGAAAAACACCCAATTTACACAATTCCCAAAAATTTCACCAATGATTATTTTACAAAATTATTTCATATTAATTTTAGAATTAAATTCTAAAAAAATAATCAATTTTAAATAAATAATGTAGTTATAGAAATATGAGTCATGATTGAAGCCAAATGCTACTATATTTTATGAAAAAACATGAATATCATCACAAAAATACATATAAAAGTAGGTTGAATCACAAAAAACAGACTTAGTTATTTTTCCCTAATATTATCAAGACAAAATCTAACCATTATTCGCATAAAACCCCTCAGATTTTCTATAGTGGGAAATATCTATAAATCCACTAGAGGTGGTAAATGATATCTAAGAAAACCCATCAATCATACCAAAATTGAAAACATACCACGAGAAAAAGGGTATAACCCCACCATAAAAAGCCTTCAAATAAGCTCCAGATCGGCTGGGAATGATCCTTTGTCTTTGGGAGGGATAAATCTTGTCATTTGGAAAAATTACAGGAAATATGGTTTATTGGAAAATCCATACTTGATCCACTTTTTTATCTTTTTTTTAAACAGTGAAGAGTTAGTAACGCACTTAGTAAAATTGTGTGCTAACCATATGTATGCATCTACCTCAAGGATGACCATGAATGGTTGGTCTTTATGGTTAGAAAAAATGGAGAATAAATCGCTTAAAATCACACTATCCCACCTTGAATTATTTCTCCTATGTGGACCAAAGGCTTGGAAAGACCATGTTCCTTCCTATGTGTCAAAACCTTGTCCTCTATCTCTATGTGCATGGAATTTTTTAGGTGTTTCATGGTTTCCATAAACAATGATCAATCATTACACCTATATAAAAGCTAGAAAAAACAACCTAAATGGTTTGAAACCCCTCATTAACATTATCAAAACACATCATATATATAAAAACCATAAATTAAGGGTCACATACATGATGTCTTGGGTGGGATATATTCTATCCTGATATGTTGTTTTTATTTTATTAATTCACTTTCATTTTATTAGATGGATGACCATGCTTACTCTATATAACACCCTCACTCATTTGTTTTTTATTTTTGGGGTAGGATGTGTATAACTAACAGTAATCATTATTTTTTAAATTAATTATAGTAGTAATATATAATGTTATTATAATATACATGACTCTACATATTTATATAATCGTAAATGTTTTCTCATTTGGTGGTACTAAGATATCAATGGTATGTCACCCAAGGGATTTGATGTGGTCATTTTGTTATCGTGGGAGGGTGTGATAACCTTTGTTTTGAAAATGTTATTTGTTAGGTTATTCAATATCAACAACATGGGGAATGATTCTACATTTGGGTAAGACCTAATCAATTTTTCATAATTATTTATTCGATGTGTAATGATATTATTATGATTTCCTTCCAATAGTCAGTTATAAAAGGGATCTTATTTTATGTTTGAGGTAACATATTTCCATGACATTGTTATATTTTTATTATTTATAATAGAGTGTCGAGGAACATAACATACATGAAAGATAGTATTTTGTAGAAATAAAATTATATAAAGGATATATATAATAAGAAGTTTATTGTTGTGATAACACTTTTATAGAGAGGTGATGTTAAGGATAAACATAGAAAGCATGATTGATGTTGATTATATTATCATGAAATTTCATTCATTGTAGTTATTTTCCATTAGCTAATTTAGATACTGTGTAATTTTATATTAGTTTATAAGAGGGAGGTGATGAATTTTATTAGTATAAACTGTAATATCTACCATATAAAAGGTTTTTATCCTTCTTGTATACATGTTATTGATGCTTTTGACATTAAACATGAGATATAATAATTGGGATGATGAAGGATTGTGATTCTTGATCAATGGGGATTGTTTATAGCCATGGGGATATAATATCTTATACTAATTTCTAACCCCTATAAATAAATCTGATACATTTAATAGATAAATTCTTTTAATATGGGAGGTTAAGAATGCATTTCACTAATAAGGATCACTTTATTGATGTAAAGAACATTTTATGGGATGATGTGTTTTATATATCATTTTGGAATATTGTTATTTATTATTTTCCTATTATTATCATAATATTGATATTCAATTTTAATTATTTTATTCAAAAATTATGTAAAATACCATCATGTTTTCCTTTATATATAATAATATTTTATTTTTTTACACTAATATTAATACCCATTATCGTATTTATTATTAAAAAAATTATATCCCATAATATTTTATATCTTTATTACATTCATTATGTGAGATGAAAAATTATTTATATGAATATTAATTGAGGGAGTTTTATTATGTATGTGAGGTGTGACCTCTAAATAATCATGTATAATTAGATGAGTGTTACCCTAATATATACTTCATTGTGGGTATACGATTATATATGACATGTGTGAAGCAGTAACATGTCTGGGAAGTACATTTGTGATACCTTTGTAGTGAGTTTTTTATATTTCAATTTAACATGTTGGTATAATGTTATTTTAAAAGAGCTAATTTGATATATGTTTTGTGTCGATTAAGTGGAATCAACCCCATGCTTGTTAATTTACCCACATGATCACAAAAATTAATAAAGTATGATTGAGAGGGTGAGTCCTAATGAATTTTTTGATGAACTCTATGTTTTCAATGTATGTGGGTAATCATATATGTTCAAATGTATGTGTTGAAACAATGATGAAGTTAAATATTGAGTCAATATAAATAGGTTTTTTTAGGTCATTAATCCTATATATGATATTTTCGGGTTGATCTGGATATTTTTTTTATAATTCTCATATTTTTATGATAATATATATTGGAAATGAGGTCACACATTGGATTATATATTAATATATATATATATTTAGGTACTATTATAATTTTTATATCATATTCTGATATATTCCAATAATGATGACTATATAATTTTATATGATAGTCTGTGGGATACCACCTTGTCTACCAATTTGTTTACACAAGGCTGTATAAGTGATGTTGTAATTTGTTGTGAAGATTTTTAAAAACTTTTATTATAATCCTCAATGGTTACCATCGATTGAATAACTGCCCCGTATTTAGTTCATGCCCTTATCACTAGTTGACCTCTAAGCAGTGGTGAGTTGTACATGAGGTTTTGTGTTTTATTATCTATCATCAGTGTCCCATATTGCTAGAGAATTAATTTGATGGGAGTTAGATGACTACACATGAGTGTTTTTTTATTTGATCATTCCTCGTATTTAATATATGATACTGATGAATAGTTTTAGTGATTCATGATGATCTGATTTATTTATTTATTTTAATTATCATGAAAATTATATTACTAGGTAATTAAAGAAAAACATTATATTCATTTTATTTGATGTAATTCCTTGGAATGAATAATTTTAATTAATTTTAAATTATAATATTTTTTAAATTTTCCTTCATATAAGTGAATGTTTTAAAAAATTTAATAGGGTGAATTTATTTATTTGGGGTAACTTATTATGTAATTGTATTTTTTTAACCAAAATTAAGCAGGAATTTATGTGTTTTTTATAATTAAAAAAACATGTTTTGTAAAAAAAATTCTCATGAGGTTCAATATATAGGTAATAATTTTTCAAGTCCAATTCATGTAAAATTTTATTATACCTAGTGTTTTTGTAATAAATTATAATTTTTTTAAATAATAACATTTTTGAAATCATTTGAAAATTATTTTACAAAACATTGACCTATGAAGTCAATAGAGTTATATATTTTTAGTTATTAAAACCCTATAAAATTATTTTGAAATTATATTTCAAAAAAATGAAGACAAATATTACTTTAAAATGGACTTTATTTCATGAAGTAGAATTTTCCTTCAAGATATTTTTTATTTTAGGGTTGTTGTGGGAAACCCTTTGATTCCAATGGACTATCCTTTCCTAAAATATCATGTTTTTATTTTAGTAAAAAGGGAGTAACATGTTTTAGAAATGTGAAATAAGTTACTATAATATTACATTTATGGTTTTTTAATAACATTTTTGTAGTGAATCCATTTTTTTGAATTTGGTGTTTTGATTAGGGGCTCAAGTTCAATTCTTGTGTGGTGTGTTATGATTAATATATTTAATTTTCATGATTACTAATTAATGAGTACATGTAATTAGTGAGATCAATGATCTTGATAGAATTAACGATTTTCATATTTTGGCCACATGATTCTTAATTTAATATGTGAATCTCATGGTGGGGATTACATTACGGTACATTTTCGATACTTATTCCTTAATGAGGGGATCCCCAAAATAATTATAATGACAAAAAATTATTATTTTGGGAATTGAGGGAGAATTATAACTATATCAATATTCCATGTTTTTTTAAAGTGAGTAACATAAAAAGGTTTTTAGAGTTTCCCATTTTGTGCATGGAGATATTTTTTTATAAAATTTAATATAATAATAATAAATTGGTTAAAGTGAAAGGTTTATATTCCTGAGTGAATGTTATTTTCTTTTTAATGATAGAAATAAATATGGTGGAGGACTTTTTCAACTAATACATTATATAGTGTTAGTGTAATCAAGAGAGAGTTGGATTTCAATAGGGAAATATATAGGTGAATATTTATTTTTATATAAGAATCCACATGGAGTTTTTTTTGTTATTTTTCGGGATTTGAAGTATGTTATTATACATAATAATACACATTTTGATCAATAGAGTCAGAATTAGGAACATGATATGAGGAATATATGTATTGTGGCCCGCAGAAACCACCAATAGAACCCCATTAGTAGAAAACAAGGATTTTAGTTTCCATGTAAATGTTCTATAATTACTACCTGAAACATAAAATTAGTTTTGAAAGTACATGAAGATCCAAATGTTCTGATGTGATATCCCTACATTATTTCTCCATTTTAATGGGCAAGGGTATTGTAGGACATCAAAAATGGGGCTAGGGTGAAATATTGACAAAAAAATTTCCATCTCTCAAATTCAATATCCCATCAATAATTTGTCTAAAAAATTCTTATTGATATGGTAATACAGTAATATAAAGAGAGATATATTAAACTTATTACACAATGTTTTTTATAAATAATATTCAAATTCTCTACCATGGGAATATTCCATTGTTAATAGTGGTTGATGTCCTATAATTGAATTAGTTATAATAATATCATTTAGATTATAAAATTCATCATGGATAGGGTTATGAACTCTATGTATAATAATTAAATATGAGTCACAATATGTTGATATATCTTCTCTCATGGACTATAAGTGTATTGAAAATTTACAACATTTTTCAACCCATATTCTCCATTGTACACCCATCAATTATTTAAAACACCCTGAGACACAATAATATTTCATTTTTTGAATAATTTTTTTTTCTTTTCTAGCATTCATTTTATGTAACACTACTTTGGATTGGGCCACAGACAATACTAGGTTCCCTTGAAAGTGTATAAGGCATGAAAAACCAAATTATTAGTTTATAAAAATCCCAACACTATATGATATCATTATTTTCATATTATAAATTATAGAAAATGTTTTTGACTCTCATACTATTGGTTTAAGGGATATATGAAAAGGAAAAATCTATTCTTATGCTTAAGAAGTTTTATTTCTCTAATGTCTATATTTCCATCATTTATTGAATCACCTATTTTAAAACTAAATTTTCAACTTTTTAAAAAATTTACCAATATAAATAAACTTCATTTTTTTTAAATTGGATTTTCATAATTAATATGGATTTATTTATCTTTTTTATTGTTCGTAGATGTTTTATTTTTTTGATGAATAGTGAATAGAAAAAAAATTTAGTTGAAAACAATTTTTTATTTAAAATAATGATTATTGAAAATTTTTTAATGGGATTGAAATATTTAATAGATCAATTAAACATCAATTAGTCCAATTTAGGTCATTATAATCATTTTATATTTAATTTAATTATAAAAACAAAATGAGATATTGAACATTTTCTCCTTAAAAACCTGCTTTGTCTCCATGTCTCTGGGATTATCATGAAATTTAATTTGTTAAATTTTGTGACTTTAATTTTAAAAAATGTATATAAATAGTTGAAAACATTATAATGTTTTTTGTTCTAAAAAAATAACTTAGTTATTGACCAACAAAATTAGTGAGTGAAATTAATATTAATTATATAGATTAAGGAAAATATTTAATTACTTAATGGTTAAACATTAATAAAATGTGAAAATCTTACCTAAAAACATTCTAAAAACCTTATGGCTACCCAAAGTTTGACCATATACCATATGTTTTCTAATTTTATTAGTTATTATGACACCACTAAATAGTTATGACCTATATCACAATTTATGTATAGAAAAGGATGAAAATGATCCTTTTAAATATTTTACATTTTTAATGAAATGAGACATGGAAAAAACATAATATTTTCTATTATAAAGATTTTTTTAAATATAAATTGGTTTTAATTATCATAATAAATTATACTTAATTATTAGTGGGGAATATGTTATGTAAAATGGTTAAGAAACACAAATGTAGTGATTATTTAAGAAATATTTAAATAAAATGAATGATACAAAATATATTAAATATTACTACATTTGAATAAATTATTGTGTTCACTTGTTTTTTTAGAAAAATATATCACTATAAATATATATGAAAATAAAATATTTTAATTCAATATTTTTAATGATATTTTTAAAGATAAATTAAAAATAATAATATCAAAAATGTCATTATTGTTAATTTACAATAAATGATATATTATTAAAAGTTATAAAATTTATTAAAAACCATAAATTCTAAAAAAGTATTTTTATATAATACAAAATTTAAAATTTAGAATATTAATGGACCAATTTATCTCTTATAATCAAAATTTTTACCCCTAAATAGTAAAAAGCATGATTGTACGGTTCGAGTTAAAGCATTGTCTTTTTATATTACAAGTGATTGTTTTAAGATTAATTAACAACACACATGGGAATTAGATTTCGTAAATCATATATAATATTTAGAATAAAATAGTTCAATATTTTCCAAACCAAATTTACATTAATTTAGTATTCATGGACAAATTAAAATGTTTACACATTTTATTAATTAAATGAAAAACCAAAATGAAAAAAATAATGAAACATAAAGACTAATGGACAAAAGGAAAAAAATTCTATTATTATTCTATGCTATGATTTTTTCTACACCATAATTACCCTTTAAATTAATGTTGTTCAAATTTTACGCACATGTGGTAATGGATATCTCCTAATAGTGTTTTAGTTTTTGTATTTATAATAATTCCACGTATTACCCACTTTAAAAAGGCATTCAATCTCTGCCATCCTCAAACCTATTAAGACATATTCTCTCATCCAACCCCTACCAAATTAATATACCACCATCCCACACCTTATCCTGGAAGACTAAATCTTTTTATAAATATGACCAAGGAAGTCATTTTTATAATCTAATAGGAGTAACCCAATTAAGTGGTAATGTTCTTCATAGATCACTTTTGTTTCATATCTTTATCCACCACATATATTTTTTTACATGTTGATTATAATGTAACAATATTATTATAAATATAATAATATTTTTTATATTGGGGGTATTACCTATAGCATCACACACTTCCATAAAATGGGATGCACAATCGTTATTCATATGTATTGTGGATAACTGCCTCGCAATCCAACATATGTTGTTCTTCAATTACCACATTTCATGGTTGGAAATAATGATAGATGTAATGTTTATAAATGATTTATATAATATCTATAATATATTTATTTGGTTATAATTTTTATATAATAAATACCTTCCTCTTTTCCATTTTTTGGGAGTATGTTAACATCTTTGTGTTCATGTGGACTACCACCTCCTCAAAATGATGAGATGCAGTAACACTACACATGGAATGTATAAAGAATGGGTTTAAAAAAATATATTATTTATATAATAAAAAATTATACATTAATTAAAATACACTTATATAATATTTACAATAAATTCATTTAATATGATGAGAAAATGAAAATAAAACTTTTCTGTGCGTATGACCTACCATCTCTAAGAATGGTGCATTTAATTTATACATAAAAATTTTATATATTATTATAAATATATATATAATGAATATATGTAATATTTAAATAGTGGATTATATTTTGGATATTATTAAATCATAATCTATGTAATAGGAATTATAATCATGTTAAAAACATAGTTGACAAACAATGTAATTAACACTTGAAATGATGAATTTCATTAAATATTATTAACAAATGTGTTATAATTATATATATATATATATGATATTTTAAATATAAATATGGTTCATTTAAAATTAATTAAAATTATTATAACCATTATACATAATGTTAAATAACGTTCACCCAAAAGAGAGTGTAATATAAGGTGTTGTCATCTTCATTTTTACATCTGTGAGATAAATGTAATGTTTTCCATATAATAATTTTTTGTGATATATCTACAAACCCTTTTAATATATAATGTCATAAAACATTTTAATACATTTTTATATATGGTTTTAATTATAATTATAGCATCCATGATGTTTTTATTAAAAAAATAATATGGTAAAAGTTTTTTTGAAATATCACATTCTTTTGTGATTTTTAACTATTTCTTGAAACAATCAATTTATTGTAAACAATTTTAAATGAAATTTTTTCTATGTAATATACATATTATTGAATTAAGTTTATTATTATTACTGAATACATGTTACTTTTCTTACATATAGTGTTTACTTTGAACGTTATTTTATTAAATAGGTAAATATAGATCAATTAATATTATTTACTCCATGAAAATTTTTGATGATATATAATGTTTCTTGATAATTAAATAGATTATTCAATAGATTTGAAATTTTTTTAACTAGTATAAAATTAGTGGGGACTGGTAATATAGAACACCTCAATGCATCGAGAGGTTGTCATGAGACGAATCGGTTGGCCAAATCATTGTAATTTAAACTCACCCAAGAATAGATCTTGAACATAAAGGTGTCATGTATCATCGAATCAGGTAATATAATAATCATAAAAATACATCATTTAGATTTAGTAATTATTTATCCATGATATTGTTTCCATTACAATATCTATAGATTTAGATCATTTCTAATTTATTGATTAAATGGAATTTGTTTGAATTATTTATCGTTCCATATTGATTTTTCCATATACAATTGTTTAAATGGAATGTGTGTTAAATTATTTATCTTTTAATTTTGATTATGATAAATTATTAGTTAATATATATTCTATATTATTACTTGTACTGATCATTTAACCTCACCAATTGTTCTTTTCTTTCTTTATTATAGGAGTATTAATTTTTGGATTGAGTTACAAGGATAAAGTTTATGACTATTTGTTATGTTTTATGTTTTATTTTCATCTAAAAATGTAAAATAGAAATCATGTATATAATATAATTTGAAAAACCTATTAATGTTATATGTCCCCTGGGATTTTTTTTATATTCATGAAGATGTAATAAAGTAAGGTACTAACTCTAGGATTCTAGGGTTGGGGTGTTATAGTTGGTATAAAGGAGAATTAGTAGAAACCATGAAATATAGATTTAGGATATAATTGTTTATATTTCATAATCAATGATATACTTTGAGTATATGTATATAATAACACCATAAAAAACCATGATTATTATTATAATATTATTTATCCATAAATATTTAAATTTATCTTCTGTATTTCACATGTTTTTTTATTTTCATGATACAAATTATTCAAGTTTATATTGTCATTTGGATATAGATCATTGTAGAAGTAATGTGAGCCTCCCCAATAAACATAATCCAAATAATAATAATCATCATTCCTTTTATTTTGTTATTCCAATATTACAAAAGAAAATAGTCTCTTGATAATTCTGGTAATATAAGGATATAATATCATATGAGAATGATATAGGCAATGAAATGAAAATGTATTATGGATTCAGAGAACGTTCTAGAACAAGAGGATAGCTTGGAAAATGCTGGATAATGGAATGATGGAAATGAAGTATTATTTTCACATGTAATAATTTTGAAAACAATCAACCTAGATCATTCCTAAAAATAATGGGAGTTTTATACATGTTTGAAGAGAATGTAAACATTTATTTTTAATACATGGGTAATAATGTGGATTAAAATATACAATGCTTCAAATTCATGTAGATATATCTCTCTTTAAATTAATTTCACTGGAGATAAAGGGACATACCCCAACGAATATATTGTATAATGGTCCATATTTTTATTATAAAATAGACAAAGTGGGTTGATTAATTTACCCATTTTTTAGTTCATGAATTATGTAATTTGAAGAAGGTAATGGCCATGATAATAATAATATATATATGGATTGAAAAAATAAATTAACATTAATAATTTCAAAGATTATATTAAAATATATAATGATTACGAAATGTTATCTAGTGTAATGATGAACTTTATGAAAAACAAATTATTTATAATTATTAATTGGTTACTTATGTTGATTTAATGATCTTTACCTAAAGATATGATTGATATGTTTAATGTAAATTTGATACGTCTAACTAACAGAGATCAGATTCAAATGTTTTAGATGATAATAAATTCAAGGTTCATAAGGTTAACCATTTTATAAATGGTTTAAGTTGATCTTTTGTTGTTGAGTTAGTGGTTAATGTATTACCTCTTCATATTTTGCAAACTGTTTAAAGAGATGAATTATAAATAGTTCAACAAGAAACTATAGGAAACAGTTTTGTTTATGAAATCAAAATATTTCAGTAAAGTATATTTAAATATATTTTTAGACAGTGAAATAATTTATAAACTCTAGTAAAAGAGTTTTGAAATGAAATTGTGTCTTATTATCTCCATTTTGATGACATTATGACCTTTTCAGACATCTTCTCTATGACTTTGTGATCAGAAACATTTAGTTGAACATGATCCCTATTAGTCTCCATCAAAACATGATAGTTATATTTCTTTTACATTCCAAAGTGTTCATTAATTTTATCCAATTTGAAATCATCATTTTGGGTCGAGATTTTCATTTTATCTTCCATATTTTTAATAAGATGTGTTCTTTACCTTATATAATATTATTGTTATTCAATATTTTTTATTTCCAAATATAAAAACCTTGATTACTATGATCAATCATGAATTAAAATGAAGAAATTTATTTATTTTTGGGATAATGTAAAACCTAAATACATTAACATACTTTTTTTAAATTAAATTATTATTATTTTTCTATATTTCTTTATACATTACACTATGTTGGCTTGTGCCACACACAATATTGAGTTCCATCGATAGTGTATAAGACCCTAAAGAAAAATTGTATAAGTGTTAGTAACTTTATGATAAATAATGATATAAATATTTTAATATTCTATACTCAATAATTTTTTTAATATTTATAGAGTATATTTTATACACATATAATATGAAAATATCCAGTTTTATTCATAAAAGGATGCATTTTTTAAATTCGGTTTTCCACCCTTTAATGCCTCACCTATTTTAAAACAATATTTTGTCCATTTAATAATATATTTTGAAAAAATATCTTAATTTCAGAATTATTAATTTTGAATTTATATTATATCAATTTCTTGGTGTTTTTTAAGGAGTTATATTTTTTGATGAATTGTAATGAATAATGTTTTTTAGTTGGAAACTGACTTTTCCATAAAATAATTAATAGTTATAAATTATATTTTAAAACTTTTATATTGTTAAATTAGATAAATAATATATATTATATTTCCACATAGGTTATTATATTTATTTTAATATTTAATTCAAATATAGAATATTAATTCACTTTGGAACACCTTCACTGTAAAAACCAACATTCCCTCTGTGTCTGCGGTTAAGCTTTAAATTTAATTTAAAAAAATATGTAAATATACATTAGATAAAGGTATATATATATATATTTATAGATGGTATCATTTAAATATTTATTATATCACAAAATCAATTTAATTTATTTTTAAATATTAGTGAATGTAATTTACATTAATTACAAAAATTTGAGGTAAATATTTGTATACATTATGGTTGATCTATAATAATAAGTAGAAAATTACATATAAATTTGTACAAAATCCATTGGATGCACATATTTCATCAATATAACTTTCTGTTAGAATTTAAGAAGTTATTGGAAAACTGTTTCATAAATATGAAATATATAATAATTTATGTAACTAAAAATACAAAAAAACCACATTCCTTACATTTACCATTGATAAAGCCTTAACTTATGAAAAAAATATTATATGAACGGTTATAATTAAGGAAATTGAGTTGTTTTTAACATTATAATTTATCAATAATTTTTATAGATGATTTAGTTACTTAAAAATCTTAAGTATTGCCATACGAATGAATATTATGTTAATAATTAAATAAAATAAATGATACTGTAAATACTAAAAGTGAAGAAAATTGAATGAATTATTGTTTTAATTTTCATTGAATATGAAGATTAAATTTAAAATACAATTAAAATTAATATATTTTAAATCAACAATTTCCATGATATTTATAAATTTCAATTAACATAATAAAGTCAAAAGTTACATTATTATTAATTTCTAATAAATGATATTTAATTAATATATTTAAAACGTACTAAAAATACAATATTATGAAAATTGACTTTTATATTTTATTAAATATAAAACATGTTCTATTAATGGACCAATTCTTCTTTTATTATTAACATATTTCCCCTAAAATAGTAAAAAACAAATTAGTGTGGTTTCGGTTAATTCCATGATTTTGCGCTTTACATGTACTTATTTTAAATTTTACTTCCACCGCACAACGGAATTATATTTTTTAAATTATAAATAATATTTATAATTAAATTGATTTAAATTTTATAAAAATTATCACTTTAATTTATTTTTACTTGATTAATTACATATATTAGAAAACTACTAAACTAAATGGAAAACCAATTTGACAAAACAATTATGAAACATAATATATATGGAAAAATTGATAAAAACTCTTTTATTATTTTGTGGTGTGAGTTTCTATCTACCATAATTATCAATTAATCAATTATATTTCCATTTTTTAATCACATATGGTATGGTAGAACTCTCATTTGTGTGAGCCTTTTGTTATTTATTAGAATGTCACTCTTCCTACACTTTAAAAGTCATCCACTTTTCACCTTACTCACACTAATGAAGACATATTGGCTCATCTATGCCATGGAAAAATATTCTTCAAAAATATCTACACTAATAATACATCCCCCACATTATGTATAAATCAAACCAAGTAATTCATTTGGTATAAACCAAAAGCAGTTACCCGAATAAGAGGTAACTTAATTCAATGATCATTTTTGTGTCATTTCTATTTCCAACCCTTCAATTATTATCATATTATTATTATATAAAAAATTGTTTCATAAAAATATTTATATTTTTTATATTATGGATACAAATTAATCATTCACTCACTTCCATAAAATGTGATACATAATCATCATTCTTGTGTACGGTGGACTAGTGCCTCACGAACTGATATAGTTTGTTATTCTATACCACCATTCATGGTTGGAAATAATGAATGATTTATTTTTTATATATTATATACATAATATTAAATGTAAATTTATACTTATATATTTTTTATATAACACATTACTCCATTATTTACATTTTTTGAGAATACGATTTCATAGTTTGTGGACTTCTGGAAAACTGCCTACTCAAAACAATGTTATTCATTAATTCTATACATAGAATGTACAAAGGATTTTTTAAATAGACATTTATGATATATATGATTAGAATATTATTATTTGATTATAAAATATGTATATATAATTTATTTTTCATTATTTTAATAATACAAGAAATTGAAATCAATATTCATTCATATGTAAGGCATATCGTCTCTATTAACGATGGATTTCACATATAGATTAAAATTTTATAGTTTATTAAAAATACATATATAATGAATATATAAATCATATTCCAGATTTTTTAAATTATAGGGAATATTAAATCATTTTATATGTGAAAGGAACAACAAATTACATGTCAAAGAATAAATGAATAACATGCCAATTAGCACATAAAATATTCATAAGATGAAAGATTACTATAAAAAGGATTATAATATGTTATAAAAGAACTATATAATAAATAATAAATTTTAATATGGTTATTTTTTTATTTAATGATATTATTAGAACCATTATATAGGATCTTAAACTACGTTCAACAAATAGTGATTGTAGGGTAAGGGTTCTTCATTTTAATTTTTATACATGGAGATAAATGTTGTATTCCCAACATAATTATTTTGTGAAGAGAATATACAATGAATTTTTATATATTATATCTTGAATAGTTTTATATTCTTTTTATTTAAAATTTTTACATCAAATAATCTCATCCAATGTGTTTTTATTCATAGTTTATAGATTAAATGTTATGTTTTTTAGTTATTGACATTACCCAATTGATTATAACATATGGAGTTGTTTAAATGTAAAGTATCTTTAGATGTTTAAATTTACATATTTGTTATTCTTATTGATTAATTATAACTTCCACTATGTTCATACCATTTCTAATCATTTTATCCCACCCTTATATTGTTTCCATTCATAGGATATAAATTTGAATTCATAGAAAGAGTATCAAGGATGATGTTTACGTTCCTTTGTTATGTATTATGTTTTATTTTCAATTCCCAATGTAAAATTTGTATCATGTATGAATTATAGTTATCAAAAATAGATAAACTGATATGTCCTTTGTGAATTTATTTCTCGTAATCATGCCAATGTAATATTGTAAGGTTGTAGCTTCAGTCCCATAGGGTCAGGGAATTACAATATCTATATGAAATCGGTACCTATATATCTTAATGTATCATTATAATTTTATATTGTTGATGTTCCAAAAAATAATAGAAATTGCAATTATCTTAATGTGATAATAATATTTGGGACAAGACAACAATATCCAAAAAATTAGAATACATAACTTTCAAAATCATCAAATTGATACAAAATATATTCACCATCATTATTGTGTAGACAATGTGATCATCATGTAATATATTTAAATCACTCTATCTAGTGAAATAATAATTTTTCATTTATAATGCAATTCATATGAGAACTATTTCTCTATTGTGACATCATGGACCACAATTGAATTTTTTTTATCTTTTTATAAGTAGTAGTAAAAAATTCTCATGGTCTTACTATTATGGTTCTTACAAATCTCTTTAACTCCTCAAGTTTTCTTCCTTCGTGGTAATTTTTTCCCTCATAATTATGTTATTGGAAATAGAAAATCATAATTCATTTTTACTACAACTATGATGCAATTAAACAACAAATAATCTATGATCTTTTTATTAAAAAATAAAATATAAAAAACCCTAAAAAATTAATGAATGAACTATAACACATGAAATTTTATAAAAGTAAACTAATATGGAATTCATTAAAGTTTCACAGAATTACCTAGAATTTTTCTTTTGTTATTATATACATCATGGTTTAACAATCAATTATACATTGACCATTTATTGATTGTGATGAATGAACAACTCCACATTTTGGAACACATTTCATGATGGACCTATAATCCAAAGAGTCATCAACACCCCAATCTATATTGTAACATAAATCCCATATAGTATTTATTAAAAAAATTGAATGAAAAAATCATATTTCCTCTATTTTTTAAATAATACCATATATCTCCCTAAAAATTGTAATCATATTCTTTCTAATCACTTAATAAACACCTTAAAAAATACACTTCCACCGTCACAAGAATTGATCAATTTTATTCCCTAAATTTCTAAAAAATAGAATTTAACTAGAGGTAGAAATGTAAAATAAAAACATATAAAAATTTAATGAGACAATAAACTACAAAAATTAATATAACAATATGGATGGAATCCATCAATATGGTTATTTTTATGATATATACAACATAATATGATATTGAAATGTATTCAAAAAAAATATATATTCCTTCGAGATTTTCAATGACATTTTTTAATTTCATATCGATATGTTTTAGTATATATTTTTATTTAAGAATCATTCACAAGTACATTATACATTGTATTTAATCCATAATCATCAATGATTATAAAACATTATCCCACATGTATTTATTTTGTTACATCATCCATATAATTTACATTTCCTATAATGAAAAAAATACTTATCTTTTATTGGGATTAATGACTTGTTTTTAATCGTGTCATGTAATAAAATATACTATAAAAAATTCCACCAGAAGAAGAATTCTTAATGAAAACATATCAAACATAATAAACATAATGATAATTATAAAGTTGCAAAATATTGTATTTTTTATCCCATAATCCCTATTTGATTGTAAATTTGATGAATTTAATAATATTTTTCATTTAAATAATATTTATTTAATTATAAATAATTTGGGATAATCCATAAATAGTTATTATAAAAAAAATGTTTTAGTAAAACCCATGTGGATGTTTCTGCATGATGTAATTATTGAAATGTTGAAGAAGGTTTCTCATGTGATTCTTGGAGGATTATTATTTATTTATTTTAATCTATCATTTATATATTTTTCGTAAATGTTATTGATGATGTGATCTATCTAGAAGACATGGAACATGCTTTAGACCCTACATCACAACATATGATGTGATAACTTATGTAATTATATTTCTTAGTGGTGTCACCTAATCCCTATAAAATATAAATGGATAGAAAATAAAAATGTTAGACTCTATAGAATTAGTTTTTATGACACAATAATGTTCAAATTATTCCTGAAATATATTAGATACTAATAAATTCTATCATTCAATAATATTCTACACAATCCATTGGTGGATCCTAGATACCACATTGCCAAGAGGGATCGAGATAGGAAAGCACATCTGAGAACACATTTGTATAAAAACAAGTGCATATGAAGTCTGAGATGATATATGTGAGTCCATGATTAGTCGTTTTTATACTCTAAAAATTTGGTTGATAAGATAGTTATTAGTGAAGCATCAATTGTAGTTTTACTTATGTGATTCCCTAATGAATGTGTTTTAATATATAGAATTATATTATTTAAAAAATACTGTTGTTGTCTTGTATTTTATTGGTCATATCGATGAAAAATGAATAATAGAATTGGGGCATTTTCACATCTTTATGACTAGTATCTGTGCAAATAGGATTTATATTTAGATCACATATTTTATGGATTTCGACATCACAATAATTTTGGTTTAAGTGATTCTCACACAACAGCAATACATTGAATCATTAAGTGACCAAATTTCATATATTCAAGGATAAAATGGATATAAATAATTGGGTGGATGGGAGCGGGATCGGGAGCCAGGGCTTTGGCTGGTGCGGGCGTCGGGGATGCAAACCCTAGAGAAGGGATTCGAGATGCTCGAACATTCGCTGAAGTTGTAGTGGGTGATTCATCCACAGATCTGAAGAATGATGAATCGTTTGATCCAAAAGCATTTAGACATCTGGGATTAGATGCCATATCTTTCTCGAAGGATGAGGTAACCTCGCTTGCCTCAGATTTAAATTTTGCCTTGATTGGAAAAGTCTATAAACATTGCCCTTCACTCTTGTTCCTTATAAACACTCTTGAAAAGATAGGTTTCACCGATTTCCAAATCGGTTTCTTGAACTCTTCTAATGTTCTGTTTCGTTTTTCATCGGATTCAGATTATTATCGGTTTTGGATGCGTGGTTATTGGAATTTTGGGAGATCCACCATGAAAGTGCTAAAATGGACTCCGGATTTCATTGCTGGTGTTGAATCTCCCATTTCTCCTATTTGGGTTTCCTTTCCAGAATTGCCAATTCTCCTTTTTAAAAGAAATGCTCTATTTTCTATTTCCAACCTATTTAGAACTCCCACAAAGCTGGACCATGCTACTTCAAAATTGACAAGACCTTCGGTTGCAAGAGTATGCCCTGAAATTGACCTTTCAAAAGACCTTCCAAACTGAATTCGGATTCAGAATGGGGACAAGGGTTTTGTCCAGAATGTGTTTTTTGAAAATCTTCCAGTTTTCTATATCAAATGTTTCAAATCTGGTCATGATTTCAATAGTTGTGGGAAGCTAGACGTTCCTTCTCCAAAGAAGATAAAATCACAATGGGTGAAAAAAGTCTCCAAGATCTCTTCTAAATCATAGGATCCTCCTTCCAATTTTACAAGCACCTCTAAAGAGTCTTGTCAGATAGCTGTTGAAAGTAGAGCCAATAGTTCTGTGATTAAGGATGTCACTAAGGATACTTTAATTTCTGGGAATCAAGATGGAGTTTTTGTCAGGGCGGTGCAAGATGTTGTAGTACCTTTTCCTGTGGAGAATAGGGGTACACAGCATGTTGCTGACACAAATTCTGCTCACCATGTAGGTCCTTCCCTAAAAGTTAATGCAGATCATGCGGAAGGAGAAAATGATCAGAATGATGTATTTGATAAGTACTCTTCAACGGAGGAAGAAGACAAACCTGGGAAACTAGAGGAAGTGTACTTGACTTCCATGGATAAGAAGGGGAAAAAACCATTGGTAGACGCTGATGGTTTTATTGCCCCGATATCAATGAAATCTAGAAGGCGTAAGGATTATTCACAAATGGAATGGAAAATTTCTACTAGTTTGATGGAGGACAAAAAAAGGCTACCTATGGAAAAGAGCAAGAAAAGCCAGCAATTAAATATTCCGAGCAACAAGCTGAAAAGGAAGTTCAACATTTTATACCAACTTGTGAAACTTCTGTTCCTTTGGCGAAACTCAGTGATGAAAACCTCTACAATTCTTTTAGGAATGGAGAGACCACTAAGAGCACCTACTTTGCTGCAAAGCAAGAATTATTCAATGAAAGAATCAGGAAAGAATTCTTAAATTGATCTTGCCTCGGATGTATCATTTCCAGCTTTGATCTTCTTTTGTTCATGCTCTTTTCCTGGATGTTTTCTTTCTTTCTATGAACTATGAAGTCTGGATCTGTTTTTATTTTCATCTGTCTTGCTGGATCGGTTCTAGAGATTTCTCTGAAGCTTTTTGGATGCTGTCTGGAGTTCTGCATTAGCCTGATTTGGCCAGAATGCTCATTTTCTATTTTGGATTTCTTTTGCTGGTCTTTCCTTGCCTCTTTTTGTTTGTGGAATTGCTCAGATGGTGTCTGTTTGAATTATTGATGTTTGGCCAAGTGTTGTTCCTGATATGGATGTTGATGTATCCAAATTATGAAGATATGGTGGGGCATGCAGAACTTCTCCTGTTTTTTTGTTGAAGAATAATGTCTTGAAATTGATAGATTGGTTTTCGATTTGTACCGAAATAAATAATGTTGTCCAGCTCTGAAGACTCTGATGATGTGGTGACATCACTTTTTCTTTGAAGTCTTTATCCTCCTGCCTTGAGCATGCTTGTATCTGTTTGTTGCAGGAATGCAGAGTGTGCTGCTTATGTTGGTTTTTAATAGTTTCTTCCAAGTTCTTATTCTACCAAACCACTGCTTTTATTCTGTTCTGTTTCGTTCTCTGCTGGATATCTGTTTGGACTCTCTGGATATGCATGAACCTGGAAGTTTGAAGACTTGATTAATGGTCTATTCTGTTATGAAGTCATCTACCAGTTGAAGCTTGGGAAGATCTAGGCCAAAGTTAATCTTGTTTGAGGATACATCTTCTTCTGACTGCTATCTCATTGGTTGTCCCTGATGTTGGACTCTCGGCTCACTGCATGTAATTGGAGTCTACAGTTGCAGATTGGAACGATCTTGTTCAAAGTTGAACCTGCTTGATTTCTATCTTCTCTATGCTACAAAGTATCATTATACCTTGCTGTTTTTCATGTTTTCTGATGGTGTAAATTCATTACACCTCGAGATTTCTCTATAAACCTTTTTCGAGTTAATAAATTCCTTCGGCATGAATTGGGAAACCAATTCATGTCATCTTTAAGAAAAAGGATATAAAAATTGGGGAATCTATTCCAAATATAATGAATTAAGATGTTTTGCTATTTTTTTTAACTATAATAAAATTTTATACACTTCATTTTATTCCATTATTTAAGAGTAGTTAATGGGAATGTGCATATATTATTGGATAATTAATAGGGAATTGGTATTATTGTATAAAGTCAACTACAACTACTGACACTGCACTATTCTAAACACGCAATAGTAAATTATGAGGACATTATGGATGGAGAATATTGAATTTTAACACATCATATTATATTAATAATAATATTTTGTGATGTAATATAAGCCAATATCCAACTACAACCATTTGGTATCAGTCAATTGTAAATTTCTCCCAGAAATTGAAAAATGATGTTGTTTCACAGATATCTAGGTGATTGATTTAGATTTAATTGATCATTTTAATCCAATTTGTAATATTTTATTCCTTGAATAATATTCATGATAGGATATTTGATCTGAATCATTAAACAGATAAGATAGGAGAGGTGAGGGTCTCATGAAACAAAAGTTCTTTTCCAAGATCGTCTTGAAGATTGAGAGTTGTTAAGAAATGTATCATCATTGGAGAAATATATACATATAATAAAATCATAAAGTTATTAAGAGACATGTTATTATAGTTTTATTATTCTTATAATAATCATTTCAATAATATCAATGAGTATAAAAAGGGTTTATAGAGTTCATCTCTTGGAGGAGATGCAATAGAATTTGATAAATTGTTTGAATACCAATTTTATAGGGTTAGTGGGACCACATCATTATGTAAACCAAAAAATGTTGTTCTCAATTGCTTTGCTCCTAACACACCAACAATCTCATTTCTATTAGACTAACCTATTTACTAGAATGAAATTACAATTATTCATGTTCTATTTGTTGTGTTAATAACATCATCAAATAAAATAATTGAAATTATAGTTGATTTCATAAAATATACAGAAAAATGTATCCAATATATATTAAACAATTAATGTTTTTACAAACATAATTCCCCCTTTATAAGGGTTATTCCCTATATTAGACACATAAAAAATGTTTTCATCTAGATGTAGACTTGAAAATTAGGATAACATAAATAATTAGGAATTAAATATGAACCAAATAAAGTCTTAATTCATTTGTGAACAACATAAACTTGAATATTATAGTAGTTTATTCGTATACCAATTTTTTCACTATGAGGAATATGGAAAAAATCCTGAAAAATTTTCTAATGTGAGATAAATAGAAAACTATTATTTTTTGTTACCTAAATAACCATAAAAAATTTCATTGAACCATTCATGGATATATCAATAGGTAAATAAATGGAATTAGATCATAAGAATGTGATATACCATGTTTTTTCCTCATATTGGTATAAATGACATCACAAGAATCCAATTATTAGTTTAAAACTATTTCATCCAAATACAATATCAAAATGAGTAATTATTTATCATCTCCCTAGACATATAAGTTGGAATCCACATATAATTCCTTAAATTATATGATTCCTATGATGTTTTTATTCTTGGTATATTTAATTGGGTATATTTTACTGCTAATAGAATTTTTTTAAGTTGTAAACTTGATAAATAACACAATAAAGTGTAAAAAGTCCATTTTTCAGTACAAAATATTATTGATGTTCAAAATTTAAGATAAACACCATAACATCCCAGTGGAACTCTTTGAAAGCTATTTTTCATATATTATAAGAATATTTTATATTATATACTACTTATAACATGAAAGAATGTTTAATAGAATTATACATCCTCAACTATAAAGTATCTATTAAAAATATAAAAACAAGATTCATTCTATTTTCCCATCTCATTGATCTTATCTTCAAAAAAACTCTTTATAACTATAACACTATTTTTTTTAGCATGATTTTTTTTTCATTATTCATTATTATTAGTCTGCTTCATTACATATTAAATCATTGTCCCTCAATAATCATGATATAATTACACTTTAACACATTTCTACAATAGATTTATAGGTGAAAATATTATCTTATTTTGTTGACCCAAATGAAAATTTCATCCATGGCTATAGTTATTATAATATATATTTCACATGATAAATATCCTTTGATCATTTTAAATCTATGATATATATTAATTGGTTCACTATAACTTCATGGTAGTTTTTCAATCCATCAACATATTTATTAAACCACAATTATTTTTAAATTTATCCTCATTCCAATTAATATATAGTTGAATGAAACTTAGTACAATTTAAATCATCCCATTGAAAATATTAATTTACTAGAATAAATAGTATTCTCACAAATTTTATTTTTTTAACACTTCCAAAAATTTATGATCTATCATTATTGAATATTATAGATCCTACATTTTACAAATATGATCATTTAAATATTTTCCAATTTCTTCTTATTTTTTTGAACATCCATTATAATGTATCCAATGGTTCATAACTTTTTTTGATATTTTGGAAAAATTATTAACTATTGATGTTTCATGATAACTCATACACTTGATTGAATAAGATATTTGATTCTTATTTATTTATTCTGAATGTATTGTAAAAAAATCATTAGTTGTGTGTCTTATTTGATATTAACTCCAAAAAAAGTATCCTTATTGATTTGAAAATTCATTTTTACATTATACCTTCTCCTTCAGATGATGTATCTGTATTCCTCTAGAAATATTTTGTTATATCCACCACTATATATAGATTTTTTTTATTTTTGGGGTATATTTTTCAAATGATAAATTCATTATGTTTATATAATATATTGAAAAAAATATTTTAATTCCAAAACAAGTCTTCTCAATTGAAAGATATTTTAGAAATATATATTCCCTGATCAAGATTCATATTAGTTTTCTCCAAATTCATCTCAAAATCCATAATATTAAATATTTTACCCCTTCTTTTCATTTTCACGGATGGGTATCCTAGACACTCATATTCTTCCAATCCACATTTTTTTCAATATTCGTAATCATAATACTAATTAAAAACTGGATTCATATAATTTATAGAGGATAATCAAATTATTTAATTTCATGTCAATATAAACTGTGTTTTAATTCGAATTTTGAGTACTCATTAAAATTATTAAATGGATCATAGGATTACCAAATACCAACATAGATAAATTAATAATTATTTATTCTTATTATTAACATTAAAAATATATATTTTAAAAATTATAGATACCAATGTGGGTGTTCTTTAAATAATTTTTAGTATTATCCATCTATTCTTCAAAACCCATAACCTTCACATTCCAATTAATAAGATTTTATGTAAAATTATCTTGATTATTTTTATTTATTAAATTGTTCAATTGTGATAACATAAATATCTTATTAAATGAGATTATATCTCATTAACCACAATAGCATTTGAAATATAAATAAACATATTTATAGATTAATTCCAGAATTCCTGAAACTAATTTCTTAGATTTATTGGTTATTTATTTATTCCAACTATACCAAATTATCCATCCTTAATTGGAATTATTGTAGTGTTTCAACATATTTACATTACTCATCAATATTCATTTCATTACTAATCCGTTTATAATTAATTGTAGGTATATAAGACTTTTTCGTATTTTACTATAAATGTTGTGAGTCCTTTCTGTTCATATTATTCATTATCTTATTATATTACCTCATAACATGATGTGTCATATAATTTTCATATAATATTCCAATCCCATAGGGGTTTCCTATAAAATGTACTAAATTTTCATTCCCCTATTGTGTCCACTTGACTCAATAAAAATACTTTATGTTTTTTAGGTGATCTTGAAATTCATCTTCAACGATATTATTTCGAAAGCTAGAGTATTTTATAAATATTTGATTCTGAGAAACAAATAAAATTAATTAAAAAAATTATCTATTTTTTAATTTCATTAAACGTGAATATAATGATATACATTCATTAAAAATCAAGTTAATACCCTTAGAATTTTATTCTAAAAAAACATTCATGGAAATAATTACTTGAATATATTGGAAAAATTTAACATTATATCTCTCAAAACATTTCCTCTTATCTTTTTGGTAATCATTCTCATCATCCCGTTGGATATCATGAAATTAATTTTCCTTTATTTCGACCCTAATGTAATTCTTTCCCATATATTATAGAAATATAATAATCAAATGTATGAGAGAGAGTCCAAATTTTTCTTAACCACCATAGAATCCTTATGAATTTTTCTAAAACATTGAACTATGATTATAATTTATTTCTACCTGAAAAAAACAATATCATTTTTAATTAGAATATCATTAAATTGGTGTTAAAATTTATTACATTTTATTGAGTTTCCTCTAATTTACATTAACCCTATTTTTTCACATACCTATTTTAAAATACATCTATGAGTTATATGGTGGCAATTCTGTGTGTGCTCTACCATCATCATTAATATTCTTCTTATAATAAAATTTGAAGTCTATAATTTTTTTTAAATATATACAGAAATTCATAGTGATATATTGTATTCAAATTATATGATAATTAATTTATACAACCATCATTTAAATACTTGTATTTATTCCTTGCAATCCAATATATACACACATTTATTATTGATGATGATCTTGCGTTCCAAATAACTCAACGAACTAAGATTTATATATGATAATTATTTGATATATATTACTTGGAAAATTAAAATAAAATATAAAATATTATCAAAAACAACATCTTACTAACATAATTAAACAATAGAGATATATATTACTTTTATTCTAATTTATAGGCTCAAAAAAGAGTAGATTTACATAAGGGGAAGGGGGAATGATAGTCTTTAAAAGAAAACAAACTCTAAAAATAATATTCCTATAAAATATTTTTTATGATAATTGATGAAATGGTTTAATGTTATAGAAAAAATGATAAATAATACACATGATATGTTGATTTTTATGAGGTCCACTCACTCTTTTAATCAAGTTCTTAATCCCCAATGAATACTGTTGTGATCTTACTATCTCTATTCATATACTAATTTAAAAAATAAAATGGGATGAATAAAGAATATTATTATGAAATCTATGCAATATAACGATAGATAGGTTTACTCAATATAATAAATTTCCTCTTCCAAAAATCAGGTTCCATAATAATTTGGATCATGAGTACACACTTATTCATATCCTCACTCAGAGACACCCTATTTTTTGTTTGATTTTTGAATGTGTGCTAGGATATGTGAATATTTCGTCACAAATTATTCAATTATATCTACATTAAAATTATAGACAACTCAACTATCATCAATATGTTTTGAGTATTGTTTTTCACTATCAAATCCGAATGATTTGTTATATGTCCCTCTCTAAATATTAATATAAATATGTAAACTATACACCATATATGTGGAATATATAAAATGTTCTTAAAATAATCCCATTAATTCATAAAATTCAATAAAGAACTAATTTTATATGTCCATGTCTATTAATATATAAATATCCCTCCAATAATTGTGTATCATTGAATATGGTGTGATTTCCCCTAGATTATTAGATACTATATAACCAAATTATCATAAAATTATCCATATAATTTATCATGGTCTCCTAAAAAATTAAATTTATGGAATATTTATGTCCTTTAAGGTTTGATATCCTTCAACATAAGAATTTTTTATTCATAAACATTAAATGTGTACTCAAATTATTCTATAACATTTATATGATCATTTTCATTGTAGATACAACCTAAAAATACTTACACAAATCACAAATAAAGTGTAAAATAAAATAATTCATAGTATAATCCCAATGTATATTTATTAGAAAATTTAAATTATAATATAATTTTTTTTTGGATATTTTCATGTCTCAAAGTGTTATCAACAATGCTATATTAACCATGTCTCAATTGAGATCAACAAATTACTTCTGATTTTATGGAATTTCACAAGGTCCATTCAATTACAACACAATAAAAATCTTAATTATCAATTTATATTCAATTTTTTATTCTTCACCAGTATCATATTATTTATCTGGTCCATTAATGTATTTTAGATCATATCTTATAGAGGAATGATCAAATTCATCCATGATAAAGAGGACATAAAGTTTTATTTCTATTAGAATCTCATAGAGGATGAAAAAATAATTTAATTTCATTATATTATGTTTAACATTTCCATTTAATTTTCAAATTTTTTAGGTAAAAATTGTTCAAAACTGATTGTAAATAATTCTTATGAGATAGGGTACTTTTGTAGTGGCACAAAATTCGAATGAGTTATGGTTGCCCGAATTATTGATTTAATGATAGGTATGATTTTAATATTTTCTGTGTTGTTATGGGAAAAGTTTTATTATTAATTAATAATACATGATTATTTAAATGTATGATTATAAATTTATATTGAAATGTTATTTTTTAATTTGAAAAAGTATTTATGAATATGATTTTGAAAATAATTGAATAGGTTTAATATAGGAGTTTTCATTTTTTTAAGGGAAAAGTGTAAAATAGAAAAACATGAGCTTCCCGTTCAGTATTTTGTAAAATAATTACCTAAAATTTCATATAATAGAAGGAAAAGAAATATTTTTTGATTACTAGTATCTATTAATTAATCTATTGTGGTAACAACACTATTTTGAAAGCACATAATTATTTTATGATATGTAGATTTGATTGTTTCTATATATATTCTCTTACTCATATAAAGTAACACTAATATATATGTTTCTTTCATGCCAATTATTATATTTTTTAAGACTTATATTTCATTTGTATTTGTATTAAGTCCATTTTTTTACTATAATTATGGGAATTTGATGAGATACATTCATATTTTTGAAAAAGCCTATGACATCTAGTTTTTTCCTTACTCATAGAGATGATTCATGGTGAATAAATAATATCTCTATTGAATAATATAAATTGTATATGATTATGTTATGTGATGAAAATGGGATGGTGTGGTACACCATGTTTTTTATCATATGATGGGAAATGGAATTCACATTCAATCTAATAGTATATATTTTCATATATATATATCCCCAACATATATTCATTTGATGAATAATGTTTTTTATTGATGTATTTTTATGGATTTTATAGTCATTGTTTATGGATAGGCTATTGATTTTATAGTGAATTATAATCCATCTATAATGTTATTATAGTTTTCCTGTGTGAGTTAGTCTGCTAGGGTATATAACCTGCATGATATAGAAACAATTTTTGATGAACCTATAGTGAAAATGGGAAATCATGGATGATGATAATAAATATGAAATAAAAATGGTTAAGGGTGTTTTTAGAAACAAATATTATGATTATCTAGAATTAGATTTTCCTCAGTTATCTGTGTCAGGTAGTTTCTGAAAGGGATATTTCTCTACCTTAATGATGAAAAGATATCCCTTTTAGTGATATTACGATTGTGATAAATTATTTAATGTAGTGGAAAATTGAAATCTCTTTGGGAGTTTGATGAAAATATATGTGGAGTATAAATTTCATAATAATGAGTATATTTGTGTTCTTATGGGTTTCAAAACATTATGGACATGTTAATTGAACATTTGATAGGATGATGTGGTTTAAGGTGATTTTTTATGTTTGATCTGAGATATAAAAAATTTAATTTATTTATTTAATACTATGAATAATGAACATACACATTAAAAGAGATGCGATATCCTGGAAAATCATGTAACTTTAATACTATTATTCTATAATATGTCATTCTAATTAGGGACTGTGAGGTAAGATCTCAAATGGATTGAGATTTGGTATCACTTTTTTTGGTTGATCCCCATTATTATTTGTTGAATTTTTTTATCATAGTATTGCTGTTGAATATTTATTTTTTTTTCTTTTGGAATTATTATACATAATTATTATTCATATTTTCATTTTTTGTTTTTATACCATTTTTTATTTTAGGTTGTTTTATTTCATATTATAATCAATATTTCATATGATTTATTAAGATTTAGAAATTTGAGAAAAAGGCGATTCCGGATGGATTTTGTGTTACTTCTAGGACATGGTTATTTTTTAGATGTGAGGTGAGACTTATTGATGTTAATTATTAATGAGTGAAAAATTATACATCATTAATAAATAACTACATATGTGATATTTTACATGTTTTTTATTGGATGTAATGGACCTAGACTATATTTTGGATGTAGTTGAATCTATCCTCAGACAAGTAATTTTCTTCGGTGGAAAAATTGTATTGATGTATGATTTTATAGGAAGAAAATTCATATAATATATTTTATTAGGTCTATTTTCTCGAAATCAATAACAAATATAGATGTATCCCCTTGATCTTAAACAGATACTCAGTTGCGGTGAGTGGGTTAGTCCTTATAGATTTTCAAGATTACAAGTATTGGTATATAAATCATCGGATTCAGTGTAAATTAGTAGATCATTATATTTATATTCATTTTGAAGAACATTTACATTAATCATGTATCTATTATGAAGTATAAATTAATGGAGTTTGATGAACCAGTTGGTGATAATATTAACGTTAGAAAAGTGGCATGTTCAATATAACTAATTATTTTTATACAACACATTTAAAAATCAGGTTGTTATATTTTTTTTTATTACTTAGATGATAAATTATTATATACTTACTTATTATTTATTTTTTCAGATTATGATAAAAATAATGTTTTATATTCTTGGTCAAAGGATACCACTATGGATCCTAGATTACTTTTTTTATAGGACGTGATGTCCAATGTATAGGTAGGTTATGATGACATAAATAATTGTTTTTATTTAACCCTTATAGGTTACTATTGAGGGAAGATTATTATTGTGGTTATATTATTCCCACATTTATAGTCAAAATCATATAGTATATAGGTAAATGTACTAAATATAATGGGTAGAATAGTATCATACCCCTCAAGTGGTCATGTTTCTTGAGGATTAAAACAAATTCCCATGATTAAAATGTATATAATGAAAAGTATGAACACATATCATAGGATATGATGTTAGGAACAATTAATTTTATTATAAATCACTTACTAATTATGTCTATACTGTAGTATCCTAGTGATATAAATTTTATCTCTTTAATAAAATATAATATTGGGTATAACCTTGGTCCTGAAAGTGGTTTTTTTAAACCAGTGCTTTCAAAAAAATCACTATAATGGGACCTAATGTCCCATTGTAAATCTAAAAATATGATAGATTAAAACAAAATGATATTACTATGATAAAATATTTTTGATTTAAATATTTTTTTTGGATTAAAATCTCTAATATATGTGAATATGGTCTTCATATTATAATATTGGGGAGGTACAAGTTTATTTATCCCCGCAAGATTGGTAATATTCAGGTATTTTTTATTGTTTCTATATTAAAAAACTATAAATTGAATGTGGTTTTGTGTTTTTTATATATATGTATTTGTTATTAAATAATATTATTATTCTTCTTTTGATTACCAAGAATGTAACCTCCAAGGTATTTTGTGCACAAGAAAATGACATAAGATGAATCAATCAAATTACCAAAACCCATCCACCAGTCATTATGTAGTTATAAATACATTTCCACATTCCAAAATTTTATCTAATGAAACTCATAATATACATAATAATAATGATATAGTTCAGTGTAATTTTCCATTACAATCCTAAAATAAGATATTAATGTTCAATAACATGGCAGTTTTTTGTGATGTAACTATAAAATAAATTGGACATTGTTCTGTTGTGGATTAAAGAAAACTAGAATTACCCAATTTTGTGTTCCTTATAAACCTAAAATACACTATTATAAACTTTGTTTACATAACTATAGTCCTATGATAAGCCACTATGTGATTTTAATTGACACTATTAGGATGAAGTGAGGTTATTTCACATCAAATGATTATATTTATTTATTTCAATTCAGTTAAAATGTATATATCATCTATAAAATAAAATTTGTTTTAATGATGAAATTTGTGATCTACATTATATATTTAAAAATGTTGAGGGAGTACGAGAATTACTCACACTGGTGAATTTCACTCATTCTATTGGAAAAAGATGTACTCCTCCAACATCAGCTCATATTTATAGAATCTCCTAAGGGGTTTGAAAAAATTGTCATGGATTCATTAACAAGTAAATATATAGTTATCTTTATTACTGTCCTCCTCCAAAATTTTAATTGGTTTGATCTTATAAAAAATCATGATCATTCACATAGAATTATTTATCATGAAATTTCAGTATATTGTTTATAACATGATTCCTCTATATAAAAATCTTCTATTTTCATCAACTACTATAGGTAAATTTCATATTAAAATAAATGTACATATAAAGACATATAAAAAATTACATTACTATGTTTCATACCATTTAGATCGATCCTAAAATATAAATTTCTTATTTAAAATCACTTATTTTGAAAATTTAGGAAACCATATTTATTAAAAAGAGTGTGTTACACACAAAGATAACTCAAAATATTACTAATGAAAAGTGTACGATTCTTGAAAATAGGTACTCAATGTAATTCCTAGTGAAGTCTGCTCATTGGTGTTTCTGGATCATCATTGATAATATCTTCAAATTGTTTGGAAATATTGTCCCATGTTAATATATAATCCTCTAAGTTTTTCTTAGTTTTTTTTTCATTCCCTGATTCATAATGCAGTCTTCTTTATTTATCAACACCCACTTCTCCTCATTGGTATCTACTCAAATCCATCGAAAATAATTTAAATTAACCTAATACTTATGATCATTTATTCAAAATACTTCTCTGAGCATTTCTTCTATATAATGTTAAATGATCATCGGTCTTCTACCTTTATCCATTTTCATTTTTCCTTCCAAACCATTATTCATGCTAGATAAAATTGATTCATAAACAAGACCTATATCATTAAAATATATCTCCATTATAACTCCACATTGAGCCTACACTCCCTATTTTCTAGGTTCCCAATTTATCACTTCCAAAACTATACATTTGGATGGCCCAATACCACTCCACCCTTTCATTTCATTACTAGAGGACCTGATTATACAACTATATGGTAGATTTAATTAGACATTATGAGGCCTTCAATCCCCCCATTCTTTTGAGCGTGAAAATTTACAGATAGATTATTATTTTGTTATCTTTTCATGAATCCAGATCTAATATTTATGTTCCCAATATGATCATTCTCGACATATGAATCTTTGTGAGAGTCCATGGTATTTCCACTAGAATCATTTTCTTCAAAAGATCTTTCCCCTACATGTTTCTTTTTTCATTTTTATTTAATATTCTACCATCATTCAGATTCAACAAATATGAAAAATTATATGAATATTATTCATTTATCTATTTAATTTATTTATAGAGAGGTATGTGTTAATATTAATTTCACAATTCAATTATCATTTGTGTAAATTCACAATGTATTTATTATGTGAATGTCGTTTTGGTTTGATTAACTCTCTATGTTTATTGTTTATATAATTATGATATAAATTCATATAGTGTCGATATTTTAACACGTGAGTATTTTTCTTGTCTCTTTATTGTTGTGTTAATTTTTGTCTAAAAAATTAAAAATATGTGAAGTACGTGTGATTGATTGGTTATTTATATTATTTCTTTTTGTTACAACCTATCCAAGGTTACCAAAAACAATACCAAATTAAAGCCCACCACAATATTATAGACATGACTCCCCATTTTAAAAAGGTTTATGATAAGTATATAGACATTATAATAAGATTTTAGTTAATAAAATCTAAATATGGGTACATTAAATAATATTTAAATAACTAAATATCATCCATCATTGAATAAAATTGTATACATTTATTAAATACCATTGAAATCATAATTGAATAAATACATATTCTGGGACCTCGGGAATATTGTGAGGAATAAATTTTATTTCACTAAGATCCCCAAATATAGACCACAATAAACCACATTTTGCATAGTTAAAATTAACAACAAAAAATATATTATAAAAATAATTTCCAATATAATTTTTTTATAATAAATTTAATTTTTTCCATAGCTTGTAATGAAACCAAACACGTGGTCTAATAAATAATATATTAATTCATGTTTTGGAAATATAATTTTAAATTAATTTTTAAACTTTTAGAAACGTCATTTCAAAAAAATCATTTTTAAAAACATAATATCAATATTTTCTTGTGGTGAATTTTTGGGATATTTTTGAAATGTTTTATTTTTTGATTTATAGTGATACTTTGAATTTTAAATATAAACCTACATATCATTTAAATAATTTATAATGTAAAAATATATTTAAAATTTGTTTTTAAGTAAAATTAGTTTAATTATATTTAAATTAATGCAATTGAGGTCATTGGAATCATGTTAATGCTGATGTTTTATATAAAAATGTTACACCTATTGATTTCATGGAATGTCCCTATAAAATTTAACATATTAGATGGATTATTTACCACTCGATGCAATTCTTAAATAAATCATGACCTACTATTAAATAGTAACATAACCATAGGAATAGTAATGTGATCAGTAGAAATAATAATATGTCCCTAAGAATAATAACCTAAAAAATGAGAGTATAAATAAAAATTAGAAATCATATAAATGAAAATATGATATATTTGTATCATTGATTAAGTAAATATATGTTTATGAAATGATAAATTAATTGTAGGTAATTATTTAGACATAAATATTGTATAATTTATATAATAATTCATAATAAATTTTATTTTCAAAAAATATTTTCGCAAATTAATTTTTTTAATTAATTTATATGATATTTTTATAGACTATAATATTATTTTTGATGTGTCATAATGTAAATTATAAAATTAAAATATGAATTTTTTTAATAAATGAATATTTTATTAAAAAATTAAAATTATCATATTTATAAAATTATTTTCCTAAATTGGAGATTATTGTTGAAATATACACATTATAAAATAGTCAGATTAATTTTTTTAGGATTTTTCTATGATAGTTGATTTTTTGATTAATAGTAAGATATTATAATTTCTGTTATTTAAAATTATAAGACACGAACATGAATTTTTTATTCATTACTAGTGTATGTATGTTACCTAAAACATAATTCATAACTCACATTTTTTATTTACTATAAATATTCATAGGAATCCATATTATTGATATTCTTGATGAAAAATAATTAATTAATATATAAAATAATAATAAAAACCCCCCACTCTTCCCATATAAATACAACCCATCACAACCCGTTTTACTAAAATATTAAAATTATGTAATATTATCTAAAATCTACCTAATTACATTATCACGTCTCTTTACCTTGTGCACGATCTTTTGTTCTTTCCAAAAAACCAAATCCAGATTTCATAATGATGTTCCTAAGGGGACATTATTCAAGAGGTAAAATCATCATTCTTTCATATTTAATTTCTTTTATTTTCTTATCCTCTCATAACCTACCCTATAATAAGTGCCATGGTACCTCCATATTTATATTTATATTGGAATATTATTGTTAAATTTTATTATACATCATAAAATCCTTTCTAGTATCTTTTTATTTAATAACATGAAAACATCATTTATGATGTGTCGATTCCTTAGCCTCATAGACGATGAGTATTCATTTTCAATTACCACCTTAATGTATGGTAATAAAACAATTAAAATGGTTTATTAATATTATAATAAACAAATTACATGTTATATCATGGTCGAAAACAAATATATAAACATAATATTAAATAAAATTACATAAGTTATTGATGGTCGTAAAAAGTGCAAAAAAAATTATGTTATTTTCATTAACATTTTATCTAATGAGTCATCCTAATAGAAAACAAAAAATTATGATATTTTTCATTTTATATTATATAATTTCAATGATACTAAATAATTTAATTTCTATAAATTTTATTCCCATTTGAAAATAAAACCCACATATACTTAAGTGAACCAACCACAAAACCAGGAAAAAAACGCTCCTAAAACAATGAAATTAAACATCATAACCCATCGAAATGGACAAAATTCAACATATTTATTTTTTAATAAATCAAATATATATTTAATAAATTAATAATTAAGTAATTTATGAATTTAATTATAATATCTCTTACATTATGTACAATTTCATAATGCATTGAAACAAAAGGTAAGGGTTTCTTATCTCACTTTTATATTTTTGAGATATTCCATATTCAGAACTTATTTATTATGTGTTGTGTAGGTATTTGAAAATTTGACATATCATATCCTGAATCTATATATATTCTTGGTATTCACTTTTTCATTATATGACTTGAAATTTTATGCGGAACATGGTTCTCCTATTTTCCTAATGGTGAAAGGGTTTTAATCTAATTTACATTCTTGAGGATAAACACCAACTCTATTGATTATTCCATGCTATGATTATTTGTGAAATAAATTTTAATTATATTATAATTTATTTATTCTTATTTCATGTGGATATAAAAATAATACAGAAAATCAATTCATTTTATTAATGATCACGATTTTTTTAAAATATTAATTTAATGGTTTTTTTTAAAATTTATATGAACTTTTATTAATTATTCTAAATGAATATAATTTCCTATTTTCATAACACCTACTGTTTTTCAATTACACTTTATAATATTAAAATGTTCATTTCAAAGGAAATTTTTGTTTTTTAATTTTATTGATATTTATGTAAATGATTATAATGTGAAATGGAATTTCTCTTAATAAATTAGAAATTATTTTGGTATTGTATTTTAATTAATGTCAACACCATCTGTTGAATCGATTTCATAATTAAGGGTGATCTCTAAGGATAGAATCCACCATATTTTATTTAATTTTATATAATCATTTTATTGTATAAGTGAAATCTTAATATCATTCACCATATTACCGTGGATAGATTATGAGTAGGTTTACTGATTATGAAAATTACTTAAATTTTATATTCTAGTTTTAAAATTAATGTATTTATTGATTACAATTAATATCATCCATTTTAGTAAATCATTGGACTTAGTAAGTGTAAGGGGGCCTGTTATATCCCTATAATTCATCAGTAGGTCTCATGCGACTATGTAGTCTGGGTTTAGGTTGAGGTTTAAATGATTTATGTATAAATATTGGTTGTGACTTTGGTTGTATGTTTATGATGTCTTTAATTATGCAATATCTAATTATGATATTAGTTATTTATAATCTGTGTGATTATTAATCTTGTATAACATCCATTGTTTAGTATCACAATCATGTTACAGCTTATATGGAATTATTTGATTATATTTTATTTAGGTACTATTTTGATTAATATTATATTTTAATGGAATGTGATTTTAGATATCCACATTACCTTATTGTTTATTTTAATTTATGATAGCATCTATCATTTACATTATCTTACTAAGAAAATCATGTCACCCATTTGTTATGTTTTATTTTTTTTGTAAACCATGATATATATTATTATTGACAATATGTGAAAATCTTGGAGAATTGGGGTGTCACCAATAAACTTACACTATTTTATTTCATTTCACATTTTAATGGAAAAAATCATGATTGTATATTGTTTTCCAATGCTACTGTACAAATCCATAAATTTTTATGATATCCATTTTAATAATCACTTGTATAATATACTAAGGTACCCACTCCGAGTTAGTGAGTTTGAGGTCTTATATTTATCTAAAAATATTGTTTAGTAGAATCATTGGAAACTAGATTTACAAAAACATTAGATTGGGAAATATTTCCCTTGAACTGAGTTTGAAAATATAACAAAAGTAACGATGTTTATTTAATAAACGTTAGTTATAATTTATGTGTTTTTATAGTTTTAAATTTTCATAATATAATATAGTGCATGCCATTGTTTAGAAATGGGTTTTATTAGAATGAATGAAACATGAATAGATGCATGTGTTCTGTGTAAGGAATTTTATCCTATGTAAGATGATGATGATAATGGAGCTAGAAATCTAAAGGGATGTGAAAAACCAATACCTATATTGAGTTAACAGACTTAGTTTATGAGTAATTACCTTACTCACATGGATTATCCCAATCAACAATGTGGTGTAGAAAATGATAGATCACATCACTCAAAAACTACCTCAATCATAAAATGGAACTAAAAAACATTTTTTGTAATGAAATGGATAAATTCCTTAAATAATATATTTCCTTTTTTGGTAAGTACTAAATTGGAGATTGTTGCTATGGTAGGTTCTCATCTCTTAGGAGATTCAAATCAATTTTGTTCATTAATTCAAAACAAAAAGAGGAGGAATAAATCATAAATACTTAATAGAATGATTTTAATTAAATTTTCTTGGGAAAACATTTCCCTCATGAAATTAAATAGAGTATATAGTAGAAATTGTTTTGCTAGAGACATAAAAGAGTTAAAAAAATTTCTATGTCAAAAAATCAAACAATAAAAATATTGAAAGTAATTATACATACTATATAGATAATTAAAAGAAAAATATTTATCATTTAATTGATAGTATTAATCCAAAACAATAAACAAAACAATTCTCCTAGAAATTCTCATCATTCAATTTTTTAGTAACATGCTCCATCACGAAGGATAATTAATTTCCAATAAATTTTTCACTTAAGGTAATAAAGATAAAAAATATTGATGATAAGTACTTTATAATTAAAATAAGGGAAAAATGATTGATTAGTATAATATAATTTCCATCATGAAAATGATTTTGAATTATATAGATTGGAACATGAGTATTTTTAATAGTAGTTTTATTCTTGTGTGTAGAAAACAACCAGTCATGTCATACAAAGGGAAAGAATTATTATTTTTTATTTTGGAGTGATAACGTTGTAAGAAAATGGGAAAATATTCCCATGAACATCCTTCACATCAAGATAAACTTCAACAAAAAGGCATAAGCAAATAGGTCCATGATTATGTAGTCACAACAGTTGGGGTTGAATTTCTTAATGAGGTGGTGGATGGTACAATAATCATATACTCAATTTTAGTTGACTCGTTATTTATGTATGGATCCTTGTATTCATTTATATAATTTTATTTCCCATTAAATCTATATACATACAATTCAAATTAATACGTTAGATTTAATTTAAATATCCTAGTAGAAACCTTATTGAAACAAATATGTTTCATGTTATTCCTATTATAGAACATACATGTGTCCTCATTACAGATTTTATTATCTTAACATTGGTTGATTTTGATATAATCTTTGGTTTGTACTAGATTTCATAATATAAAAGAAAAATTTATTACAATGAGAAGGAAATTGAGGGGATTGATGAAGATATCAAATAACATATCTTTATATGGTATACTTATTCACCAATGTCATATATGGATCCACCTCTAGTGGCTCTTATAAATGAGACACATGGAGAATAAGAGAAGATAAAATTAGCTGGTGAAAAATGTGGTCTTTTAATTGAGAATGTACTTATATTATAAGAATACACTGAATTATTTCCAAAGGATATACATAGACATCCTATAATGTGTAAAGTTGAGTTTTATGTTGATTCAATCCATATTTCAAGAACAATATAAAAGAGTACCTATATAACGCCAATAGAGGAGATAATAGAGTTAATGAAACAACTAAAATAATTATGTGATAATGGATTTATATGACCTGGGGTTTCACCTTTGGGATCTCCAATTATTTTTATTAAAAATAAAGATATATCTATGAGTCTATTAATTAACTGTTGGTTGACCAATTAACTTTTGATAAGGAATAAGTATCACATCCATCACATTGATGACACTTTTATCAAAAATCATCGATATAAATATTTGTAAATTATTTATCATTGTTAACGATACCATAAATTTCATATGAAGAAGGTAGATATTCACAATACTGTGTTTTGAACATGGTATGTATAATATGAGTTTATATTAATTCCATTTAGAATGACTAAAGAACACCCAATTTTTACGGATTGAACGAACATAGTCTTAAAAAAATATATTGATTATATTTTTTGTAGTATTTATTAATGATATCATGGTGTAATCCTAAATCTATGAGGATAGTGAGAACTACATACACATTTTCCTAGAGGGGCTTAGATGAGTAAAGTTATATGAGAGGTTTAGAATGTTTGAAATATTTCATGAAATAGTTTCATTTATTAGACATATTGTCTCTAAGGATGGGATATCAATTTATAATATGAACACAAATAAAGTCATTGAATGGTATGAACAAAATAACGTAAATGAGTTTTTTTGTTTCATTTGTTTAGCAGGTTATTATCACCATTTTGTTCAGAATTTTTCCAATATAGCTAACACATTAAAAATGTATACTCGTAATGGGGTTATGTTTATTTGGAAAAAATATTGGGGAGAATTATTTGAATAATTGAAGAAGAAATTTTTTAATGCTTCAATCTTGAGTCTTCCATCATGAAATAGTGAATTTGTGATTTATAATGCAACATTGATAAAATAACATGGTTTTTTCCTTATAAAGAATGACTTTGTTATTTATTATGCATCAAGGAAGGTAAAAACTCGTCAACAAAACAATCCAACTCACTATCCTAATTTACCATTTGTAACATTATCTTTTAAGATATAGAGATAGTATGTCTAAAATAAATGATATAAGTTAAATAAAAATAACAAGAATTGGAAATATATCATATCATTGAATGAAATCAACATGGGGAATATTTGATTGATCTATCATCTCAAGGATTATTATTATTCAAAAAACGACTTCCTAGGGAATAAAAATTTTGTATTATATGCAATGAGTAGGAAAGATCATGGTGTTTTGAAATATATAATTATTAAATGGGATCTTATGTATATTGATCTAATAATGAAGGATATGGGAATTATCAAGGAAGAAGAAACACCAATATTTTTTCAAATGGTTTCCAAATCATATTTTTTCAATTGATTAAAAATTCTCTGTATGCTGATGATAACATTAAAAATAAACTTAAACCATTGAATAATGAGAAATTAATAGAATGTTTATGTGGTGATGGAAATCTGAACTTGGGGAAGGGTACTTTTATTCATTATATACCTGAACAAAAAAATGAATTATTTTATGATTCTTATAGCATGAATTTATCTAGAGACCCTAATAGCACTAAGATGTAAATATATTTTAAGGAAGAATTTTGGTGGGATAATATAATAAAGGAAATTGATGATTACGAATCAAGATGTTTAGTCTTTAAACTATATAATGATTAAAAACAAAATCATTGAGTATTAATTCAAGCTAAACCTATCCTTGTATTGATAAGTGAATAAATTACAATGGATTATTCAATGGATTAACCATGAATCTAGGAAAGAATGATTGAATATGGGAAATTTTGGATCAATATACCAAATATTCACATTTATTCACAAAAGGGATAAATTTATATTGGATCACCTTGAATGAAACTATATTAATTATCTTTTAAGACAAAATGGTGCACATATTTTGATTTTGTCTAATTAGGATCCATAATTTATATCAAAATTCTAGAAAGGTATTTAGAATTCATTATATATCTATCATTATTTGAGTACTTCTTATCCCCATTAAATAAATGTAATTTTAATAGAGTAATTAAAACATTAGAAAACATGTTGAGATCATGCTCACATAAACTTCAAGGTTTGTAGGATAATTATCTAACTTTGGTAGAATTTTACAATAATAATAGTCTCCATTGTAATATTCAAATGGAACAGTATGAAGCATTATATGGATAGGGATTTCATATAACAACTTATTGGGATTAGGTTGTTGAATGTAATATTGTATTCCCATAACGTATTGGATAAAATATATAAATGTTAAAGTCAATTTTGGATCATATCATAGTAGATCAGAGTTGGAAAATGATCTATATCGATTACTAGAGGAATTATTTGAAGTTTCACATGGGAGATGTTGTCTTATTGAAGGTATCTTCATAAAATGGTGCTATAATATTAAGAATGAAAGGGAAACTAAGTCCTTTGTACATTGGTCCTTTTTAAATTATATAAATAATTGGAGAAAACCAATACACTGTCTCAATTTTAATGAAATATAATTTAAAGCTAATTTATCATACTAGAAAGATCATATCAAAAATCTAGAAACTAAAGAATATATTGTGAAAAATTAGATAAATTATATTTTAAAGGAACATTGGAAAAATTAGGACATTGATTATATGATGTTGGAACAAAAGGAAATAATAAAGTTGAACTTATTAAATCTTATTATGATGACAAATTATTGAAATTTTTTGGAATAAATTTTTATAGATTGAAGAACGTGACACCCCGAAATTTTACTGTATGTGTATTTTAAATTTAACATCTTTGATAGCTTACATTTTCTATAATACTAATCATAAATTAAATATGATATACTATTAAATATTTACAAAACCATTTTAATATTTATGTGACGGTTAGAAATAATATTCTTCCCATTATAATAATAAACTCATATATGAGAATATAAATAAAATTTTATTATATCGTTAATGAAAAAATGATATATTTATAACCTAGAATAAGTAAATAAATGTTTTCAAAAATATAACCAACATCCAATAGTATTACCGACTTCCAAGACCCTATTTTCTTACCAAAATGTTGAATAATGGTGTCTTACTGAGGTTCCCAAGGTGGCATTATTCAAGAGGTAAATTCATCCTTCGTTCTCTTTTAATTATTTTATATTCTTGTCTTATCCTCAATTACCTTGTACAATGTGTCATCAAAAATCTAGTATGAAATATATATATATATATATATATATATTAATTTTATTTTTCTAATGGATTATCCATCCTCAAATCTGATGTTCCCTCCTTTTGATTTAAAAATGAAAATATCCATCATGATTTGTTGATTGACCGTCTTCATGCACAACGATTTTTCATTTTCCAATACAGCCTTCTTATATTGTCATAAAACCATTAATATATTTTAATAAGATTTTAATAAACATATTTTATGTTATATAATGTTTAGTATCCAATTTATAAACAGAATATTTAACTAAATGACACCAGACTGTGATGGTATAAAAATATGCCAATACAAATTAAGACATTTACATTGACATTTTCAATAATGAATCATCCCATACAATATAAAAAATGATATGTTTTTGCATTTAATCATATGGATGTTCATTAATAATAAATAATTTCACATATATAGATGATATTACCATTTGAAAAAGAAATATATATTTACACTCAATTAAACTGGCCATAAAATCATGAAATTAATACTCATTGAACAATAAAAATAAACATTATAACCCATGATAATTGCCATAAATGAACATAATTTAATTATCTTTAGTAAAATATATTTTTTTATGAATTTATAAATTAATTAATCAATTTTATTTTATTATCCAGGAAATTGAGTACATGTAAAGAATACATTTGAACATAATTTAAGGGGTTCTCATGTAGAGACCCGAAGCTTATCGTACATGGACATTACATTACTTTTTCGGAATACTTAGTACATAACAAAAACACACACACAAGGATCGTAATAGTTTAGTGTCTTTGGAAACTCGGAACGTAATCTTCTAAATGTGGTGAAAGATCTTCAATATCTCCCATAAAGATCTTCCCCTTTTTTTTACCTAAAACATTTCTTTATATCCTGGGGAAAGAAAAACAAAAAAAGGGTGATCTAAAATGCTCGGTAAGGGTAAACAAAAGAAATATCAATCACATCATATACATAAGAACGTAGCTTTTGGAAATCTTGACCTGCAAAAGAGCTCATAATATCATAACATGGGATAAATCATAGAATTGAAAATGAGATCCCAATAATCATAACTTAAAACTTGAACTTTGTGGCATGCACACATAATCATGGAAAATCATTTCTTGTTAGTCATGACTCATTGCCAAGACTATCTTAGTGGACAAAGTCCCTTTCTGAACCGAGTTCACTCCTCGTTTCAGTCCTGTATCACTGAACCGAAATAACCTTCCGTTCCAGCCATGTCTATCTCATGAGATATAAAATCATTACCCAATGCATTGGAGGGAGATATAGGTCCCACCCATCTTATAATGAATCCTTTCTTATGTGTGCCACATAATCATAAAACATACATCATCACATAACACATGTAACAAAAATGGGATTCTTGAAACATCATGACATCATAAATAAATTCATATAAGATAAAGGAATTCATAAAAATAATTCCATCACAACATGATCAAATCAATGTAATAATAGGGATAAAAACAGAACCCTTTATTATCTTAGATGGAAAATAATTTTGATAAAACACTTGAACTCCATTCTTGAGGAAAATATCCTTTCTTCGTCAAAAACATTTTTCCTTTCATAACATGTCATACAACTTTAAAATAAAAGAAGTTGATTAAAAATAAACTTGAAAACTTGTAAAGGAAGCTTCTTGGAAATAATGTTTTAAAAATCCATTCATGCCGTATAAGTTAAAAAAAACATTCTTCGTACTTTTGTCGGAAAAGTCAAAAAGTACCTCTTACGAAAAACGACAAAAGATTCCTTTCGTATATTTTACTAAAAACTCACCTAAGGGTAAAATTGGATATAAAATATTGTATAAGGATGGAAATAATATTAAATATTGAGGGAACATGGATGTGGATGATAAAATACACCCCAGTAATTACTTACGAATAAACAATCTCGAATAAAAATGAGATTGTGATATTTCCCTTACCTTAGGTCCGACATGCTTTGTAAGTGTCCGAACCTCCTGTATAATGATTAAATAATGTTATTGACTTATTACAGAATCATATTCATTGTTATGATATCATATATGGTTCACTTATGACATTATATTACCCGTTCTTTTGTAAATTCCATGTTAAAGAAGCGTTTTGGGTAAAATCGTTTCATTTATCGTAGGTGTTTTGACTTGTTGTTCTTGACATCATTTTTACTTATATCATGATTTACTTACTTCCAGAATATAAAATATGATTTATATATCATATATATTCAGTATATATATATATATAATAGGTAGATAAATAAAATGAAAAACACCGTTCATGGAGACGGTAGTCCGTACGTACGCATGAACGCTGTTTTCCTTTCCTTATTGTCTTGAAATGGAAGTAAGTAGATGACATACATATGTATATATATACATAAATCCAGTAGCTTTATAATGTCATATATTTCATTATTATTTGTTATATATACATTATAATCATTCTTAAATGGTTAACATGGAGAATGAATCTCATCGCGTCGTGGAGACGGTATTCCGTACGTACGCACGAGCGATGATATCATTTCTATAAATATTGAATTGAATTGGAGTGGATTATACAATATATCAGAATCAATATGATGTTTTAATAACTATGTATAGTTATTCTTTACACCATTATACCCATCCATGTAAGGTTGTGGTGGAAAATAGATTACACCACGGCGTGGAGACGGTATTCCGTACGTACTCACGCGCGGTGATTTCTTTTTCCGTAGGATGGATAGATGGTGAAATAGGGTTGTTTCATACTTATAATAACATATCAGTATATGAGTGATACTGATGTTATTACTTCATAATGAAACAACCTAATAAGAATAAGTGGAAGAAGAAATAAAGATGAAAGAATTGGTAACGGTAATTACCTCTTCTTTGAAGTGCCTCTTTGAGACCTCCTCTTAGGGCACTAAAATTGGTCTTTGAGGAAGACCAGAACCTCTAGGATGTTTCTAGGGAAGTGGAGAGGAGAAATTGTCAGGGGTTGGCCGAGCTTGAGTGCTCAAATTGGTGTGAGGAGGAGGGGAAGGAGGTGTGCTTTTATAGGGGAGGAGAGGGGCACCTTAGGAATATCTCAAAATATTATTTTATATTAAAGTAAAAATCGGTTTATAATGGTTCCAAAGGGTCTTATTTCGAAGCTAAAGTGGGGATGGATCTAAATCCTATCAACCAATAAGATTTAGACAAGTTTAGGTTATTATGTTAACCTTATCAATTAGATTTAACTCTAAGTTAAATAATTTAACTTTTACCGTGTCTTTTTGTTTTCTTACATTATATGGTTAATAAACTTACTATAACATGCCAAACGAATCCCAAATTATATATTATTAATATATATATCCTTATCTAAGTCATTTGGCCGAACCTTAGATTTTTAGGAATAAAATAACAATTAATAATATAATATTTGATTTAAAAACGATTTTGTGTCAATTTTGACACTATTTGATACATGATTTTTTTCAAAGTCATAACAGAATTATTTGTTCAAACCAAGTTGATTAAATCAACACTAATATATCATAGTAACCTAGAAAATCAGTGTAATTCATAAAAAGTCTCAAATTACATTTATTATGCTGTTTATAACATCAATTATGTCAATATTTCATTAACAAGATAATTACTGCATCATATTTGTGTCATAAATATATTAAATTATTTGATGTCTAAAAATTACAAATAAAATACCATCATGTAGTAAATCTTTTTAGCTTTCTAATGAATATTTACAATCGAATTTATCTTATGTATAACCCCATATTAGAAATGATGTACTTATTAAACTTTGATTTTAACTATTTTAACCCTTCTTTAAATAAATTAATAATAAATTTCCTAATCTAATCCAAGTGGGCCTAAATGGTCATATTTTATTCCTAAGTTTGTTTTTGGTCGAATTACACTTGTCCAATAGAATTAGAACATGTGTTAGGGTAATATTAATATCATATTTACCCTTAGTTACCCTATTTACTATTAACCGTGGTAAAAAAAGTAAAAAGTTACTATTCACCAAAAAATTATTTTCATCTCATTGAACCACATTTTAGTCCTTGATATTAACCGTGTCTCTCGGATTTTCGAAATTCCATTCACAGAAGCGGTAAAATTAAGTTTTATTCAAAATTCAGTTTTTAACCTACCACTTAGTAGTTTCACTATTCATCAAAAATTGATGTTTTTCAGAACAATGCCAAAATTTCATCCCAAGCTATATTTCATATTACGAATTCAAAAATGAAGTCTATTTTACCAAATTCATAACATAAAAGTTGCATTAATTAATTTTATAATTAAATCCCGCTGTTAAAACAAATAGCGTGTTTTTAAGAAACAATATCTATCAAAAGATTGACACTTGTTTATGTCTAGTTTAAATGTGAAATTACATCCAATGACCAACATTGTATTAAATTGTAAAAATATATTCTAAATATACTTTAAAACCACTCAAATTAATGATTTATCACTATTAATTATTTCGATTAAAAAAGTTGATTTTAATTATAATTTAGTAATTTTCACTATTCATCAGAATATGAAAGTTATCCGAAAAGTACCAAAATTTCACCTTAGGCTAAATTCGATACTCCGAATCCAAAAATGAAGTCCATTTTGAGAGTTAAAATTTCTAAAATTTAAAAAGTGGTTATTACTATTCATAACGGCTAGTTTTAATAATATTTTAATAGCATATCATTGTTTCGTGAAACTCAGGATTACGTACCACACACGCTATCGAGGAAGGTTGCGATTGCGTGTAATGCAAGGCAAGTCAAGGATGCGTGTTGTGCAAGCTCCTTTTGGTGTAGCGTATAACACAAGACATTAGTAAAATAAAAAAGAATATTTTTCATAAAATCTCGGGCTGTTACATTCTACCCCCCTTAAAATGAATTTCGCCCTCGAAATTCGTCGGGGTTATAAATGGTTTACTATTCGAAAGTTTCTTTAATAGAAACCCACATCGTAAAAGGGGATACCGAAACATGGCTTTAAAAACTAAATTATGAAATGTAACGATTACCCAAATAAACTAATCACTGGGTTTCCACATAGGTGAAAATATGGATATGGAAGAGAAATCTAACCATCATGTTCTGATGGAGAGTGGTAGAGAACATGGCTATGGAAAAGCCAGTAATCACAAATCCATAGATTTGTGATGATATAAGGTACCATCTGATTCATCAGGTATAAGATCACTAGGACAACATTTTTGGTTTTCAAGATCATTTCCCTAAAGTTGAAAATTTGCTTAGAATAAATACTTACTTTATTTTGGTACAATCTCACTTTTGTTCGTGCCTTGAACAATTTCTACTTCATCTCTTAAATGAAGTTGAATTTGTTATTTGTGAAGTTTTAGAAGATCATGTGATAGAATGACTGTTCATTCCATCTGTCTCAATCAAAAGGTTAGGAAAAGTTATTAAATATACATAAGTCATTCTATAGTGAGATTAATCATATATGGTTCCTAAAATGGACTTATACTTCATATATCATACTGCTTAATATAATAAAACTAGTTTCTACTAAACAGGGACTTCCTGTAGATCAGTGGTAGGCGATAAAGGCCAGTCGCACTTCGGTTGTGGGTTCGATTCCTACAGCCTTGCCCGAAGCGATGGGCTGTCGCCCGTCCTGCAGGTTGTCCTTTTTCTAAAACTACGTTACTATAACATCCCATCAATAAAATCGAAAATCTTCTATCCTTAAACAATACTAACTTATGTCCAACATAATCCAGTCTAATCTTTAGGCTTATACATAATACTGCAGTCCACTCTCATAATATAGTGACAACGATTACTAGAGATTTAATACTGTCGTTGATCCCCACATATCATAAGATATGTCTTGTTGGTCACATTCCAAACATTCAAAGTCCTTAATCGTGTATTCTCTTGAATACCTTAGTGAAAACATGGGTGGAGTTAAAAGTTAAAACTTTCCACATACCAAAATCCTCAAAATTCTATATACTCAAACCATGATATCACTTAATCCTTATATCAATCATGAGCTCATGAATACTGTTAAACATTTAATTTTCTCCTTATCCCTTCATTATGCGCATATCATCTATATTCCAAAAATATCTGAATAACCTTTCATGGTTACTGGTAACATTAATCAGACAACAGTGTAACAATCCTTACATGTCTCTTTATTCCATAGTACCATGAGATTACTTATACAACATTACACATGATAAACATGTAATCATTCCACTACATTCTTAAACCATTGACCGAGCTTCAACAATTCTTTCATCTCACATATCATTTGTAGTCTCTTCATCATTATCCACATAAATACTACCCATATGACCATACTGATTCTCTTCATGAGTCTTTCCCTTAGGGCATTTGTTTGCATAATGCCCATACATTCCACATTTAAAACAGTTAACCATTTTTGATGTCGTAGCAATACCATTATCCTCATCCATGGTGTTAACGGACCCTTTTACTTTGCATTTACTTGCTTTGTGTCCTTCTTTTCCACACCCAAAGCATCTTCCAGTTCCCTTGAAACATTCTCCTTGATGCCTCTTCCCGCATGATTTACATAGGGGAAATTGAACTTTCTTTCCTCTATGATCATCATGGAACTCCATCTTTCTCTTATTAGTCGAGTCAGGAAACTTACCAAATTTTACTTTATTGATCATGTTGTGAGATTGCTGATTCGGCATAATAATGATGTTTGGACTTCCAAATCCCATTTCATTATGAAAAATATCATTCCATTGTCCATCATATCCTCCATTATCGTGAATCATCTTGTTTCCAGCCATTTTCTAAAACCCAAAAAAAGAATAGTGTGAGAGGCAAAAATCATAATAAAGGGGGAGTAACTTAAATATCTAACATCTTTGGTTTAATCTAATATCGTTACCATAGTTCTAGGACTATATCGTATACGTATACTTATCCTTAGGGGCATCCCTAGACATACCTTAGAAATATCTCTAGGGATCTCACTAACGTTTTCGCATCCTAGTTTCCAAAGGTTGACTAAACCTTTCCTCTGATACCAACTGTAGAGACCCGAAGCTTATCGTACATGGACATTACATTACTTTTGCGGAATACTTAGTACATAACAAAAACACACACACAAGGATCGTAATAGTTTAGTGTCTTTGGAAACTCGGAACATAATCTTCTAAACGTGGTGAAAGATCTTCAATATCTCCCATAAAGATCTTCCCCTTTTTTTTACCTAAAACCTTTCTTTATATCCTGGGGAAAGAAAAACAAAAAAAGGGTGAGCTCAAATTCTCAGTAAGGGTAAACAAAAGAAATATCAATCACATCATATACATAAGAACGTAGCTTTTGGAAATCTTGACCTGGAAAAGAGCTCATAATATCATAACATGGGATAAATCATAGAATTGAAAATGAGATCCCAATAATCATAACTTAAAACTTGAACTTTGTGGCATGCACACATAATCATGGAAAATCATTTCTTGTTAGTCATGACTCATTGCCAAGACTATCTTAGTGGACAAAGTCCCTTTCTGAACCGAGTTCACTCCTCATTTCAGTCCTGTATCACTGAACCGAAATAACCTTCCGTTCCAGCCATGTCTATCTCATGAGATATAAAATCATTACCCAATGCATTGGAGGGAGATATAGGTCCCACCCATCTTATAATGAATCCTTTCTTATGTGTGCCACATAATCATAAAACATACATCATCACATAACACATGTAACAAAAATGGGATTCTTGAAACATCATGACATCATAAATAAATTCATATAAGATAAAGGAATTCATAAAAATAATTTCATCACAACATGATCAAATCAATGTAATAATAGGGATAAAAACAGAACCCTTTATTATCTTAGATGGAAAATAATTTTGATAAAACACTTGAACTCCATTCTTGAGGGAAATATCCTTTCTTCGTCAAAAACATTTTTCCTTTCATAACATGTCATACAACTTTAAAATAAAAGAAGTTGATTAAAAATAAACTTGAAAACTTGTAAAGGAAGCTTCTTGGAAATAATGTTTTAAAACTCCATTCATTCCGTATAAGTTAAAAAAACATTCTTCGTACTTTTGTCGGAAAAGTCAAAAAGTACCTCGTACGAAAAACGACAAAAGATTCCTTTCGTATCTTTTACTAAAAACTCACCGAAGGGTAAAATTGGATATAAACTATTGTAGAAGGATGGAAATAATATTACATATTTAGGGAACATGGATGTGGATGATAAAATACACCCCAGTAATTACTTACGAATAAACAATCTCGGATAAAAATGAGATTGTGATATTTCCCTTACCTTAGGTCCGACTTGCTTTGTAAGTGTCCGAACCTCCTGTATAATGATTAAATCATGGTATTGACTTATTACATAATCATATTCATTGTTATGATATCATATATGGTTCACTTATGACATTATATTACCCGTTCTTTTGTAAATTCCATGTTAAAGAAGCGTTTTGGGTAAAATCGTTTCATTTATCGTAGGTGTTTTGACTTGTTGTTCTTGAAATCATTATTACTTATATCATGATTTACTTACTTCCAGAATATAAAATATTATTTATATATCATATATATTCAGTATATATATATATATATATATAATAGGTTGATAAATAAAATGAAAAACACTGTTCATGGAGACGGTAGTCCGTACGTACGCATGAACGCTGTTATCCTTTCCTTATTGTCTTGAAATGGAAGTAAGTAGATGAAATACATATGTATATATATACATAAATACAGTAGCTTTATAATTTCAAATATTTCATTATTATTTCTTATATATACATTATAATCATTCTTAAATGGTTAACATGGAGAATGAATCTCATCGCGTCGTGGAGACGGTATTCCGTACGTACGCACGAGCGATGATATCATTTCTATAAATATTGAATTGAATTGGAGTGGATTATACAATATATCAGAATCAATATGATGTTGTAATAACTATGTATTGTTATTCTTTACACCATTATACCCATCCATGTAAGGTGGTGGTGGAAAATAGATTACACCACGGCGTGGAGACGGTATTCCGTACGTACGCACGCGCGGTGATTTCTTTTTCCGTAGGATGGATAGATGGTGAAATAGGGTTGTTTCATACTTATAATAACATATCAGTATATGAGTGATACTGATGTTATTACTTCATAATGAAACAACCTAAGAAGAAGAAGTGGAAGAAGAAATAAAGATGAAAGAATTGGTAACGGTAATTACCTCTTCTTTGAAGTGCCTCTTTGAGACCTCCTCTTAGGGCACTAAAATTGGTCTTTGAGGAAGACCAGAACCTCTAGGATGTTTCTAGGGAAGTGAAGAGGAGAAATTGTCAGGGGTTGGCCGAGCTTGAGTGCTCAAATTGGTGTGAGGAGGAGGGGAAGGAGGTGTCCTTTTATAGGGGAGGAGAGGGGCACCTTAGGAATATCTCAAAATATTATTTTATATTAAAGTAAAAATCGGTTTATAATGGTTCCAAAGGGTCTTATTTTGAAGCTAAAGTGGGGATGGATCGCAATCCTATCAACCAATAAGATTTACACAAGTTTAGGTTATTATTTTAACCTTATCAATTAGATTTAACTCTAAGTTAAATAATTTAACTTTTACGGTGTCTTTTAGTTTTCTTACATTATATGGTTAATAAACTTACTATAATATGCCAAACGAACCCCAAATTATATATTATTAATATATATATCCTTATCTAAGTCATTTGGCCGAACCTTAGATTTTTAGGAATAAAATAACAATTAATAATATAATATTTGATTTAAAAACTATTTTGTGTCAATTTTGACACTATTTGATACATGATTTTTTTGAAAGTCATAACAGAATTATTTGTTCGAACCAAGTTGATTAAATCAACACTAATATTTCATAGTAACCTAGAAAATTAGTGGAATTCATAAAAAGTCTCAAATTACATTTATTTTGGTGTTTATAACATCAATTATGTCAATATTTCATTAACAAGATAATTACTGCATCATCTTTGTCTCATAAATAAATTAACTTATTTGATGTCTACAAATTACAAATAAAATACCATCATGTAGTAAATCTTTTTAGCTTTCTAATGAATATTTACAATCGAATTTATCTTATGTATAACCCCATATTAGATATGATTTACTTATTAAACTTTGATTTTAACTATTTTAACCCTTCTTTAAATAAATTAATAATAAATGTCCTAATCTAATCCAAGTGGGCCTAAATGGTCATATTTTATTCCTAAGTTTGTTTTTGGTCGAATTACACTTGTCCAATAGAATTAGGACATGTGTTAGGGTAATATTAATATCATATTTACCCTTATTTACCCTATTTACTATTAACCGTGGTAAAAAAAGTAAAAAGTTATTATTCACCAAAAAATTATTTTCATCACATTGAACCAAATTTTAGTCCTTGATATTAACCGTGTCTCTCGGATTTTCGAAATTCCATTCACAGAAGCGGTAAAATTAAGTTTTATTCAAAATTCAGTTTTTAACCTACCACTTAGTAGTTTCACTATTCATCAAAAATTGATGTTTTTCAGAACAATGCCAAAATTTCATCCCAAGCTATATTTCATATTCCGAATTCAAAAATGAAGTCTATTTTACCAAATTCATAACATAAAAGTTGCATTAATTAATTTTATAATTAAATCCCGCTGTTAAAACAAATAGCGTGTTTTTAAGAAACAATATCTATCAAAAGATTGACACTTGTTTATGTCTAGTTTAAATGTGAAATTACATCCAATGACCAACATTGTATTAAATTGTAAAAATATATTCTAAATATACTTTAAAACCACTCAAATTAATGATTTATCACTATTAATTATTTCGATTAAAAAAGTTGTTTTTAATTATAATTTAGTAATTTTCACTATTCATCAGAATATGAAAGTTATCCGAAAAGTACCAAAATTTCACCTTAGGCTAAATTCGATACTCCGAATCCAAAAATGAAGTCCATTTTGAGAGTTAAAATTTCTAAAATTTAAAAAGTGGTTTTTACTATTCATAACGGCTAGTTTTAATAATATTTTAATAGCATATCATTGTTTCGTGAAACTCAGGATTACGTACCACACACGCTATCGAGGAAGGTTGTGATTGCGTGTAATGCAAGGCAAGTCAAGGATGCGTGTTGTGCAAGCTCCTTTTGGTGTAGCGTATAACACAAGACATTAGTAAAATAAAAAAGAATATTTTTCATAAAATCTCGGGCTGTTACATCTCATCCCAATTTTATTTATTTGAGATATTCTTTATTCACAACATATTTATTTGGTGTGGTTTATGAATAGTTCCCATTTATTTAAAATTTTATGGATTCATTTAAATTCTTGTAATTAAATTTTCCATTTCAATATCATTAATTTAATGAGGCAAATAGTTTTCCAATTATCATAGTGATAAGGATATTTTTAACTTAAATTCAATTAATTGGGTCAAACCTATACTCCATTGATTATTAAATTCTATGACTATTTTTAGAGCGATTATGTATTATATTATTTTTTATTACCCCTATTTTGTGGATTTGTATATGATAATTCCAATTTATTGATTGGGTAAATTCTCACACATTCTTTTAAAAATACAATTTTAAAAGTTTTTTTATTCAAATGGAATGTTTTTATAATTATTCCAAATCATATTATTTCCCACAAAAAATAATACCTTAATTTTTTGATAAATCCTTTAAAATATTATAATTTTAATCTAAAATAAAAACCTTATTACTATGTGGCCTTTAAAATAAATTATTATAAGTAAAAAAATGATATTTCACTTAAAAAATATTCTATTATTATGTTTGATTTTTTTATATGTGAAAAAACTCTATTAAATATAATTATAAATTGACTTTGATCTACTAGAAAGATGTAAGAAAATATTTTAGTTAGTTTTTCATGATTATTGTGACTGGGGATTTACTATCTTCAAACCATTAATCATATTAATCTAGATAGTTTATGATTATGTTGATTAACATGGTATATTGTTTTCATTCCATATTCTAGTTACAAAATGAATTTATATGTGTATTATGTTCTATCCCATTCATATGAAAAATGAATTTGAATTAATCAACATTGGTCAGGGCTTGTTATTTCCCCTTGATGTATTTGTAGGTCTTCAGATAAAAACTAGACTAGGTTTTATTCAAGGCCTTAACTATATCATCCCAGGTATTTATATTATAATATATTTTAATATATAATAATATTTATTTATTATATGTTAATTTTATATCAAATGGGATGCTTTTTCTGATAGTGTACTCGACACCTAATAACAGGTTTCTCGAAAATCTTATGTTGCAACCAATGATGAGTTATACTGAAAAATAATAAAATAATATCATTTTTATTTTAAATGGTAGTTAAAGACTAGCCAATTTATTGAAAATAATGAAACAAACTATCTATAATATTATTAAAAATTTTTCTAAAATGTTTTTACATTTATCAAATGAATTTTGGAGGCTTATGTTGAGAATGAATCCAACATTATGCATAAAATAGTAATGTATTTTTAAAAGGTTCTTTTACAACCTTTTTATGGAGAACCATTTTACATATATATTTTTGTCACTTTTATATTATATATTTCTCAAAACGAACATCCTCTTTAGAATCTGGATATCAAAATTAACTTTTGTGGAAACTTTAGTATTTTTATGACTAAATTCATATTTTAATTAATAGTGAAAAATATTGCATTTTAATTCAAAACTGCGTTTTAATCTAATTTATTTATATAGATAGATTGTACATTTAATTAGTTTTAAATGAAATTTTATTATGTTTTTATCATTTAATAAAATTTTTTAATTTTGTGTAATTTAACATTTAAATTAGAAATAAACACAAGTTAATCATTTGCTAGTTTTCACTTTTAAAAACCCCACTTTCTGGATTTGAAAATGATAATTATTTTCAAATTAATAAATAACAATTATCTATTTTGAAATTGGAAATTTGTTTAAATATTAAGAATATGATGTTTCAAATTATGTAAAAAGTTACATTTTATTTTTGAAAATTATTAAATGAAAATTTGTAATTATTTTTATTTACCATGGTTAAAGGGTCAATCAGGTAAATAAGGTTAAAAATATATAATAATATAAAATAACCATTAAAAATTTTATAATACTTTTTTTGAGATATTTATGACCATTAACATACTTGGTTATATTTTAGAACCCCATTGAGCCACTTGGTTTTGATAATGACCTTTTATAATATTTATTTTACGGAAATAGGAAATATAACATGAACATGTATCTCCTAACTAACAAAATTAATTTCGTATATATAAATGATATCTTCAACAAAAAATAGTAATTAGAAAGGTATATATATTTCCTACATCATTGTATTTAATTTAAAAATGGTATTCGGTAAATAAAAAAATTTATCAATGACACAATGATGATGCAACAATATACTTAATAATGAAAGATCAAATAAATGAAAATATAAACATTATACTAAATTTAATATGAATATTTTGATATAAACCATGATTTTTTAGGATGAAATTATCATGTTTGGGATTATTTAATTCCTTTTGTTCTATATAATGAATTTATTATGACTTAAAAAAACAATTACCAAACAGTATCAAAATTGGCATAAATGATTTTTCAAAACGAATAATATTTTTTTAAATGATATAATATTCAAAAAAAATATGATATTCATCCAACAGAATTACATAATGTTAAAAAATTCATTAATTATCCACTTTTTCTTTTATTGGAATTTTATAGTTACTATTACAACCACATATTATGAAAATACAAGAAGTCAAGGTAAGAGATAAGATTATAAACTAAGTGTTAAAGAAAAAATATAAGATAAATTTTTTGAACTAAAATTATATAAATACTATTTTTCATAGTACTTCAACCCACATTTTTCTTATACTTGAATAATATCATTTTGAGGTATTATAATTCGAAAATAAATTTTTTATAAAATAATGTTTCTACACATTCTTAAAGTACCCCTCATCCCTTATATAAAAGGACATAACCTCTACCCACTTAATCACAATAATAAATCCATTTGGATTGTCATATTTTTTATAAAACAAGTTGCCACTTCTATAACATATTATTTGAATACTTAGCATGGTCGTAAGGAAATTCAATAAATCTTTTTGGCTCAAATCAAAAGGAGTTCCCCAATATAGATGCAACGTCATCTCTCAAGATACTTTCATGTATTTTCTTTATCTAAACCCCTTAACTCTCTTTATTTCATTATTTTAAAACATTAAAATAATTTTCAATATACTAATATTTTTTTATTGTAAGGGTTTGGCCTAAAATTACACACATCCCCTTCTAATGGATATAGAACATATTTGTTTCTGTGTATGTCAAACTAATATCTCACTAAACGATGATTGTTAAATTTTCTCCTACAACATATCAGGGTGGATTTTTTTATGGAAATGTGTTTATATATGATATATATGAAGTTTATATTTTAAAATATTCTTATATAAATTTTATTTGTAACATAATTTTTCGGATTTCTGTAATATATTAGTACGAAGTTTCATTTGAAGAAGTGTAGACTACCACCTCCTCAATTTTATATGACACGTTCATGCCATACATGGAATGTATAAAGTATGGTGTTATTGAACTTATGTTACAGATATAACATAATTATTATAATTTAAAAAATATATTCATATGTATAATTTAGTATTCATTCCATTAATATGATAAAGAAGTGAAAGTAGCATTCATGCATACGTACGGCCTATCGTTTCCCTGAATGGTTCATGTCATTTCTTATGTCAAAATATTATGCACATTTATAAATACATATATAATGGATATATAAGATATTTAAATCATTAATATCATTCTGGAGATTATGGAACTAGGAAAACCTGGATAATTTTCATCAAGAAATGTATGTTTTTTACTCAAGTATAGAATATCAACAAAACGTCCAATATGAACACAAATTAGTAACAAATTTCTAAAATATAGTAATAATTGAAATTTAAGGAGTAATAACCATTAAAAATGTTCTAAATATATTATAAATTTAACTAATTTTATTATTTTAGAAATGAAGGAAGTAAGGAGACTCGTCAGACTCAAGGTAATGGAATTTCTGAACTCAATTTCCACTCATTGGGTTTTACACATACTTCGTTGATTATTATATGACAATATTATGTATGAAACCACTATTTATTTATTTATTTTGTAATTTCTACAACAATTTCTGTGAATATGTAGGTTCCACACATAATAAGCCCGTTGATAAATTCTTATATCATTTATATAAACTCCATAATGGAAATCTTAACTCAGTCTCCATTCATTATATTATATAATCATTTGATTGGTTTTGAATTCAAAAGAATATTTTTGAATGACATATGATATTTTTATAGTTAATATATTAAATTTTTTTTTAATATTTTACACAAATTATTATTTAATTTATTTATCATTAATGTAATGATATGCTCTTTGTAAGGGATATCATGTCAATCTCCTTTAATTGAGGAATATATTGATTCTATTCACCTTTGTTATTTTATAAGTTGTATATAAATACATTTTGAGATTTTATATCTTTAATTAATATAGTCTCATGATATTTATTGTTTTAATATATTTATTATTCCTGTGTTTCTCAAGTGGTAAGGGATTCTTTAAGGAACTAATTATTTTATATGTTTTAAAGATTTCATCATATAAATAATATTCATTAATATACATGTATTCAAAATGGATTTAAGGATTTATTTGTATGAAAATTAATTTTTTTAAAATGATAATTCCATTATATGTTTCAATGTTTTATGGGAAACATTGATTCAAAAATATTATTTTTAATTGTTTAAAATGTGTATTTTAAATGGATTTAAAATTTCAATATCTTGAAATGATATCTTTTGAAAGAAAATATGGAAATGATATTTTTTTCCTTTATAATGGTTTTATTTATTATGATTATACTATGGTTCTGGGAAATTTTTAGGTATATGGGTGGTTCTGTGATAAAAAGATTTTGGGTGAGCTCGTGATAACTCTTCAATGCATTGGATGAGTGAAAAAGGTAAACATTAAGGTTTATACATAGAGATATATAGAATATATGGCGATGGGTATTCCAAACAAAACCCTGAAGGTTAATCCCTATGTGGGTATGAAATATAAAAAGTAAGTATGATATTGATTCCTTAAGATACCTTTATGATTTATGATTCGTATGATGTTTTTGGGATTCTTATGAATTCATAGGTTTATAAATATATATATGGACTAAGGTTTTATATCTTTATTTTACCCCTTAATGAGTTTGTATCTTCATACCATGTTTTTTGAAATGATTTCATATTGTATAAGGCTGAGTATGATAAAGGAATCTATCAAGAATATTTTTATCAATAAAATAAATCATGTTACATTTTATAGAGGTTTATTTTGTAAAAAAATGATAGGGAGAATAAGGGACTACATTGTAATTTGTATGTTATTTTTTAATAGTTTTGTCCTAATTTTATATAACTATGAACCAAAAAAAATTCCTCAATGTGAATTCCTTAATTAACTCAAGATTATATCATGTTTAAAGGTAGGGCCTTATAGTTTGTATTAATGATCGGTTTATATATCTTTAGATCATAAGGAGTTATTTAATAATAAGGAACTTGTTTTATAATACCAAAATTGTTAGCATATTAGAAAGAGTCAAGGATATTTTAAATAAATTGAATGGGTTTTAGATAACTTGAAAATATATATATTTTAGTGTTTATCCTAATCATATGATAATATATGATTATTTTATTGATATACTCACACTAACAATTTTTGGTTTTAGTAAATAGATAAATCTAGAATTAACCAAAGTAAAAATATATGTGAAGGAAACTGTGGTGGTCTTATGAATAAGAAACTGAATGGAATGGGAGGTAAAATTATAACAATTTTGGTTATTCTAAACCAACTATTTGGATCCAGGATTTTCCAATTGAAACTTCTTGATTTTTATAGACCATCATATGCGCTAGAAAAAAAAATCACTATTAAGGATAATATAAAAATAAAAAATATAAGTATATTTAACAACATATGTTTCAAGGATTTGAAAAGAAACACCTCGTAAAATGATTCAAATGGATTATAACATGTAATATATTTGTTAATAAATGTCATAAAGAAATAACATGCAATGGAAAAAGGAAATGTTTAGTTGTCTGTCAAAAAGGGACATAATTTCATTCCAAGGGATCAATTAAATGTTTTAAATGTGGTGTGCATGGTCATTACTCAAATAGATTTCCTATGAAGAAGTTTCAAGAATGGGATCCATATGACTATACAAATATATGTTTACCAATACCTATTGTCTTTCAAATTTAAGATGAGGAAAATAAAAAAAACCTCGGAATGATATGGATTATTTCATAGCTTAGGTTATTACATTATTTAATATTATGAAATTATGCTAGATTTTGATTTTAGGAAATAAGTATTAAATAAAAATATTTAGAAACATGGATAAAGGATCATGAATATTTTTTTATGATTATGATGTCTATATTTTAGGAATTTTAAGTGTTATGTTGGATCTATGGATGATGATATGTTTAAATATATTAATTATGTGATTAATTTGGAAGACTCCTATTATGTGTTCTATTATGATATTTATGTAAAAAATTTATTTGAGGATGAATTTTTTTTCTTTTGTGAATATAGTTATAAAGAACCATTATGTCTTATATGATCTTTGAATTTTTTTAAACTATAAGTTATTACATTTTAAGATGAAAAGTGAAAGGCGTGAGATAAAATTCAGGTTAAATTGTGTTATGGATATTTTGATGATATTATCTCATTTTTTCAATGTTATAATAATTATATAGTTTTAGAAAAGGATAAAACCTAGGATGGGTGAAAACCTGTCGAATATGGAAAGGTTCTGGGAATCAAACCATCAACCAAAGGGCGACAAGGGTGCATCATTTACCACTAGCCTATGTGAGGTCCTTGGTTAGTATGACTTGTTATATTTTTTTGAGTTATATTATTGATTTTGAAAATGTAGATTCTGGGAACTTATGTTTTATCCAATGCATATCTTTAGTATTGGAAAATGATTTGGTGTTTAAGTGATAAATGTTATTTTTCTAGGTGTTGAGTCTTTTAAGAGCACTATAAGCCTAAGTAAAATAGAATTCTATAGGATTTATATTGAGGAGTAATGGTTGAATTTTATATTGGAAGAATCTATGTTTTTATTTTGGATATATGGAGATTGTACTTAATTTTTGAAATTATTGACCTATCATGGAGAAAACATGATATGGTTAATTACTTTTTGGCATGAGACACTAATAGTGGTTGATGTTATTTAGAGATAATTGTTAAAAATTATTGCTGAAAAAAATATGATCAAATACTTATGATTTTTGGGATTCAATATTAGTTGTATTATTCTGAGTAATTTTAAGAACATTGGTGTATTGAATGGTCTATCTAGAAATTGGTTATTATTGTTGAATATAGGAAAATAAAAGTAGTCCTTATCCTTAGAATGTATTATTATTTTGGTGGATTATCTGATCTTGTACGAACCCTTTTGGGTATGTATAATATCTAAAAATGGAAGAAATATATAAATCATATTTTTTGTATTATGTGATTCCCTAGAAGTTCATTCTTTTACATCAGGTGTTAACAAGCCATATTTAATACTCATCATTTGGAGAAAAGAAGAGTTTGTGGTAGAAATTAATTAAAGGATGAAACTGTACTTGTCAGGTAATTATATTTCCTTATGTTCTTATTATATATAGTTAATGAATTCTTCAACATTATGAAAATTATTTTTAAAAAAATCATTTATGTTTCCTAATGTAAATTCTATAACAATTTATCCCATCAAATGTTTATGGTTTTTTGGTTGTTAAATATATACTGATCATGATTTATATAATTCTCCATAATAACTAGATTATTAGTTTTTCTTTTATATTCATGATTTTATACAAGTACTCCTGTTATGTGTTATATTTGGTGACCTTTATACTTATTTTTAAATCATTTAATGTCTTTGTTTTATTGACTCTTTTTCTGATGTGGTATTTTACATGAAGTTTCTGAGCGAAATTTTAAATTTTGAGGAAGCAATTTCCAAAAGGGGAGAAGGATGTAACATCCTCGGTATTTATTGAACAAAAAATTTTCATGTCTATTTAAATTTATTTATAAGATATTAATTTTAAATTAAAGGTCATATAGTGTCAAATAGAATAATCAACACGTAACAAGAGGTTTTTTGAAATCTTTTGTTTTGTAAATCATTGAGTTATACCAAAAAATAATACAATAATATTATTATTAAAGTAAATGGAAGTTATGGAAAAGAAATTTTATTTGAAGGAATTAATATAACTAACTACAATATGATTACACATGTTTGATTAATATTTTTACGTTTAACTAATATATTTTAGATGATTAAAATGATAATAAATCCAATTTTAAGTAGAAAATAGTCTAATATTTATATAAAGTCGGTTTGCCGCCCTTTTATGGATAAAATTATTTAATGTAATTTTTTTGACATTTATATGTTATATTTTAAAAATAAACTTCATCATTAGAAGAGAAACATAAAAATTTACCTTAGCTAAAATTTTGGTATATTTCAAATTAAATTAATATTTTAATTAATAGTGAAAAATACTATATTTTTATTCCAAACTAACTTTTCATCTAATTTATTTATATAGTTATATTTTCTTTTTAATTTTTTTGTGTAATTGGATTTTTATATTATCATTTAATTTAATTTCGGTCATTAGATGTTACTTAAATTTTAAATTGTAAATAATAACACATTAATCATATGATATTTTTTATTTCTAAAAAACCTACTTGCAGGTTTTTACAATGAGAATTAATTTTAAATTAAATAAAAAAATTTATATGTTTTATATTTGTAAAAATGGATTCAAAATTTGGAATCATAAGGACCAATTTATATTAATAGCTTTCTTTTATTTTTGGACATTATTTATAGTAAACTCAGTAATTATTTTTATTTACCATGGTTAAAGGACAAATCTAGTAAATAAGTGTAAAAAATAATATTATAATAACATAAAACTATGCAAAAATGTTTCCTAATTCTATTATATTATATTTTTCCAACCATTATCATCCATGGATCTATTTTGGAACCACATCGAGCAACTTGGGCGTGACAATGACGTTTTACAATATTTATTTAAATGAAATGTGAAATATAACATAAAAATGTATCTCCTAAAAAAAATTATTGTGTCTTATATAAATGATATCTTAATCTATAAATCATAATTGAAAATATGAAAATAGGTTCTACATCATGGTATTTTATTTATAATTTTTAGACATTAAATAAATATATTTATTTATTACAAAATGATGTTGTAGTGATTAGCTTATTAATGAAATAATCAATTAAATGAAATTATAAATATTAAAATAAAATTAATATGAACATTTTTTCCATACATGAATTTTTTGTATTGCGTTGTCATTTTTGGTATAATTTAATGCCATTGTTTCAATGTAATCAAATCATTATAACTTTAACATAAAAACTACTATATTGTTTGGGAATGTTCCGCTCCCAAGATGGATATGTGTAAATGTTAATGGAGATTCTGATTGAAATAGGGGACCTACGGGCTATGGTGTTATCTTTAGAGAATTTCTTATCCATTGTCAGGGGTGCTTCTTTGACAGCTGCAGTACCTCCTCTTCCCTGGAAGATGAAATGTTGGTTATGATTCATGCTATTGATGTTGTTAAGAAAAAGGTTTAGAACAGCATTTGGATGGAATGTGATTCAAAACCTATTTTTTCATGAAATTTGGAATAGTGTGGTGAAGCATTCCTGGATTCTTACTACCTATTGGATGAGTTGCCTCGCTTTGCTTTTTGAGATCAGATACATTGTCACTCATTCATTTCATGAAGCCAACATGGTTTCTGATGGTCTTTCCAATAAAAACATCATCCAAGGAATTACATAGCTGAATGATTTTCTAATCGATTTTATCCCTATTTATGAAAAATATTTTGATAATATCCCATCCTTCATACTCAGTTATATCCTTTCATTCTATTTAATAAATTGTGTCTTGGACTTTGATTGAGGCACCATTTTCTTCAAAAAATTAAAAACAGCTAAATGATAAGGTTTTATTATGACCTAAATCTGTATAAAATATATTGGAGGAAAGGATTACACCAACAATAATACTATCCTAGAATGATATCACTTTGGGGAAATTATTATTTGAGAATAATGTTTTAATAAAATTATATTTGTAGACTTTCCTAAAGTACCCCTCTAACCTCTTATAAAATTCCACCACCTCAACCCACTTACTCACACCTCTCAAGCCCTTGGATCATCTAAATTATTCTCAAATAAGCTCCTAACATCCTTAACATCCTCCTACAATCCTTACCTTGGGCAGAATCCAATTAAAGTAATCATTTTGGATCAATTCAAATGGGGTTACCCGATTTAGAGGCAACATCACCTCTCAAGATCCATTCATTTATTTTCATTCTCAAACCTCCTCACCTATCTTTATTACATTCCATTATAACTAAAAAAGTATCCTAAATATACTATGTTTTTTATATTCTATGGGTTTTACCTAAACCATCAAACACCATTATCTAATGGAAATAAAACATATTGTTTCTATGTATGGTGAACTATTGCTTCACGAAACGATGATTGTTCAATTTTCTCCTAAAACGACTAATGATGAATATTATGAAGGAAATATATTTATATATGATCTATATGATACTTATATTGTCTCTATGATTATGTGATTTATATTAACATCATACCATTATGAATTACATAACAGATAATAAAGATAATTTAATTTGAAAAGGTGTGCACCACTTCCCCCTCAATGTGATGCGACTCGTTCATGCCATACATGAAATTTATAAAGGAAGGAATTAAAGAAAATATGTAACATATATAACATATATATTAAACATTAATTACAATATAAATATGTTTCATTTATTTTTCACTCAATTAATATGGCAAAGAAATGAATGTAGCATTCATGTGTACGTATGAGCTACAATCTCCGTGAATGGTACATTTCATTTCTTATCTCAAAATATTATGGCCTATTTTAAATTCATATATAACTAATATATGAGATATTTTAAATAATTATTATCATTCTAGAGATTAAATTATTGTGATAACATGGATAATTTTCATCAATACATGGTCGTTTTTTACTCAAGTTCCAAACATTGACAAAACATTCGATTTGAACTAAAAAAATCAAATAATTTATATAATATGGTAATAAGTGATATTAAATGAATAATAAACTATAAAAGGATATAAATAAATTATAAATTAATCTATGTATATTATTGAGGTTATTAATTAAAAAAAAGTCAGGTTGGAATCATAGAAATGTGATTTCGATACTCAATTTCTACTTATTGGGTTTTACACATACATTGTTGATTATATTATTCCAATATTATATGTAGAATAACTGTTTGTTTTTTATGTTGTAATTTCCACTTCCCTTTGTGTGTATATACTATTTATACACAAAATCAACTTTTTTATACATTCATGCTTAATTTTTACAATCTTTTTAAGGGAAATTTTAACTCAATCTCCTCTCATTGAGTTAACAATCCATGTCATTGGTTTTGTATTACCAATAATATTTATAAATAACCTATGATTGTTTAAAAATGAATAAATAATTATATTTGTGTGTTTATATTTTTCACACATACTTGTTAGAGTGATTCTTCCATAATCTAATGGTACGATCTTTGGAATGGTCATTATCTCAATCTCCTTTCATTGAGTCTTATCTTGATTTTATGCAATTTTATAATTATATAAGGTGTATATATAAAAATTTAGACATTTTATATAATGAATTAATATAGTCTTTCTATGTTAAAAATTTAAATTTCATTATTTAATAGTTTTTATTCAACTGCTTCTCGAGTGGTAAGGTATTTTTTTAACTAAAACATCGTTTTAAAATATTTAATGATTTAATCTTATAAATCATTCTCTTTAATGTCAATAATTTAAAAATGGTTTTAAGGGTATATTTATATGGGAATTAATGTTTAAATATGATAATTCATTTAGACATTTTGTTGTGGTATGGGACACTTTGACTAAAAATATTTATTTTAAATGTTTTAAATGTGATTTTTAATGGGATTGATTATGTAAATATCTTAAAATGGTATATTGTGAATGAAAATATGGAAATGTAATTTTTCCGTTAAGATTTTATTCTTTTTTTATTATGTTATTATTTTAGGGAATAGTTTATATATTCAGGTGGCTTCATGATAAACCGAGGTAGGGTGAGCCCCTAATAGCTCTCTAATGCATTGGGTAACGAGACGGAGGTAGATGTTAAGGTTTGTCCTAATTGATTTAGGGATTATTTTGTTATGTGTATTCCAAACATGACCATAATTGTTACTCTCTATGTGGATGTTAAAGGTAAAATATAAGTATGATTTGGATATTGTGGGATACCTTCGTGATTAATTACTGCTATGTAGTTTTTTTGATTCTTATGAATTTATGGGTTTATAAATATTCATACACGATGTTTTCATTCCTTATTTTATCCCGTAAATAGATTTTATGATCATCCAATGTTTTTTGGAGTGTTTTTAAATTTTATAAGTACGATCGAGATAAAAGAAGAAGTCGTGAATATTTTTATCAAGAAAATAAATAATGTTTTTTAATAGTAACATTTTGTAAAAAAAAATCTATAGTGAATATAAGTGACTACTCTATAATTTTTGAGTTATTATGTAATAATTGTGGCCTAATTATATATAGTACTAAAAATAAAAGGATCATAAATTTTAATTCTTGACTTTACTAAATATTATGTAGTGTTTATTGTGGGGGCCTTACATTACACATTTATATATAATTCAATGTTCGTACATTGATCTATGTCTATGATGCCCTTTATTAGGAATTCTCATATTTTGATATTATTTATTGATAATCTGTGTAACTATTTATTATTATTTTAATGTGATTATATTTAAGGATATATTTTATTAGATTTGATTCCTACCATATTATGATCAATATTATGCTTTAATGTCATTCAATTTTAGTTATTCGACATACAATATTTTTTATGTTTATTTATGTTATATTCCACTATTTTCTTACCAATAAATAGAATATGATCTCACCGCTTTCTTTTTTTACCTTCTTTTAGTATTCCATGATGTATATTTTTATTAACATGTTGGGATAATATATGAGATTAGGGGTGTCTCCAAGGGAATTACTATGTTGTATTTCAATTAAAATGTAATAAAATAATTTTTTTTCTAGATTTAAAATTCTAATAAATTGTTCCCTATTTTGTGATGTGATATCATTTAGAATGAACTAAGGTAATAAATTATTTCATTTTCCCTTGGATACGATGGTAATGGTATTTATAAAAAAATCTAAATATTTTTTGAATTTCCTCTTCAAAAACATGCATTCACATCGCATCTACATGAATAATTTTAAGTTAAATGTTCTACTTATATGAATTTAATTTTAATAAATGTATTCCACATTTGAAATCATAAAAAATAATAATTTATAATAATTTGACCATAATTGTTGACCAAAATTATTAGAAGAAACTGTAAAAATTAATAACAACGGTTAAATTTATAATTGGTTTACCGAAGGGTAAACTAAAAAGATAAAGCTTAAAATGACATATAAACTTTTCTAAAAACATTTTCCCATATAAAAAGATATATATATGTAGGATATAGAATGTTATATTTTTTTACCATTAATTCAAATTAAAAACATGGAACACAATTCATTTTAATAATTCAATGTGTATTAGCACCATTACTTAAAAAATGCCACTTCATATCCTCTCTTATTCAGACCTGCAAAACTCATTAGATGGCCCGATACATTCCAAAATCACATAATAAATTCCCTTAAATAATCATAGGAGACTTTTTTTATTAAAATCCACATATGAAGTAATTTGGAGAAAATAAAATGATGATTCCCAAAGAAGATGTAATCTTCTTCAATAATAATCATTATTTAATTTCTTTCATCACCGCATTAAATTATTTTTAAAACATAACGATATAAAAAATAAATATTTTCCATATAAATGGATGTTTTTATAATAATTTAACGATAAAAAACCATCTCTACTTCCATAAAATGGGTTACAAATTCATTCTTAATGTGTACGACAGACTACCTCTTTGGGAAATTTTGTCCACAATTTTTCCATTACCTATTCTAATGGATTGTTATGATGAAATAAAAAAGTATATTTATCATATTTATGATATAATTATACCTATAGAGTCATTATATCATATATATATATATATATATATATACCTTTTCACTTCTCATTCCATTGGATATTCAATAACGTCACTCTTGTGTAAGTCGAACCACAACATCCCAAAGTGGTGTGATCCATATATTACTAAAAAATTACATGGGAGGTGTAAAAGGTAATTTTCATGACTATATTTTATGAATGAAATAATTATTAAATTCATTACATATAAATCATTCTTGATATATAATATAAGTCATTTTATTTATTTCATTTCACTCACATAATGATAAAAACTTTTCCCTGGTACATGTGGACTATCACCTTCATAAAGGGATGTGAATCTCATTCATAACTACACCCAAAGGATGATATATATTATTATATTTAAATAAATAATATGATAATTATTTCAGGACTATTATTCTGGATACGGTATAATTATTTAATATCCTCTAGAACTCGAACATTCATGAAAAAAAAAATTCATCAGAAAACAAGGAAAATGACACACCAATCAATGAAAATAAAGAAATATTATTAATGAATGGGTGATAGGATCTTATGAAATGGAAAATATATAATATTATAAATACTTTTATTTTACTATAATAAGTTAATAAAATGTTTCTATCCACAATATAGGATGTTAAAGAACATCCATCCAAATTTATGTATGAGGTAAGAGATTTATTCTCAATTAACAGTCCATTGATACATAGTTTTCATTATAAAACAATTAAATTTTTTGTTTTTTATATAATAACACATTCATATTTTTTATAATTATTCATCAATGATTAATTTTATATTATTTTTAACAATTAATCATTTCTTCCATGTGGATTTTACTGTTAAATTTCTCTAAAATATTCATATTAATGTATAATGGGTATATTTAATTGTTAAACCATATATCATTTATATATATAATGTTCTATACTAAAATTCATCCATTTATATGGGGAAGTATTTATAAATATATATATCCTAACTAAATATAAATACTAGTTAGTAAGGATAATATTTTATGAAAAAAACATATTTTTAAATATATGTGGAATGTTATGGACATTTAAGACATGAGTTTGGGACTGTTTATAGAAATATCCTTGAATAATTTATTGGTCTCATGAAAAAAATTTGTTGTCCAAATTAGTTCGGTATTTAAAATAACCTTTAAATTTCCTTCAGGACTGATAATAAAGGTATCTATCGTAAGGATATATCATAAATGTTTAGATGTTTGACATTATTAATTCCTTCATTGTATGATTATTTATTTATATCCTTTCTATTATATGATTTTTTTATTATATCTATGAATATGTATCAAGCTTATGTGATTATTTTTGTGGATTTATTTGATCATCATTTATACCTTCCATAATATTTTTAGTTTAGTGATAAAATGGAATGTGTTTTTTTATTTACCTCACTAATTTAAATATGCCTTATCTAATTGTGATTGTGATGTTATATAAATGGAATTTGTCTTTAGTTATTTACAATGAAATATTAATTATCATCATTGATTCGTGATATATTCTTCTACACATAACCCCTACTCAGAATTTGAGCTCACCCTTATTTTTTTCATTCCACATAATATGTATAGTAGATCATTGAAAAGGTTTTCAAGGACACAGTTTATTATATTTTTTTCCGAATTTTGTTTTACATTATATTACCATTGAAAAGTCAGCTATCGTATATTTATCCAATTCTACAAAACATCAAAACCAATATTTCATTTATGATTTTATTACTTTTATATAATACAATGTCATCATTTAAGGAAAAAACTCTCAACTATATGGTTTAGCGTCATTATAGTATATATCTGAATAATTTTATTTAAACCATTGGGAAATGGATTATTTAAAATAGATATTAAATTCTATATCCATGTGATAATTATTGATGTTATTATAAAAAAATATCCAAATGTTCTAGTAAGGGAGAGATAATGTGGTTTTTCTGTGAAATAAATTTCTTTTTGGATAAACTAAGTTGATTTGGTTCCTGCATAGAGGTAAGTTGGGGTAATAACTCTAAAAATGATGCACTGAGATAGAACATATCATCCCACAGTGTATCAGACCATCTATACTATGCACTTGGTCTGTCTGTCCAAGGGGATATTCAATTCGTAATTAGAATTTTTATTAAAAATCATTATGAATGATTTGAAAGGAATGATCTTCTTAAAGAATAAATCATTTATTATTATGAGATAAAAAATAAAATAAATTTTTAATTTATGTTCAGTGTTACATCATATTTATAATTATACTTTAGTATTAAATGTTTTTAAGATCTAATACAATGTTTTCCATTGTATTGAAATGAATCATATACAGAGAAAGGTTATCAATACTCTTATTCCATCAAGAGATTTTTTTATTGAGGAATCCAATAGAAGTATTATTAGAATATAAGAAATTATGGATATTTTAGCCCATAATAATCATGTTATAACATATAAACTTTCCTTGATTGAGAAAACTATTTTGTTAAGAGATTATCCTATATTGGATCGATTTTCTCAAAATAATCCCTTTAAATTGGGCGAGATACTAATCCAATTATAGTTGAGTAAGGGATTATGTATTTCTAAAAGATATTTAGGTTCTTCGGATGTAGTGAAATGAAAAGGATACACTAACAATGTATTTTCTAAATGGAATTTCTAATAAATTGTGGTCATTGTTATAGAATACTATGGAGGAATAGAAAATATAACTCATGAAATAGTAATATTTTAAGTGAACAATATTCAAAAATTATTTTCCATGTGTGTAAAAAAGATAAATGAATTGGAAGTTCTTTAGATTAAGGATAAATTACTTTAAAATTAGTGTGATATATGAGGTTGTCAAGATATTCTATGCATTATACTATAAAAATTGATTGTTCTATTGACCATTTATTTTATGGTATTAAACCAGGTTTCTAAAGGGAGCTGTGGTCTCCCCAAAAGTTTATTCACATGATGATATATTTTTTTCATCAAAATAGATAATAAATTATTTATATCATATATAATAAAGGGTAATTAAGAGAAGAAATGGTAATATAAGAACAAATGGAATGGTAATACATAATAACGAATAAGAAAATATATATTGATTTTAATCTTGTGAATTCCATGTAAGGAATCACCCTGGTAAATGCTACAAGAGATTTTGAGATTATTTTCAATGTGGATATAAGTGTCACTAGTAAAATAAATGTAAAGTGATGAAAATAAATATTCAATTAAATGTTTCCCCTATAGGTATATGGGGTAATAAATTAACAGACTCTGTAATATTCAATGGAGTCCAACATAAATGTGGCTATGTGGTGGAGGCAATGTTTTTTCAATCACTTTAGCTAGGTTGGAATTGCCCATGTGGTGCAATGAACATTAATCATATCATAATATATATTAAATTATTTATTTGATTCAATATAAATACAATATTTTATATCTACATAGTTTTACAAGAAAATTGGTTGTTTCCCAATGAATTTATGAACGGAGTTGTGTTTTAAAATTTCTAGGGGAAGTCTAAATACATCAAAGATAGGTCAGAAAATGACCATTATGTCATATAAACATGATTTATTTGATGAATTTATTATCCTGCATATGGTTGACTAGTATATAATCCATAAAATCGAAAGGATTTAAAAAATGGATGTTAACAATCATTATAAGAATAAAGATATTTTTATTTGTATGGAAGCTGTTGAATTCTTTTTCTTTTGATATGAGACATCCTAATCTTTTCCACATATTGATTTAACAGAAATAAGTATTCTAAATGATATTCTTAGAGAAGTGGATAAAAATGAATGTATTTATAGAGATTGTGATTTTCAAATTGATTATGTCCCTATTTTATTGGAATAAATTGATATATTTCGTAATGAGTTACCTGATCATCCCGCACATTTGATGTTCAGTTTTCCATTTATTTATTCCCAAATGCACGAATACTATCAAAGACATGATATATAATGGAGGATTTGGAATTATTATAGTTGAAGAAAAATTTAGAGGAATCTAGAGATAAGGGGATAATTCAGACTAGAGATTCACTATGGAGATCCCATTTTTAATTTGTTGTGAGGAAATGTGTATCTATAATGTTATACACTAATTATAGTGAAATCGATTATACAATTATATTGAACGTGTGTCATTGACCTCAAATTGATGAATTATTCAAACGACATTATAGTGCTCATTATTTTTCAAAGATTGACCTTGAATCTATGTATCATTAATTGAGAGTAAATAAAGAATACATTTAAAGAATAGATTTTTGAATGTGGTATGGGAATTAGCATTTTACAGTAGTTTTATTTTGAATGACTAATGCACCCTGTATTTTTATGGATTTAACTAATAGAGAATTCAAAGAATATCATGAGTTTTTTTTAAATGGATGTTATTTATCATTATTTTAAAAACTATTAGAATCACATACATATAATTTTTTGACTCTTATTAAAAAATAACTATATGGGAAATTTATTAATTGTGAAATATGGGTTAAATATGGTACATTTCTTAAAGATATTCTATCAAAGGATGGATTCTCATTTGATCCAATAAAGACACATGTAGTCCTAGAATGCACTATACCAATAAAAATAACTAATTTATGTAGTATCACTAGTTTTGTATGGTACATTTTGTGATTTGTTCAAAGTTTTACCTAATTATCTACTACATCTTTCAAGAATACAAGTAAAGGGGTTATATTTTATTATAAATATAATTTTGAATAATATTTTGATTCACTGAAGAAAATAATATTCCATGATCAGATATTTAAACTATAATTTATAAGTGATAGGTTTGTGATATTTTGTTATAAATAAATAAAGGTACATATGAATTTCATAATGAATAATGATAAATTTATTGCATATAAATCACAGAAATTGATGACTCGTTAACCAAAAAATATGAACCATCATCTTGAGTAGGCAGCTAATTTTTTTTCATTGAATATATGGTGTAATTATCTCTGTGGTGGGATGTGTGAGATATACATCGATAAAATCCATCTTTGATTCATATTTTTATATAAAGAACTCAACATGGGGAAAATGTTATAGCTAGAAAAACTTTTCGATTGTGATTGACCAATACAATACTACATATTGAAAGGAAATAAGGTAGTGTATGCATTGTGTAAGAAATGTCTTTGAGTTCTATCCAAAATGAGGATTGGGAGGGATCATTTGTTTAGATATCTCATAAATGATGATATGTTAAGTTAACTGTAAGTGGAGACATCATTAATTTTTAAAATTATTGAAAACCCATATTTATTAGAAAATATAAAAAGATATCAGTATGATGGTGAAAACATTAAAATAAATTTAAAGCTTCCAATGATGGGAAATTAGAAAACATAGTTTTTGGAGATGGTATTATCATATTTGGAAATATTTTTTTCTTTATATACATAAAAAATCAAAATATTGAATTTTTTATGATGATAATAGATCAAATTTATCTAATCACTCTTGTAGAATAAAGATGTATATGGATTTGACAGATAATTTTTCATGGGAAAATGCATAGTGGGATATTGATGTTTATGTGTCTAGATGTTTGGTATGTCCACAAGGGAATCTGTTAAAACATCTTCATAATGTATTCATTCATCCTCTTCATATACCTATTTGGAAGTGGGATGAAATTAATATGGGCATTTTCAGAGGACTACCAAACTATCATTGAAATAATGATGCAATATGTGTTATCATTTATCACCTAAACAAATCAACACAATTAATTCCCATAATTGAAGAATTACCTCTCGAAAACCTCACAATGATCAATATTAATAATTTTATAAGAAATCATAGTGAACCAATTTCAACTGTATCTAATTGAATTCCTATTTTTACATCAAAATTATGGATGATTCTTCATAAGGATATTAAAATAGACTTGCAATTAAGAACTTCCTATATTCATAAAATGGATGGATAGTAGGAAAGGGATTTTAAGATAGTTGACTAAATTTTGAGATCATTCACAGTTAACATTTCAGGCTTTTGTGTCAATACTTGTCTTTTTTAGTGTTTTACTAAGCCAATAATATCCATTCATCTATTCAATTGGTTTCATATGAAACATTTTATTAAAAGGGATGTTGAACTCAAACATCATTACTAGAAGTAGATGAATATAATCTTGTCAGAATATAATTTTTTAATAGACAAAAACAATAATTATTTTTATTTAGGCTCTCATTAGTGGAAAACAATGTAGTGAAAATTGTTGTTCATAGTCAGAGGAAATATTAAGAATTCTATGTGGGTGGGTTTGTTATCTTGAATTCTTCTCGTAAGAAGCTTACTATAAGTTTTGACATGAAAAGGGAATTGATTGAAGTTTATATCAGACCATTTGAAATTTTTGAATGAATTTTAGTTGTCAATTATCATTTGGAAATGCCACCAAGTCTCTCAAAAGTACATTATATATTCCATGTTTTATTATAAAGAAAGTACATGTGTGTCCCAAATAATATTCTCACCTCTGGTTAAATTTAATTATAAAAAGATCTATATCACTCTTATAAACACATCCATATTTTTAAAACTATAATAAAATAATTAAGGAATCATATAATTCATAAGTTATGGTAAATTGGACATATCAAAATATGGAGTAAGCAACATGTGTGATAGATGATATTATAAAGATGAACTACCCTAATCTCATTATAAGCTGTCACACTTGAAAATTTTGTAATCCTATTTTTGTAGTATGAAATAACTAAATACTATAATACATTATTATAAATATCATTTTGACAATATTTCATTTCTTCATTTTAATTCATTTCATGAACACAAGGTTTAAAAAATCCCTTTTTAGTGACTCATTTTGCAAACAATATTAAAATGATTTTTTAATCATCTAGAAAATTTAATTTAAAAAATAAAATTAATTTTTATATTATAATATATTAATTTTTAATCTATGAAAGGTTTTTATTTTTCTGAAATGTTTCATTTTAAATGATGAATGAAAAATACATAATTTATATTCAAAATTTTATTTTTGTTTCAATAATTTATAATGATAAATTAGTTTTGGAATTTTTTATTGTTACATTAGTTAATTTATAAATAAATTAAAATAATATTTGTCCTTTTAATCAATTTCATATTGTTTTTTCACATAAAAATATTCTAATTCTTCCAATAGTTTCTCGATAAAATCCTGTTTTATCACGGTGGCTATGAGATTAAATTTAAATTTAAATTTTTCCCTTATCTGTATTAAATTTTTAAAAATGGATAACATAATTGGAGTTAGAATAATTTATATTATTCAATATATTCCTAAATTTTTTAACAAATGAATTTTGAACACATTTGAAATTAATTACTGTTGTTAAGATAAAAATGGTTTTACCCAGGAAATATACTAAAAGAATATGGTATAAAAAACTGATATAATTTTATAAAAAAAATATTTTATTGAAATATTTTTACCATTCCACCTATACGAATCATTATTAGTTTAATTTTTTTCTTTGTGACATGTGTAAAATGTTGGATTACTCAATTATTTAAAAAAATTCAATGACTGTCCTCACCCCCACTGATAAAAGTTCACCCCTTCTCCGTTGTACTTCATACCTTCACACCAATTTAGTTCATCCAATACCTACAAAAATAATATCCCAACATATCTTTTATTATCTTATAATCCATAATTAGGACATAAATCCTTCCTATTATTGATTTTTGTAAAAACCAAAAAAATATACCTGAAGGAGGAGTAATGTTCTTCAATGAGCATCTTTAAGTTATATACCTCTACAAACCAGATCAATTAATATAGAACCGTGTTGATATAAAAACATATTTAATTTTCATATACTGGTGCATTTTAATATCAATTTTTAGGACTTAAAACCCTATCCACTTCCATAAATTTTGTTACAAAATCATTGTTCGTGAGTATAGTGGACAACTACCTCATGAACCATTGTATTTTGTTTTTCCAATACAACCTATCGTGGTAAGGAATATTGATTGATTTATTGTTTATATATATGTGTGTGTGTTATATTTATTATATAATTGTACCTCTGGAGTCATTATATCATATATAAATTTTCTGTTTTCTTTATTTAGGGGAGGGGATAATGCTGCTCTTTTGTATGGTGTACAACTGCCTCATGAAGATATGTGATTCATTTATCTCTAAATCTATAAATGGATGGTGATAAATATAAATTTAATTATTATATGTGATATACATGAAATAATTATGATATTTTCTACATATTTTTCATTATATTAATATTATAAATTACAATTTTTTTCTTTCCATTTAACTTGCATAATGATTATAACATCATTCATGAATGTGTGGACTGCCAAATTCACAATGTGATGTGACTATAATTCTTCACCAAACCAAGTGTATACTATATATAATAATACTTAAAACAAATAATATGATCATTATGACCTGTTTAAATTTCTATAGATGTTATTACTGTATGATATTCCAACGAATCAGATCATTTATGACAAAACTTGTATGAATAAATAATGAACTTAATACCCAAAGAAACCTATATAATAAACTATTATTATTTTATATATGAAAATATTTTACAAAATAGAATATTTTTACATTAGAAATATTAATATAATTATTTTATAAGTTAATAACTTGCTTAAAATAACTATATACGAAGTTTAAGAGCATCCCATAAAGATGATGCATGATGTATAAGATTTCTCTCACTTTACATTCCATTGAGTCTTATATACAATTATTCATCAATTCTTTTTTATGTGGTTTATATAATACCCCATTAAAATGTAATTTCATGATTCATTCAAACATCATTTTATTCAATGTGTCACTATGAATCATTTCATCTTTGGATATTTGAATTGAAAACAGCCAAGTGGTAAATGTTATTGTACAATCTCAATTTATATTGTGAATATTAACTTTCATCAAAAGCAATCACATTATTATAATAATATTTCAATGGAAATTACATTTCAATTAAATATCCATTTTCTTTTATATTGGGTATTTTTATTATTTATATCTTATATCCCCTATAAGTATAATGTTATATATTGATATTCATTCATTTATATTTGGAAATATAGGCAAAACACTCTCCTTAACCAAGACATTCTATTTAGGATAAGGATGAATGTTTATGTAATAAATTTATTGTCCAATATATATGGAATTATATTGATATTAAATACATTGGTTGGGGAACGATTTTTTAAATACCATCTATTCATAGATAGGTCTCACAAGCCCAATCTGTTGGAAAAATATTACTAGTTTCTATCCAAAAATATAAATTGTCTTGAGGGAATATCTTGATAGAAACATTCTTGAGGATATATATTTTGTATTATATTGGTCTAAATTTTTAATTTCCACATGATGATATCAGTTATTTATGTCCATGCAATTATACAACTAGTAATAATATCAGTTATTTGATACCCCATTTGGGTCAAAGTAGTCATTTGTGTAGGTATCCTAAAGAAATCAAGGATGAATATCTGGGTATAGCCTACCTACCCAAGGAACTACCCACCTCTATAATTGTCCTTGGAGGATCTCATGATAACACTACCATAACCATGGTCGGGTCGACTACCACTCCATCTATTAAGATAACTTGTCCCAGAAAATGGACAACCTGAATCTATAACTACCACATAGAGAGCTTCCAATAAATCTAGTTCCCTAAAAATACAACTAGAACCATCTTTATGTGTCTCGTCTATTTCTCCTAGTATGCTGAGTACACAAGGATATTGTTGATTAAGACTAGAAAAAACTTTTCTAAGTATGGATGGAAGAACAGGTTTTTGATTCCCATGAATATTATGGCAGAATTAATCATTACAAATGGCATCACCAAGTCCTCTTATTGACAACTGTTACTTTTGGAATCAATCTTCAGTATATCATCATCTCTTTCCCATAGCTGGAGATAAATCGATCTTATGTTAACCTTAGAGAACCAATGTGACCCTCAAAACTAATTGAAGTTATCATTGAACATAGGTAGTGTAAAATTATTCTTCAAAATCACCTAGTTCAAGAACCGATAATTAATAGGAAAACTCATGTTCATGTCTTCCATTTTGGATAAAAATACTACTTCCACCCATAGAGAAACATTTGGTCTCATAAATCCCTTCCTCTATAAATCCCCCAACTTTATCTTTATATCATGAAGCTCTTTGAGATCCATCCAAAATTTTAGGGTGGATATTAGTGCTATCCAGGGGTGTAATTCGATGAAGAAGGCTATATCTTGAATAAGAGGTAATCATGGAAAATATTTAGGGAATGCATCTTTGTAATATTCCACTACTACAGAAACATGGATGATCTTGACATCTACTGCCTTAGGGTCATGTTATCCATGTAATGAGTAATCAGTTACACCCTCCAATGCATGAGTCCATCCAGTGCTACCTGGGATTCCATTTCCTTGAAATAGAAAAACCGCCTCCCATCACTATGGACATACCACACACTTTTCCTAAAATATTCAATATGGTAATTTACATAAGATAACCAATCCATATAAAGAACATCATTGTAAGGTATCAAAATTTCCACAAAGAAGTTCCAACCAAAACCCTCACCTACAAGGGTAAGATCACACTATCAGAATATATTTGTGATAATCATGACTCTTTCAGTAGGGGTTTCCTTGCATAAGGGTTGAATCAGTGGTTCTATTAGAATCTCAAGGTCCTCAAATAGATATGTTTTGAGAAATGAATAACAGTTACATGGGCCTATTATTATGGATGTTGTGGTAGAACATACAAAAATAATTACTTGAATCAACAATGGAGTCCCTTTGTAATATTGTGAAATTGCATACAGTTATCGCCACCCCTATCCAACACATCCCTAAGCCTGGCATAGAAAACTTGGGGGTGGTGGTCATAGTAAGATGAACCATCGAACTCCTCCCACTTATATCCAAACTCTTCTTCTATAAATTTTACCTTTTGAATCTACCAGTTCCTACCTATACCACTACATTGGTGGTCCATCTATTGTCTCCCATTCTGCAGCATGATGGGATGGAAAATATCAAGTGATATTTCCCATTGTGTCACATGAGTATCATTGCCTCTCTCTAGGATTACTGGATCCACCCTATGATGCATGAACTCCATATCATCTATCATGGGACCTCATAAATTAATGTATCCCACATTTCGATCTGTGAGACTAATTCCATCTCCCTGCTTCTGAGGTCTCTGCACTAGACTATCCACTTACTCTTGTTATCGACAGTCTCTTCTCAACATAGAAGCTATTTACAACCAAAGCTCTCTCAACAACCCCATCATAAGTTGGAATTCTTAGAGGGATAATAATGGCTCTGATGTCGGTACATAGGTATTGCTCAAAGGTCCATGTTTAAAAGTAATGATCCCCGACCATAACCATCGAGTACCTGGAATGGACTGTGAACCACAATGAATAATGAGATACTATCATATGACCCTATTGGAAGTGAAGAAGCTCCTATATTCACAAAAATCTCAGGGTACCTAGAGAAAACTCTGCCCTACAAAGGATCTCAAAATCTATCAATTAATGTGTCTCATATTTGGGGGTTTGTTGCATCAAACTCTATTGTATCCTTATCGAACCACATAGAAGGTTCAACATTAAGATTCCCATATGATCACATAGTTTCCAGACTAATCAGAATTCTCTAGTCACCAACTCAAGCCAATAATCTACATCTTGAGGGTTAGGCTCACCTCAGAACCTAAAGGGTATTTGTCTCTAAATCTCATAAAGAATAATAAGGTTTCTCTCCTCCTCTATTAGTACTGAAGGAAACACATGCTGCTCCAATGGTGGTGGTACAGCTGGTGCACAACATAGAGGTAGCATATGGGATATCGATCCCTATTATAAATCCATGTCACTATGGGGGTCATAATCATGATCTAGATGAAAAATCCTAGATAGTATTTGACCTACATGAATCCTATAAAAAAGAAAATGTACCACGTTCAATGAGAGTATTTGGATTGCTGACTCAAATGGGAAAGGAAACCAAACCCAATCCTATAAGATGCATGCCCAATTATTTTATCTACAATCAGTGTTCTCATGTACCGATTCATAAAGCCTATTATTGGAGTCTTGGTGTATGGATATTTTGGTTGTTTCAACAACACTAGAGTTTGTAGCCTAAAAAAGGTTGTTGAAGCACATAATACAATTTCCCAAAACTAATCTCATAGACTCTCTATCCTAAATTAGAAATGACCAGATCTGATACCACTCGTTCACGACTCATCCCAATGGGGCCATTTAGTGACTCCCCAAAACCACCTCCAACAGGCCAATGGTTGGGGACTAGCACCGAGGAGGAATATCAATAACATTGGAGGCATGACCTTAATACCATTATGCACGCACACATGAAAAATAAAAAATTACTGAAATGTAATAACACTACCTAAACCATTAATGAAAACCATTATACAAAAACCAAAGTAAAATAGTGAAGGGAAAGTACAAAAAGGTATATTTGGCCTAAATATATGCCCACCCAAAGAAACCATGTAAACAAGTTCCTAAAACTCATCTGTAGAAAACCCTACACGATCTTACGTAAAGGAGAGGTACTGGGACTATTGTCTGATATCGTAGGAGAACCTTAACCTGTTAGTTATCCCAATGCTTCATCTAAACCTAGTCCTCCCTAGACACTGTCAAAAGATTTCTTTTTTCCACAATACATGACATGTTTGGGTAAATCACATGGAGTGGTGAGTATAAAAATACCATGTAGGAAACCCTGAAACCACAATGTAATACACAATGGAAATGGTATATCCTGCACTACAGATGTATATGTATAAAATATACAACACAGATGTATGAATATACTCATCCAAGATGCATAGACAAGAGATAAACCACTACAACCACAAACCACGAATAGGGATTCGGTCTGAAGATTTAACGAATCACTCATTTGTGACAACACACTCCTAAGTCTTATAGAACCGATGAAGTCTATGTAATAGATGCTTCTTATTGGGAACATCCATTATTGTAAGAGAGAGATTCCATGGAAGAACTAAATAGAATAATATTCATCAGTGGAGGATTACAACCTGGGCCATGGCGTATTCCAACAACTCTATTTGAGAAAACTTCATAAGTATGGGATCAATGTTCAAGTAGGATTGGTCAGGTCAATACCAAATATTCTACCTAGGGAACCAAGAATGTATAAAGGAATCAATACTAGGCTTATAGGGGGATTCCAACAACACTACCATGGAAGCCCTACTGAAGGGATGAGACTCTTGTGAGTAAGAAATATTACCCAAAAAATCTAGGGAAATGATAAAGAGAATGAAATCCAATGAATAATTTCCATAATAAGGTGGATGCGAGAAAAAATACATATAGAATAGAAGGTTTCATAGTGAGAAATACTCACACTGACCACATCCCTTGACACCACATACAACCCATGTAAACAGACCATGTCACTAGAAAGTACAATATAAGTATCACTTTTGGACTACGAAGGACCATATCGTCTCAAGGGTTATAACAATAAAGATGGATTTTCCATAAGACATATGGTTTCAATGATAAGGTATTTTAGGAAAAAAGTGTGACCTTGATACGACATGACCTGCCAGACCCTGTCTGACCCACTGGCTGTCCTGACCCAGTCACGCTCCGCGTTGTCCAGCCTGAACTGGCCCAACCCACTCGGCCCAGTCAGTTGGTCATGTTGAACTATGGACTTCTGGGCCACTTGGTCTAGATCATTGGGCTACTAGAGTGGATTATCTCTCTAGGTCTGGCCCACAGTATGTGGGATAACTTTCCCCACCACTGCGGTCCACCCTGATCGCATTCCTTACATGGATCCCCATTGTTTCCAAGTCCCACGCGGTCATCCCACCCCCTCAACATGTATTCTTCATTCTCCACCTGCCTGTGGTCTAACCACCACCTTGGGCTCCAACACCACCCGTCTAGGCTAAATTTTACCTTTCCAACCAGCCACCCTACTCGTATACCGCCATTCTCCGCACCCACAACCTGTATTTGAATTGTCCCCTAGACCACACTAATATCTTTATAGACCGATCAGAGCCACTACCCCCATCGCCACTATGAGACACCACCCACACTTCCATGCACCCCCAATCTGACCAAATCAAATTGCATCTTCATTATTTCTCATTCACTCTTTATTCATGAGGTTGTATCTTCAATCTCAGATCATTGTTCCATAAAACAAAAGAACAATGATCCTTTGATAATATCCCACAAGGAAATATGATCACAAGAAATTAGTGGATGGAGATAAATGCACATGAATTCCCAAAGAAAATACCTTCACCTTGTTTTTGGCAGCCTCATTCTGTTCATGTTAAAAATAATAATGGACAGAAAACATTTCAAATCAACAAACAATGAATCATCTCCATTAATCAACCTACAAATAAAATCTGAATCACCCAATACGCACGACCCATGAATCAATTAATTCTACTATTTATTCATATTTGTATAGTAATTAATAATTTGGGAAGAAAATATAATTAAAACACACACCTAACAAAAATTTTGGATTGATCGTTGACGAAGAAAGATTGTGATTTCATCGTCAATGAGATACTCCAACTCCGCTAACACAACAATCCACGACCTGCTCGATCAGTCATTAACATTTTTCGATAGGATTTCTTTCCATGTCTCAATTGATTTCTAGGGTTATGGTGATAACCGTAAATCCCATGAAAAAGGTTCAATTAAGAGGAAACCTCACAACATTAAATAAGAATAAATTTTTTTAAAATATTTTTATTCTCGTTATATCCCAAATCTACTTTTCAAAGTGCCCCCACACAAACCAATGTTAGGTCACAACTAGGGTAAGACCACTTAACTGAAAGCAATAGTGTACATATAATTCTATTCCAGGAAACCATTTAGGCATTATTCCACATTTTCAGGAAAATTTATTGTCCATGCTATTTAATAATTAACCTTTTTCAATGAACTATTCTGGGAACACTGGGCCTCAGAATCAAATGCAACCCTTTCACAAGGTATTGAAATTTTCCCGATTAATATATAAAAAAATAGAGAAATCCATGACAATTCATTCTAACAATTATCTTAACCTAAATCCCACATCAATTCTCTATTGAACTACCATATCATGATCTCATATTCATCCTTGGAACATATTTTCCTGTGAAACATGTGGTATAAACACACTTTGGGGTCCTCTCATGGTGAGAGAAATATGTTTTTGTAGGGTATCATAATGTCCCTATAAAATACATTATCTTGTACATGTGTATGTAAAATTTTTAAATAAATAAATTATATAATCCTTTTTCTCACAATTATATTCATATGGTTTAAATTTTCTTGATAGGAAACCACAAAAACAAACCATAAATTTTTTGTTCGCCTCTATTAAACTACATAAATAACAATTTAACAATTTAAAATAATTCATGAGGAATATTTTTCTACTATTGGCATGATAAAACATTTTAATAGGATTCAGTTGACATCCTGACTCCTGACTAGTCAATCCATGGATTTAATTGGTTTATAGATTATTAGACAATCAATTAGTATTATTATTATAAATGATTCCATAAAGTGGTTTAAGTTCTCATGGGTTTTAAAAATTAGCCCAAAATATATTATGGTATCACATTCTCTCTTTTACTCTGACCATATATCCTAAAATCCATATTGTGTATTGGGAACTTGATATGTCCCACTCTAGATTTAAAATTACATTTTGATCCTTGAGATCTTTGTGAGTCTGGCTATAGTCTCTAGATTCCAAATAACATGTCGGGATCTCTACCTATATTACCATTAGAATAAATTTCAAAATATTTTCTTAACAACAAAATCATTTTGAAAATAAATTCAAAATACCTTATAGATTATTTGTCTCATAACCGGTCTAAAAATAGTTGTTAAATATAGATAATCTATTGTGTCAAGAACAATGATGAAATTATTCGGCATCTTTATTCCCATCGCACCATACCACTATTATTTTTATATATTTATTAATATATCTAGATGATCATAGAAAATGTAGCAATATGTTTTCCAATTACAACTACCAAAAAGATTCCATCTTATTTATCACATCTTGTATGATGATTATCATCCTAGATACATCTCATACATGATTCAAACCTACACACAATACCCATATTTTTTTATTATAGACTTTTTAGTTATATTTTATTTGATAAGTCCAAACATATAGGACGCGATAATTCTTATACATTGACATATCCATATCTCTCAAGGAGTTAACCATCAATTCTTCAAACATGACATATTCCCTATTAATCAATATCAACTGCTATCCTCAACCCTTTGGTGGTAACCGATCTTAGTTTCCTTGTTTGTTCCAACCTATAAATATTTCATTATATTCCATATTCAAATTTCTGTATAGCAATACAATCATCAATAAAAAATAATAGAACCATTCTTGTATAAAAAATTGTATCTTAAAAACTATTTTCCCTTTATTAATAACCAATATACCATAACCCAACATAGTTCCCCTTCATACTTCTTCCAAAATAGAGATATAAATCTCATGTAAGAGAGGAGTCCCTCAATGTAACACTATAATAATCCCCAAAGGTCATACCACACACACCTCGTGAATTATTGACACTACCCTCTTTCATGGTTAACAACCATATGTGATATAGAAAACTATCTCACATGTCTCCCACATGCCAAAGAAACTAAAACATTCTATTTTGTCCTAAGAAGATACCACCTAGGATATTTAGTACTCACCATAGTTCCTAATACATATCCTAGATCAATTATAATATAACATTGTAACCTCTTCCCTTAGAGATATAGGCACTTATCAATTCCATTTTCCACAATCTTCAAAAGAGTTATTTCTCTAATCTGAGGAGCCTCTATGATCCATTATTCTACAAATTAGGGAACACATGACACCATTAATATTTTATAAAACATGATCCACATGTAGGAATGAACAATTATATATAAATATGAATGTCGATTTTTGTTATAGGGACAATGTGCTTTGATATGACTTTATACTCATCATGTATAAATGAATTCATCCTTGGACAATTCTTCACCGAATGAATTTCATGATATTCACTTCAATAGAAACCTTTATCATTCACTTTATATAATCAAGAAATTATAAAAATTTATCTGTTATTTAAAAATTTAAATCATTGAATAATAACCACAAAAATGTAATGACCCAAAAATTCATTAATGAAAATTCCTCTTGATCTATTTAAATTTATTCTTATGGTTATGTAAAATTTATGAACATATTTGGTTCTAGGTTTTGGATTTAAAAATATCCATTGAACATTGATGAAATTATTATTATAAATATAGTTCTTTAACAAATCCAATTTACTCAGACAAATGAAGTGGTTGCCTCATATAGTAGACTTTCCCTATACGAAGCCCATTTTCCAGTGCTCAGAAAGGAGGTGGTGTCGCTGGGTTTCTCTCTTGACCGTGATCAAACTGAGTTTTAATATGTTATGCTTCAGCAGAACTGCCTACGAGAGAAGTGGAAGTTGATAGAGATTACCACTCAAGAAGTGTTATCCAAGCCACCCCAAGAGTTTGTCCCCATCACGCACCTTACCCTGTGATCTTATATGAGTGTTTTAAGGGGTTATGTAACAAGACCTTATTATTATGATAATTTACATTATTCATTTATAGAGAATACACATTCTTTTTAATATTTTTACTTTATAAATAGTCTTTAAAGCACAAATTGCATTCCTAGTAAAAATTATACTAAGAAATCTATTTTGATGAATTAATGGATTTTTTAATTAAATATTATTTTAATAAAATAATTTTATTATTAAATTCCTTTTTATTAAATATAAACGATTGTATAATTTTATGAATGCAATTTTAAATTTTATTAAGGGCTGAAAGCTGTTTTTTCTCACAACCCATTAATTTTCAATAAGTGTTAGTTTTTTATAAGTAAAACTTCACATATTTAGAAATTTTTTAAGATTAAATGAATTTTATTTTTGGAATTAATACATTGAAATTATCCAATGGTGACTTCTTGATACTTTTCTGAGATCATCGAATTTTTATGTAAAAATTAAATAGCGTTTGAATATATAATGTGTTTTATGACATCAGAATGACCCAATAGTGATGTAATAAAATTCTATAAACAATATGTTCTGAAAATATAGCTTTCAACATTAAAATAATGTGATTTTGGGATTGTTTGATTTATTTTACAGTGATTTAGTGGACCCTTCGAGGCATAAAAACATTTTGTCATTTTAAATTGTTTTCCTAGAGGGTGTGACTCACCTCCACATAACAAACTCTGTTATTTTAAGAAGATCGTCCATTGGAATTATAAAATATTATTTTCCAATCCCTTTTGCCAATAACCATGGTCAAAAAACCAAAGGTTGGACTATAGTGGCGATTAGTTTTATGTGACGTGTCACAATCCTAAATAATAATTAATTTCTTCCCTTTCATATATAAACCCATCCAAGCTCCCACTTCCTATTCACTAAAAGACATCAGAGTTTGACACACCCCTTACATACTCTCTCTAGAATATGATTAATGTCTCCCAATCTGTCAATAAGCCTCTCTCATACTTCTCCCAAGATTTTGAAATCACAGTTCAATGTAAGGGATTCTCACTTTCCTTATTTATGTCCATGTTTCATTATATTGTTATCCACATTTATTTTCTATTATAAATGTTGGGGTATGATTTCTCACCTCCAAATTAATGACCTCTTTATGTTTGAATTATATGAGACCCATGTCTATCTCATTAAATACCCCCCATGTTCACTTGTTACCATGTTGAAATATTTAAGGAATTTCCCTCCCCTCATTTACATTCATGTAATTCTTTTCTGTCATGAATCTAAATTTCATTAAAATTAATGTGATATGTATCTATATGACTACAATAATTTCCATTTCATGTAAATGTGATGAGACACCCATTTCCCTCTCATCAACCATTTTTATGAGTTCTTATGTCACGTTGTTATGCTGCCGAAATTGCACCCCAATTTTCCATGCCAATGTCATTGTGTAGTGAGTACCATGCCCATTTCTCTATCAAGGGAATTCACCTTTATTCACATTTATTTATTGTTTAAATAGTTTCATGTATTAATTCTACACTCCTTTATCGTGGAATAAATTACGATGTTTAATTGATCCATGTTTTATAATCTATGTGGCACACTTATGCATGAAATGAAATGATTAAGAAGGGTGTCCAGTGGCAGTGCTCTAATGCATTGGGTTAAATATATTATCATGATACATCACATGCAATGGGTGTTGACTCATGATAATTCAAGTTAAATGGGGGTTTACTCGTGCTTCATTTGCAATGAGTGTTTACTTCTTCTCCAGGTGCAATGAGCCTTGGCTCATGTTAGTTCCATCTTAACTGTTGTTGCCACATCTTCATGTTATGATTGTAATGATTTATCATGAATTTATGTTCATATTTATCTTGTGCTCCAGTGATATGACAATTGTATAACATGTTCTATATTCCATGTTTTATTTCATGTTTACTCCCTTACTGGGCTTTATAGCTCACCCATTTCTTATGCATGTCATCAGGTTATACCATGCAATGATATGTATGAGGGAATATAGTGGTCATGTAACATAAGTTTTCAATAAAGATATTTTGTTTCATTTTTTATGTTGTTATCTAATTTTCTAATCCCTAAAGACACTAGACCTCTCGATCTTCCGTGTTGTATTAAGTTAAGAGTTTATGTAATAAATCGTGTTTTTGTGTATAATAAAGAGCAGGGTTGTTGTAAAAAAATCATTACGCCAATAAGTGATACATATCCATTGACCAATGATTCATGAAATGTCCAAACAATACCCATAAAACTATCAAATGGAAAATACCTACTAGAATACACCCAATTAGTATAAAAGTTTATTTAATTTCATGAAAATACCAATATAAAATTTATAGGTCACATAACTTAATGTTAATAGTGGGAGACAACAAGATTTTATCTACATGTGGAGTCCTCTAACCTATATATTCTCAATACACTCCTTTCAGAATGATTCCCCAATGATCTAGTAAAATATAGAGTCAAATCAACATAGTGTTATTTTACTCACTCATACAGAAACCTTTTTTATTTCCGGGTTTTATCTTGTTAATGTCATTTTTTGAGGAGACATTATTGCGAGCGACATAAAAAATGATTATTTACATTTTTTATTTAATAACTGAGGTTAAAAATGTGGTTTTATGGTTTTTATCATCGGTTTTTAAAAACTGATATTAATGACCTTTGGGAAATGCTGTTGAAACTCCATTTTAAACATCGATTATTTAATAAACGACGTTAAAATTGGGGATTTTTATTTTTAACGTCGTTTTTTAAAAAACCGATGTGAAATACCTTTTGGAAATGCCATTGAAAAGACATTTTTCACGTCGGTTTTAAAAAAACTAACGTGAAAATTCATATTTTGTGTCGGTTATTTAAAAACCGGCGTTAAAAATGAATTTTAACATCGGTTATTAAATAACCAATGTAAAAATGTGTACTGTCTTGTATATAATTTTCTTGGCTTTGATTTGGTAGGTTTTAGAGTTCAAATGGATTTAGGGATCAAAAGTTATGACCCTCAAAAGATTGATATGTATTTTTCGAGGAAAGATCGAATGAGCCAACCGAAGCTTCATATTAATAGTAATTTTATAATATGGAGGAGGATTTGTAGTTTTACCATGATATAATGAATTATATATCACTATAATTATATAATAATCATCAAATCGTATATCAATTAAGAAAATTACTCAGAAAAAATATAAACCATGGGAAACTAATAACAAATACATTGAAAAGATCGCATAAAGAAGATAGAGTGGATTCATGTGGAAGATCAGACAAGTTGAGTTGGTGGAACAATGATGGATGAATGAAATTATTTTTAAATGGTATATCAATTTAAAAAAATAATTATAAAAACCATAAATCATGGATAAAAAAATTAGAAATACATTGATGAGATCACAGAAAAAAATAATTGATTCATGTTGAAGATCAAACGAGTCAAGTGGGGGGAACGATGACGGTTGAAAGAAATTATCTTTAAATTAGAATATGTGTATAATGAAAACATAAAATTGATATGATAATAGAAAACGCAGAATTAAAAATTTTAGGCGGAAATTGGAAATTTTGATTCCATGATATAAAAATATTTGAATTTCGCATTTATAGGATATTAAAATTATCTTTCACGTCTATTTTATAAAAACTATCATGAAAATATATTAAAATTATCCCTTATTTTTCACGTCAATTATTCAATAACTGATGTAAAAAATAAATTCTAATCTTCTTTTCAGGTTGTTTATTAAATAATAGACGTGACATGTAAATTTTCTGACATTTTCATGTCTGTTTTTAAATATTTGATGTTAAAAGATATTTTTCACGTCAATTATTTAATAAAAAATATAAAAAATGATAACAAACTTGTAGTTTATTTCTCAATCTTAGATTTGATATGTCCCAGAGCTCAAATGGAGTTATGGATTAAAAGTTATGGCCTTTAGAAATTTTCTTTTCCTAAGACTTCATTTAGAGTTGATCAACTTCTGATTCCCATAACTTTTTATTCGTAACATCGATTGAGCTCCATGATCTATCAAATAAAATATTGATAAATTATCTACATTTTTGTAAACATATTTCACATTGGTTATTAAATAACCGATGTGAAAAATAAAATTTATTCACTATTTCACATCGAATAAAAATTAACCGGCGTTAAAAGGTATTTTTCACATAAGTTATTTAATAAATGACATGAAAAATGTTAACAAACATTTAGTTAATTTCCCATGCTTCAATTTGATAGATTTTGGCACTTAAATATATTTAGGGATTAATGGTTATGGCCTTCGGAAATTAGCCATTCCTAAGACTTGATTTAGTGATGATCAACTTCCAATGCCCAAAACATTAAATCCATACCCCTTTTTAGCTTCATGACCTATCAAATTGAATCATGGGAAATTATCTACACACTTGTATAAATTTTTCAAGTCAGTTATTAAATAACCAAAAGTAAAAATTAATTTTAATCACCTTTTCACATTAGTTATTATATAACCGATGTAAAAAATCAGAGAAAATGGATTTTTCATGACGTTTCTTATATAACTGATGTCAAAAATAAATAAAAATGGATTTTTGATGTCATTTATATAATAACAGACATGATTAATTGATTTCATATCGGTCCTAAAAACCCGATGTGAAAATAGGTTACGTTTAAAATAGTTTTTTTATTAGTGACTACATTTGAAAATTAAAAAAAAGTGGAATAATATATGAAAAATTAATACATCATTACTTATTTTAATGAAAAACCATATCCACTACATCAAATATTCACAATCCATCAGTATTGTGATTATAGGGGGGGTAAGATGTTGTTTGAAAAATAAAAATATCCCCCATGACCCCGAATTAATTGATGTACACATGTGTCCTAATCATGAAACTAATTAATTCTAATTATCATGAAAATTATTCCAAATCCCACATGGTATTGGGTACAACTTCATCGGTTATCCAATGTGGATATAAAAATATGCTGGAGTTTCACTAGCCACTTGATGGAAGTGTTGGTTCATTTACCCCTTGATCTAAACTACTACGTACAAAATGCCTATATATGAGGTAATTGGTGTTAACTAGAACAATGATGTAGTTAAAAAATTGTTTTTTATTTATCTAAAAACCCTCACCACTACTTAAACCTCCCAAACCAGAACATGACCTTTAAAAATAACTACATGGGTTTCCCAAAAAATCATAAATCTAATCTGAATACATATTCATAAAACACCCCTTTCTCTGAATGTCGTCATTTTTTAATTCCCTAAAATTTCAATTCCTTATAATGATACTGAACTTTGAAAAACCCAAGCAATAATACAACACATAGCTATGAAATACATCAAAACTACCCCTAACCACCTATGGACCAATTAGAATCTGATACAACTATCTAAATCTAATTCCAAACTAAACAATTCACGGATCTTATACTCATTTATTTAATCCATGATATACTAGATTACTTCATGACCTATTTATTATTTAATAAAAATGTGAAAATATTCCCACCATTTGTGATTTTAATTTTTTCAACCTAAACATATCCAATCATATTTTAAAAAACAACATATAATCCTTCTCTAATTAGAATAGTATACATAACAACCCTATCACATCAACACATGATATTAACAGCTAAAAATAAACCATAAATCCATATGGTATCGTGGAATCCCTTAATAAAACAAAACTTATTTAGAAACATGAAACTCAATCAAAAAATAATTTTTATACCCATGATTTACCAAATCCTCTATCATACCATGACCATGAGTATTGACACACACTTGTATACTCAAATAAATATTTAATTTCTCCTCCAGCCAGTCTTCCAATGCACTAAACCTAATCCATTGACCACAAGTAAATTCTAATATTTAGTTTTTATAAAGGAATGAAATAAAACACCATTCATTCAGACAAGTAAAATAAAAATTATCTCAACTGACTCACTATTGGTTTCACTACACAACAGAAATACTGATGTTAAGATCATCCCCAAAGACAATGATAATTAATTCTCTATTATATAAGAATATTTATTAACATCATACTAAATAAAAAGAATAAACAACGAAAACCCTAGATTTTTTCATTGTTAAACATAATCAATGGATTTTATTTAACAACTCATACCTTCATTCCAACTTAATGTACAAAGACCTACCCATTTTAATGTTACCTGGAATGTAATTCTTTTTATTCCCAAATAATCCAGACAAAGTGGTGTGGCTGTTGGAGTTCTATAAAAAAATTAAATGCACTATGATTACATATATATTCATTGATTTGAATACAAATAAACATTTCATTATCTATTATTCATTGTTCTTTATTAAATTAATTTAAATAGGTTATATATTATTTTTCAAAATGATAGGTTCATAGAAGTTCCCCTCTATGTTGAGATCATTTATATAATAATATTTTAGTCTAAAATTCAAATCTAATGGATAATAACATACTACAAAAGGGAGTATAGTATGTATACATTCATGTGTATGTACTTATATGGGGATGAGGTTTTTTCTCCTAAAGATTCCACTAACTGATTTCCAAGAAGATAGATTTTGAGAATAGTTCCATCAATAATAATTCCATGTATTTAGGTGTCATTATATTATCCTATATGTTATTGTGTGTAATATTCTATATATCATAATATATCCCTAAATTCATATCATTACTCATACACTTAGATAAAATGACCAAAATTGGGTGCAATTTATTTGTGGGAAGTTGAATATGATTGGCGTATTCTGAATGATGTGTTATTATGGGATTAAATTACGATTTATTTTTTTTCATCCAACATTATTAATTTTGATATCTATGCTATATTTTTGGAAATAAGATGGAACATTAAATTATATGGTAACAGTGTATGGATATGTTTATTTCTAACATTGAAAGCTATATGTATCTAACATATAGGTTGTTGACCCATATGTGAAACCATATAGATGTGATATTGTGTCAAAAGTATTTATTACATAATGGAATTTAGTAATTGGTTGTCAATGATGAAATGCTTGGTTTTTATTTTCGGTTCCGCAAACCATTTCTAAAAAAATCAATGGACAACAGAAAAACATTATTAATTCGAATATAATGAAATCCTAGAGGTTCATAGAATTGGTGTTTCTTTAAATCTTGGTTAAATTCTATTTGATTTTAAATAAATGATTAAATACTATTCTCTAGATTTTTTATTAATGTTATTTATTTTTTATTGATGGAAAACATATATTAAATTTTCAGTAAATATATATTTTTTGGATTGTACATACCATATATTTTTATATATAAAATATTTATCCTAGTATTCAACAAATGAAAACAATTGAGTAGACCTAGATCATGTCTAGTGATAAATACTAATTGGAAATCCAATAATATTATATTAATCATATCATTAGGTAAAAAACTCCCTACAATAATAAAAAAAATTATATATTGAATGTGGTTTGATGTGGAAAAACAATATTTAATGGCTATTCTATTTTAAAATAGTATTTTAACATTAAACTTAATTCAATAAATAGATGATTAGAACATTTTTAGGGTTAATTGAGATTTTATAATTATTCTATAAAAATATATTTTCTATCAATTCATCCGCCACAATTCCTTTAATGAATAAAAAAATAGGGTGGTTCATTGAATCCATAAGGAACTAGAATTGATGAATATCAATTACATAAGACTGTAGATCCACCATCCTTTCACCAGTTGTTTCATAAATGGTTATCATATATCAATATATAATATTTGGATCAGTATTAGAGGGACTCTACAAATGGATCCTAACAACGCAATGACGACAATTCAAAAGGAGTTTTCGGAATATAAACAACTTATTTAAAGAAATACACTAATAAGAAGTATCATTTTTTAATGATATTGAAATTATTTTTTTATTTAATGTGTAAAGAAACTCTCACCATGTTTCAATTATCTTATGTTAGTATTTATTGTAATAATTTTTTTTGAAATAAAATATAATTCTTATAAAATTTCAACTGGACTATAAAATTTGAAGCCATCCAACTTTTTTTCACCCACTATGTGCATCCATTTTGCCCAAAGGATTTATGTCATAAAAGTAGAGTTACATTAAAATTAATAATTATTTATTTGTTTATTGGTAAATTTTATAAAATATTGTTTAGTGGTTTTACATACAAAATATTATTTCAGAACCAGATTTTTAAATAAATTTATTTCAATCTGTTAATGACAATTTTTTAGTGTTTAATTTTTACAATGACCTGGAAACATATGATGAATGAATGTGTATTCAATTAGGATGTACCATGGTTTCATTCTAGTGATAATTAGTAACATTGGTTGTAGTTTTATTACACACCCTCTACATAATTTTACTACACCGGTTGGTGACATGGGATACATGAAAAAAATTAATTACTTGTAGTCAATTCATATCACTCTACTCGTAGTCCAAGATACCCTGACACACAGTTTTTCAGATTACACAGCCTATGGAGGGAATATACATCATTCATTCTAAATTTTCTAATAGTGAAATTCATGCAAACCATGTGGTCAAATATATGTTTTTACCCAACATAAGAGATAAATCCAAGAACATCAATGAAATAAACTACATGTAGCCCACAAAAGGTTATATAGTTAGTTGGATTACACGTCATGTGGTCTCACATTTGAATAATACACTAGTTCCTTTAGTTGTTTACTTTGACACATGTGAATCTCGATACATAGAAATATCGAGTGAGTATAAGCCATGTAGTCCAGGAAAGGTATATGTCAAAACTACATAAATTTATCCCTAGTAAATGGATCTCAGGGAACATGTAGTGTATTTTATTGGTAGATACCTCAGGTCTATTAATAAAACAATTAATTAAATTTTATTTTGTTTTCTAATTGAAAGGTTAAAACATTATTAAACTTAATGGAATCAAAGGTTCTTGATAATGAAATGATGGTTTAGGAAAATTTAAAACAATCGTTTTAATTCTTCTAATTATCTATATCTATTGGACATGAAATTTATTTGCTAGGAATTCCATAATGGTGAATATATTAAAGATAATTCATATGAGGGAATAATTTAATCAATAATTAATTAATGCATGCACGTTCATATTAATAATAATAATTGAAAATAAATGAATATTTAAATGTGTAAATTTGAAAAAAAAAATCATTTATGAATATCAAGGATCTTTGAAATTACGTTTTTATACATTAATCTCATATATATTATTTGATTTCAAGTTGTTTTTATAATTATTTAATTAATTAAATATAAAGTACTTTGAGACCTCCCTTCCTCCTTCATTTTTTAAGACCTACACATGGAAGCTTTTTTTATTGAAATTACCCTTAATTAGTAATTTGGTTCTTGAAACCTGCTACTGTGTAAAAAATACATGAAATAAAGATGTATCCTATAGTATTTCATGGTGATCAAACATGAAACTATGATGATAACAACCAAGGAGTTTCATAGGTAGATAGGTGGAATATTATATCTTTGTCCAATATTGGCATAATTAGTTTTCAAAAATTATATAGGTTTATATATTGTCGAAAAAATAATTCAATAATTATACAATATAATGATCATTCCATTTATTTATTTATCATTTTTTTTGAATTACAGTTTTATAGATGCAAGAATAAATTTCATTATTTAATGTACTAATATGTAAATATGAAATTTAAATAAATTAACTATATGTAATGGTTTTATTGAAAATGTATAACCACTTAAGAAAAATCGACAAAATAATAAAAATACATCTAAAAACTAAAACAAGATAATTTTTATTCGTAATGAATATAATCCCCAAACAATATATTATATCAGATTAAGTATTACATTACATGAGTAAGAAAAAATTACAACAACTATGTGCTTAAAAAACATTATTTTTCACAAAAACTCTTATCATGAGTTTGTTATAATTTTTTTGGATTATCTTATCAAACAAATATTAGGTTAAGTGGACCTCTCTTGACTTGATTTTATATGGAGGAATGTATTGAGAAAATTAATTTTAGGATTTCTATATTAGGGAGTCAACTCAGTGGATCAAGGAGATACAAGCCAATATTTGGAAAAGATATTTCTTCATAAATACCTTCAATTAGCTTTACCATACCTCTTATTGATTTTGGGAATCTGAATGTGGGTCCTTGAAAGTAGAATGTATAAGAAACTAGACATTAAAAGTCTAATGTTGATGGCTGTTACGACTTGATAAAATAGTGGGAGGAATAATAAATTTAAATATTGTAATTCTCAAATAATATTAAATCTAGAAATATATATATATATATCCCTTTCATAATTGTATAGTAATAGATTTTTTATCATAAAAAATATCCCAATTTTTAATTTTGTAGAATTAATATATCCTCACATGTAATAACGACCAATAATGGTCCAAATTCCAATGGATTGTGTTTTTTCCAAAAAAATATTTTGTTCTAAAATATACACTACATGATCCACATACTATGTATGTAAGGGATAAAGAGGTCGTTGTCTTTGAGAAACACATGTGTGATTTTTTAGACAGTCATTATTTAATTCATTCATCCATGTTAGGGGAAGTCATGAACTATAATAAATAAGTGGATTATTATTTCATGGTCAAGTATATCTATGGACTCTATCAAAAAAGATTTATAGATAAATAGATATATATATCCAAATCAATATTTTAGAGTAATCTAGTAGAGGTTCTGCAAAGTGGGAATTAAGTTGTCAAACTCCTTGGATACATAGTTTCCATAAAGGATCTAGGGTTTATTTTTTCTAAATAACTCCACATAAATATCATTCACTCATCAAACCCATAATTATTCTAAGGTTATGTTATTAATATTAAAAGATGTGTCTCCCAGATCACCTTTCTCTTCCTCACAATATTTTAAAGATGATGATGTATGAATGTCCTTTTACCCTTAAGTTTTATAAATGGTATTTAAAATAAAATAACTCTAAGGAAAACTCCTCCTCCCAATTACCTTATAAGAAGAAAATTATCAATGGTAAAATAGGTGAACGTGATGTCATTTATTTTTCATCAGGAAAAAAAATAACTGGAAGAAATATTATACATAGGATAAGGATCAATGGGAATATTATAGTGTTGTTTGTTATTTGGTGAAATTTTAATATTGTTACAATTTTGTTATGAAAGTAGTTGTATTTTTTCATATATTAATTCAATATTTAGAATCCAATTTGATTAAAAAGTATTGACTGAGGGGAGGTAGGTCTTAGATAATTTATTAAATAAAGCCATGCTATTATGGCTATCAGGTACAACCTCCTCATGTTTTTTGTGGAAAAGGTATTGGTTTTAATGTAATGATATATTTTCAAAGGTTATGAAATACATTATTTTCAAATAGAAAATAAATATAGACTTATATGTTTTCAATTTTGTGAGTAAACATTTCTTTGTTTCATAAGATATAGTTTTCAATGGAAAGTAAAATTTAAATAGGTTTCCTCGTGTGTTGGATTAAACAATATAATTAATTGAAATAATTTATAAAAAATGTTCAATAGACTCATACCATACCCTACATTATAATTACAATATAGGTAATGAAAATAATTATTTAAATAAATAATTGTGAAATTGATATTTAAATTCATTTGAATTAAAAAAATTGTGTATGTCTGATGTGGTTTCTATAAAAATGACCATATCCCTATTTACTCGAAAAGGTGTAAGAGACACAAAGGTTCTAGAATTTTTTCATAGATACATGTGTGGAGCATTTCCAGTTGAATAAATGGGTTTCTACACATACTTCATTACATGTATAATGAATATTATTATACTTTAATATATCAACATAAAGAGGAAGAAGACTAATTCTTTTGAAATATTCAAGAAATACAATAGTTATGTTTATAAACACCCTGATATGAAGATAAAAACTCAACTCTGAATGTGGTGGATAATACAGTAGTCAAGATTTCATTGATCATATAAGAGAACATGATATTTTATCTCAACTCAGTCTTACTTATGCAATTCAATGGAAATGTTTATGTGAAAGGAAGAACCACATATTGTACCAAATGTAGATATCAATGATGAGTTATGATATTCTCACAATATTATTTGGAAAATAAAATATATATACTAAATCAAAAACACTAAACAATGTGTAAAATAATGAATATGATATTATGAAATACAAATTATGGAATGGAATTATACTCGTGTTGTTGTACTAACTTATGTTGTCATTCAAAGTGTTTGTTAAGGCCTTTCCATGAAACATTAATTCACCCAAAATAATAATTACTAAATTTATAGGATACCCATTGAAAAAAGAGATATTATATATATTTCCCCTCATAATGATTGAAATATTAGTAAAACACACCTAATTACTTGATAGGAATAACATCTTGAAAAATAGTTTGTGGGAGTGAGACATACATTGATCATTTCTTGGCTCATGGTAAAAACGCGTTTTCATATGAATATATTCCCCAAATTCCTATATAATAAAATGTTTTGGAGACACATGAAATATGAAAGACTGTATGGGAGAACTTTAATGAAATCGTTTTACTATCACCATGGATGGTTACTCATTATAATTTGATAATAATGATCATATAATCTATAAGGAATATATATATATATATATATATATATATATATCTCATATATATCTCTATGTGCATAGAATCTATGAATTATAACATTTATTAAATCTCTGAAAACCATGACATAATTTTTATAGATCCTGCAATATATGTAGTCTACATTTCTGTAAAACATGTATTTTATATTTAAATGTTAATAAGAACAAAAATTGAGTATTAATAATGAATGAATTCTCACAAAAATATTCAAATAGTTTCATAGAATAGAATATAGTGATATAATATAAATAGTTATAATAATTAAATCCAAAATAATTATATGTACAATTTGGGTTTCAATGACTATAATATTTGGAATATTGGTGTCATGAAAACATTACATAATGGGAATCTTGAAGAATGTGTATACATGACATGTCACAAAGGTTTTTTAACTCTATCTAATTTCATCACGGTATGAAAATTAATAATAATGAAATAAGGATTATTAAAAGAATCTTTGACTGGGAACATTCAGATTGATAATTTCAAAAAATTGTTTCCTAAAGAATGATTGTGATACCTGTATTTATAATAGGTTTATTGGGAGCTAGATCACTTTCATAATAGTATATGATGATATAATATAATTTAGTGGAATTTAAATACATGTCTTAGAGTATATTAAATCCTTTTTTACAAGTCTTTCACCATGAAGAACTTTGGTGATGAAGCATTTATTCGTTGGATCAATATCCATTATGATATATAAAAGATCATAATTAACCAAATACAAGGTTTATATATTCAAATGATAGTAAAGAGATTTATTTTGGAATAATCAAAGAGGGTATTATTTATAATATCGAATGAAATTCATTTTTCTAGAAAAAATGATTATTCATAATCACACTGAATGAAAATGGATGGAAATGATTCTGTTCCCATATGTGATCGGGCAAGACAAGTATGTCATGTTATGTACAAATAATTATTCTAACTACTCCTTTTTTTGAGAAGATATAAAACTAACCAAGGTGACCACCATTGGATTGGAGTACATACTCTATATTTGAATATGAGGTCTAATAAGGATATGATCCATTTCTATGGAGGATACATACACATTTCATCCTATGATATGGATATGAATCATTCCTAATAGTTTATGTCGATAAGAAATAACACTGGTCATAAATATTCAATCTTCATAGAGGTGTTATGATCTAGAAGATATCATAGATGGTTGTGGTCAATGATTATATAGTATAGTATGTGTATATTGTGTTTTATACTGTCATAAATAATGAAAAATATATTAAATAAATTATCTAGTTTTATGAAATGGTACAGATATGTAAAGATCATTTGAAACACTATTCTAGTAATACTATTATGATGTCCCTCTTTAAGGAGACAAGGTCAGATCTAAAGATAAATAACACACAACAATAGTATCATATATTGGGTGATTTATATCAGTGAGTTCATTTTAAAATGGAAAAAATATCATTATGTGTCAATGCACTAGATTGATTGACTAAATCCTTCACTCATCAGAATCATGATCATCATGTGAGATCTAGGAAGATTATATTTCATAGGAATTTGGATGTACTCAAGGAAAAAGTATGTTGTAGTTTTTATTCTAGAACTAACTTATTTAACAATGACTACATGTATATTTAGTGATTCAAAAATTAATAAAATATCAGATTACAATTTTCCATTGTGATACATTAATATAATGTAATAATTAGCATGGGAATCTGTCACATTGACGAAGTTATATTAGTTCCCTACAATAATGACAACCATGAATATCCATGATGATGTTATAAAATTATTTTTTATGGTCAAATAAATTACTATGAACTAGAATATGGTATATAGACTACCCAGTTATAATACTAATAAGAATATGAGTCTTTTTCTCATGATGTTCATAATAAGTAATCAATAAGCCAAGAGATATTGATAATAAGCCAGTCAGTATAATTTCTCCATGTTTGTGTAGAATGAGATATTCTTATTTATGAGTGTGTTTAATGATCATTCGATATAAATATGATCATTAATGAAATTGATGAATTAAAAACATATATTTAAAGAAACAATATTGTGACACAATATGTTATTTGTACGTATGGTTTATTATGTGCTTTGTAAATGGATTGTTATTAATGGAAAGTCTGAGGATGGATTTTTCCATTCAATCATTATAAAGTTGATATCCTGACCCTTTTATTGTAATAAAACCATCAACTTAAATTTTATGACCATGGTTTATCAAATTTAATATTTTAGATAGTCAAGGAATGATGTATCAACAATATATCTTCATGACATAGACATAAAACCAACATGATCATATATTGTGCCTATGAGATTACAATACAAAGTGAGAATTCATATGTGGTTGTTGATGATGTGAAATTAAGTTAGTTCATAGATGTTTGTTTTCACATTTCTGTATAGTAGTCATGGACATTACTAAAACATGCCTCATGAAACTAGAATAAATTTTAGAGTGTTATAGACTAATATTTTATATTAATCATGGTTCAATTATATTATAAGTTATATTATAAAATAAATATTATTCTCAAAAATGAATTGTAACATTATTATTGTTTTATTCATCATATATATTTATTGAATATTTATTTAATTTTTTTTGGATAATATGTTTATTTATGAATAAATTATTTACATTATAATTAAACAAATTCTGTGAATTTTGTGTAGACTAAAATCATTTCTGATTATAGATATTAATTTTCGAGACCCTAAAATATTCTTAAAATATAACTTTTAATATTATCCCACTTTTTGGAAAAAGTGGAAAACTAATTTTCACAAAATAAGGGTTCCACAACGTGTTGAAAGAGCTTAAAAATTTATTAAACACAATACTAAGATTATTTGAATTATACAATCTATATAATTCCCAATGAAATGTACTATCTTGGGTGTCTAGATCCACCCTGATGAGCTCTTCAAGGTGAGTTTCCATTCTGTCCATTGTCTGTATGAATTCTTATGAGTTTATTATACCTTGGTGGAATCCATGAGCTAGTATACAGTCTTTTTTTTCTAACCACACCTCTTGATCCTCCTTGGTGTCAACCTGCAACTTTCATTGATATATTCTTTCTATATCCTTTTTTGAAGAATTTACCCTAAAATCTTTTTCAAACATTTCTTCCTAGTAATGGAGGATGAGCTTCACGCAATCCCATTCATCTTCCTCAACTATCCCAGTTCTCCCTCTTTGTCCTCTAACTTTCCCATTTTGAGTGGTCTTGCCTTACGTGTTTCCAGCCTTTTAAGCCAACCTAGAATCCATTGGATTAGGCATGTTTGAATAATTCTTGTGTTCCTTTGGTTATCCCCATGACCACAATACATTTTCCTAATTCTCTATTTCTTTTTTTCCATTTATTCTTTCTAGGGATGTTAATACCATTCCCTTGAATTCATTCCAAATTGTCCATAGATAATTTGCTATAGATTTTATCACTATAATTCTTTTTCTCTTGATCATGTGTTGTTCCTTGGACATCTAGACCTTCAAATTGGTTTCCCAACTCGACCACCAGGCTTTCTTTGGAGGATCTCTACCACAAGACCCTAAAACATAATTTATCATTTTCCCATCTTGTCTCAAGTTTATAATAATATAATTATTATTACTATTACTATTTTATGACATGATATTTAGGAAATATTATTATTTTATTAATGTTTTATTATATAGTTAAAAATAGTTAAATGTAATAAAAATTTTACAAATTTATTTTTATGTATATTTTTTAGGGTTAATTAACATTTGAGAATCATTGTACATATCATACATCCCTCATAAGTCCTCACTGACACCTCGTCTCATGGTCAACATGTACTATATTGTTTCATTGAAGATTAAAGAAACAAGAAATGGTTATAATGAACAATACATGATGATAGATCCTCCACAATAGCACATATTGAATAATTAGTGTTTCCCAGATATCCATGAGGAATGTTTGGTTCACTATTAAAAGGATTATACACTTTGAACCTACCAATGCAATGATTCCCATCTAAAAATGGTTTTGGATGATCAACAACACCATCGAAAAAAGATGCAAATAAATGGTATCCTTTCATCAGATCATATTAAAATAAACTATAATTAAAAAAAGGAAATATCCCCACATTAGATTAAAAATTATTTTTTGTAAACATTTATTTAAATGTTACACAAACATGATAATTATGGATTGAATTTTTTTTTAATTATGAATCATATTCACCAAAAAAATCAAATTTTTGCTTCCACTGCGTACTTCTACTACACCAAAACCCATTATGTTTGGTTCAAAACCTCCATTACTAAAATTTTCACACCCCACCACATAACATCCCATGAATTTATCACCATAGAAAATGATAAAATATTACAACCTCATGATCATGTTCCCCCCAATATATTCTTTTCTCCTATAAGAAAACCATTGTAATAGACAATTTTAAAATAATCCACACCACGGTGCCCAAAATAATATTCAATGCTCCAACTAAAAAGAATTGAAAGAATCATATTATATTAAAAACATCACATTCATGATCGTAGGTGTCTCATAAATTTCATTGTTATCCAATGAATACTCGAAATATAATTAATCTATTCCTTTTCATGACCATTCCCCAAAGTGATCATTTACAAAACACACTAATGTACAAAAACTCAACTCTATATAGGTGAGTATATGTGGAATCAAAACAATCCCAATATAAACTAATTTATATAGATCACATAAAATGTGATAATTTCTCAGTATAAAAATTTATAACATACTCCACCACTATACACTCCAAAGAGGAATCAAACGTTTTCATTATGATTGTTTCCTTATATAAAAAGTCCCCCTAACTACTAGGATCAATCAAACATCACCCTCACATTTGCAATCTAATTTCAATATCTAGAGAAAATTATTATTTTTTTCTTTAAACTTTTATATTGACATAATCTAAACAAAAAATGTTTTAATACTACTATACTTACAGATTACACAAATGGACTCTTTCATTCATGATTAATATATCATCTATCCAAGGATTACATTCATTATAAACAATCCATGATCCCATTTCATCAAAATATTCCCACATAGCATCTATCTTGGTTATATTTTTCAAATAACGCAATTTATCACAAAAATTACCATCCCTAAATGATCAATTGATCACATTCCACTCAGGCATCACAACAAAACTACAAATCATCATCTTGAGGTCATATCACCCTATTACCAACCCTCCCAAATCACTATAAACCAACTCATGAATAATAATATACAGAATAAAAATATATATGTAATATTGAAATCCAAATTTATTAGATTAACCAATAAACAGTAAGGGATACCTAAACCTTATATTACAATGATCCAGGAAATTCCATATACCTATATCCTACCACATAATTTAATCCAAGCCATTTTGAAAAATAATTACAATCCACACAATATCACATAAATATATCATATAACCAACCTAAAACAAATGAAATAGTTAAATCAATATGGAATATTTGTCTCTTTTCTTGTCTGATCATTGTAAAAAATATTATATGGCTTCCCAGGATCTCTACATCTCTCTAAAATGATCTTTAATTCCTTATGAAATAAAAATCTATCATCTAGTCACTATATATAGACAATTTCATATGTAATTCTAGTCTCTCTAAGAGTTTTACTAGAGTGGTAATGTTTTATATAATGTAAATTTCATTTGGATGGTATATTCTTGTCGATAAATTGGTGAAATAATTTGCAAAAGAGATCCTAGGATGTGTAATTTTCTATCATACATCCCAGAGCTTGATGAAATTATCATTACCTTAGTACCATCAAGCTATAATTTTCATTTGTCATATAAATAAATATCTATATATATATATTATATAATTCAGAGACCGTAAGAAAAAAATTCAAAATCAGCGCCTGTGAAAATTTGAACCTGCGCCTCATGGACCAGCGACGGAAGTATCACGTCGCCAACTATCCCACCGAAATTATTTGAAAATTATCTTATATTTGTATAATTATATTAATTTCTAACCACGGTCCCGCCAAAACAAATTCACTCCCGCGGGATTTTTTTCCCTCCCGCCATAACACAGAATAGCTATTCCCACGGTTTTGGAAAACCGTGGATATAGGTCTTGTAAAAAAACTCTATCCCTACAGTTTTTCAAATCTGTGGGCACAGGTCCCCATAACAATCCCTATACCTACGGTTTTACCAAAACCGTGGGTATAGGTCTTCAAAAATAACCTATTCCCACGGTTTTGTCGAGAACCGTGGGTATAAAGGACCTATACCCACGGTTTTCCAAAACCGTGTGTATAGGTTATATTTGAAGACCTATACCCATGGTTTTGGGAAACCTTGGGTATAGGGGTGTCCTATACCCATGGTTTTGTATAGAACCATGGGTATAGAACCATTTTCCAGTAGTGCATTTTTCATGAATATATGTATCCATATACAAATAAATATTTCTGTTGGAGGTAACCATTCAGTTTAAAAACCCAAACAACAAATGAATTAAATATTACATTGCCACATTTATCACTGGATGGTGATCCTAGAGCTTGAAGACATTATGTAACGAAATCATCAAAAATACAGTCCAATTCAATATCTAATTTTAATGTAACATTATTGGTAAAAATGCCCTAAGGACCACATACATCCATAAAAAAAATATTCTTATTGGGAATACAGTATGATTCTATAGAAACCCATGTTCTATGACCCTATAATAATCCCCATATATTAATTCCCATAAGATATCCATTGGTCCACATGTATAGAGACTTCTCACCATGTTACACTATAATAAGGACAAAATATATAAGCATAATTAGATTATAGACCAATAAAACATCCCACCCTCAATGGTTTAGATCTAATTACAAGTGAGATGGAATATCGGGTAACATGTCACCCATTTTTATAAGAACCTCATGCCTTGTAAATTTTCCCATTGAGATCTAAAATAGACTATTCATAATTCATCATGTTTTCTAGTCTTAATATGGAATTCTAGTAAACTGAAACGATATACTCAAATATTATTGAAATAGTAGTTGGGAGATTCCATTTACAAACCCAGAATTTCCATCTAAATTTTATTTTAACAAAATGGGAAAATTATAAGTCCACAGAAATTGATGATGCGTGATTCAGATGCCCGGTGTGCCCATAATCAATTTCAAAAGTTTTGTTCGTGTACATTCAGTAAACGTACGAGCAGGTTTTTTTCTAACTTTTGAACTGGAGCATAGAATTGAAATCTGAGGGAAACATTGAACTTGCAGTGTTGGTATTTTCCGAAGAAGACTTTCACCTTGATGACAGTTTTTCTTGGGTGAAAGTTAGTTTTTTTTGGGTTTTTCATGGAAATAATAAAATAAAATAAATTCATGGTTTATTTGATTTTATCTATTATAACCAACGAAGTGGAAGTTGGAGGTTTGGACCACCACACCTTAACCTCCAATGTGATGTTATGGTGGTGGGGCCCACACAAACCTAACCTCCCGCGAGAGGTTACAGTGTGGGGACCACCCTAGACAAAACCACCCAATTAATTGAAGAAAATATCTCAACTCCCTCATAAATGAGGGAGAGTCTCTTGACCTCATTTAAATTAATGGCACCAACATCCCCCTCATTTAATGGTTTCAACCCTCCCCCATTAATTAATTGAGCAATCTCATTCAATTAAATGCTACGATATGAATTTTAAACCAATCAAACTAAATAATAAATAATTTATTATTTGGAGGGGCTATCTATTCATTTTTTTGAAAAAGTTTTTCAATGGAGGATTAGATCTCTTAAGAGAAAACTCTCTAATGGAGAATGCTTCCTCCACAAAGAACTCTCCACCGATGAAGAACATCAACCCAGACTTCGACCTTGTAACATCCCCAAATGATAAAGGGTTAAATGACTAAATGATATGACTCATGTCAACAAGGTGCACCTTCCTTTTTAGGATCCTGTCTGATTAGAACTCCACAGATAAGTGTGCTTGGCCTGGAGTAGTGATCAGGAATGGTGACCTTCTAGGACGTTTTCCAGAATGTGTACAAATGAGGACAAAGCACACTGGAAAGGAAATGTGTTGGCATATAGGGACTATCATTAGTCAGATAACCCGTTCGATCATGTGGGTGGGACCTACGGTGGGACCCACCTGTCTGTAGGGAAACTTGTGTGTGGGGACCAGTTGTCACATTTGGTATCAGAGGAGGAACCCAGCCTTATGTTTGGTGCACTGTAGGGTTGAGATGTACAGATCAGGATAGATGACCTTCTGGAAATTTTCCCAAGATGTGTGCGAGTGAGGACAAAGCAGACTGGAAAGGACATGTGTTGGCCTTTGGGGACTGTCATTAGTCAGATAACCCGTTCGGGAAGGTGGGTGGGACCTATGGTGGGGCCCATGTGTCTGCGGGGCAAGCTGAGATGTAGGGCCCACAACTAGGGTGTTGTACTCTAAAGGGGGGGGTGATTATAACATCCCCAACTGAAAAATGGTTAAATGATAAATGATATGACTAATGTCAATATGGTGCACCTTCCTTTTTGAGAGCCTGTCTGATTAGAACTCCACATTTATGTGTGCTTGTCCTGGAGTAGTGATCAGGATGGGTGACCTTCTGGGATGTTTCCCAGGATGTGTGTGAGTGAGGAAAAAGCACACTAGAAAGGACATGTGTTGGCATGTGGGGACTGTCATTATTCAGATAACCCGTTCGGGTAGGTGGGTGGGACCTATGGTGGGGCCCACGTGTCTCCAGGGAAACAGGTGTGTGGGGCCCAGTTGTCACATTTATTGACAATAATATTATTATTAATATTGAGAAATAATTTTATTTCAATTCTAGTGTTTTTATTATTATTATCATTATGTATAGGTTATTATTATTATTATTATTATTATTTCTATCATTGTTGTATTATTATTATTATTATTACTTTTATTATTCATATTAAAATTATATTAGTGTTATTTTATTTTATTTTGTGTTGTTTGTTTCTTATTATTCTTATTATTATTTTAAGAGGGGTTTAACCAATTTTTTTTCTCTCTTACCCATCATGCTACCCCGTTTTTTTCTCCTACGTATCTCTCCTCACCCCTAATCTCATTCATGCACCTCCTTCCCCCCTTTTCCAATCATGCTTCCTTTTTTTCTATTCTTTTAATCCTACCCTTCCACGCATCTATCCTCTCCCCTATTCCCAATCACGCATCTGTCCTCTCCCCCTCTATTTCCAATCACGGACACCTATCCCCTTCCCCTATTTTCGGCGCACCACTCCCATTCCCCCTATTTCCAGCGTCACACCTCCACCCTCATAACCACCCCCCTTTGGCGTGATGGGTTTCCACGGCCTTGAATCCCAACAACACCATAGACATAGCATATCAAGGTCGCAACTTCCTCTTGATGGTGACATGCAGCAGGCACACACGAGCCCTTGATTTTGTTTTGTGGCATGTGACCCCCTTCCTTGAATCTCCCTCATTCCTAGATCATTCTTCTTATTTCTTCATGTTTCTCCAACGATTCAGCGAGGTATGGTACTTAAACCCATTCTCTTTCATCACGTATGAGATTTGTTTCTCTTTTGGTATCCTGTTTGGATTTAATTAGAACCCTAATGTTGGGATATCTTGTGATTATTGTGGTATTTCATGAATAGGGTATGCAAAGACCTCCTCAGGTCTTTTTCCTGCATTTTCCAACATCTCCCACCAAAGGTGAAGCGGATTGACTCCATTTTGGTCCGCCGCTGACATCCAAGGTATTGTTTTACGCCCGTTGATTGGTTTTGTAGCTTTTTAATTCCCATAATTAGCCTACTATAGTGTTCTTGAATTTTTTTCGATGTTGTTAAAAATATTTTTGAGTTAGTTCCTGGATTATGTCTTATTTCTTCGGCGCTGATATTCTTGTTTAAGTTCCAATCTTGCTTTGATAATTTTTTTTAATATGATTTGCATCCCTATGGTATCCTTTTACATCTTTTTGTGATGATTTGGCATTGGTGGAATTGGTTTAAATTGGTCTTTGTTGTGATTGTTTAATTACGTTTATGTTAATGTTAATTGATGTGATTTTGGGGGTATTGTCCTTAGTTTTGATTTATAAAAAATGGTTAAAGTGTGATTTGAGTTTTACTTGTGAACTTGGTGATTTCTATGGAGTTGGTTTTTGTTTATTTCAGTGTTTCGTTGATGGTTAAAAGTGTTGAAAACAGCTTCGAAATAGTCCTGTGGTTATGTGTAGGTGTTTTCATGCCTTTTCTCACAATTATAATCAATTTGATACTTTCCCTTTATTAATTAAATATTAGATTATGTTTCTCACCTCTAGTATGTTTATATTTAACTTATGGTAGTGTTTTACTATTGAAATATTTGATTAAAAATTGATTTTTGGATGCTATTCTATTTACTCACATATTTATGCCCTGCCAACATGGTTGGAACTAACTTCCTTTATCTGCAAATGGCATTGTTTGACATTTTGAGTTGGGTTTTCTCGTAGAAACATTTTATGAAACTTGTTTATCCTGGTTTGGTTAATTTCATGGAACTTAGTGCTTTTTGAATAAATGATTTTGCGTCTCTTTGAATTGGTATTTTTCTCGAATCCTTGTTTTATAAGCGGTTCTTGTTTTTCTAAATGATGTGGGTCTCTTTGTGTGGTTCTTTATATTGGTTTGAAAAGAAATCCATGCGTATATGCCTATTTGGCTTTTCATGTATATATTTTGTTGAGTTCGTGGAGTAAGAACGCACTTGGGTTTGTTTTTACAAATTGAATATGGTATCACTAAAGACTTTTTTTGCAATGCCTTGAAACTTGGAACCTAAAGGCCCGTTCGGCTTTTTAAATACAAAAGTAGTGTTTAGGGTTGTTTTGGAATAGCCCTTGCATTGTTTTCATAATGGTATTGATTATGTAAAACCATAGGCTCGATTTATAACTCCAAGTGTTTAATAAAGTGGTTTTGATAACCGAATGATGTGACAGCCCGTTTGGAACTTTGTATGTTTGACATGTATTCTTATATATAAATATATGGGGCTCTTTTATCTAGGTTAACCCTTTATGGACGAACGTATAGGAAGCATCCGTGTTTGGGGTAGGCAAGTGCGGTGAGATGAGTCACGCATGCGAGGGCCTTCCGACTTACACAATTTTAGTATGACTACCATGGGTTCCTATGGATCTTTTATATGATCGAGTGATGGTTTCTAATCAGCCCCGATTAGACGGGTTGGTACCCCTAGATTCATTGTTAGTCAATGCGATCTTTGCCACTGGATTGGTCAATTAGGGCGGCCAGTTGGTTATAGACATAAGAGTTTTACCATACGTTGGAAGGTGGTTCCGAAACCCAGTATGTCCAGGGGTCTTCTAGGGATGTTTAGGATCACCCATGGTTACTGATTATATACATTTCCTGTTTACTTTTCATTTTATTGGTTTATTTTCAGTTGCACTTTTACTTGTTTTACTCTATCCCAGCTTTGGTATTTTCTGTTTTGGATTTCATTTATAAAATGACAAATGATTTTGGAAATGGTGTGTAGTGTGTGTTGGGTTTCTAAATGAGAACAACATGTTTCATATTTTAAAATTTAATAACAATACTTTCATATCTATATTTCAAACTAATGTCAGTGGTAAGATTTGGAAAAGAGAAGTGTTGGATTCAGTGGTTTATTCTTGGCATCCCTACTGAGCATCTCGGTGCTCATGCCTATTATATCATTCAATTTGTAGGTTCTGTTTCTCGTACAGGTTTCTGGTTCAGCTGCTCAATGTTGGGGCAACGTGGTTTTGAGTTGGGTGGTGACCTAGGAGGTCACAAGGAGGTATGTTCGACTTTTTTTTGTCTTTCCGCTGCCGGTTCTTATCTTTATCGTCAGTTTGTTTATAAGTTTATTTTTTTTTCATGGGCCAAATCATTCACAGTAGATAAATCTTGATGATCGGCACTAGTTGTGATCCGGAGGGGATCGAGAACGCCCATCGGGACATCCCACAGAATGGCTCGGGTGACCGGTTCAGGGTCATCCCAGGTTGGTTCATGACAAACCTTCTTCCTTTAGACTTCCTCCAACATAGTATGTTTTTGACTTCGATGATCCGGCGCAGAAACCCACAACAGAGGAAAAAACCGACGACCGTCTTTTCCCAATGATCCCTCTTCTTCCCCGCGACTCCTTCGGCATACAACATACAAGGCATGGGTTTAATTTTATTTATGTATTATTTATTCCCATGTTCTACCTATCTTTATAAATGAAGAACGAGGATGTTTTCCTTTTGAGGAAGGGTTGTTGTGCTTTTTTCTTGATGAACTGATTGCAACCACCCTAAACATGGAGGCTGCGGGCTAAACTAACATGGACTGACCCCCCCCCCCCCACTGATCTTCTTTGTCATGTTCTTTGAAACTACGATGAAGGAGACGACAGTAACTATCTCAACCCATGTGGCATCCGTGACCTACACCACCCCCACGGCGTTCTGACCGTCCACCGAACCGGCCCCCGCGCCCCGGTCGCATCATGCCCTAGCCACTGCGCACCCCAGCCGCGTCACCCACACCGGTCATGCTGCCCTCGCTGGCCACACCACCCGTACACCACGCCCCTGCTCCCCGGCTGTGCTTCCCCCATCCGTACTAGCTACGCCCTCATAGTGCCCCAGCCGAACCGACCCCTCACGGCGCCCTTCCTGGCCAAGCCCCCCCCCCCCCCCCCCCCCCCCGGGCCAAGCTACCCCACGCCCTTGCGACTCTCTGCGGTTCCTCACGGCCTGCTGGGCTAGTCCCAATGGGCCACGCCAAACCCAACGGGCTAGCCCTCCCAACGGGTCGGGCTAGATCTAATGGGTCAGGCCGGGTTGACCCGAACTAGGTCAGGCCTGACTTTGTCAGGCCGGATCTGTCCTTCTGGGATAGACCTGGCTCAGGCCCACAGCAGCCCTTTACTTTCATTTGGACTTATCTTTGGCACCCGTATTACTTTTGAATAACCGTCAGTAGTGCTAGAAATATTATAGTTTGGTAGTCCCTTTGAGTATACCCCATTGGAGTTTGAGGTATTGTTACGATACGGTCAGGTTGCATCATGCACGAATCCAAACGGGCCCCCAAGACTATGGCTAATAACTCACATAATGGGCATTCAATTGACACGCAATCAGTTGCGTTGAGACCCCTATGACGTGGCATACATTTTGGATACATCTTCATGGGACTTAGTAGCAGTTAGTGCATCAGACCGTAGTTTGTGGGGAAGATCATGCGGAGACAATCAAGAATTTGTGCGGGAACCTATTAGCTAACAAATACATGATGATTGCTGACCGATTGACTCGGAGTGACTCAAATAGCATAGTGGGTAGATCTTGGTTGTGGCGGCCGACCCATGGTAGAGGAGCACCTGGTTGTGGTGGCAGACCCACGGTACTCGACAAGAGGAGTACCTCTACAGGCTATTAGGGGGTGCGCCTAGTTGTGGCGGCAAACCCATGGTGGCGAGCGGCTCTGTGTGACATAGAATAACCATAGTACTCGAAAGGAGAGGTACCTTAGCTCTCCAAGGATAGTGAGAATCACCTGGTAGTGGTGGTAGGCCTTCTGTTCTCGATAGAGGAGGAGTTCTCCAGTAGATGAGGGTTAAAATTGTTTCTTCCCCTATAATATAATCCTGGTTTGAGTTTAGTCAGTTTTTCTATGTTTTCCTCATGATTGAGAAGGATGACTCGATAACTTAGGTATATTTAAGGGAATATAACTAAGTAAGGTCATCTGTTTATTTAATAATATGTGGTTTATCCTTGTTGGATTTTGTGATACCTTAAGGGTCACGGGGTCCCTACTGAGTATCGTTATACTCACCCCTGCATGGGATATGCCTGCACCTCACTGTGTTGGATGAAGTCGACGGATAATGCTGACTGAGAGTGAGTGTACTATGACTGGACGGTACCCGGAGGTGGACCTTACGAAGAGTAGGTACACAGAGGATACTAACAGACGTGGAGTCCTAAGGAGGCTCTCTGTACCTACCCTTCTTGTAGGAATCCAGGAGGACAACCCAACAACTATTTTTCCTTTCTTAATTTGTATTTCTACTTCTAGTCCCTTGTACATTACACATGGGCTTGTATTTATAGCCCCTTTTACTTTTTAACACTCTTTTGTTATATAGTTTACATATTTCTTTTTATCCATCAATGTGCTTTGTTGTGTGCCTTTATCAGTTATAAAGGCAATTCCTTCCAGGTTTTAGGTAATTTCGCCATTGGTTCTAGTTCCCAACCCCAAGCCAATGGATGGTGGGCATGGGGTAGTGTAACACCCCAAGATTTCATAGTGTGTTATTTCTTCAAAATAATTCAATAACTTGCACTACACGCAACACCGAGTTCAATCGCACCATGACTTACCAAACAAGCCATTCAAATGATGTTATGAAAATGTATTAAATAAATTTTAAACTTTATATAATCGTTATAATTTGAGAATCCATATTATGAGTTTCTTAGACATAATGTAAGAACAAATTCATTTTTAGTATTGCACTTTTATCAGATTTTAATAGTGAACCCTTTTTAAATACAATATTTTAAACTTTTTGACGAAATGGGGACATAAAAAATTTAAAATGAAACATCCCAAGCTTCCACGGTACGCTTTCCTTTGAACAATACAGTAGTGTGTGTTGTACGCAACTTCGAGTTTTAACACACACCACAACCGATAAAACTAGCCGTTATGAATAGTAATACATACTTTTTGAAATTATATATATATTATATTTCAAAATGGACTTCATTTTTGGATTCAGAGTGTCGAATTTATCCTAAGGTAAAATTTTGGTACTTTTTGGATAACTTTCATATTTAGATGAATAGTGAAAATTACTAAATTTTAATTAAAACCCACTTTTTTAATCAAAGTAATTAATAGTGATAAATTATGAATTTGAGTGGTTTTAAAGTATATTTAGAATATATTTTTACCATTTTATACAATTTTGGTGATTGGACATTATTTCACAATTAAACAGAACATAAACAAGTATCAATCTTTTGATAGTTATTATATCTTAAAAACACGCTTTTTGTTTTGACAGCGGGATTTAATTTTAAATTAATTTCTGCCACTTCTGTGTTTCGAATTTGGAAAAATGGATTCCATATTTGGAATCAAAATGTTCAAATTGTGTAAATAGGTAACATTTATTTTTAGACATTTTGAATAATTACTATGGTAAATATTTTATTTACCATGGTTAAGGGTAAATCTGGTAAATAAGGGTTAAAAAATTATATTATAATAATAATAAATTACCCTAAAACGTGTCCTAACATTATTGGTTGACACAAGTTAGACCATAGGCATATTTGGGTCGATTTGGGGACCCCATGGAGCCACTTGTAGGTGATAGGGACACTTTATTTTAATTAAGTTAAAAAGAATACAAAAATGACACAAGAATATATCTTTTAGAAAAACAATTGTTACATAGGGTTATATATGTTTTATTTTCAACTATAAATATTAATTAGAAATATAAGAAGATTTAATACATAATTATATTTTCTTTATAATTTTTAGGAATTAAATAATTTAATTTATATATGACACAATGATGATGTAGTAATTACCATAATAGTGAAAAATGTAAATAATTGATATTATAAATACACAAATAAATAGAATTTGAGACTTTTATGAATTTCACTAATTTTCTAAGTTAATATGACATGTTAGTAATGATTTAATTAAATGTTTTAGAAGTAATCATTCTGTTATGAGTTTCACAAAAATCAACTATTGAATAGTGTCAAAATTGACATAAAAGAGTTTTTAAAACAAATATTATATTATTAATTGATATTAAATTCCTAAAAAATCTAAGTTTCGGCCAAGAGACTTATACCATGATTGTTGTATCATTAATGGACCACTTTGGGGTCTCTTGGATGTATATAGTAAGTTTATTAACCATATTATATAAAAATACAAAGAGACATTGTAAAAGTGAAACTAATTAACTAAGAGTTAATACTTAAAGATAAGGTTAATATAAGTACCCAAACCTATCTAAATTATATTGGTTGAGTGGTTTTCAACCCATCCCCACCTTAAAATTTAAATAATCAACTTTGGATCCATTAGAAACCGAATATGAATTTATTATAAATTAATATTTCTAGCTTTTCCAAAGGTGCCGCTCACCCCTCTTATAAAAGGGAACTCCTCCTTATCATTTCTTAACACCTTCAAAGCCTTTAGGTTCGGCCAAAAACTGCCCAAATACTCTCCCAACTTCCCTAACTACAACCTAGAGGCCTTAGTTAGATCATAAAGCCAACCTAAGGATCCCCTTTGATCAAATCAAAAGGAAGAACCCAAAGAAGAGGTAATGATTTCACCACCCTTTTTCAAGTTCCTTTCTTCTTCCACTTCTTCTTCCTTTGTTGTTACCATTATAAAATAATAAATCCAGTATCTTATATATACTGTGATGTTATTATAAATATGGTACAACCATATTCAATATTCTATCCACCCTTTGAATAACATTTCACCATACGTGCGTACGTACGGCTTACCGTCTCCACGTCGTGATGTAATTGTTATTCAATATATTATTATTTGGATGGGTATAATAATGATGTGTAACTCATGTAAATAATAAATATAACATGATAATTATTATTTATATATTATATACTATCCAATTATATATTATTTTAATATCAAAAGAATGGTATTTCTGCTCGTACATACGTACGGACTACCGTCTCCACGAACGCGATGAGATTCATTCTCTATCGTATCCATTCAAGTATAATTCTCATTTTATGATTAATAATAGTATCTAAAGACTTGATATCCTTCAGTATATGATTAAGATACAACCTATCCATTATAAACATGGCTTATGTAACAAAACATATAAAAGGAAATGAGTAAGTTAACACCCGAAACAACGATAATACTAAGATATTATTAACAAATCAATGTTCAAAGATCATATATAATATCAGATTAATTTATATGATTATTGAATAATTTAATAAAAATTATTTCACCATTATACAGGAGGTTAACCTACCCCAACCACGGAAAAGTACAAGGTAAGGGTTTATTTCCCAATCTCTTCATTATCCGAGGTTGTTTATACGAAATAATCTAGTGGGATCTCTTTATCATCCACATCTATATTTCTTAAAAATGAATTTCAAAACATTTTTTACTATTTACTAGAATATGGGTTAAAGTCATTCATACCCTTTTTTGACTTTTTATAAGAGTTTTATAAAGGAATATTTCCGTTGTTTTCTAAACAAGGTGCTTTTTAACCTTTTCAACAAAATTAAGGTAAGAATGTTTTTTTATCTTATACGGCGGGTGCGGTTATTTTCCGCCATTATAAAATCATCGAAGCTTCCCTTATAAGATTATAATAATATTTTAAAAGAAAATGTTTTACTCTTAAATGATTTAAAAATGAATATTTTAAGAATTTATGAAAGGTACTCTTTATCAAGATCATAAGTTTAAATGTTTTAAAGATTTATCTTTCTAAATATTTTTAATTAATGTCCATGATTTCAAAATGATTTTAAGGATTTATTTATATGGACATGAAGGTTTTGAAATGATATTTCTTTTCAAAAGTTTCAAAGTGGTATGGGACACTTTGATTCAAAAATCTCTATTAAATTACTTCCTTTATAAATGTGTGAATTTTCAATGATTTCGAGAAAAGAGATATTTCTCTCAAATAGTTTTGATTTCATCTATGTCAACATCCATTGATGGATTTTAAGATTATTTGAAGTTGATTTATTATGATACAAAACTTCTATATTGTATTGAAGGTTTTGTGATATGTTTGACTGTGGATGTGCTATTTTTATACCATTCATGGTTTATGGTGAAAATATTGACATTTCGTATGCTAGTTTTAATACGAATGTTTATGTTATGTTTAAACCTTTTCTTATGGGAATGCATTGGATTTAATATGTGACGGGTGGAGCCCGCTATAGCTCCTCGATGCATCGGTAGGTCTCATGAGACAAACTAGTGTCTTGGCACAAGGCCTTGGCAAAATCTTATTTGTAGTCTTGGCACGAGGCCTTGGCTATGTGGTTATGATAGTCTGGAATTATGCGTTCCATTATTATGAAAGTGGTTATTGATATTGCATGTGATTATTCGATTAGTAGAATATCCATGTGAATAATAAATGGCATTATTTCATTTTACTTTTTCCATACTATGTTGAAGTTCAAGTTTAAAAGGCTTTTGTTTTAGTTATACATTGCCTTAAATGTTTATTCTTATTTATGAAAGTTTCCGCTATATTTTTATCCTTACTGGGCATTTGAGCTCACCCCTTTTCTATGTTTTATTTTTCCTAGGGTATGAAGAAGTAAATTATGAATGACCTACAGGGATATTATGTGGGGAATATGGGTGGGGAATATGGAGACAATAAGTTGCTGTAGTAGTTTTTCACATTATTATGTAATGTAAGACTTATGAATATATCTATTGTTTCCAAGGATACTAAACCAATCGGTATTTCGAGATTTGATCTTTCTGGTGAGCATGCCAATGTTATGTAATAATGCACCGACTCTGGGTAACTGGGGTCGGGGCGTTACAGTTGGTATCAGAGGAAGTTTAGTACAAACCTTGGAAGCTATATTTAGATAAAGTCTGATTAGAGCACGTAGACCTAAGATGAACATTGAGGATTAGTATAGAAGAACTTCCTAGAATTTTGGTATTGTAGAGATTTTGTGAGTTTTCCGAGCAATACATCCCTGTCTTGATACGAGCAGGTAGAGGAGGCTCTGGCACAGACATACCTAGGGGTAAAACCTGACAACACCGCTTTGAGCTAGACTCAAACGGGAACTGGTGCACAACAACGGGCCTTGCTGCACTCTTGGATACGACACTCCCAGGGGATATGCTTAGGATAACTCTCATTTTCATTACAAATCATTATGAAGGGTTTATGAGTATATACTTCCTCAAAGAAAACAATTTTTATGATTATGGATTATATCCATAATTTATTTAATTTATGTTATGTGTTCTACAAGTTTGGGATTAGGTATTGTTATTCATAAACTAATCTAATGTATGCCATTGTTTATAAATGGAACCCAGTAGAAGGAATGAGAACTCTACCAATGCACATGATACAAAGAGAAAAAAGGATCATATATTTCATGGTCTTAAGCTAGAATTTATAAGAGAAATAGTCTCGCATGTATTATCATCATATGAAGAAATAATATCATGAGTTGATAAGATAATTAAAGAGTTTACTGAGTCCTATGGCTTTGAAGGGAAGCAAGAGAAGAAAAGGATGGAAGAGAGAAAGATGGGTAAAGGGAAGAGGGAAAATAAGAATTTTCCCGTATGTGATAACTGTGGAAAGAAACACCCTGGAACTTTCCTGAAAGGAATGGGAGTTTGTTATTAGTGTGGAGGAAAAGGGCACAAAGTACGTGGCTGCAAGGGTAAGAATATAGTTTCAAATGTACAATGCTTAATTTTCAAGGAGTTTGGACACTACGCGAACCTATGTCTCAGTCATCAGACTATGCCGTAAATGATGCTATTGGATAATAATCAAGTTATGATACTGCCACAGATGAAGAGGAATGATTAGAGTTCTTATGTTGATTATGTCATTAGAGTGTTGTATCAACAATGTACTTCTTATAATAATTATGGAGTATATAAGGATTGTACTACAGTACTATTTCATTATGGACTTGAGATTGTGTAGAATAAAGAAAAGTGACTCAATAGCAGGTTAATTTTTTTGGAAAATATATGGTTGAGAGAAAGATAAACCATAATATGGTTCTGATAACGAGGTAGTGATTTTAGAATAATACATGATTGTTTTGGATAAATTATATTGGATATTCTTGACTACCTTGAAACTGATTAATGATTTTTATATTCCATCATTCTTGGGGTTTACAAAAAATTTAGATTGAAGGAGTATATCTATTATTCTATAAGGAATAAGGGATCATTAATGTAATCAATAAGGTTTTATGATAATTCAGGATGTTGCAGTGTTTTAAAAGAATACATGATGAAGGTTATCACATGTTATTACGCTGCAAAAAATGGATCTTCATTGTGTTTACCTTCCATATAAATTTTGGACTGATGTATTTTGGATAGTTCTAGTTTGGATTATTTTGGATTGCAATAAAAGGACAACCTGGAGGTCGGGCGGCAACCCGTCGCGACCACCAAGGCCGTGCGACTTAAACCCGCAACCGAAGGGCGACAAGGGTGTATCGCCTACCACTAGCCCATGAGATGTCCTGGATTAAATAATGTAGTTTTTATTAATATATTTGGTATATAAATTATAAATTCGTTTATTTTGGAACCCTGTACGAATAGTATAAATAGAATTTTTTTACTTTTTATTATCTTTTAGAGTGAAAGAAGAGTTTGTGGTAGAAACTTATTAATGGATAAAACTCTAATTATAAAGTAAGTATATATCCTTATGATCTTAGCCAATCTCATAAATAAATTCCTCAACATTAATAAAAGGAACTTAGAACAAAAATGTTGTCCTAGATGGTACCTTAAATCATCACTAATTTATGGCTTTGGGATTGTTGGCCTTTTCATATCCATGTTCTCTACCACTCTCCATCAGCTAATTGATGGTTAGATTTCTCTTCCATATCCATATTTTCTTAAATGGAACCCTAGTATGTGTTATTTTCGGCAATCTTCATACTTTCCACTCTTTATTTTAAATAGAGGCCTCATTAATTCATTTTTTGATGTGGGATTTCAACTATGATATTTTGAAACGTCAAAAATGTGTTATCCCAATAACCTTTGTTTTTTTGAACCGATGGTATTTTAAATCTCCATAGATTGATGAATTTAAGGACTTCAATTTTACACTTGTTTGTGATTGATTACCTCAATCACTACTTATAAATATTTACGTTTTCCTCCAATTATATGTCTCTAATTGCCACCAATGTTCTCCTAATAGAGATCATAATTTGGTGGTGAATCTTTCATTTCTATTTTCCTCGTATTAAGACTAAATTTTAGTAACCTAATTTCTGATGTGGGTTTTCCAACAATGATATTTTCTATTTTCAGCCTTTTATTTTCGAAGAACAATTTCAAATTGCGAGGACGCAATTTATTGAAGGAGGGGAGAATGTAACACCCCAAGATTTCATAGTGTGTTATTTCTTCAAAATTATTCAATAACTTGCACTACACAAAACACCAAGTTCAATCGCACCATGACTTACCAAAAAATCCATTCAAAAGATTTTATGAATAATATTAAATAAATTTTAAACTTTATATATTCCTTATAATTTGAGAATCCATATTATGAGTTTCTTAGGCATAATTTAAGAACAAATTCATTTTCAGTATTGCACTTTTATCAACTTTTAATAGTGAACCCTTTTTAAATACAATATTTTAAACTTTTTTACTAAATGAAGACATCAAAAATTTAAAATTAAACATCCCAAGCTTCCACGGTACGCTTTCCATTGAATAATACAGTAGCATGTGTTGTACGCAACTTCAAGTTTTAACACACACCACAACCGATCAAACTAGCTGTTATGAATAGTAATACCTACTTTTTGAAATTATATATATTTTATATTTCAAAATGGACTTCATTTTTTGATTCATAGTGTTTAATTTTCCCTAAGGTGAAATTTTGGTACTTTTTGGATAACTTTCATATTTTGATGAATAGTGAAAATTACTAAATTTTAATTAAAAACAACTTTTTTAATCAAAATAATTAATAGTGATAAATTATGAATTTGAGTGGTTTTAAATTATATTTATAATATATTTTTACCATTTAATACAATGTTTGTCATTGGACATAATTTCACAATTAAACCGAACATAAACAAGTATCAATCTTTTGATAGTTATTATATCTTAAAAACACGCTTTTTGTTTTGACAGCGGGATTTAATTTTAAATTAATTTCTGCCACTTCTGTGTTTTGAATTTAGAAAAATGGATTCCATATTTGGAATAAGGATTTTCAAATTGTGTAAATAGGAAACATTTATTTTTAGACATTTTGAATAAAAACTGTGGTAAATATTTTATTTACCATGGTTAAGGGTAAATCCGGTAAATAAGGGTTAACAAATAATATTATAATAATACTAAATTACCCTAAAACGTGTCATAACCTTATTGGATGATACATGTTCGACCATAGGAATCTTTGGGTCGATTTTGGGACCCCATGGAGCCACTTGTAGGTGATAGGGACACTTTATTTTAATTAAGTTAAAATGAATACAAAAATGACACAAGCATATATCTTTAAGAAAAACAATTGTTACATAGGGTTATATATGTTGTATTTTCGACTATAAATATTCATTAGAAAGATAAAAAGATTATCTACATAATATATTTTATTTATAATTTTTAGACATTAAATAATTTAATTTATTTATGACACAATGATGATGCAGTAATTACCAGAATAGTGAAAAATTAAAATAATTGATATTATAAATACACAAATAAATATATTTTGAGACTTTTTATGAATTAAACTAATTTTATAAGTTAATATTACATGTTAGGAATGATTTAATTAAACTTTTTTAGAAGTAATCATTCTTTTATGAGTTTCACAAAAATCATCTATTGAATACTGTCAAAATTGACATAAAAGAGTTTTTAAAACAAATATTATATTATTAATTGATATTAAATTCCTAAAAATCTAAGGTTCAGTCAAGAGACTTATATCATGATAGTTTTATCATTAATGGACCACTTTGGGGTCTCTTGGATGTATATTGTAAGCTTATTAACCATATTATATAAAAATACAAAGAGACATTGTAAAAGTGAAACTAATTAACTAAGAGTTAATACTTAGAGATAAGGTTAATATAAGTACCCAAACCTATCTAAATTCTATTGGTTGAGTGGTTTTGGACCCATAACAACCTTAAAATTTAAATAATAAACTTTTGATCCATTAGAAACCGAATATGAATTTATTATAAATTAATATTTCTATCTTTTTCAGAGGTGCCCCTCACCCCTCTTATAAAAGGACACTCCTCATTCTCATTTCTTCACACCTTCGAAGCATTTTGGATCGGCCAAAAACTGCCCAAATACTCTCCCAACATACCTCACTACAACTCAGAGGCCTTAGTTTGATCATAAAGCCAACCTAAAGATCCCTTTTGATGAAATCAAAAGGAAGAACCCGAAGAAGAGGTAATGATTTCACCACCCTTTTTCAAGTTCCTTTCTTCTTCCACTTCTTCTTCCTTTGTTGCTACCATTATAAAATAATAACTCCAGAATCATATATATACTGTGATTTTATTATAAATGTGGTACAATAAAATTCAGTTTTCTATCCACCCTTTGAATAACATGTCACCATACGTGCGTACGTACGGCTTACCGTCTCCACGGCATGGTGTAATTGTTATTCAATATATTATTATTTGGATGGGTATAATAATGATGTGTAACTCATTTAAATAATAAATATAACATGATAATGATTCTGTATATATTATATAATATCCAATTATATATTATTTTAATATCAAAAGAATGGTATTTTCGCTCGTACATACATACGGACTACCGTCTCCACGAACGCGATGAGATTCATTCCTTATCGTATCCATTCAAGTATAATTCTCATTTTATGATTAATAATAGTATCTAAAGACATGATATCATTATGGATATGATTAAGATACAACCTATCCATTACAAACATGGCTTATGTAACAAAACATATAAAAGGAAACGAGTAAGTTAACACCCGAAGCAACGATAATACTATGATATTATTAACAATTTCAATGTTAAAAGATAATATATGATATCATATTAATGTATATTATTCTTTTATAATTTAATAACAATTATTTCACCATTATACAGGAGGTTAACCTACCCCAACCATGGAAAAGTACAAGGTAAGGGTTTATTTCACAATCTCTTCATTAGTCGAGGTTGTTTATACGTAATAATCTAGTGGGATCTCTTTATCATCCACATCTATGTTTCTTAAAAATGAATTTCAAATTTGTTTTTAATATTTACTAGAATATGGGTTTAAAGTCATTCATACCCTTTTCTGACTTTTTATAAGAGGTTTATAAGGCATATTTCCGTCGTTTTCCAAACAAGGTGCTTTTTAACCTTTTCAACAAAATTAAGGTAAGAATGTTTTTTTAACTTATACGTCGGGTGCGGTTATTTTCCACCATTATAAAATCATTGAAGCTTCCCTTATAAGCTTATAAGAATATTTTCAAAGAAAATGTTTTACTCTTAAATGATTTCAAAATAAATATTTTAAAAATTTTTGAAAGGTACTCTTTATCAAGATCACAAGTTTAAATGTTTTAAAGTTTTATCTTTCTAAATATTTTTAAATAATGTCCATGTTTTTAAAATGATATTAAGGATTTATTTATATGGACATGAAGGTTTTAAAATGATATTTATTTTCAAAAGTTTCAAAGTTGTATGGGACACTTTGATTCAAAAATCTATTTTAAATTACTTCCTTTATAAATGTTTGACTTTTTAATGATTTCGAGAAAATAGATATTTCTCTCAAATAGTTTTGAATTCATCTATGTCAACATCCTTTGATGGATTTTAAGATTATTTGAAGTTGATTTATTATGATACAAAACTTCTATATTGTTTTGAAGGTTTTGTGATATGTTTGACTGTGGGTGTGCTATTTTTATACCATTCATGGTTTATGGTGAAAATATTGATATTTCGTATGCTAGTTTTAATACGAATGTTTATGTTATGTTTAAACCTTTTCATATGGGAATGCATTGGACTTAATATGTGATGGGTGGAGCCTGCTATAGCTCCTCGATGCATCGTTAGGTGTCAGGAGACAAACTAGTGTCTTGGCACAAGGCCTTGGCAAAATCTTATCTGTAGTCTTGGCACGAGGCCTTGGCTATGTGGTTATGATAGTCTAACAATATGCATTCCATCATTATGAAAGTGGTTATTGATATTGCATGTGATTATTCGATTAGTAGAATATCCATGTGAATAATAAATGGAATTATTTCATTTTACTTTTGTCATACTTTGTTGAAGTTCAAGTTTAAAAGGATTTTGTTTTAGTTATACATTTCCTTAAATGTTTATTCTTATTTATGAAAGTTTCTACTATATTGTTATCGTTACTGGGCATTTGAGCCCACCCCATTTCTATGTTTTATTTTTCCAAGGGTATGAAGAAGTAAATTATGAATGACCTACAGGGATATTATGTGGGGATATGAGTGGGGAATATGGAGACAATATGTTGTTGTAGTAGTTTTTCACATTATGATGTAATGTAAGACTTATGAATATATCTAGTGTTTCCAAAGCTACTAAACCAATCGGTCATTCGAGATTTGATCTTTCTTGTGATCATGCCAATGTTATGTAATAATGCACCGACTCTGGGTAACTGGGGTCGAGGCGTTACAGGTAGTCACGACACAAGACCCACGGGATCGGTCGGGATAAATTGGGATCAGAGGAGTCGGTTATACCACATGACGTAGGACTCAAATTGTTATTTTCTATGAAGAAATAGTGTTAAGTGTAGTGAGAGTGATTCTCAGTTCAAGGATTCTAGTGTTGGTGCGGCAGCTGACATATCCATATAATAGGACCCTAACATCTAATTTCAGACTCAGTGCATGAAAACACTAATTGCGTGTGTGTTTCCCAAAGTTTTCTTTAATTCAGTTCAACCTGGTCAACTCACCATGTATAACTTCTGTTCATATCGCATCTGTTTCTTTCAGGATGCCTTCATGCGGACGACTATCTAGAGTCCCGAGAGTTGTATGCACGGATATCCCACCAAATAATGAGGCCTCGGTGCATGGCCCTTTTCCATTGGAGGTACCAGCGGTACCTTTACACATTTTTTCACCGATTCCCCCATCCCCAGCAGCAGACAGTGCATGCCGTTTGAGCACATTGCATGAGTTCCAGCACTAGAGGCCACCAAGGTTCATGGGAGAGACAGACCCAAAAATAGTTGAGGATTGGTTAGAGGATGTGTAACGCCCCGACCCTAGTTACCCAGAGTCGGTGCATTATTACATAACATTGGCATGATCACAAGAAAGATCAAATCTCGAAAGACCGATTGGTTTAGTAGCCTTGGAAATACTAGATATATTCATATGTTTTACATTACATCATAAAATGAAAAACTAATAAAACAACATAATGTTTCCACAATACACACTATTAACCCCTCATAAAATCCCTGCAGGTCATTCATAACTTACTTCTTCACATCCTGGGAAAAATAAAACATAGAAAAGGGGTGAGCTCAAATGCCCAGTAAGGATAACAATATAGCGGAAACTTTCATAAATAAGAATAAACATTTAAGGCAATGTATAACTAAAACAAAAGCCTTTTAAACATGAACTTTCAACATGGTATGGCATAAATAAAATAAAATAATGCCATTTACTTATTCACATGGATATTCTACTAATCGAATAATCACATGCAAAAATCAATAACCACTTTCATAATGTTGGAATGCATAATGCCAGACTATCATAACCACATAGCCAAGGCCTCGTGCCAAGACTACAAATAAGATTTTGTCAAGGCCTTGTGCCAAGACACTAGTTTGTCTCATGAGACCTACCGATGAATCGAGGAGCTATAGCGGGCTCCACCCGTCACTTATTAAGTCCAATGCATTCCCATATGAAAAGGTTTAAACATAACATAAACATTCGTATTAAAACTAGCATACGAAATGTCAATAATTTCACCATAAACTATGAATGGTATAAAAATAGCACATCTACAGTCAAACATATCACAAAACCTTCAATACAATATAGAAGTTTTGTATCATAATAAATCAACTTCAAATAATCTTAAAATCCATCAAAGGATGTTGACATAGATGAAATCAAAATTCTTTTTAAAGAAATATCTCCTTTTATTTTGAAATCATTTAAGATCCATATAAAATAAAACATTTTCTTTGAAAATATTCTTATAAGCTTGTATGTAAAGCTTCGACAATTTTATAACGGCGGAAAATAACCGCACCCGCCGTATAAGTTAAAAAAACATTCTTACCTCAATTCCGTCGAAAAGGTTAAAAAGGACCTTGTTTTGAAAACGACGGAAAGATTCCTTTATAAAACTCTTATAAAAAGTCAAACAAGGGTATAAATGACTTTAACCCATATTCTTGTAAATAGTAAAAATGTTTTGAAATACATTTTTAAGAAACATGGATGTGGATGATAAAGAGATCCCAGTAGATTATTACATATAAACAACCTCGGATAATGAAGAGATTGTGAAATAACCCTTACCTTGTACTTTTCCTTTGTTGGGGTAGGTTAACCTCATGTATAATGGTGAAATAATTGTTATTAAATTATACAAGAATCATATACATTAATATGATATCATATATGATCTTTTAACATTGCTTTATTAATAATATCTTAGTATTATCGTCGTTTCGGGTGATAATCGATTCGTTCTTCATAAATGTTTGGTTACGTAAGACATGTTTGTAATGGATATATTATATCTTATTCATAATCAGAATGATATTAACATTATTTTTAACCCTAAAATGAGAATAATACTTGAATGGATATGATGGAGAATGAATCTTATCGCGTTCGTGGAGACGGTAGTCCGTACGTACGCACGAACGCTACTTCCATTTAATTTTCATTTTAAAAGAATCAAATCCAAATGATACATAGGTATATTACTATTCCAGTATAATATAATATTTTATATATGTTACTTAAGTTCATTAACACCATCCTTTATACGTTCCATGTGTGGTATGAACGAGTCATATCATTTTAAGGGGGCGGTAGTCCGCACTTCCTCAAATGAAATTATCGTATGTATATACAACATGAAACGAATAATGGTATGAAATAAAATGGAATTACAGAAGCTTATATATAAAATATATATAATTAATATCATATTTAATTACAGTTCCATCATAATGGCCACCATGAGAGGCGGTAAGATGTATTTGAACAATCATCGTTTCGTGAGGCATTAGTTTGCCATCCACAGAAACATTATGTCCATCATCCATTAGATGGAGTTGTGTGTATGTGTAGTTTGAATCCTTCTTATAACAACATCCTAGTATATTTAGGATACTGGTGTTGTTACAAAGTAAAGGAAATAAAAAGATTTTGGGGGTTGGAGAAGCAAAATAAATGAAAATACTTTAAGAGAAATTGTTACCTTTAATTTAGGTAACTCACTTTGGTTGGAACCAAAGGACTTCTTGAAATGCTTTATGCCTAAGGGGAAGCTTCAAGGAGGAGGAGAGGGATGTGGGGAGCTTAGTTGGGCAGAGTTTGGACGAGCCAAGTGGCTTGAGAGGTGTGAGGAAAAGAGAAGGAGGAGTGCCCTTTTATAAGAGTGGTGAGGGGCACCTTTGGAAAAGCTAGAAATATTAATTTATAATAAATTCATATTCGGTTTCCAAAGGCTCCAAAGTTGACTATTCAAAGGATGAGGTGGGGATAGGTCTAAAACGACTCATCCAATAGAATTTAGACAGTTTTGGGTACTTATATTAACCTTATCTTTAAGTATTAACTCTAAGTTAATTAGTTTCACTTTTACAATGTCTCTTTGTATTTTTATATAATATGGTTAATAAACTTACTATGTACATCCAAGAGACCCCCAAGTGGTCCATTAATGATGAACCTATCATAATATAAGTCTCTTGGCCGAACCTTAGATTTTTAATAATTTAATATCAATTAATAATATAATATTTGTTTTAAGAACTCTTTTATGTCAATTTTGACACTATTCAATAGTTGATTTTTGTGAAACTCCTAACAGATTGATTACTTCGAACAAAGTAAATTAAATCAATCCTAATATATCATATTATCATATAAAATTAGTTTAATTCATTAAAAGTTTCATATTATAATTATTTGGGTATTTATAAGATCAATTATTTTAATTTTTCACTATTTTAGTAATTACTACATCATCATTGTGTCATAAATAAAATATATTATTTAATGTCTAAAAATTATAAATAAAATATCATTATGTAGGAAATATTTTTATCTTTCTAAAGAATATTTATAATCTAAAATCCAACATGTATAACCCTATGTAAAAATTGTTCTTCTAAAAGATGTAAGCTTATGCCATTTTTATTTTTATTTTAAATTTATTAATATAATGTGTCATTATCACTTACAAGTGGCTCCAAGGGGTCCCCAAATTGACCCAAGGATGCCCATGGTCGGGTATGTGTACACCAATAAGGTTAGGACACGTTTTAGGGTAATTTTGTATTATTATAATATTATTTTTTTAACCCTTATTTACCGGATTTACCCTTTAACTATGGTAAATAAAATATTTACCGCAGTAATTATTCAAAATGTGTAAAAATAAAAGTTACCTATTTACATAATTTGGACATCCTGATTCCAAATATGGAATCCATTTTCCTAAATTCAAAACACAGAAGTGGCAGAAATTAATTTAAAATTAATTCCCGCTGTCAAAACAAAAAGCGTGTTTTTAAGAGGTAATAACTATCAAAAGATTGACACTTGTTTATGTTCGGTTTAATTGTAAAATTATGTCCAATGACCAACATTATATTAAATGGTAAAAATATATTCTAAATATAATTTAAAACCACTCAAAATCACAATTTATCACTATTAATTATTTTGATTAAAAAAGTTGTTTTTAATTAAAATTTAGTAATTTTCACTATTCATCAAAATATGAAAGTTATCCGAAATGTACCAAAATTTCACCTTAGGCTAAATTCGATATTCCGAATCCAAAAATGAAGTTCATTTTAAAATATAATATATATATAATTTCAAAAAGTAGGTATTACTATTCATAACGTCTAGTTTGATTGGTTACGGTGTGTTAGAACTCGGTGTTGCGTACAACACACGCTAGCGTACCGTGGAAGCTTGGGATATTTCATTTTAAATTTTTGATGTCCCCATTTAGTCAAAAAGTTTAAAATATAGTATCTAAAAAGGGTTCACTATTAAAATTTGGTAAAAGTGAAATACTGAAAATGAATTTGTTCTTACATTATGTCTAAGAAACTCATAATATGGATTCTAAAATTATAAGGATTATATAAAGTTTAAAATTTAGTTAACACTATTCATAACCTCTTTTGAACAGCTTGTTTGGTAAGTCATGGTGCGATTGAACTTGGTGTTGCGTGTAGTGAAAGTTATTGAATTATTTTGAAGAAATAACACACTATAAAATCTTGGGGTGTTACATTCTCCCCTCCTTCAATAAATTGCGTCCTCACAATTTGAAATTGTTCTTCAAAAATAAAAGGTTGAAAATAGAAAATATATTTGTGGGAAAACCCACATCGGAAATTGGGTTACTAAAATTTAGTCTTAATATGAGGAAAAGAGAAATGAAAGGGTCACCACCAAATTATGATCTCGATTAGGAGAACATTGGTGGCAATTAGAGACATATAATTGGAGGAAAAACGTAAATATTTATAGGTAGTGATTGAGGTCATCAATCACAAACAAGTATAAAATTGAGGTACTTAAACTCATCAATCTATGATGATTTGAAATACCATCGGTTCAACAAAACATAGGGTATTAGGATAACACATTTTTGACGTTTCAAAATATCTTAGTTGAAATCCCACATCGAAAAATGAATTAATGAGGTCTCTATTTAAAATAAAGAGTCGAAAGTATGAAGATTACCGAAAATAACACATACTAGGGTTCCATGTAGGAAAATATGGATATGGAAGAAAAATCTAACCATCAATTATCTGATGGAGAGTGGTAGAGAACATGGCTATAAAAAGGCCAACAATCCCAAAGCCATAAATTAGTGATGATTTAAGGTACCATCTAGGAAAACATTTTTGTTCAAAGTTTCTTTTCTTAATATTGAGGAATTTATTTATGAGATTGGCTAAGATCATAAGGAGATATACTTACTTTATAATTAGAGTTTTATCCATTAATAAATTTCTACCACAAACTCATCTTTCACTCTAAAAGATAATAGAATGTAAAAAAAATTCTATTTACACTATTCGTATAGGGTTCCAAAATAAACGAATTTATAATTCATCTACATGATCTTTTAATAAAAACTACATTATTTAATCCAGGACATCTCATGTTCCAGTGGTAGGTGATACACCCTTGTCGCCCTTCGGTTGCGGGTTCAAGTCTCGCAGCCTTGCCGGACGCGACGGGTTGCCGCCCGACCTCCGGGTTGTCCTTTTATGGAAATCCAAAATAATCCAAACTAGAACTATCCAAAATACTTCTGTCCAAACTCACAGTCTAACTTTTATAAGGAAGGTAAACATAATATAGATCCTTTTTACCCCGTAATTGCATATGAATACCTTCATCATGTATTACCATATTCCTTATTGGTTACATTCATGCTCCCTTATTCCATATAGAATGCTGGATATACTTCATCAATCCAAAAATGTTTTAAACCCCAACAATAATGGAATATACAAATCATTAATCAGCTTCAAGGTAGTCAATAATATCCAATATAATTTATCCAAATCAATCATGTATTATTCTAAAATCACTAACTCGGTATCAGAACCATATTATGGTTTATCTTTCTCTCAACCATATATTTTCCAAACATTTAACCTGCTACTGAGTCACTTTTCTTTGTTCCACACCATCTCAAGTCCTTAATGAAATAGTACTGCAGTACAATCCTTATATACTCCATAATTATTATAACAAGTACATTGTTGATACAACACTCAATTGACATAATCAACATAAGAACTCTAATCATTCTTCTTCATATGTGGTAGTATCATAACTTGATTATTATCCAATAGCATCATTTGAGGCATAGACTGATGACTGGAACATAGGTTCGCGTAGTGTCCAAACTCCTTGCAAATGAAGCATTGTACATTTGAAACCATTTTCTTACCCTTGCAGTCACGTACTTTGTGCCCTTTTCCTCCACACTTATAACAAACTCCCATTCCTTTTAGGAAAGTTCCAGGGTGTTTCTTTCCACAGTTACCACATATGGGAAAATTCTTCTTTTCCCTCTTCCCTTTATCCATTTTTCTCTCTTCCATCCTTTTCTTCTCTTGCTTCCCTTCAAAGCCATAGGACCCAGTAAACTCTTTACTTATCTTATCAACACATGACATTATTTCTTCATATGATGATAATACATGGGAGACTATTTCTCTTATCAATTCTAGCTTAAGACCATGAAAGATATGATCCTTCCTTCTCTTTGGATCATGTGCATTTCTGGAGTTCTCATTCCTTCTACTGGGCGCCATTTCTAAACAATGGCATAAACTAGATCAGTTTATGAATCAAAATACATAATCCCATACTTATAAAACACTTAACATAAATTGAACTATTTATGGATATAATCCATAATCATAAAAATGTTTTCTTTGAGGAAGTATATACTCATAAACCCTTCATAATGATTTGTAAAGAAAATGAGAGTTATCCTAAGCATATCCCCCGGGAGTGTCGTAACCAAGAGTGCAGCAAGGCCCGTTGTCGTGCACCAGTTCCCGTTCGAGTCTAGCTCAAAGCGGTGTTTTCGGGTTTTACCCCTAGGTACATCTGTGCCAGAGCCGCCTCTACCTGCTCGTATCCAGACATGGATGTATTGCTCGGAAAACTCACAAAATCTCTACAATACCAAAATTCTAGGAAGTTCTTCTATACTAATCCTCAAAGTTCATCTTAGGTCTACGTGCTCTAATCAGAGTTTATCTAAATCTAGCTTCCAAGGTTTGTACTAAACTTCCTCTGATACCAACTATAACGCCCCGACCCTAGTTACCTAGAGTCGGTGCATTATTACATAACATTGGCATGATCACAAGAAAGATCAAATATCGAAAGACCGATTGGTTTAGTAGCCTTGGAAATACTAGATATATTCATATGTTTTACATTACATCATAAAATGAAAAACTAATACAACAACATAATGTTTCCACAATACACACTATTAACCCCTCATAAAATCCCTGCAGGTCATTCATAACTTACTTCTTCACATCCTGGGAAAAATAAAACATAGAAAAGGGGTGAGCTCAAATGCCCAGTAAGGATAACAATATAGCGGAAACTTTCATAAATAAGAATAAACATTTAAGGCAATGTATAACTAAAACAAAAGCCTTTTAAACATGAACTTTCAACATGGTATGGCATAAATAAAATGAAATAATGCCATTTACTTATTCACATGGATATTCTACTAATCGAATAATCACATGCAAAAATCAATAACCACTTTCATAATGTTGGAATGCATAATGCCAGACTATCATAACCACATAGCCAAGGCCTCGTGCCAAGACTACAAATAAGATTTTGTCAAGGCCTTGTGCCAAGACACTAGTTTGTCTCATGAGACCTACCGATGCATCGAGGAGCTATAGCGGGCTCCACCCGTCACTTATTAAGTCCAATGCATTCACATATGAAAACGTTTAAACATAACATAAACATTCGTATTAAAACTAGCATACGAAATGTCAATAATTTCACCATAAACTATGAATGGTATAAAAATAGCACATCTACAGTCAAACATATCACAAAACCTTAAATACAATATAGAAGTTTTGTATCATAATAAATCAACTTCAAATAATCTTAAAATCCATCAAAGGATGTTGACATAGATGAAATCAAAATTCTTTTTAAAGAAGTATCTCCTTTTATTTTGAAATCATTTAAGATCCATATAAAATAAAACATTTTCTTTGAAAATATTCTTATAAGCTTGTATGTAAAGCTTCGACAATTTTATAACGGCGGAAAATAACCGCACCCGCCGTATAAGTTAAAAAAACATTCTTACCTCAATTCCGTCGAAAAGGTTAAAAAGGACCTTGTTTTGAAAACGACGGAAAGATTCCTTTATAAAACTCTTATAAAAAGTCAAACAAGGGTATAAATGACTTTAACCCATATTCTTGTAAATAGTAAAAATGTTTTGAAATACATTTTTAAGAAACATGGATGTGGATGATAAAGAGATCCCAGTAGATTATTACATATAAACAACCTCGGATAATGAAGAGATTGTGAAATAACCCTTACCTTGTACATTTCCTTTGTTGGGGTAGGTTAACCTCCTGTATAATGGTGAAATAATTGTTATTAAATTATACAAGAATCATATACATTAATATGATATCATATATGATCTTTTAACATTGCTTTATTAATAATATCTTAGTATTATCGTCGTTTCGGGTGATAATCGATTTGTTCTTCTTAAATGTTTGGTTACGTAAGACATGTTTGTAATGGATATATTATATCTTATTCATAATCAGAATGATATTAACATTATTTTTAACCCTAAAATGAGAATAATACTTGAATGGATATGATGGAGAATGAATCTTATCGCGTTCGTGGAGACGGTAGTCCGTACGTACGCACGAACGCTACTTCCATTTAATTTTCATTTTAAAAGAATCAAATCCATATGATACATAGGTATATTACTATTCCAGTATAATATAATATTTTATATATGTTACTTAAGTTCATTAACACCATCCTTTATACGTTCCATGTGTGGTATGAACGAGTCATATCATTTTAAGGGGGCGGTAGTCCGCACATCCTCAAATGAAATTATCGTATGTATATACAACATGAAACGAATAATGGTATGAAATAAAATGGAATTACAGAAGCTTATATATAAAATATATATAATTAATATCATATTTAATTACAGTGCCATCATAATGGCCACCATGAGAGGCGGTAAGATGTATTTGAACAATCATCGTTTCGTGAGGCATTAGTTTGCCATCCACAGAAACATTATGTCCATCATCCATTAGATGGAGTTGTGTGTATGTGTAGTTTGAATCCTTCTTATAACAACATCCTAGTATATTTAGGATACTGGTGTTGTTACAAAGTAAAGGAAATAAAAAGATTTTGGGGGTTGGAGAAGCAAAATAAATGAAAATACTTTAAGAGAAATTGTTACCTTTAATTTAGGTAACTCACTTTGGTTGGAACCAAAGGACTTCTTGAAATGCTTTATGCCTAAGGGGAAGCTTCAAGGAGGAGGAGAGGGATGTGGGGAGCTTAGTTGGGCAGAGTTTGGACGAGCCAAGTGGCTTGAGAGGTGTGAGGAAAAGAGAAGGAGGAGTGCCCTTTTATAAGAGGGGTGAGGGGCACCTTTGGAAAAGCTAGAAATATTAATTTATAATAAATTCATATTCGGTTTCCAAAGGCTCCAAAGTTGACTATTCAAAGGATGAGGTGGGGATAGGTCGAAAACAACTCATCCAATAGAATTTAGACAGGTTTGGGTACTTATATTAACCTTATCTTTAAGTATTAACTCTAAGTTAATTAGTTTCACTTTTACAATGTCTCTTTGTATTTTTATATAATATGGTTAATAAACTTACTATGTACATCCAAGCGACCCCCAAGTGGTCCATTAATGATGAACCTATCATAATATAAGTCTCTTGGCCGAACCTTAGATTTTTAGGAATTTAATATCAATTAATAATATAATATTCGTTTTAAGAACTCTTTTATGTCAATTTTGACACTATTCTATAGTTGATTTTTGTGAAACTCCTAACAGATTGATTACTTCGAAAAAAGTCAATTAAATCAATCCTAATATATCATATTATCATATAAAATTAGTTTAATTCATTAAAAGTTTCATATTATAATTATTTGGGTATTTATAAGATCAATTATTTTAATTTTTCACTATTTTAGTAATTACTACATCATCATTGTGTCATAAATAAAATATATTATTTAATGTCTAAAAATTATAAATAAAATATAATTATGTAGGAAATATTTTTATCTTTCTAATGAATATTTATAATCTAAAATCCAACATGTATAACCCTATGTAAAAATTGTTCTTCTAAAAGATGTAAGCTTATGCCATTTTTATTTTTATTTTAAATTTATTAATATAATGTGTCATTATCACTTACAAGTGGCTCCAAGGGGTCCCCAAATTGACCCAAGGATGCCCATGGTCGGGTATGTGTACACCAATAAGGTTAGGACACGTTTTAGGGTAATTTTGTATTATTATAATATTATTTTTTTAACCCTTATTTACCGGATTTACCCTTTAACTATGGTAAATAAAATATTTACCGCAGTAATTATTCAAAATGTGTAAAAATAAAAGTTACCTATTTACATAATTTGGACATCCTGATTCCAAATATGGAATCCATTTTCCTAAATTCAAAGCACAGAAGTGGCAGAAATTAATTTAAAATTAATTCCCGCTGTCAAAACAAAAAGCGTGTTTTTAAGAGGTAATAACTATCAAAAGATTGACACTTGTTTATGTTCGGTTTAATTGTAAAATTATGTCCAATGACCAACATTATATTAAATGGTAAAAATATATTCTAAATATAATTTAAAACCACTCAAAATCACAATTTATCACTATTAATTATTTTGATTAAAAAAGTTGTTTTTAATTAAAATTTAGTAATTTTCACTATTCATCAAAATATGAAAGTTATCCGAAATGTACCAAAATTTCACCTTAGGCTAAATTCGATATTCCGAATCCAAAAATGAAGTTCATTTTAAAATATAATATATATATAATTTCAAAAAGTAGGTATTACTATTCATAACGGCTAGTTTGATTGGTTACGGTGTGTTAGAACTCGGTGTTGCGTACAACACACGCTAGCGTACCGTGGAAGCTTGGGATATTTCATTTTAAATTTTTGATGTCCCCATTTAGTCAAAAAGTTTAAAATATAGTATCTAAAAAGGGTTCACTATTAAAATTTGGTAAAAGTGAAATACTGAAAATGAATTTGTTCTTACATTATGTCTAAGAAACTCATAATATGGATTCTAAAATTATAAGGATTATATAAAGTTTAAAATTTAGTTAACACTATTCATAACCACTTTTGAACAGCTTGTTTGGTAAGTCATGGTGCAATTGAACTTGGTGTTGCGTGTAGTGAAAGTTATTGAATTATTTTGAAGAAATAACACACTATAAAATCTTGGGGTGTTACAGGATGTGGTGAGTGTCTTCCGAATGGTAGGGACCCCAGTTGACCTCATGTTGTTTCTTGCTGCCATCCTTCTAAACGCAGCAACAGGTAGTTGGTGGAGCTTGATGTTGTAGGTCCACGATGAGATGACGCTACTTTGGGCAGACTTCGAGAGACTCCTTCGGGCTGAGTTTTTCCCAGAGACTCTTCACATAGTGCACATATAGAAGATACTTCATATGTAGTAGGGGAAAATGACTATAGCTAAACACTCAATGAGGATCACAGACCACTCACACTACGCCACTGATATAGTGTGGGACCCATTCTTCAAAGCCCAGGCCTTTGATCAGGGGCTCAGACGGTAGATCAGAGCTCCAATGATCTCACTCAGCATCCCGACATAAAAGGGGGTGCTATAGAGAGCCCTCCTAGTGGACGGTATCCTTGCTGAGCAGTCTCCATCAGCTAGATCCACCACCATTCGACGCATAGAGTAGTCTTTTATAGTTGGAGGCGGAGAGATGTCGCAGTGGTACAAGAAAAATAGACATACAAGTGACGACTGCATGACTTGGTATTGGTTGTGTCGGGCACCCAAAGTAGAGACACACATTCCAGGATCGGCCAGTGTTACTCATGCAGTGGGAAGGTCACATGGTTCGTGAATTCCTGACCCATCGTTCGGATGATCAATAGACGGTCGATGGAATTCCCAGGCAGAGAAAGAGAATCGATTGAGTGGTCCACAGGGAGAAAGTGGATGTGGAAGAGGATCTGGTCGTGCAGCTGGCAGTGGGAGACGTTTCAAGGGGTTACTACCACGACCACCAGGAGGTCCACCCCAACCATAGGGAGCAGGTGGACAGGGGAGAGCTCATCTCCATCCAGTTGAGGCATACAATCATGGAGCTTTGGAGATTATTCGAGATAAGATCTGTGTCTACACCACCATAGCTGCAGTACTTATAGACACAGGTGTAAGTCACTCTTTCATTTCCACTTCCCTCATTCGAATCTCGGATATTCCGATGGAGCCATTGGATCGTTCCTTACAGCTAGAGGCTCCTACAGGAGCCGATTCGATGATTATGCACTGGTGCTGGCAGAGTGAGCTTACTATAGGAGGAGAGATCTTCAGCTCGCATATTCTAGTAACGGTGTCAAGGCCTTAAGAATTCATCATGGGTATGGATTGGTTATCTATAGTCCATGCTCAGATATACAGTATTAGGTGCAAATTGTGTTGTTCCCGAATAGATGGGACCATGTTTACCTTTATCGGTGAGAAGGGAGCATGTGCAACATATGTTGGACTTACTCATAGAAGAGTGCAGCCGATCACTCATCAGTAGACGAGCCTTTTCCTCAGAACTGTTGATGTGAAGAGTCAGAGTTCTCCTATATTGGTGGATGATTATGAAGATGTCTTCCCTGAGGATGTTCCAAGTCTACCCCCTCACTAAGAGGTAGACTTGTATATTGACTTATACCCCTGGACGACATCGATATCTACACCAGCGTATTAGATGGATCCCACGGAGCTTCACGAGCTATGTGTTCATCTAGAGGACTTGCAAGGGAAGGAATTCATCTAGCCCTGTGTTTCACCCTGGGCAGCCCGATTCTATTCTCCATGAAGGATGATTGGAGTTTGAGGCTTTGTGTCGACTACTAGCACCTGAACCAGGTGAACATGATGAACAAGTACCCACTAATGAGGATTGAAGACCTCTTTGATCAGTTGAAGGGAGAACAGTAGTTCTCAAAGATAGACCATAGATCGGGCTATCAATAACTTATAGTTTGAGATGAAGATGTGTAGAAGACAGCTTTCAAATGTCGATATGGCCACTATGTGTTTTTGGTTAAGCCTTTCGGTATAATCAATGCTCCAGTAGTGTTCATGGGACTCATGAACATGACCTTATAGCCATACCTTGATCGCTTTGTCGTAGTCTTCATTGATGACATTCAGATCTACTCGACTACTGAGGAGGATAATGCCTATCATTTACAGGTAGTACTGGACACACATTGGGAGAACCAACTTTATGGAATGCTCTCTAAATTATAGTTCTGGATCCGAGAGGTTGACATTCTGGGACATGTCATATCGGAGGCTGTAGTTGCAATGTATTCAGCAAAGATTGGGGTGGTACTTTCTTGGGAGCCACCAAGGAGTGTGACGGAGGTACGGAGTTTCCTGGGATTGGCTGGATACTATAATAGATTTGTGCCAGACTTCCCCATATTTGCAGCACCACTATCTACCTTTATGAATAAGGGCCAGTCCTTCATTTGGTTGGAGAAATGCCAGCTGAGTTTTCAAGAGCTGAGGAAGAGGCTAACAGTGCCCCAATCATGAGGCTTATAGAGAAAGGCGTAGGGAACGTGGTTTCCCGTGATGCATCAGAGACTAGACTTGGTTGTGTCCTAATTTAGAAGTGAGCATTGATCGCATACGGTTCTCAACAGCTCAGACAACATGAGAAGAACTACGCTACCCATGAGCCGGAGTTAGCAGTAGTGGTCTTCGCCTTGATGATATGGAGGCACTATCTGATGGGCGAGCACTTTACAGTGTACTATGATGACATGAGTCCCATGTATATCTTCTCCCATAAGGACATGAAACTAGGACAATGACATTGGTTTAAGTTCCTCCAGGACAATGACATCGAGATAGTCTATACTCTTGGGAAGGGGAACGTTGTTGTAGATGCACTCAGTAGGAAATCCGGTATACACCTGCTGGGTGAGGCAATAGAGCAGCTAGCCATTTTTCCAATATCCTTTTTAGATAGAGATGGGGTAGCTTTACTTTAGTCTCGTACAGTCACTCCCACACTCCTTCAGTGAGTCAGGGAGGCACAACATGAGGACACTAACTGCGAGGCACAACATGATCAGATATCCACAGTGCAGGCACCTGGAAAAAATTTTGAAGGTGGGGAGCATGTCATCCTCTTCAGAGTTCATACCATAGTACCAGTGTTCCTTTAGGAGGAAGTGTTGAAGGAGTTCCACACGTCCCCTATAATGGTACATCTAGGTGTGGTGAAGACATACCATGACCTCCGATGACTGCATTGGTTGCCGAGAAGGAAGAAGGCAGTTGCAGAGTTTGTATCTTGGTGGCTCACTTGTCAGAAAGTGATGGTAAAGCACCAGGTACCAACAATCTTGGTTCAGCCTTTAGAGGTCCCAGTGTGGAAGTGGGATGAGATATCCATGGACTTCATGACAAGACTTCCACATACATCCAAGGTACATGACTCGATTTGGGTGATCGTCGACATACTCACCATGTCAGGCCACTTCCTACCGATCAGAGAGCAGTGATTAGTAGATATGTTGGGATGCCTCTATGTGCATGATATTGTGCGGATACTTGGAGTACCTTCAACTATTGTCTCTAATCGTGATGCTCGTTTCACTTCCCGGCTATGATAGGGGTTTTAGGAGGCTTTCGGGACGTAGCTTCATTTGAGAACTGCCTTCCATCCTCAGACGGATGGCCAGACTGAGGGGGCATTCAGACCCTTGAGGACATGTTGTGTTCTTGTGTCCTCAACTTCAGTCATAGCTGGCAGGATCTCTTAATTTTTGTGGAGTTTGCATATAAAAACAGTTATCACACCACCATTGGGATGGCACCTTTTGAGGCATTTTACAGGTGACCTTTTAGATCACCTTTGTGATGGACTGACCAAGAGGAGTAATCACTAGTGGGACAGGAGATGATATGGGATACCAAACATAATGTGTAGATCATCCAAGAGAATATGAAGACTACACATAGTAGGCAAAAGTCGTATGCTGATAGGAGACAGAGACCTCTGGAGTTCGAGGATGGAGACCATGTCATTCTATGGGTCTCATCCTGACTAGGTCTACAATGATTTGGCGGAGACGGAAAATTATCTCTGAGGTTCATCAGACATTTTCAGGTCCTCAGCAGAGTCGGCAATGTGGCATACCGCATAGCTCTACCACCTCAGTTTTCACCGGTTTCACGGCTTCTTCCATGTATCCCAGCTGAGAAGATACGTGAATGACCCTTCTCACATCATCGATCATGGAGAGATGGATGTTGACAATGGGGAGACTTTTATAGAGGTTCCAATAGAGATTGAGGATCGATATAAGAGGGTCCTTCATGGACGGTCGATACCTCTAAAGCGTGTTCGCTAGCAGAACGGAATCCTCTAGGAGAGCACATGGGAGTGGGAGGCTCAGATGCGTGTTCAGTACCCCCACTTGCTCCCATAGTTATTAGTTGTAGCTTATGGGGATGTAACCCACTAAGGTGGGAAAAATGTAAAGACCCAAAATATCCTTGTAATTTTTTTTAATTCAATGGGAATTTTAAGTCCGCAAAAATTGACCGACACCTGATTCCGAGGACCGGTGTGCCTAGAATCAATTTATGATGTTTTGTTTGGGTACATTTAGTAAACATACAAGTGGGGTTTTTTCATACTTTTGAATCAGTGCTCGTAATTTAAATCTGAGGGCATGGTTGAACTCTCAACACCTGTATTCGCCTAAAAAGACTTTCAACTCGACGTCAGTTGGTCGAGGGTGAAAGTTAGTTTTTGGGTTTCTTCGGGGAAATAATAAAATAAAATAAATGCATGTTTTATTTAATTTTATCTATTATAACCACCAAAGTGGAAGTTGGAGGTGGGGACCACCACACCGTAACTGCCCATGAGAGGTTATGTTGTTAGGGCCCACCCGAACCTAACCTCCCACTAGAGGTTACGGTGTGGGGACCACCTGGGACAAAACCCCCCAATTAATTTTGAAAGACTTCTCAACTCACTCATAAATGAGGGAGAGTCTCTTGACCTCCTTTAACATAATGGTGAAACCACCCCCCACTTTTAATTGTGTCAACCCTCCCCCTTTAATTAATTGAGCCATCTCATTTAATTAAATTCTAAAATTTCAATTTTAAACCCATCAAACTAAATAATATACAATCTATTATTTATAGTGGTTATCTATTCATTTGTTGGCAAAAGGATGGTAAAGGAGGATTAGAGCTCTTGAGAGAAAACTCTCCAATGAAGAATGATTCCTCCATGATGAACGCTCCACTAATGAAGAATGTCGACCTAGACTTTGACCTTCTTCCTATGGACTTCCACTAACGTAGGACGTCTTTGACTATGACGAGCTAACATACAAACCAATGATCATGGAAAAATCCTATGACACTGACACCCGTCTTTTCCCAACGATTCATCTTCTTCCCCAGGACTCCGTCAACAAACAACGAACAAGGTAGGGGTTTAATTTTATTGAGGTATGGTTTATTTCCATGTTCTTCCTTTCATTCAAAATGAATAATGAGGATGTTTTCCTTTTACGGGAGAGTTTTTGTGCTTTGTTCTTGATGAAACGATTGCTACCACTATAAACCCGGAGGGTGTGGGCCAAACTAACATGGCCTGACCCCCACCAATCTACTTTATGGTGTTCTTTGAAATAGAGTTGAAGGCGATAAAGGTAACAGCCACACTTCCCATGGCCTTAGCTACATGCGCCACCCTCGCGGCATTCCGACCGCCAACAGAACTGTCCCCCACGCCCCAGTCACGCCGCACCCTGGTCACGCCACTCTTCGGTTGTGTCGTCCTCTCCAGCTACCATGTCTCGCCGGTCACACCGCCTATCCTATCGTGCAACCCCCACCAGCCGAACCATCCACTCTGCCAGTGCCACCCTTACCGGCTGCACTGCCCTCTCCGACCGCGCCGCCTCACCTCACTACTACAAAAATTACCTTTATCAACACTCAAAACGGGCTTTAACAGTGCTAAAAAGGCTCTATAAAGCTCTACACTGATATAGGGGGTCCCTTTTATCAGCACTCCAAAAAACACTGATAAAGGTCCCTTTTATAAGCGCTAGTAAAAGACCCTTTTATGAGCACTTTTTTAGCGCTCATAAAAGGGACCTTTATTAGCGATTTTAAAAAGCGCTGACAAAAGTAAAAAAACTAAAAAAAATTAATTATAAATGCGGGGGTATAGCTTTTTACAGCGCTTGACCCCGCGATCAGTTCCAGGCAGCGCACTGCCCTTCCCGCAAATCCTCACACGTGCGCAACCCTTTACTTCCACATGAACTTGAACTGCCGACCTCCTCCCTTTTTCAGCTGTAGCTTTACCACTAAGACATTTCGTTTTGCTCTCTATTTAATTATATATCTATTTATATATTTATATATATAGTTATATTTATTCGTATATTGATATATATTCATATTAATATAAATATATTTATTCATATATTAGTATATATATATATTCATTCTTATATTAATATATATTTATTATTATTTATATATTTATTTTTAGTTATAATTTTTTATTCATATAAATATTTTTATATTAATATATAATTATATTATTAGTTTTAAATACATTTATGAAAAAATAATTTTTTATGTGTTTTTATAAATAAATAAATAAATACATATATATATATATATACAACAAACATACACACACACAGACACACACACACAAAAACACATATATATTTGTGAATAAATACATATATATGTGTATTTGAAAAGCCATAGAATGTTAAAACAACCATAACATCTAATCTAGCACCCCATTTCAACTACACAACTACCTAAATTGAAGAAAATGAAACAATATTCGATATGATATGTGGTACAGTCCTAACAGACATCCGGATCAGAAGTTATACACGTTTGAATGTTATCAAATCAGAGTATCCCAACTAAACACATAGTTTTGGAGGCCTTCTGGGCCTTTTTTTGGCCAAAAAAGTTATGACTGAAGATTTCATTCAGTCACCAGCGCATTGAGCTCATCACAGGGTTCAATTTGATATATTGTAGAGTTCGAATGGATAGCCAGATCAAATGTTATGGTCCTTTGAAGTTTGAGTTACATTTTCGACTTATTTTAGATCTTTTATTAATTGATTTGATTTTTTGTGTCTTCAAATTGTTATTAAATGATTTTTGATGTATAATAATTAAAAATTGATAACTAAAAATATTTTTTTAACTATATTAATGTTGTTTTCACTAAATTTATCATTTATTATATGTAATAGACTATTTATACATATCTAAAACATATTTAAAAAATATATATTATATTTATATATGAATAAATAAAATTATATTAGAATAATTAATTTTTCATTAATTTTGTTTGAAATATAAGTTCTATCAACGCTGTTAAAGCCCCCATTTATCAATGCTACAAAACAAGTGCTGATAAAGAGGTCACCTTTATCAGCCCAAAAAAAGCCCAGATAAAGGGGGGTCTTTACCAGTGCTTGTTTTTTGCACTAATAAAGGCCCCCTTTATCAGCAATTTTTTTAGCATTGATAAAGGGGTAGCGCTTCCCTTGCCTATTTTTCTAGTAGAGCCTGATGTGCCACCCTCACCGGCCACTCGCCCACACAGGGCGCGCCCCTGTGCCCTGGCTGTGCTACCACAGGCTGAACCGGCTGCTCCCTCGTGGCGCCCTAGCCGAAACAGCCCCTCGCGGCGCCCTTCTGAGCCGAGCCACCCTAGGTCGGGCCAAGCTTCCCCGCGCCCTTATTACTCTCCATGGATCCTTGCAGCCTGCTAGACTAGGCTCAGTGGGCCGGGCCAAACATAACAGGCGGCCTGCCCAACATGTCGGGCCAGACCCAATGGGTTTGGCTGGGTCGACCATAATCGGGTCGGCCAAGACTAGTTTGGGTCGGGTCGGTCCGACGGGGTTGGAGATGACCTAGGGTCACTACGACACTTTACATTCTTTTGGCTATATCTTTCGCACAAGTCATCATTTGACGAACCGTCAGTGGTAATGGAAATCTTGTAGAATGGATGTCCCTTTGAGTATACCCCAACTAGAGTTTGGGATATAGTTTTAGGTACGGTCAGGTTGGATCGTGCCCGAATCCAATTGGCCCCCGGGGACTATGCTTAATAACTCACAGACTGAGCGTCTGATGGACACGTCGCCAGTTGCGTTGAGACCCCTATGACGTGGTGAAACATTGGAATTCATTTCCTAATACTTCGTGGAACATAGAGAATCATCCAGTTGCTTGGGAGTAGATATTCCAGAGACAAGCGAGCATTAGTGCAGGAACCTTGTAGCTGGCTGAGACTTGATGACTATTGACTGATTGACTCAGAGTGACTCGACTAGCGTAGTGGGGATTTCCTAGTTGTGGTGGCAGACCCACTCTGGAGGAGCGCCTGGATGTGGTGGCAGGCTCGTGGTACTCGATAGGAGGAGTACCTCTATAGGATATGAGGGGGAGTTCCTGGTTGTGGGGGCAGACCCATGGTGGGGAGCACCTCTGTGTGACCAGAAGACCCATGGTACTCGAGAAAAGGAGTACCTCAGCAGTCCATTGTTAGTGGGAAGTGCCTGGTTGTGGTGGAATTCCCACTATACTCGATAGAGTACGAGTTCTCTAGTCGAAGAATGTTCGAAATATTTCTACACCTATAATAAAATCCGGGTTTGAGCTGAGTCAGATTTTTCATGTTTTCCCCATGATTGAGATGGATCACTTGATATCACAGGTATATGTTTGAGAATATACCCTAGTATGGTTATCTGTTGACTTCATACTTTTTGGTTTATCCTTGTTGTATTTTGTGAGACGTTGATGGTCTCAGGGTCCCTACTGAGTATCATTATACTCACCCATGCATGGGCTATGCACGCACCTCATTCTGTTGGTTGCAGATGATGAACACGGAGGAGACTGACAGATGTGGAGTGCTGAGGAGGATATCTTTACCTACCCTTCAGGTAGGAATCCTGGAGGATGACCCAATATCTCTTTTTCTTTTATTCAGTTGTATTTGTACTTCCAGTTCCATGTACTTTACAGTTGGTCTTGTATTTCCTTCCCCTTTTACTTTTCAACAATTTTTTTATACAATTTACATAGATTTTGGTATCTAGCTGTGTGCTCTGTTGTGTGCATTTACATATTATAAATGCAATGCCTTCCTAGTTTTAGGGATTTACGCCTTTAGTTCTAGTCGCCAGCCCCTGGCCTATGGAAGGTGGGCTTGGGGTAGCCACGAAATGGGCCGCAGGGGACAGGTCGTGACATTAAATATAAACCAACTACAAAGGCTTCACTAATTCCACACCTATTTGGCTAAATCCCATTAAAATCCCAACATTGGAGAACATTTTGTAATTTAATGATGACCTCAATACCAATCCATAGTAGTCATGCATATTCATGCATAAATAAGAATATTATTTTTTATTTGTGTCGCTTTCCTCAATATATAAATAATATCGTGAAGAAAAATATAATCCATCTTTTTAAAATATATGATAAAAAATCCATGATACCTTATTCATAAATGTTTTTTGACATTCCCTCAATCTACCTATAATCATAACGTCTATGAACAACTATGAATGATAATTTCACGGTGTGCACCCACTCAACTATGAAAAAACTCCCCATCAAAATACACCCTATAAACATCCAATTTCCCCCTATTTTATTAAAAAATAGTAAATTAAGTTTCTACATGAAATAATTTAATAATATTTATGTACTACATAATATGTTTAAAATCTCTCGTTATTTTCAAGTTAGTAAACATAAAATTTAATTCATTTATAATTATTTCATTATGATATGGTGAAATCATCACATAAATTCCTATCATGAGACATTAATCAGTAAGGGATGAATGGAAATAATGATTCATAGGAAAATAGGGAAGGGGATATATATCATTTTAGAGAACTATTTACCTATGATTCACCTATATTAATGTGGAATATTGAATGAATGTTTTTGGGAGGGGAGGGAGCTTGGCTAAAGTAAAATATTATAGAATGACCCATTCTCCATAGAAGAATAAAAGAGGCCCAACTATTAAAACCCTATAGTTCCACTATATAAAACAAGACATAAAATTAGGTTATTTGTAGTAATTGGTGGGGGGACTAAATCATTATGAACATATATTACCTAATTCATTACACTTACTAATTATGTATATTTATCTTTACAAAAAATATCTATATTGATATATACATCATTTTGTTAATTCCCCAATTAAATATCACTAAATGCATGATAAAACATAATGAGAGTATGATACATAGTATATTTTACAATTTTTATTCCTATTGTGGTTATCTATAACTTAATATTTTTGTAGTTTTGTTAAGGAAATAAATGTTGTTACTATTATAGAAAAGGGATTTAATTGAGTGATAAGGTATAAACACTAACTCAACAACTATAATGTGAGTTTCTAAACCTAATGAAACCACATGTTAGGTTATATATCCACATCTCATTTAAAATAATTATCCCTTAAATGGTTCATTATATTGTATCATTAATTTTTATGGTAATATGATTCATTTTTTTATCAAAGCTCCATCATGTGGATAATTGGTCTACCAAAACACCTAAAATGATCTCCAATGTACCTTTTGATATCCATTTACAAGATAGTGATCACACTACCACTGCCATAGATTAAACTACAAATAGATAATCACCTATAATTTTTTTCAATTTCCTCACTACATCTCAGTTAAAATGAATTCATGATTACAAATTTATGGAAAATATAGAGTACCAGGATTGTGGGAAATGATCAATGAATATTCTCTTTATTCCTGATACTTGACACATTTATAAAAAACAAACAACATTATTTTTTAACTTTACCAACTTAATTATAATTACTCCATCCTCTTCTTTTGATTTAATAAAAAAACTGTTATTATAGCTAATGACCTCACTCCCAATTCTCATTCTCCTTATTCTTTCATTTATTATACTTTATTCAAATTTATAATATGCTTTTGTAGTGCCTTCTTAGTCTCCATCATAACCATATATTCTTCTTATTTATATATTTATAGGATCTAAAATATCTAACTATCATTAGATTAGTTCACTCTATCTCTTCAACACATAATATCTTCATCACTATGTATTATATATTAGTTTACCCCAAATCAACTAATATATACCTTCTTCTTATATATTGAATTCTCAAAATAAAATATTCCTCACCATTATCACTAAATATTCTCAATTTTATATCAATTGGTATTCCACAAATATCAATTATCTCATTTAAAAAGTCTAGTATTCATTCTTTTAATTAATCTTTTATTGACCACCATTAATGATATTAAATTTTTATATTATAAAATCCATGAATAATAAAGTGTTGATCTTCTCAAGAGTTATCAATTAATTATATATAAAATCCATAATATCTATTTTCTATTTCTATAAGATAATATTAATAATTCCATTGATTTTGGATGTCTTCATTACAATGAATTCTTCATTTTCAATTTCAATCCTTATTAATAATAGAGAAAATAACATATATTAATAGACTCATGATAAATAAACATAATGATCAGTAAAGACACATCTAAACATATCTTCTTCCAAAATATCCTTCCATAAATCCTAATTTCTTATCTATAAAATAATATATATTGATCATTCTATAAGTTGTTAATGAATTTTAAATATTTAATATATGGTCCTTATGTGAAATCTATCATCAAATGGAGACCCTGACATATTCATTGGAATCTTTAAGTTACTCTTTTACATGATCCCATTAACCATTACGTATTAATGGGTCTTTATAATTCACTCGTATGTGTTATATTGTATCTAATTATTTTTTTTCTAGATTTTCATTCTTTACATTAGATACCCTTACATATCCCTATGTTATAACATTTAATTGTCAATAAATATATCGTTACATATCATGAGGTCAGTTGGAACATTTTCAAATATCAGTTCTTTATAAATAACATTATATACACATTAATTATAACCTTTTTATCATGTAGTGTACAATTATCATTCATAGATTGATTACCTTAATTTTCAAATTCTTATTATCCTGCATGATTACCTTATATAGATTTACTTTTAATTTTTTGATAACCATTTAATATTAATGAAGTGGCTATTGTAGAGACCCGAAACTTGACATACATGGACATTACATTACTATTCATAACAGCTAGTTTTAATAATATTTTAATAGCATATTGTTGTTTAGTGAAACTCATTATTGCGTACTACACATGCTATCGAGGAAGGTCGCGACTGCGTGTAATGCAAAGCAAGTCAAAGATGCGTGTTGTGCAAGCTTCTTTTGGTGTAGCGTACAACACAAGACATTAATGAAATTAAAAAGAATATTTTTTTCATAAAATCTCGGGGTGTTACATTTTACCCCCTTAAAATGAATTTCTCCCTCGAAATTCTTCGGGGTTATAAATGGTTTACTACTCGAATGTTTCCTTAATAAGAACCCACATCGTAAAAAGGAATACCAAAACCAATCTTTAAAAACAAAAGTTTGAAATGTAATGGTTACCCAAATAAACTAATCACTGGGTTTCCACATAGGTGAAAATATGGATATGGAAGAGAAATCTAACCATCATGTTCTGATGGAGAGTGGTAGAGAACATGGTTATGGAAAAGCCAGCAATCACAAATTCATAAATTTGTGACGATCTAAGGTACCATCTGATTCATCAGATATAAGAGCACTAGGAAAACATTTTTGGTTTTCAAGATCATTTCCCTAAAGTTGATGAAATTGGAATTAGAAGAAATACTTTCGTGATTTCGGTATAGTCTCATCGTTGGTCATTCTTTGGACAATTTCCACATCATCTCTTAATGAAATGAAGTTGAATTTGTCATTCATGATGTGTTAGTAGATCATGTTATATAATGATGGGTCATTCCATCTGTCTCAAACAAAAGGTTAGAAAAGTTATCAAAGTATACATAAGTCCATCTATAGTGAGATTAATGATATATTGTTCCTAAAATGGACTTATAATTCATATATCATGCTGCTTAATATAATAAAACTAGTTTCTACTAAACATGGACTTCCTGTAGGCTAGTGGTAGGCGATAAAGGCCAGTCGCACTTCGGTTGTGGGTTCGATTCACACGGCCTTGTCTGACGCGATGGGCTGTCTCCCGTCCTACAGGTTGTCCTTTTTCTAAAACTATATTACTATAACATACCATCAATAATATCTAAAAAACTTCTATCCTTAAACAATACTAACTTATGTCCAACATAATCCATTCCAATCTTTAGGCTTATCCATAATACTGCAGTCCACTCTCATTATATAGTGAAAAAAATTACCAGAGATTTAATACCATCGTTGATCCCCATATATAATAAGATATGTCTTGTTGGTCACATTCCAAACATTTAAAGGCATTAATCATGTATTCTCTTGAAAAATGAATACCCATTGAACCTTAGTGAAAACATGAATGCAGTTAAAAGTTAACACTTTCCACATACCAAAATCCTCAAAATTCTATATACTCAAACCATAATATCACTTAGTCCTTATATCAGTCATAAGCTCATGAATACAATCAAACATCTCATTATCTTCTTATCCCTTCATTATGCGCATATCATATTTTTTTTTCCAAAAATATCTCAATCACATTCCATGGTTACCGGTACCATTGACAACCACAGTATACCAATACATAAATATTCCAATATTCCATGATAATATATACAACATTATTTTGGAATCCCATTACATAAACACTTAATCATTCCACCACATTATAGTCATATTCAACATTGCCAATAGTGATCACATGTGACTTCCCTTTGTCCTTTGCCTTAAGTGGTCTCTCATGTCGGTCATCACTAACCCTTGGATTAGGGAATTTATTAGCATAATGCCCCATTTCCTTGCACTTGAAGCATTGAAGTGTTGGTGGTGCATTCTCTATAGTCTTTTCTTTATTCCCATCATTAGAAACCCTTTTTCCATTACTTCGACACTCAGCTGTTCGATGACCTTCTTTTCCACACTTAAAACATTTTCTAGTCCCTTTAAGACAATCTCCACCCTGCATATTTCCACACTTTGAGCATAAGAAAACTTTCATCTTCTTTTCACCATAATTCTGAGATTTCTCCTTGAACTCCATCTTTCGTTTCTTGTCAAATCTATGAGATGGATAAGTAACACCAACTTCCATTTCTACCTTGATAGCACAACGCAAAATTTCTTCATAGCTACTGTAGTCTCTTATAGTTAATCCCCTTCGAAGATTTGGTTTTAAGACACTGAAGAATCGATCAACTTTTCTTTCAGGTTGGATGATAAATCCAGATGCATACCTTGCAAGCCTTGTAAAATTCGCTTCGTATATACCAACAGATTCATCATCCTTTTGCTTTAGTTCAAGAAACTCCTTCTCCATCTTTGTTCTAAGAATACGAGGGAAGTACTTATTGAAAAATAAGTTCTTGAACTCGTCCCATTCCATGGACTCAATTTCATCTCTTTGCCTCGTATTCTTGATAAGATTCCACCATTGATCAGCTTCACCTTCCAAACAATATACTACTAATATGACTTTATCATGTTCAGAACATTGATGAACTGAAAATATATTTTCAGTAGTACTGATCCATTGTTCAGCAACAAGTGGATCAGAAGACCCACTGAAAGAAGGTGGACGTTTCCTCATGAAGGAATCAATAGAATATTGTTCCCTTCTCTGCTCATTTGGAAGTCCAGAATGATTCATAGATTTTGTAAGTATAGCAATAATATTTTTCACTCCATCTCCCATAACATTTGTTTGTTCAGGAGGAAAATCATTGCATTGTCCATTGTATTGATCAACACGGTTCCTTCGGGTTCCAGCCATCGTCTAAAACCCAAAAAGAATAGTGTGAGAGGCAAAAATCATGCTATGGAAAACAACACAATAAAGGGGGATTATCCTCAATATCTAACATCTTAGGTTAAATTCTATGATCGTTACCGTAGTTCTAGGACTATATCCTATACGTATACTTATCCTTAGGGACATCCCTAGACATACCTTAGAAATATCTCTAGGGATCTCACTAACGTTTTCGCATCCTAGTTTCCAAAGGTTGACTAAACCTTTCCTCTGATACCAACTATAGAGACCCGAAGCTTGACGTACATGGACATTACATTACTTTTGCGGAATACTTAGTACATAACAAAAACACACACACAAGGATCGTAATAGTTTAGTGTCTTTGGAAACTCGGAATATAACATTCTAATCGTGGTGAATGATCTTCAACATCTCCCATAAAGATCTTCATTTTTTTTACCTAAAACCTTTCTTTATATCCTGGGGAAAAGAAAACATAAAAGGGTGAGCTCAATTGCTCAGTAAGGGTAAACAAAAGAAATATCAATCACATCATATTCATAAGAACATAACATTTTGGAAATCTTAACCTGCAAAAGAGAGCATAATTTCATAACATGGGATAAATCATAGCAGTGAAATGAAATCCCAATAATCATAACGTAAAACCTGAAACTTTGTGGCATACACACAAAATCATAGAGAATCATATCTTATTAGTCAAGACTCATTGCCAAGACTATCTTAGTGGACAAAGTCCATTTATGAACCGAGTCACCCTCATTTCAGTCCTGTTTCACTGAACCGGTATAACCTACCGTTCCAGCCATGTCTATCTCATGAGATATAAAATCTTTACCCAATGCATTAGAGGGAGATATAGGTCCCACCCATCTCATAATGATACCATTCTTATGTGTGCCACAAAATCTTAAAACATACATCATTGCATAACCCATGTAATAAAAATGGGAATCCTAAACATCGTGACATCATAAAAAAAATCATATAAGGTAAAGGAATTCATAAAAAATATTTCCATCACAACATAATCAAATCCATGTAATAATAGGGATATAAATAGAACCCTTTATTATCTTAGATGTAAAATAATTTTGATAATACACTTGAACTCCATTCTTGAGGAAAATATCCTTTCTACTTCAAAAACACTTTTCATTTCATAACATGTCATAAAATTATAACTAAATGAAGTTGACTAAAAATAAAATTGAAAACTTGTAAATGAAGCTTCATGGAAATAATTTTTTAATAATCCATTCATGTCGTATAAGTTAAAAAAAACATTTTTCTCATACTTTTGTCGGAAAAGTCAAAAAGTACCTCATACGAAAAACGACAAAAGATTCCTTTCATATCTTTTACTAAAAACTCAATGAAGGGTAAAATTTGATTTAAACAGTTGTAGGTGGATGGAAACAATATTACATATTGAGGAAACATGGATGTGGACGATAAAATACCCCCAGTAAATACCAAATTATAAACAATCTCGGATAAAAATGAGATTGTGATATTTTCCCTTACCTTAGGTCTGATTTGCTTCGTAAGTGTCCGAACCTCCTGTATAATGATTTAAATAATGTCATTGACTTATTCCAAAATCATATTCATTGTTATGATATCATACATGGTTCACTTATGACTTTATATTACCCGTTCTTTTGTAAATTCCATGTTAAAGAGCGTTTTGGGTAAAATTGTTTCATTTGTAGTCCATGTTTTGACTTGTAATTATTCATATGATTACATATATCATGATTACTTAATTACAGAATATAAAAAATCATTTATATATAATATATATTCTGAATATACATATATATAATAGATCAGTAAATGGAAAGAAATACACCGTTCATGGAGACGGTAGACCGTACGTACGCATGAACGCTGTTTTATTTTCCTTATTGAGTTGAATGGAATTAAGTAGATGACATACATATATATACACATAAATCCAGAATAATTATTATGTCATATATTTCATTATTACTTATTATATATACTTTATAATCATTCATGAATGGTTAACGCGGAGAATGAATCTCATCGCGTCGTGGAGACGGTAGTCCGTACGTACGCACGAGCGATGATATCATTCTTATGATCGTTGAATTGTATTGGAGTGTATTTATACTATTTCAGAATCAATATCAATTTAAAATAGTCATATATAGTAATTATTTACACCATTATACCCATACAAGTAAGGTGGTGGTGGAAAATAGATTACACCACGGCGTGGAGACGGTATTCCGTACGTACGCATGCGCGGTGATTTCGTTTTCTGTAGGATGGATAGATGGTGAAATAGGTTTGTTTCATACTTATAATAACATATCAGTATATTATTGATACTGATGTTATTACTTCATAATGAAAAAACCTAACAAGAAGAAGTGGAAGAAGAAATAAAGTTGAAAGAATCGGTAACGGACATTTACCTCTTCTTTGAAGATCCTCTTTGAGATCTCCCTTTAGAACACTATAATTGGTCTTTGAGGATGACCAGAACCTCTAAGATATTTCTAGGGAAGTGGAGAAGAGAATTTGTCAGGGGTTGGCCGGGCATGAAGGCTCAATGTGGTGTGAAGAAGAAAGGGAGGAGGTTCCCTTTTATAAGGGAGGAGAGGGGCACCTTTGGAATAACAAAAAATATTATTTTATTATAAAGCCAAATTCGGTTTTAAATAGCTCAAAATTGAGTTATTTCTATGCTAAGGTGGGGATGGGTCAAAATCCTATAATACAATAGAATTTGGACTTGTTTAGTTCACTATTTTAAACTTATCATTTAGATTTAACATTAAGTTAAATAATTTTACTTTTACCATGTCTTCTTGTGTTCTTATACTATAAGGTTAATAAACTTACTATAAGAAGACAAAAGAACCTCAAGTTGTTTATTATTAATATATATAACCTTATATAAGTCATTTGTCCGAGCCTTAAATTTTTAGTAATAAAATAACAATTAATAATATAATATTTGTTTTAAAAACTATTTTATGTCAATTTTGACACTATTTAGTAATTTATTTTTGTGAAAATCATAACAGAAAGATTAGTTAGAAAAAAGTTAATTAAATCAATACTAAAATGTCATATTAACCTATAAAATTAGTTTAATTCATAAAAAGTCACAAATTACATTTATTTTGGAATTTATAACATCAATTATGTCAATATTTCATTAATAAGATAATTACTGCATCATCTTTGTGTCATATATAAATTAAATTATTTAATGTCTAAAAATTAAAAATAAAATACCATTATGTAGGAAATCTCTTTAGATTTCTAATTAATATTTATAGTCGAATTTATCTTATGTATAATCATATATTAAAAATGATATACTTATTAAACATTGATTTTAACTATTTTAACCCGTCTTTAAATAAATTAATAATAAATGTCCTAATCTAATCCAAGTGGGCCTAAATGGTCATATTTTATTCCAAAGGTTTTTTTTGGTCGAATTACACTTATCCAATAGAATTAGGACATGTGTTAGGGTAATAATAATATCATTTTTACCCTTAATTACTCTATTTACTTTTAATCGTGGTAAAAAAAAGTAAAAAGTTACTATTCATCAAAAAAGTATTTTCATCTCATTGAACCACATTTTACTTACTGACATCAACCGTGTCTCTTGGATTTTCGAAATTCCACTCACAGAAGCGGTAAAATTAAGTTTTATGAAAAATTCAGTTTTTTAACTACCACTTAGTGGTTTCACTATTCATCAAAAATTGAAAGTTTTCAGAAAAATACCAAAATTTCACCCTAGGATAATTTCGATATTCCGAATCCAAAAATAAAGTCCATTTTGAAAAATGAAATTTATAAGATTTCAAATATTGGTTATTACTATTCATAATGGCTAGTTTTAATAATATTTTAATAGCATATTGTTGTTTAGTGAAACTCGTTATTGCGTACTACACACGCTATCGAGGAAGGTCGCGATTGCATGTAATGCAAGGCAAGTCAAGGATGCGTGTTGTGCAAGATCCTTTTGGTGTAGCGTACAACACAAGACATTAATGAAATTAAAAAGAATATGTTTTTCATAAAATCTCGGGGTGTTACAGCTATTATATTCAATGTGTGACATGTTTTTTTTCTAATTATGGTATTCATATTCTATAAATGATTTTCATATATACTAATCATTTTGTGGAAATCATAAATTTTGAGTTTTTTACATTTAAAATTTATTACGTTAACTCGGAATTTCATGACATCATTAAATTGACTAAAAATCTATTCCAAAATTCCCAATGAATATTTAATCACACCACTTCTTCTCAAAACAACATAAATTAATCGAGGAATATATCATGTGATACCATAAGACATTAAAATATTTTCCGTTTTGAAAAAATATAAATGTGATTTTCACATACCTTATACACAAATTAAAGCCTACACTACACAGAACACTAAATTAACTTGAGTTACATGCAAGACTGAGTTTTACTACTATTTGACAGAAAAAATATTTTAAAACTATATTTTGATAATTTTATAAATTTAGTTTTAAAAATAAACTATATTTTTGAATTATTATTTTAAAAACTTACTTATGGATAATTTTTGGCATTTTTCTAAGAAACATAATTTTTTGGTGATTAGTAAAAATTACTGCAATTTATTTAAATATAGAATTTTTGTTTAAATAATTATTAATTATAAATAATATTTTATATTTTCTAATGTAAAATTATATCAATTATACAACAATTTATACTTCTGAATTCGTTAGAATTAAATTTTTTTTTAAGTTAAATATAAAATGTAAAAAAAATTGAACGTTTTTCTACAATAAAAACCTGTTATATCGCCCAATCCCTAGGATTAGAGTTAGTCATGATTTTCTAACTTCTATGATCGGAATGTTAAAAATTGGACATACAGAAATGAAATTATTATGATATTTTTTTCTAATAATATCATCTTACTTTTTTTCCGAAATGATTAATGAATGTGATAAAAAACTATTACGTTGAATAATGTATTACTAACCTTTATAAGAGACTAAACCGTAATATTAAGGGCCAAAATAATAGGTAGAATTGTCTAAAATCCATTGGTTACCCAATATTTTACCATGTACCCACTTGATTAGAAATATATGGGTTATTCTAATGTTTTTAAATTGAAGTTCCCTATATAATACATTATGTAAGGAAAAAAGACAAAAAGGGAACATTCCATACCATTAATATTTATAATACATTGAGATAAATAAAAAATCATATTTTTTGTAATAGATATCCTTTTGAATTATATATGGGTTATTTTTATGGTAATAAATTATCAATAATTTTTATTGTTTGTTTAGGTATAAATAATATATAAGAAACACAGATGTGGTGATTATTTCGCTATTAATTAAATAAAATAAATGAATCTATAAATATTAAATGTTAAATTAATTGATTTAATTATTGTACTTATTTATGTTTGAATAATAATATATCCTGTTACGCACATGTAAACCTTATATATTTTAATTTCAATATAGGATTTACATTTTAAAATTAATATTAAAAATTAATGTCTAAATTGATATTATTGTTATTTCATAATAAATGAATCTTATTAAATTTTTTAAAAATAATAAATATCTTATATTTTGCAATATGATTTTAAGTTTTTAGTAAATATAAAATATGGTCTATTAAATGACAAATTAATATTTTATAATTAACATATTTAACCATATACGATAATAATTTGTTTAACATGGTACGGGTTCCAGCAGCATTTTAATGAGTCACAAGCACTTGTTTTAATATTAATTTCCAAAACACATAGGGAATTTTTTATTTAAATTTTGTATAATATTAATCATTATGTATATCGATATTTTATAATAAATAACACTTTAATATAGACTTAATTATAAAATTAATTATATTAGAAAATGAGATGATTTAATAAAGAAATGACAAAATTGGGGAATCATAGAAGTTAAGGAACCAAATTATTAAAAAGCAAATGTTTTTGTTTGGATGATGTTTTCCTCGACCATGGTTCTCCTTTACTCCAACAGTTGTCTATTTTGGAAAATCTTCATGTAAGATATAGCACCCATTATTGAATAAAATTTCTTATTTAAAAAAGTGCAACTACCACTTTAATAAAAATGTCACAAACTATCCACATTCCTAAATCCTCTAAAAAAACTAATATCAACCAATGAAAACCCAAATTGTCTCTAAAAAACAATCCCCTCAACCAAGAAAAATCCTTTTCAGAATAAAGCATTCAAAAAATTTTATTTTCCTAATTTCATTAACATTATCCACTCTCTATAATATTCTTATTTTATAATCACATAAGAACCACAATATCCTCAATATACAAGTGTTTTGATATGATAAAGGTTCTACCTACACTAACACACAACTTTATCGAATGCGTATTAAACATACTATTTCTATATATGGAGAAATACATCCTCATGAAAGGTAGATTACTAAAATTTTCCCTACCACATCTCATGGTGACCATTATGATGGACACTATATTTATATTAGAATTCTATTTTATTTAAGATTTCATATTCATATGTCATTTTGATTTGGACCATACTGTTATTCTATCCATGATTTGTAAATACAATAATTTCATTTGAGGAAGTATAGACAACTTCCCCCTCAAAGTTATGTGATTCCATTGTTCCATACAAAAAAAAATATAATTACTTTTTTTTAATAAAACTATATAATCTATATAACATAGATATGACACTGGATTTATAATATAAATATGTATAATTTATTTTTAATTTTCATAACACAATGAAGAAATGAATGCAGCATTCAGGCGTACTTACAACCTACTGTATCTATGAATAGCGCACCACTAATATAATTTCCTAATACTATGGTCAATTATAAATACATATGTACTGAATTTATAAGATAATTAATTCATGGATTACATTATGGATATTATTAATCCCTGTTATTTTTAATAAGAACAATAAATAACAAGTCACAACATACTTAACAAAGCTTGGCAATTAACACCCAAAACACTTAAAATAATGAATGAGTGTTATGAAACGGGTATAAAAAAATTGTAATAATTTAATATATGATATTATAAACATGTTTTTGGTTATGGTATTATTTATTAACATATTATAAACCACTATAAATGATTATAAAAAGCACACAACAAAATAGAAGAATAAGGTAATGTATTTCCATCTCAATTTTTAAATCTTTGTGATTAATGACATATTAACTAATTTTTCTTTTGTGCTCCATAACTACATAGAATTTTGATTTATTATATCATTAATCCAATTATTTTCATGCTATTATATTATTCATTTAATATCATGCCTTTCTATTGATTATGATTTAAATGTTTCAATGTGTTTTGGGACACGTTGCAATGTTTAAAGATTATTATTCTCAAGAATGTTCTTTATCTCACATACTTTTTTGATTTTTAAGTTTCCCTTAATGAAATAAATTTATAGTAATCATTTTTAATTGAAAATATAATTGATTATCCATACTCTTATACAAAAAAATTGGTATTTCCTACACCGTATACCATTATTCATATAGTTGTTACTATGAAAATTATATAATTAATTGGGGAAGTATTGATAAATCCTTATTTATTATTCAATACCATTATTGGATATGTAATATTATTTACTTATATTGTTAAATATGATAAATTCATTAGACTATAAGTGATGGGTGGAGCCCAGACATTATATAGCTCCTTGATGCTTCGATAAGTTCTCACGAGGCAAATACATTGTCAAAATTAAATGGGTTTATATCTTTGTTTTAAACCATATTGTAAAAGGTCATTATGATAATAGGTTTTCACATGCCTAAGAAATATATTCCTTTATGAAATAATTTTCCGCACTTCAGTATCAATTACTGATTGTCCACGACATTTTTTGTTGAAAAATCTACAGACATAGTTAATTATCAGGTCATTGATTTATGGAATGTGTTTCAGTTTCATACCTGACACATTATTTATGCATTATGTAGTTACTTTTTTGGATGGTGTACTCAGTTATTTACCTTTCCATATAGATTTATTATTTATTTCTTCTTTTTTACTTACCCTTACTGAATATTTTATCTCACCGTTATTATATTTAATTCCCCATGTTATGAAGAAGATAACAATGAATAAAATTATAATGATGGATTTAATTTCAGTATGTTGGGTATCATGTTATATTATGTTTCCAAAATGTAATATGGGTATTACATATGTAATCTAGAGTCACATGTATTTTAAACTATATAGACCTTTTTGATTTTTATCCCCTTTATAATGATAATGTAATGTAATAATGTGTCGAATCTGAGCTGTTGGAGTAGGGGTGTTATAGTTGGTATCAAAGGATGTTTGGGAAAACCTTAGGAACTAGATTAAAAAAACACAAATTAGGTATAATAACCAAAATATAAAAACTGAGAATAATTTCATAATAACATCCTAGAATTTTTTTACAATAAATATTGTTTTGTAATTCCTTAAAAAACATCTTTGTCTGGATACCACAAATGGATGTGGTTATGGCACAAATGTACCTCGGAGTAACAACTTCGACAAGGTGTTCTAGGATTGACATGGGGTAACTTGGTACATCAAAATGGTTCCTACTATTCACCGATATTGACACTCCTATGGTATATGCTTACGATAGTTCACATATTTCATTACCTACCATTATAAAGGATTTGAATGTAATGTTTTTCCAATGCAACCTGTGTTTATGGTTTTTATGGATTGATGATGTATAAATTTATGTTATGGGATATTCCATATAATGAGTTATAAAATGTTCATTACCATATAAGCTATCTAACATATTCCATTTTTTAGAAATGATACCTATTATAAGTATTGGGAACTATACCAATTCATGTGATGTAATGGGTAATAAGGATTAAATCATTCAAGGTCATAAGCCATCATTTAAAAGGGATATAGTTTCCTATGTACTCTCATAATATGAGTAAATATTATCATATGTTAACAATATAAGTAAATAATTATTTGATTACCATGGATTTTAGGGGAAGAAGATGATGGTAGAGAAAAGTATGGGTAAAGGTAAGAAGGGAAAAAATACAAATTTTAAAACTATTTAAAGAATCACCTCGGTAAATGTGTGAAGGGAAGGGGAGTTTCGTATATGTTTTGAGAAAAAAGGAAAACAAGTCAATGATTAAAAGGATTATAAAATGGTTTCCATTGTTCAATGCCTTCCCTGCATGGATATGGTACACTATGTGAATCAATGTCTCAAGAATCAACAAAATATACACCAGATGATGCTATTGGATAATGATGAATTTATGATAATTCCACAAATGAAAAATAATGATTAATCTAAGTGTTAAAAATTATTTATTTTTAATATTTTATCATCAACTTATTTGGTATAAGAATTATGGAATATATGATTATGAAACTGTAGGGTGTTTTCATTAAGGATTTGAGATCATATGCAATGTGATAGTATGAAAATTTATTCAGTATGAAGTTACAATTTCTAAAAAACACAAGATTATTGAAATGAAAACACTTAATATGTTTTTTATGTTAATATAATTATGAAGAAAAGCTTGATTTGGATACGTAATGACTACCTTGGAATAGATTAAACACTTATGGACATGTTTTCTATGATATCATTGACGGAGTTTACAACATATTTGGATTTAATGAATATATCCAATAACATCTGACTTACATAAATAATAAGGAAGAATGCATGTTCCTAATAAGGTTTTATGGTAAATTAAGTGACTACCATATTTAAAATATAAACATGGTGAATTTATTCACATTTTAGGAATGAAAAAATTTAGGGCCGCATCATGTTTATTAAAGGCTAATAAAAACATTATTTTATAACATTCAGTTACTTTCATTCAGTTGTTTTTGGATCATTATATGTTGGAAACATTAACCGTTAAAAAAATGGCTGAAGATGATAATTGGATGAGATTTTAAAGACTAATGTATTACTTCACTATATGCCTCATCATGTTCTCTATAATAAAGTAAAAATAGTTCAAGGTGTTATAAAATAAAGAGATTGTGTTTACATATATTTACATATATTCTTATATAGTGAAATAATTACTTAACTCTAGGCAAAAAATGGTTTTGAAACAATTTATTTTCCTATTACCATTATTTTTTATGATATAAATGAACTTTACTAACCCTATAAATTAGTGTATTGTGGCCTAAAACATTTATATGAACTTGTTCTCTATGAATCTCTATTAGAACATGATTGTTGGATTTTTCATCCATGTCCATGTTTCCATTTTCCACCTATATTCTCCTAATTGGGAATCTAGTTATGTGACTATTGCTCTTTCTTTTTCCTCTTGTTAATATTCTATGATATTAAAACTTTTTCTGATATGGGACTTTTATCAATAGTTTAATTTCAATACCTTGAATATTGATATTAATTTTAAATTGTGAGGATGAAATTTAATTAAGGTTCGAGAATGTGACAGAACAAGACATTACAATATTTTCCATGTTTAATGAATATAATTGTGTTGTTATCATTCCTTACACAACAATTTAATCTTACTATTCACACAACATTGAATTATATTTCATTAGATGTAAGATCGAGTTTTACCACTATAAAATGGAGAATCTATCTTAAAAAAAATTCAAAATTTTATGGATTTTATTTTTTAAAATAAACCACATTTTTGGATTCATAATAATGAAATTATCTTAGGGTAAATATTTGGGATTTATTAGTGAAACATAATTTTTTTGATTCTGTGTTATCCTTGGATAAAAATCATTTTTAATGAATAGTGAAAATTTCTACAATTTTGATAAAAACATTTTTATTTAAATAATTACTAATGATTAATTTATTGTATATTTGTTTTAGAGTCAACTTAAATAAATTATACATCATTTTATAAATCTATGTTCATTAAAATTAATTTAATTTTAAAATTTAATATAAAATTAACAAACTTATGAATGTTTTTATTTTTTAAAAAACTTGTTATTTCGCCCAGTCTGCGGTATTAGAGTTAATCCTTATTTTCCAAATTTTGTGATTAAAATTTTGAAAATCCAACATACATGAATTGAATTATTATGATATTTATGGTATAATAAGATTAAAATATTATATAGACAAAAATAAATAGTGAATGCACTTAAAATTATTTACGGTGATTAAGGTATGAGTAAGCATAATAAGGGACTAAACAGTAATATGAAGTACCAAAATGACTTGGAAACTTGTCCAAAAACCATTGGTTACAAAATATTTGACCATTTCACCACTTTGATTAAATTATATCGTTTATGGTGAAATTATTATATTGTAGTGCCCAATATAATAGGGTTTGTTGGGAAGAAGAAAAAAATGGAACTTTCCTTACCTTTAACATTTATAAAACAATGAAATATGTAAAAAATCATATTTTAGGTTATATATATGATTTTGAAGTTTATATGGGTTATAATTATCATTATAAATTATTAACAATATTTATATATACTTTAGGTACATAAAATTCATAACCAATACTAATGTAGTGATCATTTAGTTAATAATTTATTAAAAATGATACTATAAATATTAAAAGTGGTGTCAATTGATCTAATTAGTGTATATATTTATTTATTTATTTATAAATATATATCATGTTTAACACATTTAAACCAAATATATTTTAATTAAAAATTATATTTATCTTTTAAAATAAATATTAAAAAATAATGTAAAAATTGATATTATTATTATTTTAAAATAGATTAATCTTATTAAATGAATTAAAGTTAATAAATATCCAATATTCTACAAATTGATTTCGATGTGATAATAAATATTTTATATGGTCTATTAATGGACCAAGTAATTTTTATAAGTAACATATTGAACCATATACTGTAAAAATGTGGTTAACACAGTTCTGGTTCATGTTGCATTTTTGCGCATCACATGCACTTATTTTAAAATTAATTGTCAATAAACATTGTAATTTTACTCTCAAAATTATATAAAATATTAATTATTCAGTTAATATTTTTTTTAATATATCTTACATTAATATAATCTTTATGGTTAAAATAAATAGATTAGAAAATAATATTCTTTAATAAAAACCAAAATCATAACATTGGGGAATCATAGATATTATGGAACCAAATAATTAGAATGAAATTATTATTGGGTGTTTGAGGATTTCCTAGACCATGATTCCCCTTTAAACCATTATTTTCTTCATTTTGAAGGATCATTTGGTAATATAGACCACCCATTAATGAATACTATTAGGTAATTACAAAATTGTCACTCCCCCTTCCCTTTAAAAGGCCGCCACCTCTCCCCATTCCTAAAACTTACATAAACATGTAACATTGGCCACTACATGACCATAAATTCACCCAAAATCCATCCCCTCTACCAATAAGAATCAAATTGAGCAGAAAACATTCCAAGAAACCCTTGGGGTATATAGCACATGATGTTACCTGATTAAGATGTAACACCTTCTGTCATGATTTCTAATTTCATTACCATTCTCCATTCCAAATAATATTATTACTTTATGATTAAATTAAAAATAAATATTAAATATATAATATTATTTTTTTATAATAAATATTTTACCAACACCGACACATATATCCATCTAATGGGTAACAAACTTATTTGTTCTGTGTACGACGATACACAGCCTCACGAAAGAATAATTGTTCGATTGTTCCCTTCTACCTCTCATGGTGTAAATTATGATGGACAATATATTTATATATTATATATCTGTTATTTATTATTTCATGTGATTCTATAATTTTTATTTGTACATGTCATTATTATATCCTATGATTCGAAATACGATAAGTTTGTTTGAGGAAGTGTTGACTACCGCCCCCTAAAAGTGATATGATTTGTTCGATTAATACTTGGTACAAATTAAGGATTAATTTCATAAAACTAAATAATATATATGTAATATATATGGTTATAATATACATATTTATAATTTTTTTATTTTTTTATTTTAATACAATGAATAAATGAATGCAACTTTCATGCTGACGTATGACATAACGTCTCCATGAATGGTGCACTTGCCGTCTAATATACAAATATTATGGACCATTATAGATACATATGTACTGTATATATATGACAATGTATTCATTTTTTACATTCCTGAGACAATGAACCAATGAAGTACATGATAAAGACAACAAATACCAAGTCCGAACGTACTTAAGAAAACTAGGCAATTAAAAACAAAAACAATTATAATAATGAAAGTGTGTTTACAAATGGGTAATAAAATATTGTAATAAGTTAAAATATGATATTGTATAAATTTTGTCGTTATGGTATTTCTAAGAAACATATTTTAATCCATTTTAAATGAGGCTAATTACCACATAACAAAAGGTAAGGATAATGTAAGGGATTTTAATCTCGCTTTTTATATATATAAGATTAATTTCATATTCACTGCATACTAATTTTTTTTACAACACATAATTAATATTTTGTATATTATATCATGGATCCTCTTATTCTCATGATATTATAAGATTAATTTAATGTAATACCAATCTATTGATTATGATTTAAATGTTACAATGTATTATGGGACACTTTGGAAGGTTTAAATATTTTTCTCCACAAAAATGTTCTTAATATCACCTTCTTTTGTGATTTTTATATTTCCATAAAAACAACAACTTTATTGTAATCACTATTCATTAAAAGTTTAATTGAATATCAATAATATCATAAAATTTATACTTGTATTTCTTAAACCGTATATTATTATTCATACAATGGTTACTTTTAAAATTATTTTATTCATCGAGGAATTATTTATAATTATATATTTTTCATTCTATAAGGTTATTAAATTAAGAATATTAGTTATTTTTATTATTCAATATGACATATTATTGCATGATAAATTGCAGGTGGAGTTTGTAATTTATATTGCTTCTCAATGCATCGACATGTTCTCATGTGAATAATAAGATGGCCAAATTACACAAGTTTCTATCATTGTTTTAAACCATCATGTGAAAGGTCTTGACAGTAATAGGTTTTGATGTTCTTAATATATTAATTCCTCAATGAAATAAATTTCTATCATTGAGTATCAATTATTTTCTTCATTAGATTTTTCGTTGACATGTGTATGGACATAGTTCATTCTCCGTTTATTGATTTATAACATGTGTTTATATTTCATAATTTTCACATTATTTAAGCATTATATAGTAATATTTATGGAATGTTTACTATGTTATTTAAGCATTATATGGTAATATTTATGGAAAGTGTTTCTATTTCATCTATTGACTTACCCTTGGTGAGTATTCGACCTCACCCTTATTATTTTTCTTTCCCGAGGTTATAAATAGGTGAAATATGAATAAACTTTCAGGGATGGATTTTCTTTTAGTTTATTTTGTAGAATTTTTAATTCTATTTTAAATATGTCTTATGGTTATTACATATGTAATCACTCTTTCCATGAGTTATAAACTATATGGTCCTTCAGTAATTTCTTCTTTGTAATAAGGAAAATGTAATTTAATAATGCAAATTCACTGTTCTTTTAAGGTCATGGCGTTAAATATCAAAACATCATATAATTATTCGCCAAATTTATCAAACCATATTGTATCATAGGAACTCATATTTAGTATTTTTGTAAAGATATAATTACTAAATTTAATTTATGGAAATTTTCAATATTTTTCCATAGTTGATGGTGTTCCATTCATTAAATATTTTTTCAACACCCATCACAATATATATCCACTATTTATATCTCAAATAATTTCATCATGTAATTTGTTAGTAATAATAAATTTCTATTATTATTAATAAAATAAAGAAAACATCCTACTTCAAATTTTAGTTTACATAACTCATATATTCTATAATTTGATTCAAAACTCAATAAAAACATGTGGATAAAATTGTTTCAGTATTTGATCAGGATCCATCATTGATTCATCATACATGATCAGTTTTTGAATTATTAAAAGAATACAGTTCTTTAAACAATCCAAGAAACGTATCATGTAAACTACATTCCTCAAATAGGAATTAATATCCATCAACACCAATATTGGAAGGCACCTTCAAAATATATTTTCAACCATATATCAAAATTGAATCTAAAACATCAAAGTATTTATTCATTATAATCTTCATCATCACCAAAGACTTATTGAAAAATAGATGACTCATTCACATTAAACAAAATCATCAAAATTCAATTATCTATTTAATATCCACAACTAGTATTCTCTTCATAACATTAAAAATATCATCCAGAATCACTATCAATATGTGTTCAACATTTATACATTAAAAACTCTCCATCCGGTCATACATGTTACATTGCACATTGGTATCCCACAACATGACATTTTCAGCGACGATATTTTCATGTAATATTTTTTTATCACATGAAATACTATCTCTCCCTATGTTTGATTCAAGATTCAACATACTGACAAGACCTATTAGGGTCACATAGTGATGTATAAAATCTATATGAGAGTAGGGTATTTAACATGTAAAAAACATATTGGTCGTTGAACTTCTTAATTCAAACAATATCTTTTATGTGTAACCCATGTTCTTGGAACTCGTATCATATTCCATGATATCATTTAAAAAACATTACTTCCCTTTAAACATGATAATTTCAATATTGATATCTCACTAAATAAATTTTAAATTATGTTTAATGTGGGAATATTAACATAAGATGTTTATTATGTTTACAAAATCCAAATTTTCCTAAAGTGGGACTCTTGTGTAATATTAATGGAAATATATGTTATGGTTAAAATATGACGACTCCTTACATCCACATGGGTGGGAAGTTAATCCCACGTCATAATCACATAATATAATTGTAAAATTTCATTACAATATTGTCTACATATCCCATAATTAAATTAATTTTTCATTTCTATTTTAATAATGTCGCAAAAAATAATGTAGACAAGATTACTCATTAAAAAATAACAAAATCATGAGTACACACTATTCCCTAACGTACCCCCTAATATTTTTTGTCAATAAAATTAACTAGGAAAATAATATTCTTTATCAATATCTCTGAAACAATATTACCTTTATGCACTCCTTTTTTTTAATAAATTCAAATCATAAACATTTTTGATAATCATAACCATCTAATGATTTCAATAAATTAATTCTCATAGACATCAGTATACAGGATTCAATTATGAAATGAATGAAATCACGTATCGATAAGAAAATGGTACTAAATTCATGAACTCAAATTCTATGTGAGAAATAATTAGTAAAAAATCATTATATATTAACTATGATATCAAATATATCAATAAAATAGTCCACACATGAAATAAATTAAAATGTATATTTCATAGGTATATTAATGTAGAATTAAAATAAATTTACAACTTTCACATAACTCAATAAAATGTCATAAAAATTCAAGTGAAAGAAAATTTATCGACATTAATACATTAAATCGAATCAATAATAATCCTAATTAACAATCACATTTGATTCAACCGATAATTGAAGTGGAAGTGATAATCAGACCAAATTATCTTATTTTATTAAAAGTGTAATTGATTTATATAATTATAATAAATCATAATATTTAGAAAATTTGGAATTATTTCAATTCATCTAAAGGGGTCAATTCTAATATTAATCATCATGACTAGTTTTCTTTATTATTAGTTTCATGAATATCCCTCATATATAATATAAAATATTCCAATGTGGAATAATGATATTGGTCAAGGTATTCCTTGTTGGATATCTTGTATATCTATAAAATGATTACAACAGTAATCAAGTTCAACCAATATATATGTCACCTTTAATTTCATACATAAAAAAATATCAAAAATTACTTTTATTGAACATTGGGATTCCCTAAGAGGGGATGGGATAATTCAAGTCTCCAAATTTTCATTTGAATCCATGTTTTTTTAACAAAAATTTTTGCAACTCATTAAATTTTTCTAATTGTGTTTATAATTAACTAATGATATAAGTATATATGAAAATGAAGAAGAAAATGTTTTTACTTTGTGCATGCCGTGCCCCTAGACTTTGGTATGTAACCCTTACATGATTATTTTAATGGTTATAATGTATAAGGGTGCTGAATGGGAGAGTTTGGAGAACATTGAAAGTAGTTTTGAGAAAAAATGGAAATATCACGGACAGCCCATGGTTTGTCTAACCATGCAGCGAAACTGTTCATAATTGGTCCTCTTGAGGTAGTGGATCCATTAGACCTTTCGTGGAAGTAATGAGAGAGTCTTCCTAGTTAGTAGCTAACACATAGTTATCGTACTTTTTGTCAAATCGTACTGATGGATTAGGTGAGATCCTAAAAAAGTTGATCTCACATGTTTTTGTCTCTAAGTGACTACTTTTTGCTCTTATGTGGCCATAACTCTGGAATTTGTTTCTCTTATGTCTGATGAAGATTCTCCCATTTATCTAGATGTGATCCAAAGGCTTTACATGGTGAATCGAAACTAGATTCTTGAGTTCTGTGATCGTTCTTCATCATTTTTGATCTGTTACTTAGATAAACATCATCTCTTCACTCAGATTTGTAGATCAACGCCCATTACAGGTAGATATAAGTGTGGGGATGCCATGTATGATTAGAGTTTGTCTTGATATTTCTAGGAAAAGTGATCTAATAATATTCATGGAGAATTGACCTTATTTTGTAGTGTGTTCTTCGTTCATTATGGTTGTCATTAAAACATTTGAGGTACGAAGATTCTTTATCAACTCCACTTAGTACAAAAGATTGGCATGGTTGCAAATGTTATGTGTGGTATTGAATTGATTGTGATTTTGTTGTTGAAATTTTATGGAAACCATCTTGAGTTATTGTTGTGAAATCTGAATCATTGGGGATTTTCAATGAGTTCATTGGTTCTTGATTTTTAAATGGGGATTTTAAAAAGGGTAAATTCTTGG